>CAWUFW010010199.1:0-718292 GCA_963921515.1 Calotriton arnoldi | reverse complement strand
GAGTATGGTCAGTGCTGCAAGTCCTCCTTCCCACCCAGCCAGCCAGATATCCCACCATGGAACGTGCTTGCATTGCAGGGAGTGGAAGTTGTCTCTCAGGATGTCAGTCAGTGGTGTCCTGCTGTTTGTTGGTGCACAGTTCCCAGCATGCCCTTGTGCTCCCCACAGCAGTAGCCAGTGTCAGCCATCTTGTGAGTCCTTCTCCACTCCCTGTGATGTGAGCATGGTTGAGGGTGGTGTTGATGGGACAGTTGTGGGGGTGAGCTATGTCTGTGACTGTGACTCCCATCATGCTATTGCCTCCACCCCACTTGCCAGCATTCCCATACTTACTTGCTTTTGTGGGGAGTTCAGTGTGTGTGGGTGTGAGGGCAATGGCAAAATGGCTGACAGTGGTGTCCTGCTGTTGGTTGGTGTGCAGTTCCCAGCATGCCCTTGTGCTCCCCACAGCAGTAGCCAGTGTCAGCCATCTTGTGTGTCCTTCTCCACTCCCTGTGATGTGAGCATGGTTCAGGGTGGTGTTGATGGGCCAGTTGTGAGGCTGAGCAATATCTGTGCCTACGACTCCCATCATGCTATTGCCTCCACCCCCTTCCCAGCATGCCCATGCTTCCTTCCTTTGACTCTGCTTCCCTGTGGGGTGGGCTGGCTGTGCTGACAGGATGGCTGGGAGTGTTGTCCTGGCAGTTGTTTGGCTAAAAGTCCCAAGAGTGTCCCTGTGCTTCACACAACATAACCCAGGGTGGTGGTTCTTTGTGGGATCTTGAGTTAGGATGGGAGGCATTGCATTCTACCAGGTGGGTTCTGTGGAGTTTGTGTTGAGGGGGTGAGGGGAGGTGCTTGTGAGTATGGTCAGTGCTGCAAGTCCTCCTTCCCACCCAGCCAGCCAGATATCCCACCATGGAACGTGCTTGCATTGCAGGGAGTGGAAGTTGTCTCTCAGGATGTCAGTCAGTTGTGTCCTGCTGTTTGTTGGTGCACAGTTGCCAGCAGGGCCTTGTGCTCCCACAGCAGTTGCCAGTGTCAGCCATCTTGTGAGTCCTTCTCCACTCCCTGTGATGTGCGCATGGTTCATGGTGGTGTTGATGGGACAGTTGTGGGGGGGCAATATGTGTGACTATGACTCCCATGATGCTATTGGCTACACTGACTTAGCCAGCATACACAGAATTCCTTCCTTTCAGTGGTCTTCACTGTGTGTTGGTGTTGTTGTGGTGGCTACATGTCTGGATGTGTTTGTTAATTCTATTTGTGCCACTGCCTAGCTGTAGTTGTAGTTGTGTTTGTACATGTGATGGCACGGTTGAATGTGACTTTTTGATGGCATGTGTTGTGTTTATCTGACTGACATTCACATTTTGGGATGATTCTGTTCTGGTTGCTGTGTAATTGCTATGAGTGCATGGTTTGACTCTCCCTTGACAGTGATGTGTGTGTGTATTGTGGCAGAATATTGTGTACATTTGTTGTGTACTCACCAGGCTCTGGGATGTTCTCTAGTCCATATACGCTCACTGGCGGAAGGATGGCCCGCACCTTCTCCTCCCAGGGCCTGAGGTATACTGGCTTGGCAGGAGGGCCACTGCCGGTGTATTGGCTCAGGAGGTAGTCTTTCTTGAGCAGCTCCCGGACCCTCCTGCGCACGTCCATACCACCTGTTCTGGATGTCGGTCTTTGTGCGCAGACATGGTGATTGTGCGTTCACCCTGTTGATGATCCTCTCCCACATCTTGGTTTTCTGGGAGATGGGGGTCTGTTGGACCAGTGTGCCAAACAGCTGTGGCTCTACCCTGAGGATCTCGTCTACCAGGACTTCCAATTCACAATCTAGGAACTTGTGATTCTTCTTGGGGGCATGGTGATGGGTGGTGATGGTGAGTGATGTGTGTGTTGGTGTGCAGGTGAGGGTGTGTGAGTGTGTGTTTTGCTGGGTGTATGTGAGGTTGGTATTTGTTGGTGTGCTGATGGTGTGTGGCTTGTGTGAGGGATGAGCTGTGGGTGTGTGGTTGCTGTCTCTTGGGTGCTGGCAGTGGAATGGCATTTGCAAAGGATCATGGTTGTGATTTGTGTCCTTTATATGGGTGGAGTTGTGGGTGTGTCTTTGTTCTCTGTCCCCCCAGTATTTATTGGCTTTGTAATTGCTTGTTTGGCCTTTTTTTGTGTGATTTTTCCTATGTACTGTCTGTGCATGTTGGAAACGTTCTTGTGACCGAGTCAGACCCTGCATTTGTCTCAGTACGGTGTTCTCCGTTTCGTTCACGCTGTGTTTGTGCAGTTTTCTATGCTGCGTACGCGTCGGTCGCGGTGTTTTTGTTACTTTGGCTCGGTTTTGTATGCGTGTCGGTCGTACGGCTTGTCCTCCGTCCGACTCGGTCGTGGTTTTCGCGCCTTGCATCGTACTTTGCGGTTTGGAGTTCGCGTGTACGTTTCGGTCGGATTTGTTCCGGGTGCGTGTCGGTCGGTTGGATTCGCGTTTTTTTCCGGCCGGATTGCTGTTTTCCGTGCGGCTCGGTCGTTCGGCTTGGGTTCTGTACTTGTCGGTCGGATTTTGCACGCTTTGCATCATACTTGGCTTGTCGGGCGCCACAGGTACGTGTCGGTCGGAATAAATTCCGGCTCCGAGTCGGTCGGTGCTTTTTCCGGCCCGAATCGGAATCGACCCCTAAGTGTCAGGACGGGGCGGGTCCAGCACTGCAGAGTGGCAGCAGCAGGGAGCTGTGCGCTTTAAAATGCGCATGTCTCTTTGGTCGGCCATCTTCGTGCAGCCAGCCAGACATGTGCATTTTAAAGTTCTCTAACCTAGCTGTCTTAGACAGCTGAATTAGAGAAAGCGCAGGCCTCCAGTGCTCTTAGAAGCACTGAGAGAGCCGGCTCTATCCAATCCTGGCACTGCTCTCATGCCATGAGAGCAGTGCCAGGATTGGTTAGTGCAGTTTCCTGCATCCAGGGCTTCCTAAAGACACCCGAGGAAGGAGGACGTCGCTCTGTGAAGGTAAGTCAATTTATTATTTTGTTGGGGCCCCCGCCCCCCTCGGTACAAGCCAGTCGCCACTTCTGCAGACAAGAAGTTGTCTGAGAGGTTTGTCTGACTCCAAACACTCTCGAACTATCAGACTATAACTCCGTGGAGGAGGAGTGACAGACACTAGTCAGATATCCTTTTCTCTGAAAACGTCACATTTCCTTTTGGGGTATTTAGCCGTTTGTAACGCAACAATATCGGGAGGAACACAACATTAAAGCAGCTCATGTTGTGTCTTGCTTGACACTCCCAAATGAAGCAAGACACCTGGAAAGGGGTCGCAACACTCACCAAATGAGGCACATCAAGAGACAGTTTTCAGTATTAAGCGTGGGGTTTTATTAGTGCAACACTCTCTAATAGAAAGGCTTTACCAGATGTCAAATGCAAACAACATGCAAATATATATGTATATCACAAGTTCAAATGCATGAGATAAAGCACAAGCAGATAACTATGGTAAAACACACGCAAATAATGAGCACTTACAAGTCAAATAATAATAATAATGGAGCAAAACATAAGCAGTTTATAATAAAGGAATACTCATAAATTGAATGCAAAAGAGCAAATATAATAATAATGGACGTCCAATGCAAGAAACAAGAACAAAAACCAATTAATTAAAATACTTCACAGGCTGGCCACTCAGCAGTGCACACAGACAAAAACACATGTGGAAATAACTCTATATCCAATACATATATCTTAATACCAATGATCAGAGAAAATACCTAATTGGCTGTTATATCTTCATCTTAGCCTACACAAGACTGGGGGTTTCCAAATCACAGTCCTGGGGTCAAGAGACTCCTCAAGCCAGGAAATGCAGCACTGAGCAGACGCGCCAGTCTTTCAGGAGAAATCCGGCTTCTGAGCCATGAAACCCCAGTTTTATAATATTCTCAATGCATGAGAAGACATCCTCTACAGCAAGGAAACTTACTGGTGCTGGCCGAGCTTCATGCAAGCATTCCAATGCAAAGGAGTTCTCATGTATTCTCCTGCGCTCCCACAGGCTCCAGCCCCTTATATTAGTGAGGCTTGCAAAAGTAGAAAACATCTCCAAAAGTACAGAAAACAATCTTGAATGTGAATAACCTAAATATTCGTGAGTAACCTGGGGGCCTGCATGTGTGGGCAGAGCTCAAGCTAGACAGAGTCAGAGTTCAAAATGGAGTTTAGGGCACGTTAAAGCCTATAGGTAAAACTCCATTTCACAATGTACAAAATAATGCACATGTGCGCACCACTGCCTACAGCATAATACTCTGAGACAGAGAAGTACATTCCATACAGTTCTTTCTCTCAGGCTTTCAAACACACACCCGCACACGTTCTGTTTCAGGCAAAGCTTTTGAAACACTCCTACTCTGAAGCTACAAGGAGACACGAAATGAAACCTCAAGTCCATTCAAGTGCACACAAAATTATGTTGTACATTCAAGATAGAGTGAATTAAAACGCATGGAGTCAATAAAAACAATGGTAGTCAAAGGTCATCACGTGGTCCCAATACATAGGAGTGCCTATAGCACTCATGTTGTCACAGTCAGAAGTGAGAAGGGCACCCGCTCTTAAACTGTTCTGACATTCTGGAAGTGTGGATTAATTGTATGGGCAGGAAAGTGGGGTGAGTGTGTCCTGTGACCTGGCTAAAAAAAACTCAGAAATAAATATATAAAGATTTATATATGACATGGAATTGTTTACTTGGGCTGAGGCCATAATCTGGACTATCCCAGAGCTGTTGTGACTAAGGGGCCGATTCCGATCTCGGCTGGTAGGGCTCCGAATCGGATTCGGCATTACCGGATCCGATTCGGAGCCCTATTTCCCGACCGAATCGTACGCGCGTCCGGGCGAGCGAGTACGATGCGTGCGCTTGCGAAATCTCCGACCGACTCGTTCGCAGGACCCGACCGCTCCGACCGACTCGCACGGGGACGACTCGCACCGCGCAATGGAGACGTTACCCGGCCAAGTAAGTACGATGCGCATCGCGACCGCTCCGACCGACTCGCGCAGTCCGGCTCCAAGGAGCTGTCGGAGCCGCACTTTGGGGGTCCGTGTCGGACCCCCTGGAAGCGTAGGCACGTGAGTCGCACACAGGGGGAGCCATGGGTCCCCCTACACGTGCGTGTGACGGTGCGACCCGCATCGACGCGAACACGCTGTAGGGGGCGCCCTTGTTTGCGTCGTGCCCATTGAGTCAATGGGAGCCCGTGTACACGTCGTACAACTGGCTCCCATTGACTTCAATGGGAGTCCGATCGAATCGAGTCCGATGGCATACGTGCGCATCGTACTGGTACGGTCGGACTGCTAGGGTCCGATTCGGTCGGAAATCTCTCCGAGTCCGGCTCGGTCGGAGAGATTTCCGGCCCGAATCGGAATCGGCCCCTAAGTGTACATATATATTTCTCTGCTCTGGGAGATTCAATCCTCCAGCACCTCACCTTCTATGTATTGGTGTTAGATAGCATCTTAAAACCATGGCTCCAAGGTGTTTTAAAATCTATTTGCCAGCTTTTCTGAACATGGACAGCTGGGTTTCAGTGGTGGCTAGCATTAAAACATTTTGGTGAGGCGCAATGGTGCACAACTCCACAAATAAGGAGCGGGAGCAAGACCGATGTGGCACTTCTCTGCCGGGAATCGGATACTGGCTGTCCACGAGCAGGAAAGGGAAGGACTTCCCTTCCTGCTCAGTGGAACGTGATCCAACCAATCCTGGAGCTACTCTCATCAGCATGAGAGTAGCTCTAGGATTGGTTGGAGCAGGCTAACCCAGCGCTCATTTTGAGGTTGGGGGCCTGTGCCAGCAATCTCCAGTCTGTTTCACAGCCTTTGGATTGCTTTCTCTACACCGCGTATGTCGGGCTGGCCATTGCAAGATGGCCGGCGAATCCGACATGCGCACTGTAGGCCAGTGCTGTCATCCTGCATTTGTAGGATTGAGCCCCGCCCCCACCCTTGTGCTGTACACAGCGTGAGCTGGTGCAGTGGCAAATAAATAAAATGCCGTTGATATGCCATTTTATTTAGTTGTGTTTGCCTGCTGCGCTGACAGCAGGCATGGCGACGCTCCTCCACTCTTGAGGAGGAGCACGCCCTGCTGGGTTTCTCTGCACTGCATGAACTAGATTTCAGTGGATGCTTGCCTGGGTTTGGACTGGTAGCTTAGAAATTATACATGGAGCCCAGTGAGGCTGCACCTTACTCTTGGTGAGTGAAGCGTTAGTCTAGAAGCACAGCTGAAAAAAGCTATGAAACCTGCAGGGGGGAGAGGAATAGATAAAAGAAATAGGCTAAGAGGAGGAGGGAAGAGGAGAGTAAGGAGAAAAAGGAAGAGGGCAAGGGAGGGACAGAGGGTGAGAGTAAGAGAGGGAGGTAGATTATACTGAGTGTGTGTTCGTAAGAGAAATAGTGGAGCAGCAATGTCAGAACAAACAGAAACACATGCAAAGTGACTGACTTAGCTAAATGTTGATACTTTGTCTCAGAGCTCGTACCAGAGTACCACCAAGGCTTGAACGTGATACTTTGGGGCAGATTTACAAGCCCCTTGCGCCTTCTTGTGCCGCCATTGCGTCACTTTTTTTGACGCAATGGCGGCACAAAAAAGGCAGCCTATTTACAACGTGATGCATCTAGGGAGATGCGTCACGTTGTAAGCCCTGCATCACATTATACCTGCGTCAGGTATAATGTATGCAGGGTGGCGTTCCCACGCAGGAAGGCCTCGTAAAAGTGACGCAGTGAAATCTACAAGATTTCACTGCGCCACTTTTAGGACGCCACTGCGTCAAAACCTTATGCCTGCTTGAAGCAGGCGTAAGTAGTGACGCAGTGTAGTAGGAATAGGCCTCAACACGCATTGCTGGAGTTGCGTCGTGCTTGCAACACGACTCCAGCAATGCATGAAGAATTTCTGACGCATCTGTCAATCCTTGCGCCATAGTGCGCCGTATTGTAAATACGGCGCATCTATGGTGGCGCAAGGGTTTCTAAGGGTGGCGCAGGGAAAGTGACGCATCTATACAGATGCGTCACTTTCTTGTAAATCTGCCCCTTTGTGTCTTTTACTGAAGATCTTGGGGCTCTGATTACAGTCCTTGATCAACAGTCTGTGACAGTCTCATAGTGAGTGAGTGAATGGGGCAGCTGTTGAAGCAGGGCTCTCTGTCAGCCTGAAGCCTATAGTCGAGGCTTCAGAGTGCTCCCTTGTTCACAAGCCCCTTTATCAGAAGACACACTTGTGCAGGACAACAGCGCTCTGTGATACTTGTGCATGTGTGAGCCTGTAGTTGAAAAGACCCACCAATCACAGTCAGTGAAGGGGGGGCATCTGGGGCCCTTGCAAAGGCTAAGGTCTCATTCACAACAGTTCCAGCATTCCTCCTGATTGCTGCTGCAAGCCAGCTGAGACAGGAGCATAGCCAGAGGCACAGGTAAAATAATTGTAAAGTACGCAAATGTCAGCTTTTGATCAGCTGTTTTACATCAGCATTCTGGGATCTCGCTGTAATGCGGGAACATTTCCAGAAGGAGTTAGTATAGCTTTCGGTGCGTCATGCTTGGCAGAGCTGTTTGTTGCAGCACTACAAGTAAAAAAATACAGAGCATAAAAAAATTGGACTGGTGGAGCTACTTATGAACAGAAGCAGGAAGGTTTAAGAAGTGTTCCATTTTATTTCCTAAGCTTATGAAAATAAAAAAAATAAAAGACACACAGCATCATGCTGGCTGAGCGCTGATCATTTAAAAATAATTTCTGTTTCTCACTAACTAAACTTCCAAACGTCATATTTGGCGGCTGGAAACATGTTCCACAGTTTAACATACAGCCTCGCAGCAGTGGAACAAAATACAATTTCTGGTGCAATGTAATGTTTTCCCCAATGCAAAGAGGTTTCACACAGCACACAGTTTAAATGGCAGTCCGTGTTCAAGTAATGTTTCCCCTTCAGGAGAGCGAGTTGGACGGCTGAGAAACTGAAGGAAGCGCCTGATCACTGGAGACAAAGACTAGCAGCATACAGGCACCAAGAGTTATGGTGAAGCACACCTCTCAAGTTCGTTAAGCCCATTCGTCACTCACCCAGTCCAGGGGCCAGATGTATGACATGCAAAATAGCGGCTCGCAAATTGCGACTCATTTGCGACTCGCAATTTGCGAGGCGCTATTTGGCATGTACAACAGTGTGTTTAACACTGTTTGCGATTCCCAATGGGGTCGCAAATTGCGAGGCTCATGAATATTAATGAGCCTCTCACAATTTGCGAGCCCATTGGGAATGACAGGCACTCCCAGCAGACCACCATGTCTGGGACTGCTTTTAAATAAAGCAGTTTTTTTTTTTAAAATTAAGCCCGTTTTCCTAAAAGGAAAACGGGATGCATTTAAAAAAAAAATGAAACGTTACGTTCATTTTTTAAAGGCAGGTAGTGGTCCCTGAGACCACTGCCTGCCCTTAAAAATATTTTTAGAGACAGTCACAAAGTGTACCCCTTCCAAATTGTGACTGCATTACCACCCTCTTGAAGAGGGTGGTAATTTGCGAGTGTTTTGCGACCGCAATTGCGGTCACAAAACATTCATACATTGCTTTGCGGACGCAATTAGGAAGGGAACGCCCCTTCCTAATAGCGACTCGCAATTCCTAAATAGCGAGTCGCAAATAAATTGCGACTTGCTAATTCGGAATTGTACCCTGGGCCATTTTGCATGCGCAAACGGGTCGCAAACCCGTTTGCGCATGCAATTTAGGGTCGTACATCTGGCCCCAGGTTCCTTTTTTTGCCTTCTGTGACTTGTAGTCCAGAGTTTATGGGGGAAATTAACTACAAGTTCCATTGGAGTGCGTGTCCTTGGATTCCAAATTTGTGTGGGTGTTGCATGAGGTGGAGAGACTGTGTCAAATACTGCAGAGAGATCCAAGAGGAAGGGGGCTGCTGTGTCTCTTCCGTCCAGCCGCCATATTGAGTGGATAGCTCAATTACTACTGTGGCTAGATGAGCAAGTACCCGCTTTGTTAGATGAGCGAGCATCCACTCCTTATGTTTGTGCGCTGCCTGGAGTTTCCCAAAAACGCAAGAAAATTATACTCTGAACTCACTACTGTGGCTTAATTTGGACACTTTTTGAGCTCTAAGGTCGCCTATTTGTTTTCACCTAACATCGACAATAAGTAGTTGGTACCAACTACTTATTGTCGATGTTAGGTGAAAAAAAAACATCCATCTTGATATGTATGTTTATGTCTCTCTGGTTACTGTATCATGTGCTTTCAGTTTTGTTATGTTGTATCGTATATGTTGTAAATGAAAAGTTGCCTAAGAATTTGTGTGCATTTGTGTACATCATCCCTGCCTTAGGAACTAATTGTTAGCAGGGAAACCCCTCTGTATATGCATTCTCTTCCGTCCAGAGTCATGCAAATGTCATCTATGGTGGCAAAGAGGGTGTTTCTGTGCTCTGTTTGGGTCGGAAACCAGACTGAGTGGTGTCAAGGAGTTGATGATTGCTGAGGTATTCGTTGAGGTGTCCGTTGATGATTTTCTCTAGACAATTATATCAAGGAGATTGGCCTGCTGTTGGTGAGCACCAAAGGGTCCGCATTGCGTTTCTTCAGGAATGGGAGGACAGTTGTATGTTTCTAAGCATCTGGGAAGGTCACAGAGGAGGCATTCAGAATGGATGTGAACATGGCTGATGGGTTGAAGTCTTCTGATAGGGGCGTGGTGGGGACAGGGATGAACTTCATGGTGGCGGTGGTGTCTCCAGAGGTGATGATGGGCCATATGGTTATCAGTGGTTCTTTAGATAAGATTGGAAGTCGTTTGGCGAGGTCTGTCGGGACCTGTTGTGGGTTGAAGTTTCTGTAAACAGTGGTGATTTTGTTGCTGAAGAAATTACAGAGATAATTGCAGAGTTCATGCAAGGGAGTGATTGAGTTGGAGACGGCCGTTGATGAGGTGAAATCTTTTACCCTGGCAAATGTTTATTTTCTTCTGTTGGAGCTGGCATCAATGTGGTCTGCCTTAGCGTTGCGTTTGGTGGTCCAGATTGTTTGGTGGTAGGGTCTTAGGGCAGATTTGAACTTGCTCCTGTCTGCATTATCCTGGCTCATTCTCCATTTGCACTCCAGTTGTTTGCACTGTTTTTTCATCAGTCTGAGTTACTCCGTGTGCCAACTGGCCTGTGGTCTGGATCGTGTTGTATTGCTATGTTTGTGGGGGGTGAAGGGAGTTGGCTCAGGAGGTGATCTAATTGTTGAAATTCTTGATGGCTTTGGAGAGAAGGGGGATGCAAGCACACTGCCTCACACCCAGCACAGTTTGCACCTTTGCATCATGATGTCTGCAGTTCACAATTAGCGCTTACTTGAATATTATTAGTAGTATTTCACCAAAGTTGGTGCAGGTAGTGATGTTCATCCCTAGACACATATGTTTCTGGATTTTTCCTTCATCAGTAGAGATCAAAAACAAATTTTATCAGGAGTTGCTGAGAATGTTTAGGTCTTAGTACATCTCACAAGCACACAGGTGCATCTCCAAAAGCTTGTTAGTTCACTGGCTCAAGGGAGCCTTTTTAAACAGAAGGGGGATGGGAGCACACTGCCTCACATCCCAGCACAGTTCGCCCCTTTGCATTATGATGAATGCAGTTCACAATTAGCACTTACTTGAATATTAGTAGTAGTATTTCACCAAAGTTGGTGCAGGTAGTGCTGTTCATCTCCAGCCTTCTGGATTTTATCCTTCATCAGTAGAGATCAAAAACAAATTTGATCAGGGGTTGCTGAGGCTGTTGCTGTGTTTGGGTTGGTGGGTGTTGAGAGTGGTGTTGCAGTCCTTGTCAGTGATGCTATTCCAGTTTTGGCAGGCTGGTCTGGTGGTTGTGGTTTTTGTGCATTGGATTGGGATGTGGATGCTTAACTTGATGAGGGTGTAATCTGTTCAAGGGATTGGTGTGGGCTTGTTGACTCAGATGTTATCGAAGGTGGTGAAAATATGTTTCAGGAGGTGTCCAGCAATGTGGGTAGATCCCTTTACTCATTGTGTGAGGCACAGGCTTCCAAGATCTTTGATGCGTGCTTTTGAGTTGGGGTTGATGTTCAGGTCTCCAAGAGGATGTAATTGCTAGCACTGAGGGCGAGTGGTACGACTAAGTCTGTGATGGTGTTGGTGAAGTTTGTGTGTGATCCTGGTGGTCTATGGATGCTGAGAGTGCCATAACGGATGAAGTTGGTGGTGATGTAGAGCTTGAATAACAGATGTTCCATGTTGGAGGATGATGTGTCCGTGGATGTGGTGCATATGATGGTGTTATTGTGGATGATGGTGATTCGCCTCTGGTCTTTTGAAGTCTTTCTTGACCGA
This sequence comes from Calotriton arnoldi, assembly GCA_963921515.1. NCBI lineage: Eukaryota > Metazoa > Chordata > Amphibia > Caudata > Salamandridae > Calotriton > Calotriton arnoldi. Next base: position 706,879 of record CAWUFW010010199.1, on the reverse strand, counting down.
CAGTCTTATATCTGAGAGGGGGATGGCTGTGGCGATGTGAGGTTCCAATGAAGGGTTTAGCTAGGTTTCCATGAGGCAAAGTAGGACCGAGGCATTGTCATACAGCAGGTCCCAGATCTCTGTGGTGTGCTTGGTGAGTGAGCAGGTGGTGAGAAGCAAGCATGCTTGTGTAAAGTGATAGTGCATGAAAACTTGCAGGAAGCGCAGAAGAACGCTCCCTTGGAGTTGTGTGGTGCAGCGAGGCAGCAATGTGTGGAGCAGTGGTCAGGGTTGTGGGCACGAAGGGTCACAGGGTGGTAGTGGCAGGAGGGGGAGAGGGCCAGGGTTCCTGGCACTGGGCGCTGTCCAGGCGCACACTGTATTGAGAGACAAAACATTGAAAGGCGAGTATTGAAGGAAGTGACCCGAATCGGGCCACCCCGGTCACTAGTGACTACCTCTTTGCCTTCCAAGAAATGAAGAGTCGGAAAGACAGTAGAGAATACAAACCAAGCAATTTTATTATTAATGCGCTGCAGCGGAGCCCAGTCTGACCAGTCTCCTAAGATGACAGCCGAGGGACTAACTCCCCCTAACATAACGTCAGATATTATACATTTCCAGATCCCTAGAAACACGCCCAGACTGGAAAATTCCAGCTCGGGCACTGGCGAACAAAGGAGGCACAGAGAGATGAGCTACCACCTGCAGAATGGGTACATCTTATCACATTCTCAAGGTTGCTTTGCTCGAGCTCAGCGCTCTTCAACGTGGGAGCAGGGATACGAGAGAGGAAAGGCATGTGGTGGCAGAATAAACAATTCATTAGTACATTAGGATACAGCCTTGAATATGATACAGAGAAATAACTCTAAGCTGTCTTCTTCGTTAGGGCAGGCAAGCAACGTGACAGAGTCTTACTTTCGATCACAGTACAAAATGGCGCCTACAGACAAAATGGTGCCGCAAATGCTAACTTAACGCGCAAAATGCTAGAAGGAGTCAGCTAGACACATTTTCAGTCCAACAAACCCTCCTTTTAGCATTTGCTAACAATTTTGTCTATACTAACATGACAGGAAGATCAGTAATTGCAAAGTGATACATAGGCATACTAATATTCAAAAATGCCCTCATCGATGTTCATAAAATCATGAGCTGTTTGCATCATCATATCTGAGGGCTTTGCATTCTGCCTAGGGGCCTGGGGTGCAGGTGTTAACTTACTAACACAATATGAACAGCATGTTGGGTCACAATTAATACACAGACAACAAGCAAAGACAACACCTGCAATGGCTACTAGCAAAGGAGTATTTTCTAACCCCAGGATGCTATCATACCCCAGTACCATTTTCTTGATGAATGTCAGATGCAAGCCGGTGTAACTTTTGTATTGCTGCATAGACATTTGGGGCATGGTCCGGTATGTATACACAGCAGCTACTACTGATGATGCGACATGCCCCACCCCGATCAGCAAGGATGATGTCTAACAACATCCTGTTTTGAAGGGCAACAATTCTCGTAGCCTGAAGCTCAGCTGTGATATTTGTCAGTATTCCTGCCGTTGTGTTGTTAATTACTCCCTCTACAACTCGTGTGAGTCTGTGAATGTTAAGACTATTCGACATGGGACCCCAGAAAGGCAGAATACCTTCCATGGCATCAGTGAATTGCTGCAAAGTGGTGTCTGTCTGATCAATGTCTTTGGTGTTAATAACCCTTCTAACTCTAGACAAGGATAAACTTCTACGGTACAGTGGATGATCTCTGTGGTAAGTGGACGGTGCTATATATACTGGGGGAAGGAGGAGAGAAACATAGCAGATGCCGGACCAACTCCTGGGAAGCCATACATAAGCCTGGGACCCACAAACAAAATAGACATTGTGGGGTGGGAGTAAAGGCGGACTATTTGTTGTGTTCAGGTCATAAGTATAATTGCAAACGCTCTTTCCCACTTTAACATTTCCAAAACCCTGGATGCAGGAGCTAGCTGTTGTATTAACTATGGGCACAGGCATCGTTGTGTCCTGGGTAATGTTACACATGTGAAAGGACCTAAAATATTCAGTAACATTAAAGTCATGAAAATCCATCATCTCATTCTGGAGCCATGTAATATTTTTTTTCTCTTCAAATGCATTCATACAGGCATCTGGGTGCAAAGTGTCGGGGGCCCCCTGTTCCCCAGGTGTAAACCTTGGTGCACACTAATATACTGTAACACAGTCTCATAATCACTGTACGTTATGTTCATTGCATCAGCATGGTAGTGGATATACACCATCGTAAACAATTGAAACCAGGCCTCACAGCTCCCCAAATAAGAGAAAGGTAGGGACATCACCAAATCATTTTTGTGCATTACAGAAGGGAGCAGGCCACAAACCCAGCAATCAGTAACATTAGTGGTGTGATGAGCCTGGTGAAGCATCTGCAAAAATACATTATCAACATAAGTCTGCCAGTGCCTCTCCTTGTGAGGGGCCAAAGTAACAAATACATGCTCAGTGGGAACAGGAGTAGTACCAATCAAGGAATGCACAGGATGTTTCTCTTCCAGGGACCATAAAATCCCAACCGCACCTACCAAAGGGATCAAACAATTATTATAAAGACTGCCTTAGCTTTGGTGGACCAGCTCGGCCAACCGGGACTATTTTGCTCAAAACGGGGCGCTGCTAAGCGCTGTTCTTCATCTACAACAAGGCGGCCAAATGGGTACATTTTTTTCTTTTTACATGAATATAAAAACTACCAGAGGAAAGTTCGTACTATGGAGCCAAGAATTTTGAAAAAGGCACACAACAGTCCAGTGTTCGTCCGAGCCTCACTGGTAGATTCCTATTGTTCATCAACAATGGTGCTATTGAGCACTTCACGGTGGGGCTGTGCAATCACAACCCTTTCTGCCTCTTCACTCAGGATAAGGCACCCTCCCTCCTGGGAAGACACCCCCAACTTATCCTGTCCAGTGTCTCGGACAATGCACCAATCTCCCTTTCCCTAATCTATCGTTGGTACCGTAAACAAGGAACATACACCCTATTCTTCATCCATGAAGTCCATCCCTACTAATCTGACTTTTTCTTTGGTGCACTGTCCCTCTGCCGGGGACGCAAATTGTATCTAGCCACTCCAGGCACTGTGTCGTCACGGAAAAGAACCTTAAACTCAGAGGGGGCCAGGGATTGAGACTCAAGCTTTTGTGGGCCAGATAGAGAGGGATCCTGAGCAGCCCTTATTTCTGGGGGGACTGCCTCATTCAAAGCATCCTCATCCTCCTCCTCCATCTGGGCCCATGTCAGTCGGGCATCAGAAAAAGGAACAAGACGCGGCACCTTCTCCGTCTCATGGTCCCCTATGCCATCCAGGACCCACCGGTCGTAGGGAGAGGCAGCGGTATTCTCCGGCAATGCGATGAGTGGATCCAATGCTTCCGACCATCCACCTTTACCGCCGTCCGGGTAACGAGAAGGACCTTTAGAGGTCCTTTCCAACGTGGCTCCAAGCACCCCTTCCTCTGGAAGTTGCGAATCAATACAAAATCACCGGGCTGGATGCTGTGCCCTGGCCCCTCAGGTATTGGCGGCAACGCCTCGTGGATCTGTTGATGAATAGAACGCACATTTTTAGTCAACTCACACAAATAATCCACAAACAACGGGTGTTCAATATCAGAGACGCGGCGGGGCCTGGGGACACCCCAAACATTTGCAGGATGGCCGAAAACAACCTCATATGGGGACAATCCTGTTTTAGAGTGGGCCGTCGCCCTTGTGGACAACAGGGCTAGGGGTAATGCATCTGGGCATTTCAATCCTGTGCTCTCCTTGATCTTTGCCAACTTCAGCTTGAGAGTACCATTGTACTTCTCAACCAAACCTGCAGACTGGGGGTGGTTTGCTGCATGAAACTTTTGCTGGATGTGTAAACCGTCGCACACCAGTTGAATAACCTTCGAGTTGAAGTGACTTCAGTTGCAACTCCAAATCAGACGGGTCAAGCCGAAGCGCAGGAAGAACTCCTTAGTGAGGTAAGCCTCAATCCATTTGCTAAACGCACAAACAACCACCAGCACATATTTCAGCTTGTTGGCTCGTTCCATTTTGATGAAATCCATCTGGAGAACCTCAAAAGGGAAGGAGGGTGGTGCAAAGTTACCAGAAGGTGTAGGGGTACCTTTTCCAGGGTTATGTATCATACAGACCATACAATACTTCACCAAATGAGTAACTACCCTAGGAATGTTATCATTCTGCCACACAGGGTCCAATAGTCTACATATTCCCTTCACACTAATGTGGGCTGGCCCATGCGCCATAGTGACTACTGGGAGTACATATGCATCTGGTAACATCCATCTCTGCTTCTCTGATTTGTCCGTCCAACATCCCTCATCGTCTAGCCGTCCTGTTCTCTCCTGCCACATTGCTAGCTCCTCTATTGTTGCCTCACTCTGAATTTCCTTCACATTGTCCAATGTGTCTTCAAACATTGCATTATCGGGTACCCATCTAGCAGGACCCGCCACAAACATTCTTTTCATTTTCGATCGGGCTGTCTCCTTAGCTGTCTGGTCTGCAAATGCATTTCCCCTCCCCACATCATCAGTAATTGTCTTGTGGGCACTACACTTCACTACTGCTAACTTCTTGGGAAGTGTAAGGGCTGACAAAAGTCTGTGAATCAGTGGGACATTTTAGGTCTTTGACCCGTGTGAAGTCAGGAAGCCTCTCTCTGCCCAGAGCTGCCCAAAGTTATGAGCGACGCCAAAGGCGTACTGACTGTCGGTGTAAATATTGACAACCAGTCCCTCACTCAACTCACAGGCGCGAAGGAGGGCAACCAATTCTGCAGCTTGGGTCGAATGATAAAGGACTTGCGATGTCTCGACTACTGTGTGCAAAGTAGTGATGGCATATGCCACAGTTGTTGTGCCATCTGGTAATTTGAAACAAGAGCCATCGACATATAGTTCCCCTTGGGGCTTGGACTGTAATGTCCCGTATAGAGGCCCTAATGTAGACCCGGTCATATATGCCCTAAAATGGACGTATTCATATTTGCCCTAATATGTCATACTCGTACTTGCCCTATTATGGTCATAGCCGCATATGCCCAATTATGGTCATAACTGTACATGTCCTATTATAGTCATGATTCCTTATATAGGCATGATCTTTCACCTACATTGGTCCTTACTAGTACACAATGTGCTCTGAGGGCTGAACGTTATCTATCCTGTGGTTTTGAATACAGCAGGGTTTTTCCCAAACACAGGCCCACACTGTACTCATCAATTATGCATGGCTCTCTAGGAATACACCACCTGCATAATATGTATGTACAAAGTTCACCCCTGATGTCTTCCTCAAGTCTAATGACAGACCAATACCATCCATACTGAGGACCGAAACTCTTTAGGGTATAAATACACCACATCTTGCCCCGGTAAGACAGAGGGAACCGAGACTTCCATGCTGACACACTGACCAGAGACGCTGAGGTTCCTGCATGCAGTTGCTCCAGCTGACAGCGGTCTGACACAGCCCTTGCGGGGTGTCCAACTCGAGGCCAGGACGGGGTCCCACACTCTTTCTATTCAGGTTTGGGGGTTAGACTAAATCCTAGAAGGATTCTTGGCTCTTAGGCTTTTAGACCTACATACATATGCTAGGTACACCCAGGTACATCTAGTTAGGCATCGTAGGAGTACGTGCACTTTGCATAATGCTTTTTATATTCATGTATGTATTCATGATTATTGCAATATGGTAGAACTGTTCTATCCCTTTGCTTTTATCGTACTGCTGATAATATATCTCTGCTATTGTCTGCTGGTTGCCGCAGCACATATATTTTACACTAGAATAACAACTGTTCAATAAATACTTATTGAAACGCCCAAACTGTTTATTCTGTGTAACTCTCTGAGACAAACCGAATAAGTAAGCACGAGTGACTGAGCGAAAGGTAGTATATTGTTTCCACGATTCTGAGGAATTTGGGTTGTCATGATCTAAGGTTGCCAGAAACGAATCTCTCCCCGATAAGAGGAGATTCTAGTGGCACTGTGAGCTAGCTAATGCAAATCCGGCTAACATACGCGGTGGGGGTGTACAGAGCCAGTGTGCCACCAAGCCCACAGTATATGTTATCCAAATGCGCAGGTCCTGCAGGGGTACTATAGGAACTACACGACATGGCGCCACCAATGTTGGTTTGGTACTTATTTAACAGTAAAATATGAGTAGTTCAGTCGTGCTATTCTCAGAGAACCTACTCACAAAACCCCAGAGACGTCTGGAGTGGGTGGACACAAACTCCGCCGCAGCTGAGTAGTACGAAAATACTATTTATTGGCTGTTGGTTAATCAAGCTTGAAGGACATATAGGGCCATATGTATGAAGCTAATTTGCGATCATAAACGCCGAAATTCGCAGAATTTCGGCGTTTGCTGATCATGCAAATTAGCAGTGTGCAATGTATCACACTGAAACCCCCTCGCAAAATAAGGAATCGCAAATTTTGCGATTCCCTATTCTACGATTGCATTTAAGGAATCGCTAATTGCGATTCCTTAAATGCAATGTAAGAAGCACAAAAAAAGTGCAATTTGGGCTTAAGGAATCGCAAATTACCACCAACTTTAAGTTGGTGGTAACTACGATTTCACTTAAAAATGCACTTTTTGCATTTTTAAAGTGCCATGTGGCACACATACATGCCCTTAGGGCATGTATGTGTGCCACATGTGCACACATGCACATTTCATGGGTGCAACAGGGTGTCCTTTTGACACCCTGGCACCCTTGAAATTGCATTCTCAATTTGCGATTCTCTAATTGCTAATCGCAAATTGAGAATGTCTTCCCATTCATTCCTATGGGCCTCTAGGCCCATAGAAATGAATGGGGAGGTATTCCTTAATTGCGAATCGCAATTTGCGATTCGCAATTAAGGAATATGAAGGATTCGCAAAATTTATTGCAAATCCTACATACATCTCGTTTTGCGATTCTCAAATAGCGATTCTCTAAAATTCGCTATTTGAGAATCGCAAAACCAAACTTTCATACATATGTCCCATAGTTCCTAAATTGTGCATAACACCTCATCTTAGTTCCCTTTGAACACTTCTTCCTCTAAACATGCCTGATAACGAGGCAGGGTCCAAAGAGTTGATCTGAATTTCTTAACAGGAGAAGAAGATCCTGAGGATGCAATACAGATTGCACCAAAATTCAGAAGGACAGTCACCATAAGACTATTAGAAAATGGTTTACCAGCCACGGGTGGCATGGCAGTTTTCGTGATTGAGGCACACGAATCAAACAAAACAGAGGTATTCTATTCATGGGTTACACTCCCAGCAGCAAATGCAATAACAAACACATTTCACTACTACATAGCAGGAAATGCACCAAGGGAATATGCCCCGTTTGAGGACATAGAAATTCCACTCACTTACCAGGAACATTTTTACTGGTTTAATGGCGCCCTACCCCACGTATGACAAAGAGTAAGATTAGGCCCGCTCGGAGGAGATGGGGCCACATGGCCAATACTAGCGGCTTACACACCGCATCCTGACATTGGAACAAAGCCACAGCCAGAATTACTCGTACAACACAGAGATTTAATTAAAATCTACAGAAACCTGACACAATTCGTCATGAGGACTTTAACAATCCAACCTGCACCAGCAGGTGAAGCAAACAGTACTCCAGCTCAGGGTACAGGAAATAAAATTACTCCTCAAACATTACACGCAGTAATGGGCAAAATGCCCGCAAAACGCGAACAAATACCAATCTGGATAGCTCAGAAAATAACTCAGCTTGAGGCGGTATTCCCGAATACTACCACCTCTGATAAACACAGAATACTAACAATCTGCTTGCCCATGGGGATCACACCACAAATAGAGGACTGCACCTCTTGGGGTTCAGTCTTCGCTGCCATATATACCAGAACACATGGTATCCCGTCCTTAGCAGTAATACCTGATGTATTGAGACAGATACAAAATGAGTTCGGAGCAGAACCTGCCCTTAACTTAGGGATGAAGTTACTAAATAACTTTGACCAGGTATCAGCCATAATACTAGCTAACATTAAGGGGGAAGCAGCTTCAGTGGCGATCCGCCAACGCCTAAGGGAGTTCGGTCCGATAGATCAACAACACGAACTGCCCAAAATAATTGAAACTGCATATGCAGAATTAGGCAGAGACAGTTTAGGTGGGAAAGCATTAAAACCACAACTAGTGGGCAGTCCTGAAAAGGACACTACAAAGCAGACACCTACTTCTTCTAAAAAGAAGTGGGAAAATAAAAAACAACAAAAGTCTAAAGACAACAGATCTCAATCCAGAGGTAGGTCTCCTCAACAGGAGCCCTCTGAAAGGAGGTATAACCTCAGGAATAGGGATAATATTAAAAAACCTGACAGGTATCAGGATACTGATACTCGTTCCTCTGGTTCCTTTCAGGGTTCATTAAAAAACTCTGAGAGGGAAGGACGGTCAGAACACAGACAAGAGGAGCGTACAAAGTCCAGAGACACGCAACGCGCTGCGGACTACGCATCTAAAAAAGAAGATAAACAAAAATCAAAACCTCAGTTTAAAAAGAAGAAGGTAGCAGGTCTCAAGATCAGACATGCCCAGAATTCTGAGGACACAGCTTCTGAACGGGGAGTGGGCTCTGACGATGCTAGACAGCGCGGCAGAAGTAACGATAGCTCGCCAGAACCTGAAGGAATTTCTGGTGACAGCGGAGATGAGTGAGTATATCACGGTGGAAACACCTGATACTCGGGTAAGTGTCCCACATAAGTTACATGAGATAACACTCCGGATGGAGGGGACAAGCCCAGAAAAATTAAAAGGTCTCTTTTGGAAAAATCTGTCATCTGGTTATGACATTCTATTAGCAGAACAAGACTGGCCGCCAGCATTCGTCATGGAGTGCCCTAGGGGAGAAACTGTAATTTTTCCAGCCTTTTCCGACCTTGTTCCCATTCACCTAAAACATGCATATGCGCAGGAGTGGGCAGTGGCCCTAGCTCCAGCATTGTATAAAAATCATGTTGGTTGGGATAAGGATTCAACCCACTACGTGATCCCGTTAAAAGTTTCCCCAAATGCTCAAAGGCAATACCCTATAAAGCAGGAAGCTAAAAAACAAGTCTGGGAGATCCTAGATCAACTAGAATACCAGGGGGTGATAGAAAATTGCACTTCACCTATGAACAATCCTTGGTTTCCCGTAATGAAACCTGACAACACATATCGTTTAGTTTTGGATTACAGACATTTAAACACTTGCACAAAGACATTTGCAGTTCAAAATTCACACAGTGCCGCATTAATGAATAACATTGTGTGCAAAAAATACAAAACAACACTAGATATCTCAAATGGATTTTTCTGCCAAAATATAGCGCCTGAAAGCAGGTATCTGACCGCATTCAGTGCGTTAGGGTCCCAGCGACAATTTTGTCGACTAGCCCAAGGGTATAATAACAGCCCCGGGGTATTTTCAGCACGAGTAACAGAGTTACTCCAAAATTTGGATGAAGAAGCATTGTCCTATGAAGATGATATTAATCTGACGGACGATGACTTACCAAGGCTCTTGACCAGGGTGAGCACCATTATTATGGGATTTGCCTCTGAGGGCTATAAATTTAATTTCAAGAAATCAAAAATTGCCCACCTCAGTGTCCTATTTTTAAGATACGAGCTGTCAAGTGAAGGAAAAAGCTTAGCAGCTAACTTTTTAGAAAAGTGTGAGCTGCTCCAACCTCCAAAATCATTAAAGAATTTACAATCTATTCTGGGATTCCTAAATTTTGGTCGAACATACATTTTGGATTACGCAGAAAGAGTAAAACCTTTCTACGACTTAATCAAACCTGATTTTTCAGTCAGACAATGGACACAGGAACATACAAATATCCTGCATTCCCTACAGGAAGACATGATAGCTTCTAAACACTTACAGACACGCGTAAACGTACAGAACTTAGTGATCCGAGTAAATGCGGGTCAATGCGGGTACACTTATTTAACTTTTAATGAAGGTGAAACAGTACCATTCGCATACAAATCGCACCTGTACACAAATGCAGAAATGCGTTTCACTTCAACAGAAAAAATTCTGACAGCAGTGCAGACCGCTGTAGCAAGAGAAAGAGCTCTGGCTCAGGATAAACACATAATTGTCGTGACCCCAGTACCAGCTTTAGAAGCTGTTACAAAAGCTAGCATTCCAAATGCGAATGCCTTACATCCCAGATGGATACAATGGGCTAATTCTCTTACTGCAACGGATGTTGAATACAGATTTGATCCAAGTTTGAAAACACAGGCATTCCTGCAATACGAACAAGAATATCCTCTTCCAAATGAGATTTTGCCTCTAGATCAGTATGAATACATTATTTACACTGACGGATCTGCTCAACCGGCCATAGGGAGTAAGCAAGCTTACAGCGCGGCGTGTGCGATTGTTAAAGGTCGCATGCAAGATGGAAAGTTCCATCCGAGTTGCACTAAAACGCAATCTCTAGGAGACTGCACAGCTCAGTTGGCAGAGTTAAAAGCACTGATACTGGCACTTGTAAACACGGAACACGAATTCCCCACACTGACTGTGTGTGATTCCTTTTACTGTGTACAGTCGTACAATGAATATTTACATCATTGGGAACAAAACGGGTTCAAAGATGCAAAAGGTGGCACAATTAAGCATAAAATGTTATGGGAACAGGTAGTGGAGTTGAGAAACGAACTACCAATGGCTCACCTGATACATACACTGAGTCATCAGCGTGATGGCGTTCACATTGAAGGGAACTCATTGGCTGATGAAGACGCAAAGGGGGCTGTACGCACAGCGTCCATAGCTGCAATCACTCGTTCAAAGACGAGAATAGACGGCGAGATTTTGGTAGCTGTCAATGCTTCACGCAAAGCCAGCACAGCAGTACCTAAACAATTTCCACTCAAGTACTCCTACAAGTTAGATGCTCAAAACATTCCATATGCTCAGATTCCTGGAGTGGGGGATAGAGTAATACCAAATATGGATCGTAGGCAATTAATTTTAGCAGCACACGAGGGTTTGGGTTCTGCGCATACAGGCGTTACAGCGACTATTTCTTTACTGAAACAGCGCTACTGGTGGCCAGGGTTAACAAAGCAGACCAAAGACTATGGGGTCAATTCCGATTCGGGCCGGAAAACGTACCGACCGACTCGGTTCGGGAATTCAGTCCGACCGACACGTACCGGCGCTGCCCGACCTGCGTAGTACGATGAAATGCATGCGAATCCCGACCGACTCGTACGGAACACAAGCCGAACGACCGAACCGCACGGAAACCAGCTATCCGGCCGGGAAAGTACGCGAATCGAACCAACCGACACGCACCAGGAATGAACCCGAACGAAACGTACCCGCGAACTCCGACCCGCGCAGTACGATGCAATGCGTGCAAAACCAGACCGAGTCGCACGGAAACCAAGCCGTACGACCGCCACGCATACAAAACCCAGCCCAGGCAACCCTAATACACCGCGACCGACGCGTACGCCGCACATGAAACACAGCAGAAACACAGCGTGAACGACTCGGGAAGCTCGCACGAGACAACTGCAGCGTCCTACTCGGTCAGAAGAACGTCTCCTACATGCACAAAAACTACAAAGGAAAAATACAAAAAAGGGCCAAACAAGCAATTACAAAGCCAATAAATACTGGGGTGGGGAAACATGGAACAAAGACACACCCACAACTCCACCCATATAAAGGCCACAAATCCCTACCATGATCCTTTGCAAATTCAACTGACCTGCCAGCACAGAACACCATCAGACAGCAACCACAGACACACTCATAGCTCATCCATCACACAAGCCACACACCATCAGCACCTCAACAAATAGCACCCTCACATACACCCAGCAAAACCTACACTCACACACCCCACTTGCACACCCACACACACATCAATCACCACCATCACCCATCACCATGCCCCCAAAGAAGAATCCAAAGTTCCTAGACAGTGAATTGGAAGTCTTGGTAGATGAGATCCTCAGGGTAGAGCCACAGCTGTTTGGTACATTGGTCCAACAGACCCCCATGTCGTAGAAAACCAAGATGTGGGAGAGGATCGTCGACAGGGTGAATGCACAATCACCATGTTTGCGCACAAAGGAAGACATCCAGAACAGGTGGTATGACGTGCGCAGGAGGGTCAAGGACCTACTAAAGAAGGACTACGCCTTGAGCCAACACACCGGCAGTGGCCCTCCTGCCAAACCTGTATACCTCAGGCCCTGGGAGGAGAAGGTGCAGGCCATCCTACCACCAGTGAGCGTATATGGACTATCAAACATCCCAGAGCCTGGTGAGTACACAACAAATATACACAATATTGTGTGACAATACACACACATCACTGTCAAGGGGATAGTCAAACCATGCACCCTTAGCAAATCCACAGCAACCAAAAGATAATCATCCCAAGATGTGTATGTCAGTCAGATAAACACAATACATGCCATCTCATAGTGATATGTAACTGTGTCATGACATGTACAAACCCAACAACAAATAGAGCTAGGCAGTGGCACAAATCTAACCAACAAACACAGTCAGATATGTAGCCACTACTACAACACCACCTCACAGGGAAGCACACTGAAAGGAAGGAATTCTGTGTATGCTGGTCAAGTCAGTGTAGCCAATAGCATGATGGGAGTTGTAGTCACAGATATTGCCCACCCTCACAATCCGCCCATCAACACCACTCTGAACCATGCTCACATCACAGGGAGTGGAAAACAACTGACAAGATGGCTGACACTGGGTACTGCTGTGGGGAGCACAAGGCCCTGCTGGGAACTGTGCACCAACCAACAGCAGGACACCACTGACTGACATCCTGAAAGCAAACTTGCACTCCCTGCAATAGAAGCACGTTCCATGGTGGGATATCTGGCTGGGTGGGAAGGAGGACTGACAGCTCTGACCATATTTACAAGCAGATTTTCACACACACCCCCTTAACACAAACTCCACACAACTCACCTGGGAGAATGCAATGCCTCACACTCTAATTAAATATCCCACAAAGAACCACAACCCTGGGTAATGCTGTGTGAAGCACAGGGACACTCATGGGACTTGTAGCCAAACTAACGCCAGGACAACACTGTCAGCCATCCTTACAGCACAGGCACATTACCCCACAGGGAAGCAGAGTCAAAAGGAAGGAAGTATGGGCATGCTGGGAAGGGGGGTGTAGGCAATAGCATGATGGGAGTGGTAGTCACAGCTCAACATCCCCCACCCGCATGGCCCAGCAAGCTCACACTGAAGCATGTACACCTCACAGGGAGTTAAAAGCCACTTCAAAGATGTCTGACAATGCTGCTCTGTTGTGGGGAGCACAAGGCCATGCTGGGAACTGGGCACCAACTAACAACAGAACACCACTGTCAGCCATCTTGCCATTGCTGTCACACTCACACACAGTGAAGTCCACTCAAAAGGAAGGAAGCATGGGCATGCTGGGAAGGGGGGTGTAGGCAATAGCATGATGGGAGTGGTAGTCACAGCTCAACATCCCCCACCCACATGGCCCAGCAAGCTACCACTGAAGCATGCACACCTCACAGGGAGTGGAAAAGAACTGACAAGATGGCTGACACTGGGTACTGCTGTGGGGAGCACAAGACCCTGCTGGCAACTGGGCACCAACAAACAATAGAACACCACTGTCAGCCATCTTGCCATTGCTGTCACACTCACACACAGTGAAGTCCACTCAAAAGGAAGGAAGCATGGGCATGCTGGGAAGGGGGGTGTAGGCAATAGCATGATGGGAGTGGTAGTCACAGCTCAACATCCCCCACCCACATGGCCCAGCAAGCACACACTGAAGCATGCACACCTCACAGGGAGTGGAAAAGAACTGACAAGATGGCTGACAATGGTGCTCTGTTGTGGGGAGCACAAGGCCATGCTGGGAACTGGGCACCAACAACCAACAGGACACCACTGACTGACATCCTGAGAGTCAACCTGAACCCACTGCAAGGGTGGCATGCTTTATGGTGGGATAACTGGGCTGGGGGGAGAAGGAGGGCCGGATGTCCACCAAATACAACCAATGTACACACCTCAACATTCACATTGAAATGCTTAAAGTTTGCAGGACAATGTGCTACACCAATATCAACCTCTGACTGTGACAACTTAGGACAATGCAATGTACAGGCCCGCATCCAGAGGTACAGTCACAACTGTCAGGTGTGTGAACCATTGATGCCTGCAGAAACCTAACATACATTGTGTGTGTCTCCCAAAAACAGGTGATGATGGGGACACAGCAGCAGACGCTGAGGAGTCCCGGTCCCAGGCTCTGGGGGACACTGAGCTCACTGGTGTGGAACAGCTTCTGCCCTCCTCGGACGGCGAAGACCTACCTGGCACCTCCGGTGTGATTCATCATGCAGCACCAGCAGGACCACCAGCTGCACCCCCTGCACCCACCCCTCCAACAACTGCCAACACACAGACCACCCCTGCCGACACGGACAGACCAAGGACCACCAATGACAACAGCACACAGACCCCGGCCCAACGTGGAGCAACGGACACCAACATCAGTAACAACCCCCAAGGGGGCCCAGGGTCACCTGTGCGTGCCACCGCAGGTCCCTCATGTGTTGCCAGGGGTGGTGGGAGGGGTGGTAGACATAGGTCGCTGTTTGCAGAGGGGTCTGGACTGCATGATGACCCACAACTGGTACGCATTGCTACCAGACTAGCACCGGAGAGGTCAGCCAGGTAGTGGGGATCCTCAAGGACATTCAACAGCAGCAGGCTGCCCATCATGCCCGCTTGGACTCCCACATGTCACGTGTTGAGACACACATGGCCCGTGTGGAGACACACATGGCTGGCATGGAGTCCAAGTGGGACACATTGCAAGAACTGACAGCGGTGCATAGGGACATATTGACATGCCTCCGCCAGATTAGCACCAACATGGCCACACCTCCCTGTGTGCCCACAACATCGGGTGCTGCAACAACTGCAACTGCCACAGGGAGGGAGGATGACTCTGGCGGAGAGTCCCCTGCACCGCAGCAGCCTGCACTTGAGGGTCCCCCCCCAAAGAAGAGGGGTCATCCGAGGAAGGACAACTGAGAGGCCGATGGCCATGCACATCCCCCAGAAAGCCAACACCTGTTCTGGAAATTCACCTTTGTGTGCAAACTGTTCACCCTGTCGAATGCAACCCAACTCTCCCACATGACATGGGAAGTTCAAGTTGGACCAATGTATCAGATGACTGTGGACTTTACTCAGGACATTTCTGCTACCAGGACTTCCAAATCATCTGGGAACTTTGGATTACAATCCCAATGTACAGCACCCACCATCCTGTGCACTATACTCACACATGTATGTAAATAAACTCACTAATACACCATACTTGCCTCTGTTGTGATTCCAACGTGGTTTCTGTCATGGAGATGATGATCTGCGAAATGACACTGTGCATGCTAACTGCTACAGCAAGTACAACACCGTCATGTGAGTCATGGCGACGTGACACATATGAGGGAGACACACCACTAGGGCTACACAACACATACACACCAGGGCCATCTGACTCATCGCCTACACTGATGTTGCCAGGAAATACAGTGCAATGCACAGACACCACACCTATTCACAGTCTGTGTAAACTAGCCCACTGGTGCAGTAAGCAAATGTCAGTCAGATGTGTGACCACAGACAACGCACATCCCAAAGTGAAGCACAGGTTTATTACACATTTGCAACATGTTGTTTCCACTACAGATGCAAGGTAATCCCACGTGGCAGTGGCCACACAGTCAACAAGTGTAGAAGAAAGGAAGTCCAGGGGTGTGGGGCACATCACCTGTAGGGAAACAACAGCTTCCACCCTGGAAGTTGAATCACGGTGACGGGGATCACAGTTGACCAAACAACTCTGAAAGTACCCTGTGAAGGACAGGCATGACACACAGTCAAAAGCACTGAAGAACAGGACAGAACTGCAATACTCATGCCCAGTACATGTCACAAGATACCTACACAAAACCAAGTTAGCATGTCAACACTGTTGGGGAGTACAGACTACCTGTAAGGACACATCGCTGCACGCATACAGTCAAGTAGCACATGGACACACTCAAACACCAACAGAGCACCACCAACACATATCACGCAAACTCACATCATTGACATGACATCTCTGGATACTCACATTCAGCTGAAGAAGTTGGTGATGAGCTGTGTGCGGACATCACCCTCATCATCATCCCCATCACTGGCATCATGGCCCAGGCCAGGATCCTCCACAGGTGGCAGATGTTGGTCATCGTCATCCAGGATGAGAGGCAACTCCCTCCGCACTGCCAGGTTGTGTAGCATGCAGCAGAAAATGACAATCTTGCACACCTTTGCTGGGGCATATGGGACGGCCCCTCCTGTCTTGTCCAGGCAGCGAAAGCGGCTCTTCAGGAGACCAAATGTCCGCTCAATCACTCTCCTGGTCCGACCATGTGCCTCATTGTAGCGCATCTGGGCTGGTGTCACAGGGTTCCTGAGGGGCGTCAGCAACCATGGCATGTTGGGGTATCCGGAGTCACCTACATACAGACAATTGCACATTAGCTGACTTGGAAAAGAGGGTGGAATACTACATTGCAGAACACACACAATGGTACAAAGTCAGTACACACCGACAAGCCAGGCACGCTGGTTCTGCATCTGTGACATCATCCTCGGGATGCGACTACTCCTCATCACGTAGGCATCGTGTGCAGAACCAGGGAAACGGGCACACACGTGTGAGATGCTCATATCTGCAAGACATACCACCAGAGCATTGACTGAATGGTAATGTTTTCGGTTCCTGTATGCCTGCTCATGTGCCTGTGGTGGTACCAAAGCCACATGTGTCCCATCAATGGAGCCAATGACATGCGGCATCCTCCCCAGGGCATAGAAGTCACTCTTGACGTCAGTGAGTTGTTGACGTTTAGGGAAATAGATGTACTGGTTCAGGTATCTCAACATAGCCTCCAAAACATTGCGTAGCACACGGCTGAACATGGTCTGTGACATCCCACCAGCAGACGCCACAGTGTGTTGAAAGGTACCGGTGGCAAAGAAGTGTAGGGCTGCCATCACCTTCACCTTGGGGGTCAGCACTGTAGGGTATGTCCGGCCAGGTTGCAAATGTGGGGCCAAGCGCACCGTCAATTCCTCAATCAGCGGCCTGGTGAAGCGGTACCGTCGGATGCAGTCACGTTCAACCATGGTTGCAAGGTCAGGGAATGGTCTATGGACAGCTGGTGCCCTGCAGTGCATAGGTGAAGAAAGAAAGATTGTCATTCACCCCACATATGTGGCATAGACCATACTCAATATCACATGATACATCATTACGAGACACAAGTACATGATGTGTGTGCAGTTCTGTGAGGACATGTATGGCACCTACATGGCCAACATCTAACATCACAGTTCAACATGTGTCGTCAACAAGTCCCAGGTTGTGCTATGGGATATCATTAGGCTGTGTCACAGTACCCATGTACTGCTGTCACGTTCCAAACACACACCACAGCGACATGTGAGGACAGATGTGCCCCAGGCATTACAGCCCTTTGACAGGTAGATTCCCAGGGACCCTGTATTGCCACATGGACACTGGCATGACATGGCGTATCATGAATACACCACAGCAGGACAGACATGGACGTCTGTGACACACACACGCACAACATTAAAGTCCATGCACAAACAACGTGGATGTGGAGACTGTCTCCCATTGTGCACATGGAATCAGAGACATTGTAAACACAACATGCACACAGACTGTGGAGGGCCATCACTATTGTGGCAATGGGTCACCCTGTGACGTACATACCATCCCACATGGGACTCTGGGGGTATGTGACATGACATACACATACACAACCTGGAAATGTGACCATGCCACATGCTCTGAAATGAACAGTTGCACATCACAGTGGTCATGTGCACAACACACCAAGGATTCTGTCCCCCTGAACACGTGCACAGCCTGGGAGTGGCTGCACCCAAGTGCCACCCAAAAAACCACATGTTGACCCCCATACACGGAAAAGGTAATGCAGCCTTACATGCCTTAGGATACAGTGTGGACAGGCTGTGGTGTTGTAGGTGTGCCCCTGAGTCCCTGGAAAGTAAATGTGGCTGGCATACGTTCATCTGTGACAGGCATGGTGACATATGCGAGTGACTTGTACAGGGACGCGTTGTACAGCAATGGACCGATCGGTGCGCACGCTTTGGCCATTGCATATGATTTGAGCGGGTACACGTTGTACAGCAATGGACCGATCGGTGCGCACGGTTTGGCCATTGCATATGATGTGAGGGGGGTACGCGTTGTACAGCAATGGACCGATCGGTGCGCACGCCTTGGCTATTGCATATGATGTGAGCGGGTACGTGTTGTACAGCAATGGACCGATCGGTGCGCACGCTTTGGCCATTGCATATGATGTGAGCGGAGTACGCGTTATACAGCAATGGACCGATCGGTGCGCACGCCTTGGCCATTGCATATGATGTGAGGGAGTACGCGTTGTACAGCAATGGACCGATCGGTGCGCACGCCTTGGCCATTGCATATGATGTGAGCGGGTACGCGTTGTACAGCAATGGACCGATCGGTGCGCACGCTTTGGCCATTGCATATGATGTGAGCGGGTACGCGTTGTACAGCAATGGACCGATCGGTGCGCACGCTTTGGCCATTGCATATGATGTGAGCGAGTACGCGTTGTACAGCAATGGACCGATCGGTGCGCATGCCTTGGCCATTGCATATGATGTGAGCGAGTACGCGTTGTACAGCAATGGACCGATCGGTGCGCACGGTTTGGCCATTGCATATGATGTGAGGGAGTACGCGTTGTACAGCAATGGACCGATCGGTGCGCACGCCTTGGCCATTGCATATGATGTGAGCGGGTACGCGTTGTACAGCAATGGACCGATCGGTGCGCACGCTTTGGCCATTGCATATGATGTGAGGGGGGTACGCGTTGTACAGCAATGGACCGATCTGTGCGCACGCTTTGGCCATTGCATATGATGTGAGGGGGGTACGCGTTGTACAGCAATGGACCGATCGGTGCACACGCCTTGGCCATTGCATATGATGTGAGGGGGGTACGTGTTGTACAGCAATGGACCGATCGGTGCGCACGCCTTGGCTATGGCCTGGCATGGCAACGGACGCGTTTTCAAACCTTTAACGAGTCTGATGCTGTGGATTCAGTTGGCCACCCACAACAATGTTGCAAATTCATGGGTCTCATGAAGTTGAACTTTTGAAGGATGCTGTGGGCGTGTGTAAGTGGTGCAATTCCATGGATTGGCCAGATTCAGAAGATGCAAACGACTTGGCCTATCACTTTGGACACATGGGACAGTATCTGCCTCAGCAGCACACATATAATGCTGGCTGTTCCCCTGAGAGCTCACTTGCCTGACATACATGCTCCAGGACGACATCTGCCAACAAAACTGCTGCTGTCTCTGCATCCTCTGGATCCTGCAATGGCACGTACTGTGGAGAGAGCCCCTGCCTTCAGCACTGAGGAGAACCAGGCCCTGCTAGACAGCCTCCTTCCACAGTACAGCAAGCTGTATGGGAAACCAGGGGAGCAGGTGAGTGTGCTGTCCACTGCCTTACCAAATGTGCATGTTGTCTGACTAGCAGGACTTACAGTGTGCACGCCACTGGCTAGCAGGCTCACTGAGTAGTTGTCACCCCCATGGTGTGTAGTTACATGCACTGAACAGGTATAGTGCAGTAACAGTGCATTCCAACAAGGTTTTACTTCCCAGGCAATGATACCATGTAGTAACTGCTGGCACACTGTTCATAGCCATCGTTGCACTGCCTGTGTACATCATGTGCCCCTGTGATTGAGACATGTATATCCAAATGTGTGATGCACGGATATGTTGCATGTGTAGTAATGGCCTTTTCACTTTGTCATCCTCACAGGTTGATGCCCACCAGAAGCAGGAAATCTGGCTGACCATCGCCCGGGCAGTAAGATCCGTGGGGGTCTACAAGCGCCGTATCCGCAACTGCCAGAAGAGGTGGCAGGACCTTCGGGGCTGGACCCGGAGGATCGCAAGGGTCCAGCTGAAGCTGTCGCCTCCTCGCAGGAGGGGCGGACACCGGACCCTGACCCCCCACATGCTCAGGATCCTGGCGGTGGTCTTCCCTGATCTGGATGGGCAGCTGAAGGCCAGACAGCAGCAAGGAGGGGGTGAGTCCATGACTGCACTGTGTACTTTGTCTGACATGCTATGTGCCCTCCTCTGGCCTGGTTAAACTTCCACAGTACATCAGTCTTGTGGTCCAGGACCCATGTCCCTCAATTGTGACATGCCCACTCCTCATCTGATACCCAGGTGTGGCCCTTACAGTCAGGAAATTGTGTCACTTGGGTACTGTGTCCTTGCATTTTGCTTAGCTCAAGGTGGGGGACAGCATTTGTTCCCGTAACTTTGTGGTGGGCTTCATGGGTGGGTCCATTGCTTACACAATGCCTGAGTTCCGACATGTAATCTGCGTGTAACTTTGTTATGTGGTCCAATTGCTGATCTGATCCACCACATGTGCCTGGGGTATTTGACACACACCCATGCTGCGGGTGGGAACAATGTTTGGGCCTCAGGAGTATGTATATCAAGTGTGTCACACATACTTAGCCACCTGCCTACTGTCCAGGGCTCATCCCTCCTTCACGTGGAGCAGGACAGTCATGCCTACTCCAGGCCATACTATACACTCTGTACTCCCACTCCCGTGTATCAGCTGACACGTTGTGCTCAGTGAAATGTTCCCTCAGGTGTCTGCCTCTGTGTCATTGTGCTGTGGCTTCGTTGTCAGGACTACTGGGGTGTTTATCGGTTAGGGCTCAGCATGCCACCGGAGATGTGACCATAGGAGACGATACTTGTGTGACATATAGGTGTTTGATCACTTGACTGTGCAGACTGGGGTATGCGAAAGTGAAGTACAGGCAGCTGTTTCCCATTCACAGCAGATTGTGAGGTGCTCAGGTTCCGAGGGTTGTGTTTCAGGTCTCCCATATGTCCAATTGGTATGACGTGGCCAAATAAGAGTTCAGATGATGTGGTTTGTGGGGGATGGACATGTGCACTTGTCAGCTACAGGACTTGCATTCCCCATGACCTAGGAATGTGACACGGTGCAGACTGTTGTTGGCTGGCTGCCCTGCCCATGTGACTTGAGACAGTGATGTATGACTTTGCAGGCATGCCTGTGCCATGGCATCAAACTCCCTAAGGGTGATCCTGCAGGTGAGTGACATGTGCTACATGCACCCCATTGTGGCATTGACTATCAGGACATGGGTGCATCATGGTGTCTGGTGCTGGTATGCATGACATGCATTACAAATCAGACTCTGGCCATCCCTTCATCCGGACACCTGTAGTGACTCAGTGGCATGAGATGTGATGTGTGCATGTTCACATACTTCACCGTGTTCTCTGCAATGTCCAACTACTGTGTAGGTGGTGCATGTGTCCACACTGGGGTATTACCATCCGACAGGCACCAGACAGATGGGTGCAAGGCCAGGAGAGATGTGAGTGCCATGTTTGACCACCAGACTGACAATTGGCTTCTCCTACTCTGTTTGGGCACTTTTGGCAATGTTCAACTAAGGATGCCAGGGCTTGCTCTGTAATGTGCTGTACTTACTGTGGTGTGTGCGGTCAGTGTAGGTGACTGATGTTTGTCTGTTTCCCTAATTGTTTGCAGATACATCCACGGCCACAGGAGGGGACAGCTCCACGGACCAGGAGGAGCCGCATAGCCAGACAGGGTCAGCAGCCGATGAGTGGTCGGAGGGACCCAGTGGCACGGAGGGCGAGGGGAGCCACACCGAGGAGTCCTCAGCAGCATCCACCTCAGCTGAGGACCACAGCAGCTCGGAGGATGACTCCCTTGTGGAGGCGGGTGTCAGCAGCCAACACACACCAGCTAGTATTGCTGTCCCCGCCACCACCACCACCACTGCCCTCCCATCGGCTCCCATTCCAGAGGTCCGTGGAGGCTCCCGTGTTCGGGAGCGTGTCTCCTTCGTGCCAGGCACCGCACCCCTGCCCCTGTGTCCCCTGCTGCCCTGAGTGAGGAGTCTGTGTACCTACTTCGCCAGCTCCATGTAGGGCAGACAGCAATGCTGAGTGTCCTCCATGCCCACACCACTCTGTTGACTCAGCTGGTGTCGTTTATGGAGGGCATCTCATCGGGCATGTCTGCCCTACAGAGGAGCAATAGGTCCATGGACTCCTCCCTGACGGCAGCAGTGTCCCTCCTCCAACAGTCCCTCACCCCTCCTACCTCTGCCCCATCCACACTTCCTGGCACCCTACCTGTCCCAAGCACATGCACACCTGCACAATCACCCAAACACACAGACACGAGCAGCACAGACACACCCACTACAAAAACAAAACGTGCACGCAGGCATCCTCAGGGGACTGATACCACACCCACAAGGGATGGGGAACAGACACACACACAGGCATCCACAGTCACTCCGCAGTCCTCAGATGCCTCTCCCTCCAAGGCCCCTTCCCTTGCCTCACCTGCAACCCCACCTACGAAGCAGCTCTTCCTCTTTGACCTCGGCCTCTTCCCCTCCCATCCAGCTGATCCAGCATACAGGGGGAAGAGGAGGTCCACCCACACAGAGGGGAGTGCCACTCACCCCCGGACACCCTCCCCCAGGTACAGACAGACTGAGGCCCCCATCCGCAAGTCCCCCCGGACCCGGAAGAGCAAGACCCCGCCACCGCCCTGCAGCTCAACCACCAAGTCTCCTTCCTCCATCCCTCAGGCCCCCACTCCATAGGTTCCACCACCACACCCTGCCCCAGGTTCCCCCACCCACAGATACACCATCCCCAAAATGATCCAGCCTTCTCCCCCTACCACTTGCTCTTCCAGCCCCACACCCCCGCTGCGCATGTTTGTGCCACTGGTGTGGAGACTGTGTCCTCCCCCTCTGTCCTGCCCACCTTACCTGAACCCCATTCTACTCCCATGGAGATAGGCACTGCAGTGGAGTCCACTACCACCCCGTCTGACTTTGGCACTGCAGTGGGGAACCTGTCCACTCCATCTGCACGGCCCACTGCAGTTGTGCCGGCACCCACACCATCTGACTCATGCCCCCAGTTGTGCCGGCACACACCATGTCAGACACCTCCACTGCAGTTGTCAGTGACTCTCCAGCACCCACCACCCCTTCCCTGCCTCCTTCTGGTGAGCCCTGATCCTGTCCCTGCGGTGCCTGGCCTGCCCCCCGTATGCCCCTCCGAGGGAATGTCCCTGGTGTGCAGCAGTGCAGGCATGCGAAGGGTGACATCTGCCACTGTCACCCTGTTTGGATTTTGACAATGGACTGGCCATTGGCCTTTGTTATTTTTCTGGACTTTCACTTTTTCCAACACATATGCTGAATAAAGCTACTTTCTGTTCACTAGTGGTTTTGCTTCTGATGTACATGATGTTGATGATGCTAACCATGCCCTTGCTGCAGTGATGGTGATTTTTGATGTCAGGAAAATGAAGTGTTACTGTGCAGGACCCCATGTGGTCCAGGGGGAATGTGTCCTATCCTGTTGTGTATCCATGTCATCCTTTGCAGCAATATGAGGGTGTCATGTTTTCAAGATTTGGCAATGGGATTTCCTACTTTTATTTGCAATTTCACATCTGTGGCTTACACCCCTGCACATCTGTTGTGCTTGCCATTGTTCAATTTGTCTATTTCCCTGACCGTGTGACCATCTCCACTGGACATGCAAGTTTGGGCATCAATGGGGAAGGACTCATCTGTGTTATCAGTGCAACTTGCTATACATGTGTGTTGGATCTGTGCTGATGATTTCGGTGACCCTCCCATGACCAGGCTGATGTGACGGGAGGCTTCATTTTGTGCTAATTGTTGACTGAGTGACCAAGTGTTCTGCTGACATGATAGAGCCCTACTGAGACAACGTATGGCACAGCTTTCCTTACACAGGAGTGGAGTCCCCTCATGGCAGTGTGTAATTCTGTGACATTGCCTGAGCACAAGGTGTGTGTTGTGTGAGCATGTCTGTGTGTGTTCACTTCCATTTTGCTAGGCAGGCTGGGATCCCTAGTGATGTTCCTGTATGTGATGCTTGCTGAGTTGACCTATGTTCCCCCAAAGTCTTCTCCCTGGGTTCTCTGGGATGTGGGTGCATGGCACATTACTGGTCATCAGGGTGTCACCCATAGGTGTGTTTGCTGTCAGGGCTGAGTTTGTGGGCAAACGCAGATGTGACACAGTCTGGATTCCCCTTGGCACTTGTTGGTTACACCTGTCATGTAATTTACAGTTTGTGTTAGCTTTCAGTGATTGTGACACGTTGTGTGTGTGACTGATGCCACTCCTCAGGGTCAGGGCTGCAATGTTGGAAGTTGTCTATGTGTGTTCTTTGTGGGTGACCTTGGCTTCTTCATTGGTGTGTGACTGTGGCCGGGATCCCATTGGTTGGTGTGGTATTGACGTCATGCCCATGTACGGCATACTGTGCTGTGTGTCAGACACTCACGAGTCTTGTTGACTGGCCATGTGTGATGGGTTTCTGCACCTTAGTTCCCACCGCCACCCCTGGGATTGTCATGGGTGCATGTGCAATGTCACCAGTGCATGTGAGCTTCACTGCTGCACATTGGTGGAGATCAAGGTGTGTGGTGTTGAGTGTGTGCAGATGAGAGTTGTTTCACGGCTAGACCCCTGCCTCCATATTGGCCTTGGCTGACAGGCCGTGCTGATTGATTTGTGCTTGTGTAGGTGTGATGGTAGTTTGTTGCTCGGGACACATGACTGTGGTTGACAGTGTGAACAACATCTAGCTTTGTCATCACAGCGGGATTATCATGCAGGCCAGTGTCACCACATTGTGGGGACCCTGGGTGTAGTGCTGTGGTGGGTCTGTATCTTGCTGTGTTAGTTGCTGTTCCTACAAGCTTGTGTGACATGTGTAATTTGGTCTCCCTCTCATCTAACAATGCCTGATTGCCCACATAGGGGATTTGGATCCATGAGTTACTTTTGTGTGGCACTGTATGCACATCTGTGTAATTGGTATTCAGGCCTCCTCATGTGTTGTGTGGTTGCCTGGGGACACTGGCACCCCCCCCCCCTCACCTGTTGTGTTTGATATGCAGTGTGGGGCTGCCTGTTTGTGTTTGTGCATCTGCACCATTGCATTGGCATATCTTTAGTGTGCCATTGGCTGTATGTTGTTTGGTGGGTTTCACCTGCTGTCCCTGGGATTCCTAGGTCATCAGTCAGCACAGTGATCATGGTTTGTATGTCCCATTGCTGCCATGGTAGGGTATTTGTTCACCTCACATCTACAGTCTCCACAGGATATCTACATTTGTGTGCCCATTGGTGCAGATATGTGGGTCTGCATTATGATGGTCACTTCTGTCATTGTGTTATTGATGAATGTTGACAGTGTCAGCCCCCATGGGTGATGGTTGTCTGCACATGGCCAAAGGTATGTCTTATTTGCACTGCACTGTTTGCCCCACCCAATCTATGTTGCTATGGGACACAAGCACTACTATGTCACTGATGTGTTTGTTGTTCTGTGACTAGGGATAATCCATGCTGTTTGGGTTTTGCAGCTTTTGCCATGACAACACTTACAATTTGGTCAGTGTGATGATGGGGGGGTAGGCCCCATTGTCACAATGTTCAAAATGTGCTTCAGCTATGGACCCCACACTTACAATTTGGTCACTGTGATGATGGGGGGGTAGGCCCCATTGTCACAATGTTCAAAATGTGCTTCAGCTATGGACCCCACACTTACCTTTTGGTCACTGTGATGATGGGGGTAGGCCCCATTGTCACAATGTTCAAAATGTGCTTCAGCTATGGACCCCACACTTACCTTTTGGTCACTGTGATGATGGGGGGGTAGGCCCCATTGTCACAATGTTCAAAATGTGCTTCAGCTATGGACCCCACACATACCTTTTGGTCACTGTGATGATGGGGGGTTAGGCCCCATTGCCGCAATGTTCAAAATGTGCTTCAGCTATGGACCACACACTTACAATTTGGTCAGTATGATGATGGGGGGGTAGGCCCCATTGTCACAATGTTCAGAATGTGCTTCAGCTATGGACCCCACACATACCTTTTGGTCACTGTGATGATGGGGGGTTAGGCCCCATTGCCACAATGTTCAAAATGTGCTTCAGCTATGGACCCCACACTTACAATTTGGTCAGTGTGATGATGGGGGTAGGCCCCATTGTCACAATGTTCAAAATGTGCTTCAGCTATGGACCCCACACTTACAATTTGGTCACTGTGATGATGGGGGGTAGGCCCCATTGTCACAATGTTCAAAATGTGCTTCAGCTATGGACCCCACACTTACCTTTTGGTCACTGTGATGATGGGGGGGTAGGCCCCATTGTCACAATGTTCAAAATGTGCTTCAGCTATGGACCCCACACTTACCTTTTGGTCACTTTGATGATGGGGGGGTAGGCCCCATTGTCACAATGTTCAAAATGTGCTTCAGCTATGGACCCCACACTTACAATTTGGTCACTGTGATGATGGGGGGGTAGGCCCCATTGCCACAATGTTCAAAATGTGCTTCAGCTATGGACCCCACACATACCTTTTGGTCACTGTGATGATGGGGGGGTAGGCCCTATTGCCACAGTGGTCATGGTCTGCTTGCATTGTGGAGGCCACACACATTTATGTGTGACACATGTGATAGGGGGTCACATTGTATGTTCAATGTCATGTTCAGTGTTGTAGGCATTTGACACAGTCTACACACGCTTGTCATGGTGTTGGGGGATGTGTTTTTCTTACATTCCTTATGTTGGAGTATGCTGGTTGTGTCATGCATTACCCGTCCTATGAGTAGGGGTGGTGTTGGTGGTAGGCATCCATCCCCTATGAGTGGGGATGGTAGTAGTGACAGGCATCTAGCCCCCTGAGTAGGGGTGGTGGTAGTGGTAGGCATCCAGCCCCCTGAGTAGGGGTGGTGGTAGTGGTAGGCATCCAGCCCCCTATGTGTGGGGATGGTAGTAGTGACAGGAATCCAGCCCCCCTGAGTAGGGGTGGTGGTAGTGACAGGCATCCAGCCCCCCCTGAGTAGGGGTGGTGGTAGTGGTAGGCATCCAGCCCCCCCTGAGTGGGGGTGGTGGTAGTGGTAGGCATCCAGGCCCCCCTGAGTCGGGGTGGTGTTGGTGGTAGGCATCCAGCCCCCCCTGAGTAGGGGTGGTGGTAGTGGTAGGCATCCAGCCCCCTATGTGTGGGGATGGTAGTAGTGACAGGAATCCAGCCCCCTGAGTAGGGGTGGTGGTAGTGACAGGCATCCAGCCCCCTGAGTAGGGGTGGTGGTAGTGGTAGGCATCCAGCCCCCCCTGAGTGGGGGTGGTGGTAGTGGTAGGCATCCAGGCCCCCCTGAGTAGGGGTGGTGTTGGTGGTAGGCATCCAGCCCCCCCTGAGTAGGGGTGGTGGTAGTGGTAGGCATCCAGCCCCTCCTGAGTGGGGGTGGTGGTAGTGGTAGGCATCCATGCCCCCCTGAGTAGGGGTGGTGTTGGTGGTAGGCATCCAGCCCCTCCTGAGTAGGGGTGGTGGTAGTGACAGGCATCCAGCCCCCCCTGAGTAGGGGTGGTGGTAGTGGTAGGCATCCAGCCCCCCCTGAGTAGGGGTGGTGGTAGTGGTAGGCATCCAGCCCCCTCTGAGTGGGGGTGGTGGTAGTGGTAGGCATCCAGGCCCCCCTGAGTAGGGGTGGTGTTGGTGGTAGGCATCCAGTCCCCCCTGAGTAGGGGTGGTGGTAGTGGTAGGCATCCAGCCCCCCCTGGTTAGGGGTGGTGTTGGTGGTAGGCATCCAGCCCCCCCTGAGTAGGGGTGGTGGTAGTGGTAGGCATCCAGCCCCCCCTGAGTGGGGGTGGTGTTGGTGGTAGGCATCCATCCCCCTATGAGTGGGGATGGTAGTAGTGACAGGCATCCAGGCCCCCCTGAGAAGGGGTGGTGTTGGTGGTAGGCATCCATCCCCCTATGAGTGGGGATGGTAGTAGTGACAGGCATCCAGGCCCCCCTGAGTAGGGGTGGTGTTGGTGGTAGGCATCCAGCCCCCCCTGAGTAGGGGTGGTGGTAGTGGTAGCCATCCAGCCCCCCCTGAGTAGGGGTGGTGTTGGTGGTAGGCATCCATCCCCCTATGAGTGGGGATGGTAGTAGTGACAGGCATCCAGGCCCCCCTGAGTAAGGGTGGTGTTGGTGGTAGGCATCCAGGCCCCTATGGGTGTATATGGCATTGGTGATAGCCATCCCGCCCCTATGGTTCTGCTGTTGCTAGTGTAAGTCATTTCTGCATCCCTATGTGTGTGTGTTATATGTCGGGTACGTGTCGTTTGTTTGTGTGGTGGGTGTTTGACTTACCTTCTGCGCCGTACGCGTCCGTACCTGTTCCGGTAATAGATGTAGAGTATTGGTAGGACCTGCGCGATGGGATTCATGGTTGGTTCGTCTCATTCGGCTTTCTAGTTACTTCGACTCGTACTCGTGGCTGGCGTGTTCGTCTCGTAGCCATGGATCGTCTTGTGGCGCGAATCGGTGCTTATGTGCGGCTCTCCCGGATGCTCTAACGTGCCGTGCGTAGCGACGGGTTCGGCGCGTATGGAAGGCGCATCGTACTAGTCCGGCCGGAAGGTGCTGTATTTTGGCTTCCGTGCGACTCGATTCTGCGTTTACGGATCCGGCTCGGGCGGGGAACAGGAGCTGGATTGGGTAAGTACGGCTGGGTCGGGATCTGGGCAGTTATGTGCATCGTACCTGCCCGTTCGGACGGATGTTCGAATCGGTCGGGAAACACGCGTTCGGCTTAGTTTTTTTCCGGACGAATAGTGTTAGGTGCGCTTCCGGCCGAGATCGGAATCGGCCCCAGGGTCTTAAAGTGCGACATCTGCCAGCAGATGAAGGGCTCCACCGTAGCACGCCCAGCGCAGACACCATTGCTGAAATCAGACAAACCTCTCACATGTGTTTATTTGGACCACTGCGGACCCTTACAATCTGATGGGGCCAAGAAATATATCATGGTTGCAGTGGATTCCTGCTCTAGATTCCTATGGGTTTGGCCTCAGCGCAGTGCTGACGCTCGAACTGTTATAAAAGATTTGCGAGTCTTTATCGGCACATACGCAGTTGGCACGTTACATTCTGACCGTGGCCCGGCGTTTAGCTCTCTGGCTTACAAAGAGGCCATGGAAGGAAGGGGCGTAGCATTGCGGTACTCCTCTCCGTACCATCCCGAGGGAAATTCTGTTGTGGGGAGGAAAAACCGGGACTTAAAGCAATCTTTAACAGCTAGGGTATTAGGCAAGGGCGGTAGATGGGTCGATCACCTTTATGGGGTACAGCGAGCGATCAATAATCAGCCAAAAAACTCTCTAGGGGGTGTCACTCCTTATGAGGTCCTATTTGGGACGAGAATGTGGGTACCTGATCTTGATTGTGAAGGCACAGTGGCGGATGAAAAACCATTTGATATCCATGATCGTTTGGCTGTTTTACAGGATCTAAATAAATCCAGAACACAACAAAGTAATGTGCTCCAGAAACAGACCGCCACTGAGGAAGTCAAGGCAGTAACGGCAAGACCTGTCTGGATCCCAAAAGTCGGGGATCTGCTCAGAGAGAAGATTGCTGATAAGAAAGAATTTGGGCCATCCTACAGAAAGCCTGTACCGGTCCTTGCAATCCAAGGCACAAGAACTGTACTTCTGCCGCCTCTTGCCGGGAAAAAGGAGAAAAGATTTGTCTCAATTGACTTAATCAAATCACACTATGTGGCCGATACTAAACAGTAGGCCTTGTGGACTCCACAGTAGCAGAGGCCCTCCTCTCGCTACAATGCAAGAAGTTCAAACAGAAAGACTCATCACATTTGAAGAGCCACCTGTACGGAATGAAGGACTAAGCAACAATGCTATGGAACTCGTTCCACTTCAACAAGAAATTAATCTTCAAAATGAAAATCAACTTAACAACCAAGTTGCAATAAGACCGACTACTGACATCTACGTCAACATGCCTCGTCAAGAGCAAAATCCAATTTCAACAAATCCCGATGCAATTCCAACAATTGATCGAACTGCTTCTGGCTATTTCATGAACTTTGATACGTTTTCACTGGATCCAAGTGAGCCGGGAACAACGCCAGCCAAAAATCACTCAAACAGTAACTCACTGACTTTTTGAACTTTTTAGAAAGACTTACCTGGTGTCACCTTGGATAGAACTATGGTATATCACTGGGATTTTTTTTTTTTTCTGGCTAGGTTTAATTATAACTTTTAGTATGCTTATTAATGGACGATACCTCCAGCAAAGCTCTACAGCCCAAAGAGTCAATTTGATTTTAAAACCACACCAGTCTTCACATCGCGAACCAAGAGACTTGTCTTCAGTGAACATTACAGCAATTCCTATACCGGACGGTATATTATGGGACAAGATTGATTATGATATATTCGGTCCGACTGAACTTTTAAAGCTTAAACATGTATTTAAAATTTCTTTAAGTGATATCATTACCACCAGTACATTTTCTGATGATTGGGACACTGAAACTGTAAAATGATATGATGTCTGATTTAGAAAAACTGCTGCATTTCCGAACAATGAAATGTTAGAAGGTACTTCAGACTATGATACATTGTACTGTTACCAACATTATGGTCATCATTTCTTACACAAATCTATAACACCTAGAAATGTATTTGAACACCACCAGTGGGAACACTGCCCAACACCTCAAAAGGTAGTTCGCAAACTTTTGCACAGAAATTCACATACTTTTCAGGGTTCAATACATCTGACCCAAAGTCATTTTATTACAAAGTGGCAAAAACATCAGCACAGAAAATTATGTTGACTAACACCAAACAGATTTACTCTGCCTCCTTTATGGCCCAGTTGTCTACACAGGGTTTCGACCTATGGAAGGACACTATAGATTTAAAATCAATCTGGGGTTCTAGGGACTGGCAAGTCCAGGGAACAGAAGCACTTTTTAGAGCATTCCTCATTCCACAGCAGATGATATTTCTAAATGAAACTGTTCAACAGACATCCTGTCTTGGACTAGCCAAGAACAAGGAACTGAACTCACCCGGGTTTCCTATACCATCACTGATGGGTGGGGGGCAGAATTCAACTACACAAGGGTAGGATTAGATGACATTCTCCAGTACAACAGATCAGATCCTGATTGGACGAAATGGCTGATTTGGCCCATTGACACAAACACCTGTCAACAGAGATTTATGAATACAACCGAAGGGTTTAGTATCCATAGGCCAGATACACGCTATGTACAGAGACAACACCCAGGGGTAGTGACATCGTATAGTGTTGGGAAGTTGTGCCTTGATTGGCTAGAGACCTCAACACTCACAGAAGTGAAACATCACTTGACCTTACTCACATCTGATGTAGACCTTAGGGATTTTTACTAGGCCCAAGGAAAACACGTCAGAAACGTTTCATATATGCTGGCATTTATGCCTACTATAATGAAAACTGGAAAATATCCCAACAGGAGGCCGCAGAAAGAATACGGGAAATAGACCGTATTAACTTAGAGAAGGCATTAGCTGTAGTGGATAATGGGTTAACAACTTTGACCTCCAGAATTTACTCCTTAGGCAACATTGTGTCTTCAGCTATCGACATATTAGAACAAGATCTGGCCTTGTTACAACATGGGCAATCTCAGCTACGTTTAATTATGATGCTAAGCTGGACGCTACAATCTTTGCATGCAGGCTATGTGCCCTGGCGTTTATAAACACCACGTCTATGTTTTCAGAATACAATCTAACTGATAAACAGACAGAAATGGCACAAAGGGGAGCCAAGTATACAATGCTGTGTATTGAGAAACTGGAAAGGTTACCATTCACTGTAGCCGAATCACCATCAATTGAATGGCTAATTCATGGCCAAATAACTCTGCCGGTCACTACGTTTCAGTTTCAATATTGCCTTGAGCAAAGGCAGGCAGGCAAATATGAAAAGATGGGTAAGGGTTACATTAAGGAATCTTGGGAGTTACCTTATAGATATCAATGCCAGAATGGGGATCGAGAAGTGTATCTGAGTGGTACAAACTGCAAGAACGCTTTAAGCAGTTCTCTCATGTGTCAGGATATTTCACTACACGGAGCCTGTAACGGTTCAGTAGCAAACCTATCGTGTCACATGACTGGGACCCCAGCTGCAGTGATCACGCCGGTTTTCGATCTACTCTCGAATGGGAGTTACTTGATGCTAAATGGTCAAGGTTGCTGTGGGATGCTTCCGGGCGTCGCATATCTGGTCACCGTTAACTCCAGGGTTACTTGCTGAATGCAAGTATTGTTTCCACCACTGAACACAGTCAGGGAGGCGCTGCTATGGCCTTCACTGAACGTTTCTTTCATACAATTTGATACTCTGAGCAGACTGCAAGCCATGCTTTTACAGCAACCTGTGCCCTTAACCTCCGCTGGAGAAACCTATGAACTTCAAGTTGCAAGGACCTCAAGTGAGATACAGGCGCTCATACGTACAAACTGCCCCATTCATTTTGCAGAAATGGTGGGTCGTATCTTCAATATGTCTGATACAAGCGGTATCGTACACCTATTTAAGACCATAGGGTCAGGACTGTTAAGCACCTTTCAGACAGTCCTCGGAGTAATCCCAAATTTTATACACTCCGTATTGGGAAGCGTAGTTGGAGGACTCCCGCTTATCCTGTTGCTGATTGCAGGGGTCCTATTCATAATACTACTGCTACGCAATGGACGGCCCAATTCCAGAGGGAATGGCGAACATGCACCTGGAGCGGAAATACCGTGAACGCATGGTACAACTTCTGGGCATTTCTTGCCTGCAAGAACTCAATGCCTCCTGGTTTCTATCCTTTCGACCAGTCTGGGTAGACTGCATCTTACCTGTTCTTCGATGCCTGTTTTGCGGAGAAGAATGCACGTTGGATCTTTGTCTAACATTTCCATCAGATGCGCCTCCGGACACGGATGCAATGCTGGACCCCATAAAGGCCCTTGCTCTTCGTTGTCCCCAGCGGCTTCCAATTCTGATGAACGCATTCCTGGAGAATCCACAGGTGCCGTTTGCTCCTGCTGGGTTAGGTGGCTCCTCCACAGGCACCCAGGTAACAACTGCCGCACAAGCTGCCGCAGCATCGACTGTTGGCAGTGCTGCATTCCATCTATGTGCGATTGACGTTCTCTGTGAGGCGTTGGATTTGTCATCTGCAGTAGCTCACACAGATAATGTTGTGCTTCCCAGCCAGGACACTTAATCTCGAATTGGCTCATCGCGTCCTGGGAAAGAATTCGGCTTCTCCGTTCGTTTTCATAATAAGCGAGCAAATTTGGAACACTTCCTAAATTGACACTTTCGCTTGAGAAAAGCATGGCCTTCTTCCACTTTGAGTGAAGCAACTTATATAGAGAAACAAAATAGACATTTCTTTTTTTTTAGTGGCAATTGGAAATAGCTAAATTGTAAAATTTTTGAAGTTTTTAACAATTTTAAAACCATGTTTTTACTTGCTTTTAAAATGTTTTTAAATTGTCCAGATTTTAAGTATGGTCATTGTCATCCTGTTCGGAAGAGGAGTGGGTGTTATGTCCCGTATAGAGGCCCTAATGTAGACCCGTTCATATATGCCCTAAAATGGACGTATTCATATTTGCCCTAATATGGTCATACTCGTACTTGCCCTATTATGGTCATAGCCGCATATGCCCAATTATGTTCATAACTGTACATGTCCTATTATAGTCATGATTCCTTATATAGGCATGATCTTTCACCTACATTGGTCCTTACTAGTACACAACGTGCTCTGAGGGCTGAATGTTATCTATCCTGTGGTTTCGAATACAGCAGGGTTTTTCCCAAACACAGGCCCACACTGTACTCATCAATTATGCATGGCTCTCTAGGAATACACCACCTGCATAATATGTATGTACAAAGTTCACCCCTGACGTCTTCCTCAAGTCTAACGACAGACCAATACCATCCATACTGAGGACCGAGACTCTTTAGGGTATAAATACACCACATCTTGCCCCGGTAAGACAGAGGGAACCAAGACTTCTATGCTGACACAGACCAGAGACGCTGAGGCTCCTGCATGCAGTTGCTCCAGCTGACAGCGGTCTGACACAGCCCTTGCGGGGTGTCCAACTCGAGACCAGGACGGGGTCCCACACTCTCTCTATTCAGTATGGGGGTTCGACTAAATCCTAGAAGGATTCTTGGCTCTTAGGCTTTTAGACCTACACACATATGCCAGGTGCACTCAGGTACATCTAGTTAGGCATCGTAGGAGTACGCGCACTTTGCATAATGCTTTTTATATTCATGTATGTATTCATGATTATTGCAATATGGTAGAACTGTTCTATCCCTTTGCTTTTATCGTACTGCTGATAATATATCTCTGCTATTGTCTGCTGGTTGCCGCAGCACATATATTTTACACTAGAATAACAACTGTTCAATAAATACTTATTGAAACGCCCAAACTGTTTATTCTGTGTAACTCTCTGAGACAAACCGAATAAGTAAGCACGAGTGACTGAGCGAAAGGTAGTATATTGTTTTCACGATTCTGAGGAATTTGGGTTGTCATGATCTAAGGTTTCCAGAAACTAATCTCTCCCCGATAAGAGGAGATTCTAGTGGCACTGTGAGCTAGCTAATGCAAATCCGTCTAACATACGCGGTGGGGGTGCACAGAGCCAGTCTGCCACCAAGCCCACAGTATATGTTATCCAAACGCGCAGGTCCTGCAGGGGTACTATAGGAACTACACGACAGGACAAGGGAACATAAGTCAGGTCTACCCGTCCCTTAGTCTCTTCTTCAGTGCGGAAAATGCAATCATGCACGTCCACATCCTCACTCTCAGAAGGGAGGGGTAGTAACGTGGCTGGGTTCAGAATGGCATACCTTTTGATGTTGATGTGTGGTGCAAACAGGGTCAATTCATAGCCAGTAAGACGTGCACTGGTGAGGTGCTGTGTCTTTGTTTTGTTCAAAAGTGTGTCCACAGCATGCGGTACCATAACTGTGAGATCAGTATCAAGGACGAGCCCTGCCGATTGTCGGATTGAGACGGCCACGGCCGCTCTTAGACAGCTCGGGAGGGCTCTGGTGACGTTATCCAAAAGCACAGAGAAATAAGCACAGGGCCTTTGCTTACCTCCAAAGGCTTGTGTTAAAACAGAGAGCGCGCAGCCAGCTGCTTCGTGTACATACAACACGAACGGCTTCTGGTAGTCTGGCGTGTCAAGCACAGGCGCAGAGCAAAGTGCTATTTTTAGTTGCTCAAAAGCTTATTGGCATTCATGCATCCAATGCAAAGGTTCATGCACATCCTTAGTGGTTAATTGTAGGAGGGGTTTTGTTAGTAGGGAATAGTTAGGGATCCAGTGGCGACAATACGAGGTAATACCTATAAAGGCACGCACATCCCGCTGCGTCTTGGGGATGGGCATTTTTGCAACAGCATTAATACGCTCAGGTGTTAGTCTCCTTCCCTCCTTCAACAGTAGGTGACCTAAGTAGGTGACCTCCTGTCGACAATATTGGAATTTCGAAAGGGACACTTTATGTCCATGATGTGCTAAATGTAGCAATAATTTAACTGTTGCGTCTTTGCGATTTTCTTTAGAGTCAGAAGCTATCAGTAAGTCATCGATGTACTGCAGCAATACATTACCTGAGGGAAGTGTAAGGGAATCCAATTGGCTTTTTAAGGCTTGACTATATATGTTAGGACTTTCAGTATACCCCTGAAGAGCGCGACAGAATCGGAAGCTTCTACCGGTCAGAGTGAACCCAAAAAGATGCCGGCTATCTGGGTGAATGGGGATGCTGAAGAAAGCATTTTTCAAATCAATCACAGAAAAGAATTTTGCAGTGGAAGGAATCATTGTTAGGAGGGCAGTGATGTCAGGGACCACCGGGAACTGGGGATCCACTATCTTGTTAACTTCCCGCAAATCAATCACAAAACGATAGACATCAGGAGGGGCATCAGGGGAGTCTGAGGGCACCTTCTTAAGAATGGGGAGAATAGAGCTGTTACAGACATTCGCTGCTGTCTCCTCAACCACTCCTGACTTAACCAAATCCTGTATAATCTGTAACAAAGCGCACTCCCCTGCCTGTGGTATTTTGTACTGGGGAATACGAGGCAACACAGCGTTGTCCTTTACCTTAATAGAGACCGGGGGTATCTGCAACAATCCCACATCTGTGTCTCCTGTGGCCCACAATGCGGGCGGCACATCCTTGAATTCAGCGGGAAGCAGCATATCTTTGGAAAAACACTGCTTGGTACTAGTTACATTTGGTCCTATCGTCATATAGACACCATCCGGGGAACAAGAAATGGTAGCATGCAATTTCTTCAACAGATCTAATCCGATTAAGTTCTCACCACAGTTTGCTGTTATTAAAAATGGTGAATCTACGGTAAAGGGGCCAATGGTCAAAGCAAGGGGTTTGGATATTGGGCTCACGACCGGTGCGCCTGAAAAACCTACTGACACGTTATTTTGGCCAGACAGGGCAGCCCCGGGGACCAGTGAACGAGAAACAGAGCTATTCATTGCACCCGTATCCACCAGAAATTTTTTCTCCGAGCCATGCAAATCCGCTGTGACATAAGGACCACGCTGATCTACAGGTATCTGGACTGGTCCCTCACCCTGTCCTTGGCTGTTCTAGTTATAGGACATCCCTGTCACCTCATCCATATCATAATCATCATGGTAGTACTGTTTTCCTCGAGGGTCATCAAAATAATTTTGGTCAGAACGACTCTGCGAGGACTCATCTGTCTGAACCGAATCACTGACAGAATATCGACGATCAAAATATCGAGCTGCCAGAATATCGCTGACAAAATATAGACTACCAGAATATCGAATTCCTATCTACAAACAGGTAAGTACAAAAATATCGAATCCTAAATATCGTTGTAAATAATATAGTTTGCTAAAATATCGACTTTTTAAAATCTCTTAAAAGTAATGTAAAATTAATGAAATAACTATAATTAAGTAAAACATACTTAAAAATACTTAAATAACATTAAAATTAATAAATAATAAATGTAAGTTAAAAAAATAAACATGCATTTTTATTTTTTATTACATATATATTAACTTAATAATATTAAAAATAATCAATATTTTTAATTATTAAATGTTAAAAACATAATTTTAAATATAATTACATATATATCTAAATAAACCTATAATATAAATATAAAAATAAATTATATTTAATAAGTTAAAACATTAAACTTAATTTAAAAAAATAATATTTTACACTACATTAAATATAACAATACTAAAAAATTGCATAGCGTAAAGATAAAATTTCTATTTCCACTCCAACAAATGTTACAGTAGGGAAAATGTTGGATAGCGGGTAAATAAAAATTACTATTCCCACTCCAGCGAGTGGAACAGTAGAGAAAGTGTTGGATAGCGGGTGGGTAAAAATTACTATTCCCACTCCAGTAAGTGCAACAGTAGGGACAGCGTTGGATAGCGGGAGGGTAAAAATTACTATTCCCACTCCAGTGAGTGCAACAGTAGGGAAAGCGTTGGATAGCGGGAGGGTAAAAATTTGTATTCCCACTCCGGGGAGTGCAACAGTAGGGAAAGCGTTGGATAGCGGGTGGGTAAAAATTGCTATTAACACTCCAGTGAGTGCAACAATAGGGAAAGCATTGGATAGCGGGAGGGTAAGAATTACTAGTCCCACTCCAGTGAGTGCAACAGTAGGGAAAGCGTTGGATAGCGGGAGGGTAAAAATTACTATTCCCACTCCAGTGAGTGCAACAGTAAGGAAAGTGTTGGATAGCGTATGGGGAATAATGTAATATACCCACTCCTGCGATATAATGAACATTAAATAACAATTAATTATTTTGTAAAAATTAATTTACCTCCCATCATTTTCCCCTATAAACATCACCTACAATATTGTAACATATTAATAAATTACCATAATTAAGAATTAATTAATGAATGAATTACAATTAACAATATAATTAATTAACATATTTACAAATTAATTGTTAATAATTAATATCTAAGGGGCTCATTACGATGGCGGGCGGAAGCACAACCGCCGTGCTGGCGGATGCAAAAACCACCAGTTACCGCCGGCACGCAGCAGTCCACACGCCCGCCCAATTACGATGCGAAAAGTAGGCCAAACACCGCCGGCAAGCCAGCAACACCGTCCGCCATCAAAGTGCGCCCGTTCACGTAGCGGCGCAGCACAACTGACACACACCGTCCGACGAAACACGTCCCGCCCGGCGCATAAATTACGATGCCGCAAACAAACGGCTCCCACGGCTAAGAGACACCGCACGTGAAAGAGAGGCGGAAACACGGACGCAGAGCACGGACAACGAAGAAGCGGCACCCGGGCATGAATCCAGCACTGCAGGCCCTTCCCATGCTTCTGCTGATGCACCACCAAGGACGCAACGTACCGCGGAGACGCAGGTAGGCACACACACAACAAGTGCACGCAAACAGCGCACACAGTGCAAGGGCGGAAAAAGCGGACAACCCCCACCAGCGCGTGCACACTACACATCCACCATCGCATCCACATATGACACACAGGCCAAATCCTAACATCGCAGAACACATGTGTACACACCACCTGGGACTAGGAACCAACCACCCCGTCACGGCCACAAAGCGCTGATGACGCCGCCACACATGCGCACAACGCAGAGGCCAACCGCAGCGCCATGCATGCGTTGCACACAGACACAGGGACACAACCAAGCAGCACACACATCAGCCCCACCCCGAACGCACATGACACGTGACAGGCCGGCCACAGACATGTCCCCAACGCCCAATTCACGGACAACACCCAACGCCACACAAACGACGCACACATGTCAGTGAAGACACGCAACTGCAGGACACCCCCAGTGTAACAAACATGGCGTAGCACACAGCGGCGGCAACACCAACTAGGAGAAGCAGGGCCCCTTCGGGAAGAGGAACGCCAGTACCACACTGAAAAACCCATACCACCCTGCACATATGAACAAGACACATGAAACGGAACACCAAAGAGCCCGGGGACCGACAACAGGTGGCCCAAGAATTACATCCACACACAAGGCCCAACGCAGAGCGGAAAGGCAGCCTGCCGCCCACACAAGGGAGAGCAGACAGCACTGAATGACCTTCCATTCCAACACCGAAACCACAGCCCTACGACAGAAGCCGGTGAATACAGCCATTGTCCAAGAATAGACCAACACAGGCATGCCGAGGAGACCGACCACAGGGCAGATAGCGCATATCACAGAAGCACACAACGGACGGGGAAGAAAGAAGAAAACACTCCCCCATGTCGGCCACATGCAAGTTAATTGGAAGGAGTCACACAGCACCGACCTTGAACTGTCTGAGAAGCATGTGGGAAGAGGGCCCGTGTCCTCCAAACAAGCCAACAGAACACAAGTCCTGTCTCCCCACGACTACACAGAGCTCACAGCAACCCCGGAGCGTGCACATTGCAGACTGCACACACAGCCGGAGCACGCCACCTCTACGAACCGCTGCGAAATGGCAACCGCAACACACCTACCCAACTACGCCGAAGAGCTCAAGCTGTACCAAACCAACACGATACATACATTGGGATGCGATCTCCTGTCCCTGCTGAACGTAAGTTACCGACTGACTTACCGCATCACATTGTTCAGCTGCGTCATGCCCGTCTTCTACTGTCGGAGGTGTCCCTACCAGCATCCCGTCGAGATATGCCTCTCCAACCCGGCATGTCTGAAGGCGGACCTGCTACCACTACTCCTCCCTCTGGACGCACACGACAGGGCCTGCTCTGCCTATGGGGGCATGGCGTATGTGGCCAACATCGCACGCGCACTGAAATGGAACCACTGTGCCTCCACACGACGGATCATCGAGAACAGCTACATCGAATGTCACCCAGCATGCCCCATCATGGTCCTCCAAGGGACAACCTACGAACAACACCTTGACAGCCACCATCCGCTTCATTGGCTGGCAAACATGTACACCACCAATGACATGGAAGCCCTGCTGGACGGCATCGCATACCTGTCAACCTGTAAATACGTCGGACCACAACGCAGGTTCCCCGAGTGACCTATGAAGTCCAACCCCGCACCCATGCTCAGCTTCCGCAGGGACTGGCCAGTCACCACCACAACAGCCATACCAAACGACCGGCAACTGTAACCACACCATCAACGACATCGCCATGACATCGGATATGACCGGGACATGCACACTGTTCCCCATCACATCCAGGAACACCGCATGCATCGTGGGAGGCAGTGGCATGGGCTCTGTGCATCGCACCCACATGGACGGAACTGCACGAACAACCAGGACACGACATGGATCCAGCGCACATGGACACACACACCGCTCAGTGGACATGAATAGGTCGCCTGGAGTCTGTGGGTGCTGCACCCTCCCACCCCCGCCCCGGGAATCCCATACCAGGACCTTTGCATGGACGACAAGTGCATACAACAACAACACGACCCCAGTGACTGTGACATGTCCAGTAACCACCACAGTGCAACAACAAGTGGCACGCCGCTGCATGCACGCAAGCACATGCCCTGATGTCATCTCACATGCACGCGTGCATGAGGAACAACCGCAGCAAACCTGTCACATGGAACTGAGATGGACTGTGCCCATGATGCCGAGCGGTCTGGTAGGCTACATGTATACCGTCTGTGTCAAAGTCCGCAGCTCCGCAGCTATACGTAAATGTACATTAGCACAGCCTTGGCCAAGCAGATGTAACCCCACACCCTATCCCATTTGTAATCATGCTCAGTATATCCTCAACATGTATTCCGCTGCCAGTAGTGTCCACTATACTGCATCACAGAGGACAGAAGACTCAATATAATGTTTGAAACCAGAACTGTCTCCACTGACTCATTTCACAAGTACGAATGAGAGAGGATGAGAGTATGTGAAGTACACGGCAGTCGTGACATGACCATGTAGTCCACTGGTATTGGATGTCAACGCAAATGAGTAGCACTACTGTGGAAGACACACATGTGTCGTGTGAAGTCGTATGGACGCAGTGCTCAGGTGGGTGGGTGCGACGGGTAGATGCGCACATGCCAAGTTGGAGCACGCCGTGTTGGGAGGGGTCATGAACAGTACACCACCGCTTCCCTGGGCATTGTGAGAGGACACCTGTCGGGGGAGTGAACACGTGTGTGCACAGCAGCCGGGCACACGTACAAAGCGGTACCAGGCGCACCTCAGCCCACCCTCTGTGGACAAGCTGGATCCTGTTGTGCGCCCGCCATGCCCCTTGACAAGGCACACACAGCCCCAGTCGACCAGGTGTAACCCCAACATAGTCAATCCGCACAGGCGATACAGGGCACGGGATGGCAGTGGAGCATGGTGTGTGAGAGGTCTCCTCGCGCTCCTCCTGGTCATATCACGCAGGCAATAGAACCTCAACGTCTAGCATGGCACAAGTCAAATGGAAGTGCAGGGGGGACGCACCACAGCACGAGCAGCACTGACGTCACGGGAGGTGGCTCGCACCATCCCATCCATTGCCCATCACACCAACCACGACACATGCCATTGCGACTAAGTGCAAGCGCGTGCGCCACCACCCCCGAGCCCTCCCCAGAGAGGCCAAAGAGTGAATGTGTGGACCAACAGCCACAGACGGACGCGGCCTGGCCGCAAGGGCAACCACAGCCACTGGGTGTCGCAGGTGGCGGATCCGGAAGGCGAAGACTGTGATGCATAGTCCATGCAGGCCGGGTCTCCATTTGGGGCACCACGCAGGTGGACGGCGTCCCGCCACACATCATACCCTGAGACAGCCCACTCGTGCAACTGGACCCACACAGACACTCCTTGCCCTCTCTGGTGCGAGCTTGGGGCTGCCTGTGCAAGCGCTAGCCTCGCAGGTGAGCATGCATATTGGGGGGCGAGGGGAGGACATGAGGGCTGGGGCGAAGATGACTGTATCACTGTCAGTTAGTACAAGGGATGACCCAGATGTGGAAAGGAAGAGACGTGTCCCGTGTGTACTGCAACTAGTCGCCAATCCAACTACCCCCCATGTCCGGAATGTAAGCCCGCACCTAGGCCCGCCCATCCGCCACATCGAACATACCACCAGCACGACAACCTTCCCATTCGAAACACTGACTGGGGGTGGCGACCAGTGAACAATCATGTGTAGCCTACCCACGCGTACATGTGGGCCCTCCATGATCCATGTCACCTGCGGCAAAGACATGACATGCGCAATGAGGGAAGTGAGGAGAGCTGCCCGCCCCACGCGCAGAAGGTGCATCAGCTCCACAGACCCAGCAGCGAGTCCAGCAGGGGTCACATGTGCAGGGGCAGCTGTGCCTGGTGTGAAGGCACATGCATATAGACAGCACATCGACCAATGTGTAGTCTGCCCACATCCACAGTCCATCATCATGCGGACATAGGAATTGAACACAGGGCAACACATCTTAGTTGGTGCACCCACCGTGACCAACAATGCGCAATCATCGACGTACCCGCCCTGTGCATGGCCCCCCACCCAACGGAGGCACATCCAGTGCCACCATCCCACACACACAAGCCTTCCACGGAACATGCTGTGTCCAATGGTCAGTACAGAGTCAGCGCCCATCTGGTGGATCCTGAACAGGAGACACATGCACACACATGCCAGCTCCCACTATGTACGTCTGCCACCTGGCACGTGCAATGTAACCTCTCACCTGTGACGTGTGACTGCAAGCACACAGCCGTCTTGGCATGGGGCTGTCAATGTGGACACCAGTCAATGTTTCGGGAGCTGTGATCCGTACAGTGCTGTACATAGGGTGCAGTGCTGACACCTACTACTGTCTCATATCCCCTCGTGCCACAGGTCCCACTTGTATTGGCCGCTCAGCCCGTGCCCACATCGTCGTCGTCGTGTGCCATACTCATACAGCCTCGGAAGCAGTTCCATGCTCAGCAGACACTCATGTTGCCGTGGCGTTGCCGCTTGACGAATATGCAGTCAGTCCCCATCAGCACGCCCCGCAAGTCATTGGGGCCTAGATCCCCATGTGCATGCACATGGCAGTGGTATGTCCCACTTGCCATTGCCATTGTTGGGAGACCTGTGTAAGTGTATTGTGGCCGTGCCGTCCCAGCTTGACAGCTGGGCTGTGGCTCATGTGCTTGCTCAGTCATGTCAGTGATGTGTATGCGAAATTGCTATGTGCCGTGTTGCTTTGACATGTGTCCTCTGCCATTTAACCCAGGCGGAGACCGAACATTGACCGCCCATACCAATTGCTGGCGGACATGGACGATACAGAGGTAATCAGGAAGTTTCGGCTGGACAGGCCAACTCTGCATCGACTGTGTGCCATGTTAGAGCCCCATCTCCGTCCCCGCAGGGTGTATCCGACTGCTGTCACCCCCACGGCTAAGGTGATGGCCGCCATGCATTTCTTCGCCACTGGGTCATTCCAGCACACAGTGGGCAGTGGAGGAGGGATGTCCCAGCCCATGTTCAGCAAGGTGCTGAGGGATGTACTGGCAGCCATGATGCTGTACCGGAACAGGTACATCCGCTTCCCCAGGGCTCGTGAATTGGCGGCAGTGAAGGGTGCATTCTATGCCCTTGGCAGAATCCCACACGTCGTGGGAGCCATTGACTGCACTCATGTTGGCCTTGTTCCACCACAGGCCACTGAGCACCTGTACCGCAACAGGAAGCACACGCACTCCCTGAATGTGC
This sequence comes from Calotriton arnoldi, assembly GCA_963921515.1. NCBI lineage: Eukaryota > Metazoa > Chordata > Amphibia > Caudata > Salamandridae > Calotriton > Calotriton arnoldi. The sequence goes on along the minus strand of CAWUFW010010199.1, from coordinate 662,762 downwards.
AAGTGGTGTGCCTTGCGGACATGGTGATCACCCACGTGTGTGCCAAGTTTCCAGGCTCGGCCCATGACGCACACATAATGCGCAACAGCATCTTGCCACGACTGATGGCCAATCTGCAACAGGATCGTGCCTGTATTGTCGGTGAGTATGTGGAGTGGTGTAGCGTGCTGGTTGTGCGATGCTGTCCCCTGTCCAGTTGGAATTGCAACGGTTCTCTGTGTCCCTCACACCCAGGTGACTCTGCGTATCCGAATGGGGCATGGCTGCTCAGTCCATTGAGGAATCCTCGCACCCCAGTAGACGATCGATACAATGAGGCACATGGGAGGACCAGACGTGTGGTCGAGCGTACCTTTGGCCTCCTCAAGTCCAGGTTCAGGTGCCTGGACCGCACCGGGGTGCACTGGCGTACTCCCCACAGAAGGTGTGCCAGATAGTGGTGGCGTGCTGCATGCTGCACAATCTGGCCATTCGGAAGCAGATCCCCCTCATTGTGGATGACGGAGATCAACCAGGGCCCCAGCCCGCAGACCAGGACAGCTCGAGTGAGGTGGACAGCGGAGAGGAGGAAGCTGGGAATGTGCGCCAGCAGCTCATCGCCCGCTACTTCACTTGACGGTGAGTGTCCATGTACGACGGATGATGTGTCTGTATCTGTGCAGGTGTGTGTGTGCTGTGTCAGGGTGGCCGTATGTTCACTGCGTGCAGTGTGTCAACGCTCCATGGCCAGGGTAGTATGCCACTGTTGGTGACTGTGGCATTGTGCCCTATTGCTCTGTGCGATGTGTGTACATTGCTTGTAGTTGTTGACATGTACTGTGTGATGGGTGTGTGACACACTCATTGAATGTGCTCCTGTTCTGTCTCCCACCCCTAGGTCCCTACAGGCCCTCCGGATTCCATTGCCATGCCACGCATCAGGTGCCTTTCCGCCCAAGGTGGCCGTTGTATTCCGTACAAATAAAACACAGGGCACAAACAGCAGTTAGTGAAAAAGGTGCATTTATTACAAACTGTGACATGTGATTGTGTGTAAGGTGATGACAAAAGTGGTGCGTGCAGTGACAATGAGCTGTCGGTCATGGCTGCGTGATGATCAGGGTGTACCCACTGGTTCTATGTCCATAGTCCAACACACACATGCCATCCAGCTGGCTGTGTGGAGTGGGATCGTAGAGCAAGTCAATGCAGTGGCTGGTCAAGGAAGGCTGGCGGAAGGCTGGCTGGCCGCCTCACTTGCGACTGGAGCGTGCGAAGTCCTCCCGGGAGATCTGTTTCCTCTTCGGACGGCCCCTTCCACGTTTGGGAGGGGGTGTGTGGTGGCGACCTGCTGGTGGTGGGTGAGGTGTGCTCACTGGCTGTGGACGCAGGGGAAGTGGACACTGCTGCCCGAGCCTGTGCCCTAGCAGGTGGTGGCGGAGGTGGTGTTGCTGGCCTTGCCTGTGACCCCACCGCCACCACCAGCTGGCCCATGAGGTCCACGAGTTGGTCCATACGGGACACGAATTGGCCCATATGGGCGTCCATGGACCTCAGCACCCCCAGCACCTCCCGCGTGTCAGTAGCAGACCTGGCCCATTGTCCTTGGGCCTCTTCATAGGCCCCAAGGACTCTGGCCATTTGAGGCAGGGCATGGCTCCCAGGGGAGGCTGGCGTTTCCCTGACCCTGCTCCTCCTACCAGTCCTGCTGCCACCGGCCTGCCCACTAGCCACATTGCACACCACGGTCCTCGCTGTGGCTCCCAGGGTGGATCCAGTGGTCCGGGCCACCACCTGCGCTGGGGCTGGTGCCAGCGAAGACGTGGTGGTGGTGGAGGCGGTGGTGGTCGGTGCGGCGATGGTGGCGGTTGCGGCAGTGGTAGTGGCCGCAATGACCGTGGGTGTGGCCGCAACGACAGTGGCAGCAGGGGACTGGGACTGTTCAGCATCCCTGGATGATGGGTTGGTGGGTAGGAGGGGTCCTGGGGAGCGGCTGGGCCCTGCCACGCCAGATGGGCCAGCTTGGTGGTCCGTGTCCGAAGAGGAGGACAGATCCTCCAGATCCGTGTGTCCTCGTTGGGGGCTTGTGGGCTGGCTGTGCTGGCTGCTGTCTCCATCCCCAGCAACCAGCAGTTCGTCACCTGTGGAGAGAATGAGATTTGTTATTGTGTTGCACCTGGCGAAGTATGTATTAGTCGTCTGACATTGGCAGTTCGTGCAATCACGTACATGGGTTTCCCGGAGGCGAGTGTGTGGCTGTGGCATCTGTAGTTGTGTGTGCTAGGCAATGGGACTGTGTGCTGTGCACATGTGGCATGGGACGGATTGGCCATGCCGATGGGTGTGTTGCTGTGCCCCTACTCATTGTGACTCTGGTGTATGCGGGCTCCTGGCCCATCCTGGGTCTGGTTTGTACTTTGCTTTTGGGGTTCAAATGGAACGCTTAGGAACGCATATGGCAACAAGGGGCCATGCCCCAGATTCGCATTTGGGAGGGGATATGCTTTTGGGGTTCAAATGGAACGCTTAGGAACGCATATGGCAACATGGGGGCCATGCCCCAGATTCGCATTTGGGAGGGGATATGCTTTTGGGGTTCAAATGGAACGCTTAGGAACGCATATGGCAACATGGGGGCCATGCCCCAGATTCGCATTTGGGAGGGGATATGCTTTTGGGGTTCAAATGGAACGCTTAGGAACGCATATGGCAACATGGGGGCCATGCCCCAGATTCGCATTTGGGAGGGGATATGCTTTTGGGGTACATGCTGTGAGCCATGGGTGCCGAACGTGACATGTGTTGTGGCAGCATGACAGTGCATGGTCTGAGGTGTGTGCATGCCTGACATGCCCTGCATATTTGCTGTCTGTTGTGGTTACTGGACATGGCATTGGACGCATCGTTATGAGTGAGTGATAGTTGTGTGCCAGCCAACGTATTGCAGTTGTCCCATCTCCTTGGTGTGCGTGCTGCCCTGTGCCATGTGCATCACTGCAGTGCTCGGGGGGGTGTGGCCCATGTTGTGTGTTGTTGCTCACAGTGTGTCGTGCGCTTAATTGACTTCTGGCACATGGTTGGTCATGGGCATGTGTCTTAGCGTGACTGCTGTATGTGTGGCAGCTGTGCGGATGACATGCCTTTCATGTGACTGGGGCTGACGGATGGGATGGATGGTATGTTGTATGTGCATGGTGTGTCTGTGAGTTTGATGGGTTCAGTGGTGTTCGTGTGCATTTCTGTTGTTCCGCTCTGTTGCGTCTAGTGTTGTTTGTCTTACATAGGCGTAGTTGTGGGGTGTGGGGTTGACAGGCAGTGGGGGCTACATGGACAGGACTTCAATGGTGTTTCGGTTGTGTGTGATGAGTTGCACAGTGGCTGCCATGTGGGACTATATTCAGTGTGGCTTGTGCATGCAGACGTGGCTCCTTGGGTGTTGCTATGTCTGTGATGGGTCATGTGGGGTGTGAGTCTGCTGTTCATGTCCGTGTGCACATTGTTCACTTGTTCGTGACGGTGGGCGGTGCTGCGTGTTCGTGTGCTACGTGACATGTCCCATGTGTTGGTGGTGTTATGGTCCTCATGCCTCCAGTAATCCAGCCCTGTCCAGTTTCCCACCTGCAAGTTGTTCGTGCGTGCACTGTACTGGATGCCACATGGCTCTAAGCGGGGGTGCTCCATGTTGCAGGTCTGTGGGGGTGGGGGGTGTAGTGGGTCGTGGGGGTGGCTGTACACCCACTGACACCGATTGCTGTGGACCGTGATGTCTGCCTTTCGGCTGTCGTTGTGCACTGCGGTGGCTGACACGTGGCTGTGGGGTGTGGGGGATGCTCCTCCTTGCTGTGCTGTGGGACTGGGGCCTGGTGTGTGTTGTACTTGGGCTGTCCACCGTCCCACCCACTGCACTTTGTGTTCCTGCCACTTACCTGTTACTTGTCGGTTAGTGCAGCTGTGGCGGACACATGGGTGTGGTGGGTGCTCGTTGTGGCGCTTCTGGCATATTTGGGGACCTGTTGGTGGTTACGTGGCTGGCTTAGTGTACACATGTCCCCACGCATCTTACAGTTGTTCGGTTTGGCCTGTGTGTGGTAGTGTCTGTTGCATGTGCGTGTGTTGTGTTGTGTATTGTGTGCTGGACATGGGGGTGTTTGTCCCTGGGAGCTGTGGCATGGTAGTTGCGCATGTGAGTACATAGCGGTGTGCTAGTATACATTAGTTTGTACTTACCAGCCTCCACTCCCCCTGCTAATCCGGCGAGGATCTCCGGATGGATTACGACTCGCACCTTCTCCTCCCACGCTTTGAAGGTCTTAAAGAGCGCGGGATTCCCTCCGCCAGTGACGGCAGCCAGCTCTCTGTTTTTGCCCTCCTTCTTCTTGACCAGGCTCTTTACGTCATTCCAACGTTTGTTAATTTCTCCTCTGTTCCTGGGCAGGGTCCCGACTGCATTGACCTGGTCTACGATCCGGTTCCACATTCTGTTTCTGGTGGCTAGTGGTGTGTGCTGGACCATGTTCCCATAGATTTGTGGGTACACCTTGATGATCTCGTCGACCATGACCGTCAGCTCCATGGGCGTGAACTTGGGCATCCTTTGTGGTGCCATGGTGTTTGTGGTGCTGGTGCGGTGTGTGTTGTGTAATGTGCAGGGGGTTTGTGGTGCCGGTGTTTGGTGGTGGTGGTGGTGGTGGTGGTGGTGTTTGGTGGTGGTGGTGGTGGTGGTGGTGGTAGTGATGTGTGCGTTTCTGTGGTGTGCTGCTGTCCTTGCTGTGTCACTGTGTCCTCTCCTCTCCTCTCTGGTTTGCAATGTAGCAAGGGGTTGTGGTCTGTGGGAGTGCTGCTTTTGTACTCACCTATGTGGGTGTGTCCTCATGGTCTGTTGTTTTCAGGTGTGTTGTGTCTGGGGTTCTGGCCTTTGTATTTTTTGTTTGTCCGGGGGGTGTTTTCGGGATGTGTACTGTGCTTGTGTATTTGTGTGTGCCTTGCTGTGTGGACTTGTTGGCCATGTTGTGTGCTATTGGTTTTGTGTGCGGATGGTTTCTGTGCAGGTACGTGGGCGCCATGGCTTCTGCCGTGTCGATTCTCATCGGCGTTGTTTGCGCTTGCGGGCGGTATATTTGTTGTTTTTCCGCGCTCATGGCGGTGCGATCGTAATTTCACGTGCGGTGTGTCGGCCGTGTGGGCGGGCGGTTTTGTGTTGTCGTGCGTGTTTCCGTCCGTGGCGGGCGGTTTGACTCCGACTCGGACGATGGCGGGCGGTATTTTGTGTGATTTTTCCGCCGATGGCGGTTTTCGGTTTGTGTACTCATAATGGCGTGGTCGGTGTTCAGGCGGTGTGTGCGGGCGGATTTTTGCCGCTTCCATGCCTGGCGGTTTTTTTACGCCGGGTATCGTAATGGGCCCCTAATTAATGAAAATAATTACACAATTAACATAATTACCAATTAATTAGTATTAATCAATTTATAAATAATTAATTAATAATAAATTAATTAACTTAATTAACAGTATAAAATATTAAATATTAAATTATTAAGTAATACAATAATAAATTAATTTATTTCAATTAAATTACTTCCCACCCTATTCCCCTATAAACCCACAACCCGCTACAGAATTAAATTACGCAAAAAAAATTAACATATGATTAATTAATTCTAAATAATGCTAAAAATATATATTATAATTAAATTACTTCCCACCCGATTCCCCTATAAACCCACAACCCGCTACGGAATTAAATTACACAAAAATTAATTAACATAAACTTCATTACTTTTACAAAATTCAAACATACATTACAAAAATAATACATACTTTTAACACATATACTAACACTTAAAACACTAAAAAAAATCGATATTACTGACTTCGATATTGTGGAACTTGATATTTCTTAACTGCATTTCGATATTCTGCACCACTATATTTTTGCAATTCGATATTCTGTCCATTCTATATTAAAAACTCGATATTCTGTCCAGTCGATATTTTTTTTTCGATATTGTGACTATTTACCGTCTGAACCCCATCACGACCACCCCGTCCTCTAGAGCCCCGTCCTCTAAGGACCGCCACTTTCTGCAACAATTCTGGGCACTCACTTTGCCAATGCCCCTCCTTTTTACAATATGCACATTGATTCGGCCCCACAGGTACACTATTCCTACGATGCAACTGCTGGGTCGAACCAGTGCCACGTCCTCTACCGTTCTCCCTAGCTGCCTGCTGCATCAACACCTTCGTTTTCAATTCTTTGTTTTTCTTTTCCGCCTTTTCCTTCTCCTCATTCTCCCTGTGCTCATAGTACTGCGCCATGCTCAATATCACTGAAGGGGAGGAGGTGGTCCACGTACTCTCTGAAGCCTGCAACCGGGCAGCTATTTCTGGAAGCAAATTTGTAACAAATCTATTAACGAACAATCGGACACCTCCTTCCATTGACAAATCCTGCCCACTGAAATCCAAAAATACCCCCTCGAACCTGGTGAGAAAAACTGACACACTTTCATCTTTCTTCTGACGACATGCTGTTAGCTTATCCCAATCAACCCGCCTCGGGGGTATTAGGGCATGCATATAGGTAATAATGCGATTCGGCAGAGCCAGTATCACAGCCCTAGGCTTCTCACCAGGTTTCCTCTCCTTATCCCGCGCCCTGATCTCATCCCAAGTGCCACCCAACTCCACAACGTGATCTTGCGTATGCACCTGTCTCCAGATGTCCACCGGTACCAACAATCCGAAAAACATTTCAATGTCTGCCAACGTCCTCACTGTCGACAAGGCAGCCTCTGTCAATTCCTTGTAATATGCAGTTGGATTTTTCCTCGGGTCGGGAAACTGGCTCTTTAGAGATAAAACCTCACTCCTTTTCCATGGTGTGTAAACCCACTGTTCTTGAAAACGGGCTTCTACTCGCTGCCTGATAATAGCGTTCTGCTGATTGCGCAGCTCCGGTATCTCGGGGTGAAAAAGGGGGTGTACTTCCCTCATCGGAAACTGAGACCCTGTTGTTGGCGTTTTCTGATGCAACCTACCTCGATAACCTACCAAAGTGGCAACATTACTAAATATGTCATTAGGAGCCAGGTCAACGGCATACACGTGGTCCTGGATGTCATAAATTATTTGAAGTGCAACACCATTAAAAAACTGCTCCCACAACCCTATTAATGTAGCCGACATATGCTTGAGGGCGTGCTGTTGCACGAACGGCTCATAATCTTTCATCACACTCCACACATCTTCCACGCTATAAATCGTACTCCGAGCCCACTGTGTGGCCTGGTCCGCCACCATCTTCTTCTCCTCATTTCCCACATCTGATCGGATCAGCACCCGTCCCATTCGTTCCCGAGCTGCTGCCCAGTCACCCTCATCCGATCCATGCACCGGCATCCCAATGTTCGACAATACCGGGGAGGAGACTTTCGAGGAAGACACAATAGGTGGAGGGGCAGACACAAGCGTTAACAATGGTTGCGTTGAGGGTGTAAGTGACGGAGAGGGAGCATAAGCGGAAACTATAGGCGTAGCAGGGAGACTCGCAGTCACGGTATCTGTAGCATGTGAAGCTAGAGAAAGAACAGGGGTGCCGTGGCCAAAGCAGCTGGGTCAGGGGCTGGAGAACCCGTAATGGAAACAGGAGGGGCAGAAGATGAAGGCACCAGGACGACTGGATATATTCTCTGTGGGGCATAGGGAGGAGGAGGTCGGGAGTCTAAGAGCTCCTTCATGAATGTATCACCCTCTTCTCGAGCAACATAGGATTTGTCACATTGCAATTGAAATTTTCTATCAGCGCATTCTATCCCTTTTTCTATTTTTTCTCTATCGTGCGCTACTGCTTTCTGAGTCACTGTCTGCATCTTCCCTCGCCGAGCCTCTTTTTCTGCTCTTATGCGCCTCTGCCGGGCTTCCTTTTGCCATACCCGAAGGGAATCAAACATTGACTGTCTACTCCGTTTTGCAAACAATTTATCTTGCAAGAAATTCAATTTTTGTTCATCAAAGGTACCTGTTAATGGCCACCGAAGCTCGGCATTGTCCCTCGTATATTTGTGCCACAACGTACTAAACATAATAGGGTCAATACCGTGCTTCACCTACATGTCAATTTTCGGGGTGCCTTCTGGAGGTGCAGGTTGACTTTCCTCCAGTCGAGCATCAGCAGAACAACAACGGCACCCCAAACACCACATTTTGCTCAGACAAGGCATTTTAATGTAAGATACGTTCAATATTCGCACCAGACGATTAACAAAGTAATTTGGTCCTCAGACCACTCCGAACGAAGGCATCCACAAGTCAGTCCTCAGACTGCACCAGAGAGACAGGCTCAAGCCCCAGGCATTTTCAAGAGTAAGCCAAATTCACCAAGTTGCCTGGCAGGGTATCCGCAGACATCCCGTATCTCTGAACAGTCCGCAGACCTACCAAGTACAAGCACGTCAAAAAATGGCCTCTAGACCATACTCAAGATTATTCAAGATGGCGCCACATTCACCAAGTATCAAGACAAACTCACTTGGTGCACACGGGTCGAATAAAGTTATTCTCCACTGCCGACTCTTCGGGCCAAATGGTCAAATCCAAGGGTTTCGCCTTTACGGACCCCAGCCGGGATGTCCGCTGGGCGAGGCACCGCCCGATCAGACAGGCGGAGCAGCTGCGAGAACTAAGCTCTAACGTGTGGGGATCCCCGATCCCCCATCCGACCTGACGCGGCCCCGTCCTCCACACCCGGTTGCGGGCGAGATGGGTCAGCCCGATGGAGTCCCTGTTCGGGCGCCAACTGAAGGAAGTGACCCGAATCGGGCCACCCGGGTCACTAGTGGCCACCTCTCTGCCTTCCAAGAAATAAAGAGTCGAGAATACAGTAGAGAATACAAACCAAGCAATTTTTTTATTAATGCGCTGCAGCGGAGCCCAGTCTGACCAGTCTCCTAAGATGACGGCGGAGGGACTAACTCCCCCTAACATAACATCAGATATTATACATTTCCAGATCCCTAGAAACACGCCCAGACTGGAAAATTCCAGCTCGGGCACTGGTGAACAAAGGAGGCACAGAGAGATGAGCTACCACCTGCAGAACCGGTACATCTTATCACATTCTCAAGGTTGCTTTGCTCGAGCGCAGCGCTCTTCAGTGTGGGAGCAGGGATACGAGAGAGGAAAGGCATGTGGCGGCAGAATAAACAATTCATTAGTACATTAAGATACAGCCTTGAATATAGTACAGAGAAATAACTCTAAGCTGTCTTCTTCGTTAGGGCAGGCAAGCAACGTGACAGAGTCTTACTTTCGATCACAGTACAAAATGGCGCCTACAGACAAAATGGCGCCGCAAATGCTAACTTAACGCGCAAAATGCTAGAAGGAGTCAGCTAGACGCATTTTCAGTCCAACAGAATGTATACATTATATATACTTAGCTCCACATCTTTATACCTTGACAATATATATATTTTCAAGGTACATAGATGTGGACTTAAGTAAATCTATACTTCGCTTGATGCACCTATCTTTTGATATTTAGTCTTTCGATATTTTGTCTATGATATTAGTGTGCCATGATATTCTCCTGCTCACTAAGAGACATTTTAAGGCATGGGCAAAGTGGGCTCTGGCCCAGGGCCCCAGCCTTTCAGGGGGCCCCCGATAGAGCCATCTCTTTCTGCAGAACGTTTACCCTAATGACCTTGAATAGTTCTTAAACAGATTTTTTAAATACTGTTTTCCTTTAATTTATTTTAAATGAGGATGACATATGAGAGTCTATTACAGACATTTTGCAGGAAAATGTTGTGTTTATGTTTCATGCAACATCCATATAAAAGTTTTTTTGAAAAAAATAGGACCTCACATATGAGAAATGGGAGAGCGTCACACGGATTATTTGCTGTAATATTAGTGAGCTGCTGCTGTGTTACAATATTGAAAATACACACCACTAACTTTGAATACTAGATGTACACAAATTTTGAATTTGGATGAGTGTACCAGTGCACTGTCAGCGACCTGGCCAAAGAGGACATGAAACAGCCGAAAGAGGTTCATAAATGCAAAGATGTTCCCAACAGGGGCCCCGAAATCTGTTTAGCCCACATCCTTAAGATGTCCCTGCTCGTGCTTGATATCCCAGAGTACAATCGAGTAATACCAAATCGGGTAATAGAAGCGTGTTATTTATAGCTGCTTAAAAATGACAGACGTGGGTATGAAGCGCGATATAAAAGTTTGAATTTCCTCATGTTTTTTTCGAAGTGCTGATGCTTGCGGTAACTACTGGTAAATGGCCCCTTTGCGGTCCGAAAATAAATTCCAGAAATATTCATGGACTTGCCAAAGCTTTTAATTTTTTAGTGCTGAAAGTTTTAGATTTTTAGCTGGAAATTCTAACTCGGCAGATAATTCGGTCAAGGTTTGCTATAATCTTTAATGAAAATGTCCTCTCCTGAATTCCGTATACATTTTGAATTACAAAAAATAATGGCTCGCCTCGCCCGACAGCACTCGGGGCGATCCCATCAAGATAGCACAGCGTCAGACTGGGATATCATAAGATCGCAGAGTGACACAGATAATGTGATGAGTTAAAAGCGGCCAAGATTTATTTGGTATTGTTTGGAGACTTGGAATGTTTATCTGCTCTCCGCAGCCATAGATTATTTCACGCACGCCTGCAGGAACAAAACTGTCTATCTTCAGCGGAGAGAAGGTTGTTTTCAGAAGTTTTCAAATCATCTGACTCTGTTTGCAGTTAACATTTCGTTTAAAAACAGGGAAAGCTTATTTTGCGTTTTGTCGATTAGACAGGTGATTTAAGGATGCTGTCATTAGGACCTCCTACCAGCCGACTGTCAGTCATTTGTGGGATTTTTGTGTTCATTCCTTCCAGCAACCAAGACTGGATGTTGGGAAACGTTCCACTAATGCTAGAAATTGAAAGATATGACAGCAATTACAATTAGTAATTCTGGGGTAGAGGTGCAACCAGGTTTGCAGGAGGCCATTTTTCTTGCTGAGCTGAAGGCCTGCTTCACCTTGAGGGCTCCCGCTCTGCCACAAGCAGGGCCGGCTTTAGGGCATTGAGACGGGTGCGGCCGCACTGGGCGCTAACCTGGAGAGGGGGGGGAAGGGCACTGACCTGTGTTTAGCATAATTTAAGATTTAAAAGCACCTGCTGCAGAGTATCTTGAGCGTCCTGCTTTCAGGCAGCAATAAAAATGTTGTGAGAGATCGTGTTTTGTGTAGGGGCAGTTTTGACTCGTGATAAAGCAGCTCAGAGGTTAAATATACCTGCTGCAAAGAACAGATCTGTATTTTATGTTGATAGCTGAGTGGATTAGCAAAGCCAGCCTTTACAAGTGCTTTAAAACAAATAGAATGCTTGTGAGAGAGGGGCTATTGAGAGATGCTGAGCACTTTTGCTGGGTGGTAGTGAGGGAATCCGAGGAGGAGGAGGTCATGGTGGGGGAAGGCGGGGGGATCGCCATAAAGGATTGCTGTACCGGGCGCCACCAGCACTAAAGACGGCCCTGGCCACAAGGTAACCAGCATGTTCCTAATAATTGGGTACTAATATTGAAACCATTAGAGATCGTCGGAGGTCCATGACTTGTTACTATGTGTTAGCAATAGAATTAACTCCGCTCTCTCATCCCCCCAACATCCAGAGTGAAGGCTTGTGATGGGGACATCCATATATTCCCACTTTCAGTGGTTCCTGGTATTTCCATTGTCTGCTCTACCCTCTCCTGATGAAGTGGCAACACGGGAAGGAGCTATCTTGGGACAGGCAGCGCGTGAGGAAGTGAAAAAGGCTGCGGTGCAACACAAGTTGCGTGGAGAGCACTCAGAGGAGCAGGATAGCTACTGAAATAGAAGATGATTTAGGTAACAACAGTATCTGCTGCAGTAGAATGAGAGTGTCCCCTCAGGGACAGAAAGTGGGTGAGCGAGCCCAAAAAACTGTTGTGTACTCAAAGGACGCCTCTCCCACTTTACAAGTTTGCAAAATGACCAGAGAGCAGGATTGCACTTATTTTTATTTCGTTTTTGCAACATCTGTAGCCTTCATTCAACAGGCTCTAGAATTTATAGTTTCTCTTAGACACCAGCAAGCCATATGACTGACTCTGGCCCATCTGTCCCAGTCTTTTAGAAATTAAACTGACATGTCTGATTCTACCTCTAGACTCCTTGCCTTCAGGTATCTTGGCCTGGCATGTGGCTGGCACAAAGCATAGCTTGCAGTTGATTCTGACAATAACCCAACAGGGTTTCAGAGGGTATCCTTCCCACAAGTGCCCATAGTTTCAATTATTTTAGTCCCTCTCGTGTTTCAATCTGCACTCCGCATAGCTATGCTATGTGTGACCTTTCTAACTGGGTGCTGCATATTTCACATGAAGACCTAAGTAATGCTGCAGACACCTAATATTCCCTTTTTTAGTATCCAAGATTGTGTAACCTGGTTCGGGTGTTTACCGGGCAATCAGGGGTTGCCTACTCCAATTGTGGGAAATGGAGTCGTTTACCACTGGGGTCTTCTGTCCACCTTGCTATTAGATCCCATACTGAATTATCGGGTACTGCCCTTCCGCACCTGACTCTCAGTTGTAGCAAGACAGAGCAATCAAAGGCTTATTGAAGGAAGTGATGAGGGTTAGATACTGAGAACAAAGTAAAACAGCACAATACTCATTAATGCCTGAATTTCCAGTCAGTCCTTTATAAATAAGAAAATTACTTACTATACTCACACAATTAAATACTACATATCAAATAAGGATAAACAAAGAAAACCAGAAGTCTAGTTCCTTCTTAACCAGAGATCAGAGACCAACCTTTTTTTATAGTGCCTACATTCTACGTGCGTACTTTTCTGCAACATTGAAGTCTGTATCTAATGTTTTTCTAAGCACGGTGTCCAGAAAGGCTGGATTTGTGATCTTCGGGCACACTCAGTAGTCTTCTAAATCTAATCTAAATCTAAAAGTATTTGTAGAGTTAGAGCAGCTACCCCAAAGCATTTCCTGGTGCTAAGGGAATAGTTGGCAAAACATACTGAAAGATGGATTTAGAGCATATTTTTTTTATAACCACATTTTTATTGATTTTCATACCGAACAGCAAAACAAAAGAAGACCGCAGTCCATCAAGCTATCATAGTATTCTACAAAGCACGAGAAACGCTTGGTTATTCCCCGCATCCAGTCCGTAAAAAGCCCAGCACCTGCACCAGATCTTCTCATGTTTACAGGGGAAGCCCCAGGCTTCATAGATGGGTCGTTCCTGCTGAGCGCACCAATCTACCCCGGATTTAGAGCATATTTAGAGAACATGAGGTCTTGAGAGCTTTTTGGAAGGCTACATGATTGATGATGCAACATATCAAGAGGGGTAGAGAATACCAGTGTTTGGGAGTCAGATAAGGAAAGAAGTGACCTCCCTGCCTTTGATGTCATATCCGAGGTGTAGGAGAGTAGGATCTGCTTCTTATGGTTACCCCCACATTTTGCTGATGTTTCACTGTTTTTCGACTTTAGTCTGGCTGGGACCCTGCTATCCAGGACCCCAGCCTAGCTGCTTCCCACCGAAACCAGGAAGACGGTCACCCAGGCCCTCGTCACCAGCCGACTGGACTACGGCAACTCCCTCTACGCCGGAACCACAGCCAAACTTCAGAAAAGACTCCAACGCATCCAGAACGCCTCAGCTCGACTCATCCTGGACATCCCCCGACACAGCCACATCGCCGGACACCTGAGAGACCTGCACTGGCTCCCCGTCAGCAAGAGAATCACGTTCCGACTCCTCACCCACGCACACAAAGCTCTCCACAACCAAGGCCCCAGATACCTCAACGACCGTCTGACCTTCTACACTCCCACCTGCCAGCTACGATCGACCAACCACGCCCTCGCCGCCGTCCCCCGCATCTGAAGAGCCACAACGGGAGGAAGATCCTTCTCCTACCTGGCTGCCAAGACGTGGAACTCCCTACCCATCCACCTCCGCCTGACCCAAGACCACCTCTCCTTCAGGAAGCAACTCAAGACCTGGCTGTTCGAACAGTAGCGGACCCCCCTCCCCCTAGCGCCTTGAGACCCTCCGGGTGAGTAGCGCGCTATACAAATGCTTGATTGATTGATTGCTTCCTCTCTAAATTGATTCCTAGTACCTTAGGTACACCACAGATTGGATTCTGGGGTGCCCTTATAAGTCCCTAGAATATGGTATACTATGTACCCAGGGCATAGGTACCCCAGAGGCCTACCAGGGGCTGAAGCATGTATTATGCCACCCCTGGGCAGCCTTCCAAAATGACACCACAGGACTGCTACAGCAGCCTGAGTGAGGTGGTGCATGCACCCCTTACTGAGATATAGGTTCACTATATCTCACCCTATCACTGCACATATACACCTATCAGTCACCCCTATGGCAGGCCTTATCAATCCTGAAGGCAGGGTGCTTGGTTTTATGTGAGAGGGTGCCCATGCATGAGCAGAGCCCCTCTGCAGCCTTCGGAATCTCCTCTCCGGGGTTGTCTGTGAAGCAGCTTGACCATATACTCTTAAGTGCATCATAACTAAACGGTAAATGCTAACTTTGGACTGGCTGCACGGAAACATGTTGTGTTTGGTGTCAAACACCGTGGAATCATACCCCCACACCAGTAACTGGTGTGGGAGTATGATCCCACCCTTCTAGAGGGAGAGACATGACATCACCGGTATACCCGGTACCAGCTAACAGAGCCCTGGCATCACAAAATGGATGCTGCAGCCACAGACACGAGTCTGGCCTCCTGCTGCTGACCGAAACTCCGGCAGGGGAGGCCTGGACAATAGGTTTCCTGTCCCAGGGAGGTGTAACCACCTCCCAGACAGACCTTAGTGTATTGGGGCCGGGTGGGTGCACTCTCCGAGTGCTTTGAAATCCTGCACTGGGGGCACACTTGGTGTCCCTGTGCATAGCCCAGTTCAAACCGGTTGCAGGGGCTACCAGCCCCTGCTCTGGTGTGAAACTGGACAAAGGAAATGGGTGTAGCCACCCCTCTTTCCAAACCCTCCCATAGGTGGGTCCCCTGAGTTAGTCCAACCCCTTCCTTAGGTATAAGATAGGAACCCCTGGCAACAGGACTTTAGATATCCCTGGACGAAACTCTGAAACTGAATCCTGGACCTTCGACGATCTGTTAAACACCAGATGACTGAAGAATCTCCCTTGGAGTAAAGGAGTTACTCCCCTGCTTGGCTGGCACCTAAGACGCATCTGTCCGGTCTGCATCTCCGAAGCTCCCGCCGGATGCCGACAACTTTGCAACCCAGGAGGTAGGTTTCCAGTTCTTCCCAGAGGCTGACCCGAGTCCCCAGCAAAGCTGAGACCCGTAGCCCTCGTGGATACTATGGAACCGGAACCCCTGGACACCGTGCACATTTGCAAGTGTATAAGCTTTTGGTCAATCCTAGAGGCTGTGCTTTGGGTTACTTGTAGCCCCGACCCCGAGCAGTAAATCCACCGAAGACTGCTGGCCTGGCCACTCCCAGTAACCCGTGGGTTGCCATTTTGTGATTCCGCTTGAGGTGCCTTTGCGATCCCTTGTCCATCGACTTGTGGGTCCCTCAGAAGGACAACTCTAATATCAACGGTCCCCCCTGGTTGCTCAAGGCCTGCCCTGACTCTCCCTTGCTTGGAGAGTACCTCGGACCTTGCTGGTCCGCACCGAAGCCTTTGTTCTCTTCCTGCATGGGTTGCTGTTGCTAAGGCTTGTTGGGTCCAATCCAGGCACCGACACCGTAGCAAGCGACTTCCTTTATGGGACAGCTCGAATCCAGCTCCTGGTTGTCGTCGATGCCTCCTGGTCCTCGTGGCTGCAGAGACAATCTTCACCTCTTTGAACTTAAAGCACCCGACATCGGTGGGCATTCGACTATCGTGCCCCTGGTCACTGGCTAGTGACCCAGACTCTGTCCCCTCTGCTTTCAGGTTCTTCACATCCCCGACCCAGGCTTGGATCTCTTCGGACACTTCGCATCTTCCCGGCAGCAGCACTTTCCAGCAAGCGGCCATTGAAAACAACGGCGCGGCCCGACACCATTTGACACTTATGCACCCGGCTTCCCTGGGTGAGGTAACACGAGTACTCCGGTGCTCCCATGGGTGTTGGCCCTAGAACCCTCTAAGTCCAAAAGGGTTTGTTCCTAGTCCACTCCGAAGTGTCCCTAAACTTTAAAACTCTAACCGCGACTTTCCCCATAGACACTAACGGAGCTCGCGGCTGTGTTCACCCATTTCACACGTCCCCCGTGGGTCCCCTGTGTCACTACCTTGGGTGGTTCCTTGGGGTCCCAGCGATTCTACAGGCTCTAGGCCTTGTGTCTAGTCAAGTCATGGTTCTTATACCACTTTCTTAATATATGGTTTGGTACGCCCCTAGGGCTAATCGTATTTTGTGCTAATTTACTGTGATATTTGAAGTGTAACATATGTGCTTTGACCTCTAGCCTCATAAAGAGACTAGTAGGGTGTGTTTAGAAATAAATACATATATTTTATATATATATACCTGGGGTGGTCTCCTTTCATTTAGCCATTCAAGAGGTTATAGACTGGTAAAACAAACAGCTTTACACTCCTTCAAGACTTAGCCTGAAGGCTGCTCTCCATAGCTACCACTAGGATAGCTTTCAATAAAGGTTGTCTTTAAACCTATCATCAATAAAGGTCATTTGGACTGGTGCAAGGTGCCCACTATAACTAGTGGACAGCATATACCAGGCCAACTTCTCACATTGGTGTGCAGCGGTTGGATTCAAGCTTGCCTTTGTTTTACCAGATAATCTCAAGTGAGTGACTAACTGAAAACCACTAAAGGTACCTGAGGTACATATAATTCAAGCTTAAAGTTACAGTAAGTTCTACTGAACTTAGAGTTGTGTGTCAAGGGCTTAGCACACCCTTTCTACAACTTAAGAGAGTTTAGTAGGCCACACTAGAGTAGGTAGTCCATACACCACACCTCACTAGTGATGTCTTCAAGGCCAGGAACCAGTGGGTCCCTGCCAGAAGCCAATGGGCTTCCACCATCCAAGTATGACAACCTCCAATTCTTGGAATTGAGAGCATTGTGTAGTACTAGGAAATTGAAGACAGGAAAACTGCAAACACCCAACGCCTCATAGAGGTACTGCTGTTGGATGATCTCAAAAAGACCTCAGGGTTTGATGGGGTAGGCAGAGAGGGTGGGGCAGCAGATGAGGAAAGGCCAAGGGGTGAGGATACCCATGACCTAACCTCTGAAGCTGACCAGGAAGATGACAATGATCTTAACCTGGGAGATGCAGCTCCCCCTGCAGATGAGGAGGATGGCCACAATGGCCCCCTCTTTATCCCACCAGGGAGAGTTGAGAGTGTGCCTAGAAGGTCAAGATCTCCTTCTCAGGAGTCTAACCATTCTGACACCTCAGTAGGGACCTCTGTTTCCTCTCATAGGAGGGAACACTCTCATGAAAGGAAAGAGAGACTGCTCAAGTATGAAGAAGCTCAGCTTAGAATCAGAAGAGAGCAGTTGGCTTTAGATAGGGAGTCCCTAGAGATTCAGAAAACTAGAAGAAGGTTGGGACTAGAGTCCCATGGTGGCAGCCACTTCCCTAGAGATAGGGAAAGGTCTCAGGACCATAGAAACCTAAGCAAGATTGTCCCTCCCTACCAGAGTGGGGATGACATCCACAAATGGGTTACTGCACTGGAAAGGGCCTGTAAAGTTCAGAGGGTCCCCCAGGAGCAGTGGGCAGCAATCTTGTGGCTCTCCTTTGCAGACAAAGGTAGAGATAAGCTCCTCACTGTAAGAGAAAAGGATGCTGATGATTACCAAATCTTGAAAAGTGCACTGATTGAGGGGTTTGGCCTAACCACTGAACAGTATAGGATAAAGTTCAGAGATACTCAAAAGGCCCAAAATCAAGACTGGGTGGACTTTGTAGATTGTGCTACTAAGGCTCTGGAGGGATGGTTACTTGGCAGTAAGGTGTGTGATTTCAAAGGATTGTACAACTTAATTATGAGGGAGCAGATCCTGAATAATTGTCAAAATCAGCTGTTGCATCAGTACCTGGTGGACTCTGATCTGACCTCTCCCCAAGAATTGGGAAAGAAGGCAGACAAATGGGTCCGAACCAGGGTGAGGCAGAAGGTTCAGAACCAAGGTGGTGACCCAAAGAAGCAAGATTCTAAGAACTCTGACAAGGGTGGGGAAAAGGGTAAAGACCAGAAGTCTTCTCAAGGTCCCCAAAAATCGTCTTCTGGGGGGGGGAACCCAATCTAACAAAAGTAAAGGCCAAAAGAAACCATGGTGTAAGATCTGTAAACAGAAAACACACTGGACCAGTGATTGCACCAAGCCCAAAGACTCAAGTCCAGCCACCATTGCCCCTAAGGCAACTGTTCCCCCTAGTGCAGCTACAACTGGTGGTACTCAGAATAAGGGTGTAGTAGGGTTAACCCTGGGTTCTGAGATGGGCTCTGGCCTAGTCAGAGTTCCAACTCAGGCTGTCCTGGTCTGTGATGGAGGCATGGACATGTCCTCCTCTGTGAGTCCCAGTAACTTGGGCAAGTACAGACAGCAGCCTTTGATAAATGGAAAAGAGGCTTTGGCATACAGGGACACAGGAGCAAGTGTCACAATGGTGACAAAAGATCTTGTGGCTCCTGGGCAGATTATACTTGGTGAGATGTACCAAGTGACCAATGCTAGCAATGTCAGGACAGACCATTCCATGGCAGTTGTTAATTTCTCCTGGGGAGGGGTAACTGGCCTCAAGAAAGTTGTGGTAAGTGCAGACCTCCCTGTTGAATGCTTGCTTGGCAATGATCTAGAAACTTCAGCTTGGGCAGAAGTGGAGCTCAGGACACATGCAGAAATGCTAGCGATCCCTGCACATGTATTTGCTGTGACCAGGTCACAGGCCAATAAGGCTAACACTGAACAGGCCCTGGATTCTGGAATAATGGACCAGGTGCCTCCCAAGAGGAGGAGCAGTAGAGTTAAGGCAGAGCCTTCCCCCCTGACTCAGAATACAGATCAGCCTCCTGAGGGAGATGATCTTAGTCCTGAAGAAGGAACTGTCCCAGAGGAGCTTGAACCTGATCAGGTTGAATTCTTAGGGACAGGGGGCCCTTCCAGGGCAGATCTGAGCCAGGAGCAGCTGAGCTGCCCCTCTCTTGAAAACCTCAGAAAGCAAGCTGCTGATGAGGCTGCTGGGAATGCTAGTGGCACCCATAAAATATATTGGGATGATGGAATCCTATATTCAGAGAGTTAAGACCCCAAGCCTGGTGCTTCCAGGAGGTTGGTAATACCTCTGAAATTTAGGGGCTTCCTATTGGCACTAGCCCAGGATATTTCTCTAGCAGGTCACCTGGGCCAAAACAAGACTTGGGACAAACTTGTTCCTCACTTTCATTGGCCCCACATGTCTGAAGACACCAAGGGGTTTTGTCGCTCCTGTGTCACCTGTCAAGCCAGTGGGAAGGCAGGTGGAACCACAAAGGCCCCCTGATACCACTACCTGTGGTGGGGGTTCCCTTTGAGAGGGTGGGGATTGATATAGTTGGTCCCATGGATCCTCAGACAGCCTCTGGGCACAGATTTATCCTGGTGGTGGTGGACCATGCCACTAGGTACCCAGAAGCAATTCCACTTAGGACCACCACAGCCCCTGTGGTGGCAAGGGCCCTCTTGGGAGTATTCTCAAGGGTGGGTTTTCCTAAGGAGGTAGTATCAGACAGGGGTGCCAACTTCATGTCTAGTTACTTGACTGCAATGTGGAAGGAGTGTGGAGTGAATTATAAGTTCACCACACCCACAATGCAATGGTTTAGTTGAAAGGTTCAACAAAACCTTAAAGGGCATGATCAAAGGTCTCCCAGAAAAGCTTAGGCGCAGATGGGACATCTTGTTGTCTTGCCTTTTATTTGTCTACAGGGAGGTGCCTCAAAAGGGGGTGGGTTACAGCCCTTTTGAACTTTTGTTTGGCCATCCTGTTAGGTGTCCTTTGTGTCTGGTGAAGGAGGGATGGGAGTTACCTCTCAAACCCCCTAAACAGGACATAGTGGACTACGTACTTGGTCTCCGCTCCAGGATGGCACAGTATATGAAAAAGGCAACTAAAAACCTTGAGGCTAGCCAGGAATTACAAAAGGCCTGGAATGACCAAAAGGCTGTGCTGACTGTGTACCAGCCAGGACAGAAGGTGTGGGTGTTGGAGCCTGTGGCCCCAGCAGCTCTCCAAGATAAGTGGAGTGGCCCCCATACAATTGTTGAACAGAAGGGAGAGGTTATCTACTTGGTAGACCTTGGAACTCCCAGGAGTCCCCACAGGGTACTTCATGTCAACAGACTGAAACCATATGTCGACAGGGCAGACATGGGCTTGCTCATGGCTACTGATGAGGGACAGGAGGAAGAGAGTGATCCACTCCCTGACCTGCTCTCTCAGAACCCTGAGGATGGATCAGTAGATGGTGTAGCCTTGGCAGGCAGCCTCACTGTCCAGCAACAAACTCACTGCAGAAAAGTTCTCAACCAGTTCAGGCATATGTTCTCCCTGACACCTAGTCAGACTACCTGGTGCACTCATGAAGTGGACACTGGGGACAGTCTGCCTGTCAAGAATAAAATCTACAGGCAGCCTGATCATGTCAGGGATTGTATAAGGACAGAGGTCCAAAAGATGTTGGATTTGGGAGTCATTGACCTCAGATAGCCCTTGGGCTAGTCCAGTAGTCCTTGTGCCTAAACCTCACACCAAAGATGGCAAGAGAGAAATGAGGTTTTGTGTGTACTACAGGGGTCTCAATGCAGTCACTAGGACTGATGCCCATCCCATCCCAAGGGCAGATGAGCTTATAGATACTTTGGCCTCAGCCAAGTTTCTGAGCACATTTGACTTGACAGCTGGCTACTGGCAGATCAGACTAGCTGATGATGCAAAGCCAAAGACAGCATTTTCTACCCCTAGTGGGCATTATCAATTTGTGGTGATGCCCTTTGGTTTGAAAAATGCACCTGCCACTTTCCAAAGGTTGGTGAATACAGTCCTTAAGGGCCTGGAAGACTATAGTGCAGCATATCTAGATGATATTGCTGTCTTTAGCTCCACCTGGGAGGATCACCTGGTCCACCTAAGGAATGTTTTGGAGGCCCTGCAAAAAGCAGGCCTAACTATCAAGGCTATTAAGTGCCAGATAGGGCAGAGTCAGGTTGTGTACCTGGGCCACCTTGTGGGTGGAGGCCAGGTTCAACCATTGCAGAGCAAAATCCAGACCATAAGGGACTCCTTACTCCCACTACCCAGACTCAGGTGAGAGCCTTCTTGGGCCTGACTGGGTACTACAGAAGATTTGTAAAAGGTTATGGATCCATAGTGACCCCATTGAATGACCTTACCTCCAAGAGAATGCCCAAAAAGGTTCAGTGGACAGTTAGCTGTCAAAAGGCATTTGATGACCTGAAGCAGGCCATGTGCACTGCTCCCATTCTGCAGAGTCCTGATTACTCCAAAAAGTTCATTGTGCAAACAGATGCATCTGAGTTGGGGGTAGGGGCTGTACTGTCACAATTGAATGATGAAGGTCAGGATCAGCCAGTAGCTTTTATTAGCAGAAGGCTGACCCCCAGAGAGAAACGTTGGTCATCCATTGAGAGGGAGGCCTTTGCTGTGGTTTGGGCTCTGAAGAAGTTGAGGCCATACTTGTTTGGCACTCACTTCATTGTTCAGACAGACCATAAGCCCCTCTTATGGCTAAAACAGATGAAGGGTGAAAATCCCAAACCTTTGAGGTGGTCCATTTCCCTACAGGGGATGGACTATACAGTGGAACATAGACCTGGGAGTAGCCATGCCAATGCAGATGGACTCTCCAGATATTTCCACTTAGAACATGAAGACTCAACTGGTCAAGGTTAGTTTAATTTCCCTGCGTTTGGGGGGGGGGTTGTGTAGGAGAGTAGGATCTGCTTCTTATGGTTACCCCCACTTTTTGCTGATGTTTCACTGTTTTTCGACTTTAGTCTGGCTGGGGCCCTGCTATCCAGGACCCCAGCCTAGCGGCTTCCTCTCTAAATTGATTCCTAGTACCTTAGGTACACCACAGGTTGGATTCTGGGGTGCCCTTATAAGTCCCTAGTATATGGTATACTATGTACCCAGGGCATAGGTACCCCAGAGGCCTACCAGGGGCTGAAGCATGTATTATGCCACCCCTGGGCAGCCTTCCAAAATGACACCACAGGACTGCTACAGCAGCCTGAGTGAAGTGGTGCATGCACCCCTTACTGAGATATAGGTTCACTATATCTCACCCTATCACTGCACACATACACCTATCAGTCACCCCTATGGCAGGCCTTATCAATCCTGAAGGCAGGGTGCTTGGTTTTATGTGAGAGGGTGCCCATGCATGAGCAGAGCCCCTCTGCAGCTTTCGGAATCTCCTCTCTGGGGTTGTCTGTGAAGCAGCCTGACCATATACTCTTAAGTGCATTATAACTAAACGGTAAATGCTAACTTTGGACTGGCTGCACGGAAACATGTCGTGTTTGGTGTCAAACACCTTGGAATCATACCCCCACACCAGTAACTGGTGTGGGAGTATGATCCCACCCTTCTAGAGGGAGAGACATGACAGCACCGGTATACCCGGTACCAGCTAACAGAGCCCTGGCATCACAAAATGGATGCTGCAGCCACAGACACGAGTCTGGCCTCCTGCTGCTGACCGAAACTCCGGCAGGGGAGGCCTGGACAATAGGTTTCCTGTCCCAGGGAGGTGTAACCACCTCCCAGACAGGCCTTAGTGTATTGGGGCTGGGTGGGTGCACTCTCAGAGTGCTTTGAAATCTTGCACTGGGGGCACACTTGGTGTCCCTGTGCATAGCCCAGTTCAAACCGGTTGCAGGGGCTACCAGCCCCTGCTCTGGCGCAAAACTGGACAAAGGAAATGGGTGTAGCCACCCCTCTTTCCAAACCCTCCCATAGGTGGGTCCCCTGAGTTAGTCCAACCCCTTCCTTAGGTATAAGATAGGAACCCCTGGCAACAGGACTTTAGATATCCCTGGACGAAACTCTGAAACTGAATCCTGGACCTTCGACGATCTGTTAAACGCCAGATGACTGAAGAATCTCCCTTGGAGTAAAGGAGTTACTCCCCTGCTTGGGGTGCACCTAAGACGCATCTGTCCGGTCTGCATCTCCGAAGCTCCCACCGGACGCCGACAACTTTGCAACCCAGGAGGGGGGTTTTCAGACTTCCCAGAGGCTGACCCGAGTCCCCAGCAAAGCTGAGACCTATAACCCTCGTGGGTACCGTGGAACCGGAACCCCTGGACACCGTGCACATTTGCAAGTGCATAAGCTTCTGGTCAATTCTAGAGGCTGTGCTTTGGGTTACTTGCAGCCCTAACCCTGAGCAGTGAATCCACTGAAGATTGCTGGCCTGGCCACTCCCAGTGACCCGTGGGCTGCCATTTTGTGATTCCGCTTGAGGTCCCTTTGCGATCCCTTGTCCATCAACTTGTGGGTCCCTCAGAAGGACAACTCTAATTTCAATGGGCCCCCCTCGTTGCTCCAGGCCTGCCCTGACTCTCCCTTGCTTGGGGAGTCCCTCGGACCTTGCTGGTTTGCACCGAATCCTTTGTTCTCTTCCTGCGTGGGTTGCTGTTGCCAAGGCTTGTTGGGTCCAATCCGGGCATTGACACTGCAGCAAGCGACTTCCTTTGTGGGACAGCTTTAATCCAGCTCCTGGTTGTCGTCAACGCCTCCTGGTCCTCGTGGCTGCAGAGACAATCTTCACCTCTTCAAACTTAAAGCACCCGACATCGGTGGGCATTCGACTATCGTGCCCCTGGTCACTGGCTAGTGACCCAGACTCTGTCCCCTCTGCTTTCAGGTTCCTCACATCCCCGATCCAGGCTTGGATCTCTTTGGACACTTCGCATCTTCCCGGCAGCAGCACTTTCCAGCAAGCGGCCATTGAAAAAGACGGCGCGGCCCGACACCATTTGACACCTATGCACCCGGCTTCCCTGGGTGAGGTAACACGAGTACTCCAGTGCTCCCGTGGGTGTTGGCCCTAGAACCCTCTAAGTCCAAAAGGGTTTGTTCCTAGTCCACTCCGAAGTGTCCCTAAACTTTAAAACTCTAACCGCGACTTTCCCCATAGACACTAACGGAGCTCGCGGCTGTGTTCACCCACTGCACACGTCCCCCGTGGGTCCCCTGTGTCACTACCTTGGGTGGTTCCTTGGGGTCCCAGCGATTCTACAGGCTCTAGGCCTTGTGTCTAGTCAAGTCGTGGTTCTTATACCACTTTCTTAATATATGGTTTGGTACGCCCCTAGGGCTAATCGTATATTGTGCTAATTTACTGTGATATTTGAAGTGTAACATATGTGCTTTGACCTCTAGCCTCATAAAGAGACTAGTAGGGTGTGTTTAGAAATAAATACATATATTTTATATATATACCTGGGGTGGTCTCCTTTCATTTAGCCATTCAAGAGGTTATAGACTGGTAAAACAAACAGCTTTACACTCCTTCAAGACTTAGCCTGAAGGCTGCTCTCCATACCTACCACTAGGATAGCTTTCAATAAAGGTTGTCTTTAAACCTATCATCAATAAAGGTCGTTTGGACTGTTGCAAGGTGCCCACTATATCTAGTGGACTGCATATACCAGGCCAACTTCTCACACGAGGGACTGAGAGTTGATTGAGAGTTGAAAACTAGAAGAAGATCTAAGAGTTCTTTAAGGTATTTGGAGGTTCAGCTTAGTGTGTAAGTAGATGGGAACTGTCCTGTGAGTCACATGGTGGGCCATGCACAACGTTTTGAAAAGAATGCTCTGTGTAATAGGGAGCCAATGAAGAGAGACCCTAAAAGAAGAGATGTGAGAATTTCCAGATAAAGCAGACCACAGAGTTTTGAGTTAGTTGAAGAAGAGAGAGCAATTTCAGAGGTGGTCCTAGCTAAAGTGTATTGCAGTAGTCTAGTCTTGATAAAATCAGGTATTGGACCACCATACATCTAGTGGTGGAAGGTAGAAAGGGGCAGATTTTTTAAAGAGGTCGTAAGTGATAGAAGCAAATAGCCGAGAGTTTACTAACTTGAGAGGATACTGTGAGCTTCAGGTCTAACCAGACACCCTAGTTTCTGAATTCAGACACGGGTGTCAATCGGAAGAGCAAAAGGACGTCTCCTGGCCCAAAAGAAGTATTTCTGTTTTGTTTGAATTGATTTTCAGGAAGTTATATTCCATCCAGTTGACGACTGCTAAGAGGCAATGTTGAAATTTAAAGCATGCATTGTCTGAAGAATCTAAAAGAATGAAGAGGACCTGCGTATTGTCTGTATAAATCATACAGGAGAGACTAAGAGAGCAAATTAATCTAGCTAGTCCAAGACCATACATGCTAAACAGCATTGTGCTAAAGGAAGAGCTATGCAGAGTTCCTGGCTCTAGCTTTCGAAACTTGGAATAAATGGTGGGAGATTTATTGCCTGAGGATGGTCCTGGAGCGAGGAAGAAATTCAATCTAGTGCTTTGCCATTTAGACCAACCTGAGAGAAACGCTCCATAAGGATTTTGTGTAACAGCATGTCAAAAGCCACTGAAAAGGTCAGGTAAGACCAAGATCACAGTGTGGGCCAGATCTACTTGAGTATGAATATCATCCAGGATGTATGCTAAGACTGTTTCACTACTACGATGAGCATGGAAGCTGGATTGTGCTGAATCAAGGGTTTCATTGCCTTCATCAGCCAGAGATTTCTTTAGGAGAGACAGGACTAATGCAGAGGGGGGATTGATGGAGCAGGGTTTCGCAAAAAGAAACCTGCTTGAATTAACTCCCCCATAATACTTATTAACAGTGTGCAGTGAAAACGAACACGCAAATCACATGAGTTACATGGGAAACCCCTTTGCGCATGCGTGCACTAATGTGAACTAATACATGAAAGAACTAGGCCGCATTTTACATTGCGTTTCAAAAGAAACAAGATTAATGTACGTTTAGGCCGCATTTCGCATCTTGCTTTGAAAACGATAATAAATAATGCCGCTTTGCATGAAGCTTATGCTAAGAATATATTAACAGGGAATAGTGTAAAGGTGGGTGGTAAACAGTGAAGGATGTATTTCCATGTAATTAATGAATGTATGTGTTTATTTCGTCATAGTGAGCCGAATGGGCCTGAATTTTCTTAAATTAACCGGATAGATGAGGGGCTGCAAAATGAGCAAGAATGACCTGACAAAACCGACAGAAGTGCTGAGCGCTGCGGATGATGAATATAAGTTCAAGGTTGATCAGCTCAGAGAACATTGTTTGCCTGCCAAAAGATGAGACTGGCCGTGGGATTCAAAACTTCTTCCGCAGACGTGGCTGAGAAATTTGTGCAATGTAGCAAGAACAAAATTGTATAGACTGGTCAACCAATATGTAATGGGAAAGGGGGTAGAACAATGGGTATGAAGAATTTTGAATGAAATCACAGTGGTGTGATACACCACCTCCCCAAGCATCCAATGAGCAGTCGATTTCGGCGCAATGTTTTAATTAATGTGGGTTGGACATGTAGGTTTTAGGGTATAACTGGGGTGCCTTTGGGGGTGTGGTTAGAGCTGCAGCGGTAGGAGATTGAGAGGGGAGATGCGTCGCTGTCCGTCAGTTTGCAGAGAGGCCTAGCTGTTCCTGTCCTTGTCCTGTCCCGTTCCTGAAATCTTTGTTTCCTGACTCTATTTCAGGGGACCCCCACTACTCCCTTGGCCAGGCTGGTAGTATTTCATTGATCTTTGGGTTTGTATTATCTTCTGACTCATAATTTGCATAATCATTTGCAAATGTAATTTTGTCTTTGAAACTTATGTCTCTTCATCTATCCACTCCGTCATAAATATTATATTGTTTCGCATTATTTTGCTGAAACATATGTCTCTTCATCTATCCACTCCTTCACATGCATATCGTTCATGGATGATGAGTATGACACTGTTTGCATTTTGTTAATTGATTTTCTCTCCTTTTGTGGGATTCATTGTTTGCATTGAAACCTGTATGCGACGAGCATTTATCAATTGCAATTATCTGAGATAAACTTTATTAATCTTACCAAGAGTCTGTGATTATTTAGCTGATTAGATAGTTAGTTAAGTTCTATTTTTACCATCAACTACTCAACTAATTGGTACGTCGACCGAGAGTTGATATATAGGTCTAGTTATGTATTTAGAATTGTTAAACGTGAATCTGGGAAGGAAATAATTTTTCACGACATTCAAACTTGACCATCTAGCGCAACAGGGATTTGTGAGTTGGGTGAATGTGTATGGGCCATTTGTATGAAATATTGATAAGTATCGATCCCTGATAAAGTGTCGCGCTGGATCAGGTTTTCTGGTAGCAGAGGACGGTTTAATTATTGATTAGTTTGGTAATAATTATTGATTATATGTTTTACAAGGAAAGTTAGTGTCCTGTTCTATGTTGTTTAGAAGTACAGGTACGGAGGTACCTGAGGAATCCCGGGATGGAAATTTAGCCTGAAGTAGGCAGAAGAAGAGTGTGGATAAGATATCACACTGCAGAAGTACTTTGTCTGTTGTTATAATACTGTACGGCAGAAGGCTGTAGGTGTTATATTTAGGGAAAATTTCGTATATGAGTAGAGTGTTTGAAAATAGCGAAGGGTCCACTTCCGAAACTCTGGCCTTATCCCCAGAGGAGTACCAAGACCTCTTTTACACCAAAAAGTCCTCTTGCGAAACTTTGGCCTTATCCCTAGCGGAGTACCAAGTCCACCTGTAGCTTGTTTGGGTGTAAATTAACGCTGGACGTTGTTTTACTGGAAGTGAAAGAATTTCTTGTCATGAAGTGAAGAACTATCTCTTTATTTAGAGGAACAGACAAGGTAGCATTGATTTGTGTTGTTACTAACAAGAATTTTGATTAAGAAAACTTAGAAAAACATCGCCGTATTATTTTTGTAAAGGGAGGGTCAGTAGAAGGAGTAATACTGACGTCACAAAAAGGACGCGCTGGCATTGGTCAGGCGGCGAACGTGAAGAGAGCTGTGATTGGATGGTTGGTGTGAGTTGCGCTGGTATTGGACAAGAACTGACAAATAGAATAAGTAGAATTACGGAAAGGTTTCCTTGCTGTTTTACTGAGAGACATTAGCGTAGAGGGTCAGAAAAATGAAGCTGCTTATGAAAATAAAGAATTTCTTTAAAAAGGACAAACCAGTAGTGACTAGAGAGGGATTCCTATTCCACAGCCGAGAACGCCTGCTTCCTATATGATGTTAGAGCGAGGATACCACACGTGTACTTGGTTAGAGAATTGGGTGAAATACACAAAGGATGATAGTGTTATAGCTTTCCCACAGCATGGTTCGTTTAATGTAAGGATTCTGCAGAATTTGAGAAATTGAATGAATTCATTAGAACCAATTCCCAGACCTACCCAGTATGAAGCGCTATAGGAATGGGAAGTAGAAGCATTCGAAAGAGAGAAATATCGAGGTGGTACGAGATATAGAAATGTAATGACTAGATATCCTTTTGAGAGAAGAGAAGATACAATCAAAAGGTGGAGGAGAGCTGTGGTAACTGAGGGTTTGTACCCAGTTTTAGTTGCTGAAGATCAGACAGGAGGCAAGTGTAAGGAAAAAAAGAAAAATATAGAAACTTCAAGTTTAAGACAGGACCTGAACGAATCTGATGATGAGTTGTTAGAAGACATTATGACCAAAAGACCTCCGCCATATCAAGAAAATTCAGTTGAGGTGACTCCGAGTGCACCATTAATGGGAACTCCATTAACTCCACAGATTGCGGACATGGCTAGAATAGTGCGAGAAAAATAATTGGACATATTAAATAAGGCAACAGTAGAGCAGATCCAGAAAATAAATCAGTTGAGTCTAAATACAGAAGCCTTGACGGTACCGGTAACAATTGGTCCCGTAGTTCCATTGTATGGAGAAAAACAGAATATATCAAAGTACACACATTGGCAGTTCCTAGGAGTAGCGACAGGAGTGGAATGGTGATGGTAGTAGATGAGGAAGGACAGGCTGACATGAATACTACATTGTTAGATCTTCCGGTTTGTGAGATGATAACAGAAACCACTAGAAGAGGTATACAAATAGATCCAAGGAGAATAGGGGCAAACGTCATTCCAACAACAGGGAGTTCAGCAGGTCCTTCACCAGAGGAATTGAATGATTGGATAAAGGGAATGGAAAAGCAAAAACCTCAACCGCAGAGTATAAATGTGAGCCAATTGAAAGTGGATTTGGAAGAGATGATTATTGGTACGATAAGTCCAGATAGATTAGGGACTTACTGAGATGAAGAGCTGTTGTTTTTGTGTAAAAGTATCACTTGGAGAGCGAGGAATCTTCATGAGAAAATAGCAGAGGCTGCTAGTGAATATGGAATAGATATAGAGAAGTCAAAGGTGCTACAGAAATCGTACAGATTGGCCTTTGCCGAAAAGGATTTGGAGAGTTTGAATGCGTCTGGAAAAAGATTACAGATAAAAGAGTTGATGAATATTCTGAAAAAATGGGGAGATGTAGAACGGTGGAAAGGTAGATGGACGAAAAAGAAAGAAGAGTCAGCTGGCAAAGGAACGTCAATGTTTCCGTTAAGAGAGACAGAACAAGTTGAAAGGGCGTGTCCGATGAGAGAAGTCCCAGGGGGTGGATATGTGCACGTCCCCTGGACAAGACAGGATATATTGGGGCATATGTATCAACCCTTTTCCCGTTCGCAAATGGGACAATTCTCAGAATCGGCCCGTTTGCGAACGGGAAAAGGCCTTTTGGGATGTATCATCCCAAAAGGGCATCGCAAATTAGAGAATCGCAAAATTTGCGATTCCCTATTTTGCGATTGCATTTAAGGAATCGCAAATTGTGATTCCTTAAATGCGATGTAGAAAGCACCTAAGTTGTGCGAATTTGGCATAAGAAATCGCAAATTACCACCAACTTACAGTTGGTGGTAATTTATGAATTCTTTGAAAAAGCACTTTTTTGCTTTTTCAAAGTGCCATGTGGCACACATACATGCCCTTAGGGCATGTATGTGCGCCACATGTGTACACATGCACATTTCAGGGGTGCAACAGGGTGTCCTTTTGGAACCCCTGCACCCTTGAAATTGCGTGCGCAATTTGCGAGTACCTATTGGGTACTTGCAATTTGCGCACGCAATTTCCATTCAGTCCTATGGGCCTCTTGGCCCATAGGAATGAATGGGAAGGGATTCCTTAATTGCGATTCGCAATTTGCGAGTCGCAATTAAGGAATATGAGGGAATCGCAAAATATTTGCGATTTTTTGATTAAATCTCGTTTTGTGATTCTCAAATAGCGATTCTCTAAAAATCGCTATTTGGAAATCACAAAACCTTTCATTGATACATATGTCCCATTGTCCTTTATGAATGATTTTCCCAAATTAAGAGAGAAACTAGTTGAGTGGTACAAACAAGTACAGAGGTTTGTGAAAGTTTCAAAGGTTTTGTTAAAAGATTTAGATGGTTTGTTTGAGATTGTTGTACCAGCTGATTTGTGGACAGAATGTAAAATTACTGCCGATTGGCCAAAAGAAGAATATCCTAGAGATCCTAAAACAGGTGCACCATCTGATGAGGTGATGAGAAAGTATAATCAGGTAATCACCTTTTTGAAAGGAAAAATTTCTCCAAAGGAAACAGATTGGGTTAAGATAGATAGGACGACCCAAGAACCGAAAGAGTCAGTGCATGCCTTTTATGAAATGTTGTTGCAGGTATTTAAACAGTACAGCGGATTTGAGAATATTGGAGACAAAGATATGGGACATTTTGTGTATCGTTTTGTGTTTGGTTTGAAACCGGAGATTAGTAATATGATTTAGCAGCACTTGATTTGTTGGCAGAGCAAAACAATTGACAACATTTTGAGGTATGGGAAGTATTGTAGTAATGACATTGAATCAAGACATAAAAAATTAAAGGAGAAAATGATATGGGCACAAGTGAAGGTAGCAGAGCAGCAAGAAGTAAACAATGGTTCTCAAACAGGTAATCAAATGAATGGTCAGAATCAAATTGGTCAGGTATACAGTGGTGGTAGAGGTAAATTGCGCAAAGAAGAAGCTAAGAAGAAATTTCCTTGTCATGCGTGCGGAAAGTATGGACATTGGAAGAATGAGTGTAGATCTGTTCAAAAGATTAATGGGGTAAATCAAAATGTAAATCAACAGATGCAGAATGAGGTGGGTGTGAATCAACAGCAGCAGCAGCAGGTAGTTGCTCCACAGTTACAGGTGCCACAAGCTCCTATGCCCAATAATGTGAATGCTCAAGTGCAGAGGTGCAGTGCGAACACTGGATTTCACGGAGGTGATCAAATTGGTAAGAATCAAAGTGTGCAAATGGTTCCGCAATACTGCTTGCAGTGCAAGGAGAGTGAATCAGACTCATCTCAATGACGGTGCCTGAGGGGGGAGGAAGAGTGCGTACTTGGCGCATCCTTGGCGGTAGATCAGTCAGGTCCATTTGTTGACGGAAAGGTGGAAGGTAATGCTATTACATTCCTGGTGGACACTGGTGCTACCCGTTCTACTGTGAGAGCAGCAGAAATTCCGAACCTACCCCTCTCGGGAGAAACTATCCAAGTTGTAGGAGTCTCAAACAAGCATATTAGAACGCCAGTCACAAATCCGATAGAAGTTCATATTGGAAGTTTCAGAGACATGCATCGTTTCGTGGTATGTGATTCAAGTCCAGTGAATCTCTTGGGAAGAGATTTATTGTGTAAAATTAACTGTACCATCTATTGTACGCCAGATGGTATTGCGTTTCAGACACCTGATGAGAATGTCAAATTCAAGATGATGTTAGCGAAGCAAGGGACAGAAGTGGATGAGTTGTTTTCACTTCTCACAGAAGAGAGTTTGCCTGAAGAATTAAAAAGTACAGTAAGGACGGATGTATGGGATTTTACAGGAAAAGAGATTGGCCTAATGTCAAATGTAGATCCGATTCAGATTACAGTGAAAGAGGGTGCCATATATCCAAACACTCCTCAGTACAAAATGAGTCCGGAAGTAATTGCAGGAGTCACTCCTGTGATTGACCAAATGGTTGAACAGCGAATTCTGAAAGAAATAATTGTGAGAAGTTGGCCTGGTATATGCTGTCCACTAATTAAAGTGGGCACCTTGCACTAGTCCAAACGACCCTTATTGATGATTAGGTCAAAGATAACCTTTATGAAAGCTATCCTAGTGGTAGCTATGGAGAGCAGCCTTCAGGCTTAATCTTGAAGGAATGTAAAGCAGCTTGTTTTACCAGAATATCACCTCCTGAATGACTAAATGAAAGGAGAACCACACAAGTGTTATATAAAAATATGAATTTATTACTAAAACACTCTCTACTAATCTGTACCCGAGATTAGAATGTACAGTACACAATGTTAAATCAATAGAACGACAGTAAATAGCACAATACACAGCGGGCTCCAGGGGGAGACCGAACCATATACTAAGAAAGTGGTATAACAACCACGAATTCAATAGACACAGTGCCTAGAGCACGTAGAATCGCTGGGACCCCGAGGAACCACCCACAGGAGTGACACAGGGAGCCCACGGAGGACGGATGCAGTGTGGGAACACAGAAGCGAGCTCTGTACAACTCTATGGGAAAGTCGCGGTTGGAAAATTACAGTTTAAGGACACTTCGAAGAGGACTTCAAGCAAACCCTTTGGAACATAGAAGGTTCTAAGGCCAGCACCCTTGTGAGTACTGAGGTACCCGTGTTACATATCCCAGAGGAGCCGGGTGCATAGGGGTCAAGTGGTGTCGGAAAACCTCATCATTTTCAATGGCGTGATGCGAGGAAGTGCTGCTGCCGGGAAGATGAAAAGTGTCCGGTGGAATCCAAGCCTGGATTCGGAGTAAGAAGAACCTGAAAGCAGAGGGTACAGAGTCTTGGTCACTTCACGTGACCAGGGGCTCGATAGACGAATGCCCACCGATGTCGGGTGCTTCAGGTGTGAAGATAAGATATTTGACTCTGCAGCCACGGGGACCAGGAGATGTCGACGATGACCAAAGTCCGGAGGTGAGCTGTCCCACAAAGGATGTCGAGTGCTGAGGGGTCAGTGTCTGAATTGAACACCAACAAGCCTTGGCAAAGGCAACCCATGCTGGCAGAGGAAACAAGTTACAGTATGGACCAGCAAGGTCCAGGAGACTCTCCATGCTATGGGGAGTCAGGGCATGTCTGGAGCAACCAGGGAAGCCCAAGGAAAGTCAAAGTGACCCTCGCCAGGACCCACAGGCCAACGGACCAGGGATCGCGAAGGGACCTCAAGCTGAATCACAAAACACCAGCCCACAGAGCACTCGTGGAGTGGAGGCCGGAGATCTTTGGTGGAAATGCTGCTCGGTATCAAGACTACAAGTAGTCCAAAGCACAGCCTCAGGGATTTCCAAACAGCATATGCTGCTGCAAAAGTACACGGTGCACAGGGGTTCGGGTTGCACGGTCCCCACAAGGGATACTCGTCTCAGGATTGCTGAGAGAGCAGATCGACCTCAGGGACACTGGGGAACCCACCTACTGTGTTGCAGAAATCTTCGGAGTCCTCAGGAGCTCAGGAGATGCAAACTGGTCAGATGCGTTTAGGTGCCTGCTGCTGCAGGGGAGTAACTCCT
Organism: Calotriton arnoldi; assembly: GCA_963921515.1. NCBI lineage: Eukaryota > Metazoa > Chordata > Amphibia > Caudata > Salamandridae > Calotriton > Calotriton arnoldi. The sequence continues at coordinate 628,978 of CAWUFW010010199.1, read as the reverse complement.
TTACTCCAAGGGAGATTCTTCTGTCGTCCAGCGAAGTGTAGACCATTGAAGTACTTGGTTTCTGCTTGCAGAGTTTAGTCCAGGTAAAATCTAAAGTCCTGTAGTCAGGTTTCCTACTTTATACCCAAGGAAGGGGTTGGACTAACTCTGGGGACCCACCTAGGGGAGGGTCAGGACAGAGGGGTGGCTACACCCATGTCCTTTGTCCAGTTTCGTGCCAGAGCAGGAGCCAATGGCTCCTGCAATCGGTTTGAGCTGGACTATGCACGGGGACACCAAATGTGCCCCCAGTGCAGACTTTCTGGCACTCTAAGAGTGCACCCACCCAGCCCCAATACACTAAAGCCTGTCTGGGAGGTGGTCACACCTCCCTGTGACAGGAAACCTATTGTCAGGCCTTCCTCTGCTCGAGCTTGGCTCAGCAGCAGGAGGGCAGACTCGTGTCTGTGGCTGGCAGTGTTGTAGGGATTCTGCACATATACAGAGCTATGCACAGGATAATAGGACCTCGGAGTATAGTGGTGAACCAACCATGCACCTTAGTACCCACAATCCCAATCCGACTAGCTTTAGCGTCTCATTAGCAACGATGCTACCAATGATTAGACAACCCAGAACATGGTATCTCTCTCTCAGGACTCGCAGGAGCAAGAACACCCTTTCATAACTCACTCATACCTGTCCACAACGTGCGTAATAAGAGACACAGTATAGTTTAAAATGTTTATTTCAACTATCGTGCTCTAATATGCAGTACACGTGCCAGTACTATCAACATAATGCATAAGGATAAAATAATAAGCATAGTTACAATTCCATAGAATACAAACGGGGAAAGCATTTCATAAAGCAGTGGATATAGGGCTAAATGACCATACCACCCTCCCCGTGCTATTAGCTAGTTTATTATAAAAATAGAAGACCTCTGGGCATTGTCAGGCGAACCCCCATACCTCAATATCTAGATGCAAGGTTTACATCATCAGACAAGCACAGCTCTTCTCTCTGGAAAGGTTTTTCTCCAAGTGTCTCTAACAGTGAAATCACAATATTAAAAGCACACGAATTTCTCCAGTGCAGCTGCATTCAGTGTTATGTCTAAGTGCGAGGGGCTGACCAGATCAGCAAGAACAAGGGACATTGTTTTTCGACCTTGTACATGATGTGCAGACGCAACCCAAAGGGAACAGGAGGAAAGGTGAAAGGCAGAAAGGCAGACAGTTCTAAAATAGCCGGGCACAAGCAGAGGCTGGAAAAACAAAGTCACAAAGTAACGTGATCAAAGAGGCATCATGGCAGCCAGGCCTAAGCTAACTTAGCAATGCAGACCATGAGTCCACGAACCACATGACACCCTCCCCTGGTCAGTCCATTGGTGAAGACATAGGACGAAGACAGAGTTCAAATAGATGGAGCAGAACGGTAGCGCCTGTGATGGAATATTCCCCAATGAAGGACAATGAATGAAAAAAAATAAAGAAAAAATGCAGAATAAAAAATTCCAGGTAGGCAGGACGCCGAAAGCGGAGGCCCCCTAATCCAATAGAGTGTAAGTGCAGAAAAACGCCACACCTTCCAAGAGGACGTCGTTGGAATCATCAGAAAAAAGAGACGCCATCCAGTCCAATAAATCAAACTGCATTCATGTTCCTCGCAAGATGGAGCAGCGAACAGCATTGCGGGACAACTTGCGTGATACTCAATAAAACTTTGTTGTAGGAGAGTCCGAGCAGCCGCACAGACATCCCATTGTGCCAAAATTCCAAGTGCAGCCGCACGCGCCATGTAGCCAGCACCGGAACAGTCCCGTTCATGGGCCTCTAAGGGACCCATCAACTGGACAAAATCCGGGCGAGGCAGAGACGTATTGGAGAGTCAATAATCCAAAGACCATGAGAAAGGACATCGGATGCAAGACATCACAGGTTGCACGCAAGTGAAATACGCAAAGCGAAAAGAAAGTCTATATGACACACTCAGTGTCGCCAATGGCAGGACGCCGAAGCCGGCGAGGATGCGCTCACGGAGCATCCGGAGTCGACCTGGGTCGAGGAGGCCCCCAGGAAGTGCAGCCATTGCGTAGCAAACAGACCAAAAGCAATATACCAGCCGCTAAGGCGAGGATCAACGGAAAGCCGCCAAAGACGATGGAAAAAATGGAATGAATAAAAGCCGGTATTACACCAAAGATATTTTGAAAGGAGGTAACAAGGCCAGAGCCCACAACTTTAAAAAAGTGCACAAGACCTTTGGTGCGCGATGCATTAAAAACACGGTGAATCAGTTCACCGAAATGCTATGGGAGGTTTGTGTTCAAAAGGGCCTGTATTTCACTGTGGGTACTCGCCACCTGGAGAATGAATGTCTCCCGGGCGGATGTGAGCATAACCTCCTGGTTCAATAATAGCGCCTTTATTCTGCTCAATTTATTGAAATCCGCCTTCAAAGTCGGAATGGAAGGCCAAATGGAACTATCTATGATGTTGTGCGGGGAGGAAAAAGCACATTTTTGCAGCAGACAACCCTGTGGGAAACTGTTACAATATAGGGTATGCCGGCTAGCATGCCACAGCAGTCCTGATTATTCAGAAGGAGATAGCTACCATTTGCAAGCACAGTGAAAGTAGGAGATATAGCAGGAGTAGGAATGCCCTTCAAAACACAAGCAAGATTTGGAGCCGAAACATTACAAGCTCCGTGCAATTTAATGTTTTTGCAAATAAGGGAATGACCCACAGTAGAATCGCATGACTCCCCTGTGAGAAAAACTTCCTTTCCGTCCCTAAGGCATTTATACATGAAAGGCAGGAAGGCACTGCCCAAGGGCTGAAAACGGCCCACCGGATAATGTTTCATGCATGAACTGAATTCAAATAAAGAAAAAGGCAAGGCGATCACCCCATGAACTAGCCACACTGCGGAATCCAATTCCGCCACAGAGAATGGTAAGGGCTCTATTTTTTCAACATGTAACAGAGTGTATGTTGCATCTTTCATGGACATGAATTGCTGTTTTTCAGTTAAATTAAAAGGCAAGAATAAGGCTGAGGTGTTCAAAAAATGCCAAGGAACTTTACCCATTTTAAGTGTTTGCAAAGTCCATGCAAACTGCATCACTGAACGCAATTGATTCTGACCATGATACAACACAGAAACATCATCTTGTACAATATCAACAACAGAGGAAATAATATTCTCTAATGTGTAAAGGCGGGAAGACAGGGTATTAATACTATTGTCAACAACAGCAAGCACCTTTTCTAAATTTGCTTGATCTATTTCCCGAAGACGGGAAGCAGCTTCAATTTGCGAAAGCTTCCAGAGTTCATTATAAGTTTCATAAATGAATCTCTTAGGTCGAGGGCCACGAGGCCCCAGAACAAAATCGGACAGCTCAATGTTGCCTGATAGGAGGGATAAATGCTGTTTTACAGAATCTAATGAAGAGTGCTGCAAACACTGTTTACATAATTTACCAACAGAATATGTTGTGACAGTACGAGAGTCAGAAAACCTTGGGTCTGGCCTATCCTGTTTGTAACTAAGGGTGGGCGGAATTTGCGTAGTCGCGTTACGCAAATCTCCGCGAAACTGCTAAAAAATTCCGCGAGCACTCGGAAATTCCGCGAAATCGCGGAATTGCTGGTCCCGTCCGTTCGCGATGTGTTTTTGCGTGCTCGCGGGGAAATATATCGCTAACTTGCCCATACGGTCGCTAACGGGCGCGGCCATCTTGTTTTCACTTGTCCCGCCCGCTCGCGATGGTATTTCCTGTTCCGGGTCGCGTATTGCATGCTCCCGCCCGCTCGCGATGCTTATTTCCAGTTCCGGGTCGCGTATTGCATGCTCCCGCCCGTTCGCGATAAGGGTTTCCTGTTCGGGAACGCGCATTACGTGTTCGCGACGCTTTTTGCGTGCTCGGGGGAAATATCGCGCGAACTTGCCCATGCGGTCGCAATGGGCGCGGCCATCTTGTTTTTCACTCAATTGCTATGGTTCTGGGCCTGCTTTTCAATCCTCCCTCTATCTTTTCAATCCTTTGTTTCTGTAAACTTTTTTGGGTCTTTTTTATTTATTATCTATCTCTCTATTTTCCTGATTCTATATTTTGAGTTTTTTTCTACTTTTTGTGTGTTTTTAACTACTTTTTCACACTTTTTCTATTACCTGCTTTTTCATTTCTTTAACTTACTTTTTTAATTCCTACCTTTTCTTTTCCGTCCCCCGCCTACCCAGAACCATGGCAAAGGGCCACAGCCACAGGGCTCGAAGTCGGAGCCAGAGCCGCGACCGCCTTCCTTGCGGAAGGCGGCGCCAAAGCGGGGTGCAGGCACTGGCCTTATTCAATGAGTCGGAGGTGGCCGCTCTGGTTTTTTTTGTTCAGCGCCACCTCCCCTTAACCCTGGCAGCAGGCGGCAGGCCTGGGTCTGGGTACGGGCTCCGGGAGCGTCGGCAGCGGTGGGGCAAGGTGCGTCGGGCAGTGTTTCGCTGCTCTGGTGTCCGGCGCACCAATAATCAGCTGACGCACCGGTGGTCCGATATTCTGGACCGGGAGCAGGACCTGCTGGACCTGCTAGGAGTGGAGGTCCCGGGGCTTGGTGAGTAGCTATTCAATATTACTACTTTGTGTTCTTCTGCTCTGTGTTATATATTGCGAATATTTTTTTTTTCCGACCAGCAAGAATGCTGCTGCTTACATTGCAGGTAAATTACGTTTAAAAATCTGTGATTGTTATGACACAGGCGCTCGGCGCTACTAATCTTACTTGTTTGCAACTTTGCGCTCACTTGGCCTGATGATTATGTAAGAGTTTACTTTAGAGAACTTAAGTGATGTAATGCTAGAGAGAGTAGTCCTTCCTTTGTCCTCCTGCCACTAAGAAGGGAAAGTGGTGGATTGATAGGTTTAGTTACTTATTAGTTGGTAATTTGTAAGTGGTGTGCGTGACGCATCCTCTGTCACGTCACGTGCTGCTGAGTGCTGCTTATCCCAGTCCTTAGCAGAACCTTTTGTAGTTTGTTTACTGAGTGTTAATAGGCTTATATCATCACTAGCAGAACATCAGCAGCAACCAGCCAACAATTTGGTGTATGCAAAAATGTATGCATGTGTCCTCCATCTATGCATTTTTGAGGACTAAAATAAATGGAAATGCAGACTTACTGAACAATTGGCCCGTCTGGATTGGAATAGGTGGGCTAGGTCAGGTGGTAGTTAGGCTTGCTAGACGTTCCGTGAATCTCGCAATACTACCAGTCGATCAGATAGGTCAATTTTATTGCAATTGTTGTTACCAAAAAAGTTTTTGGTGCGTATTTTAAAATATTTTATTTATTTCACACCAAACTTTAATTTTTGTCTCTTTCTTTATGAAATCTTACATGATCAGCATCACCCAGGGGCAAGAAGACGGGGTCGCAGGTGGTGGGCCAAGAAGATCTACAAGATGCCTCCCAGGGACAGGACCGCTCCTCTATCGAGGGCTCTGCTGCTGGCCCCAGTAAGTCCTCCAGTGGTTAATATTAATAATTATATTTCCCAAACTTTTCCTGCACCTTATTTTTTCCGAACTATTATTTCGGTATCCTAATTCGAATTTTTACAAAATCTTCTTTGCTCTATACTATCTGTTTCTAAATTCTTGTTATCCCTGCCTCTAACTGCGTCTGCTATGACTCTCTGTACTACTACTATTAGTCTGTCTGTAGCTAAGCTTGCCCAGTTGCCCACTCTTTATTTAAAATATTTTAAATAAAACTCATATTCACCAATAGCTATAGCCATTGAGTCCAGTCCTTTGGGTTGTCCTCTTCTACTACTTCTAGTCTTCTTATTCTTGAGGCTTTTCGACAATTCCCACCAAGAAAATGCCCAACCACATTTTAGAATTTTAGATAGGATAGGACATACTACTACTGTTGTAGGGATTCTGCACATACAGAACTTTGCACAAGAAAATAGGATGTTGGTGATGGGAGGTTGGACCTTCCTCACACCTCAATCAGAAGACACCACAATCCCCTGTCCGACTAGTTATAGTGTCTCATTACTCCGAAACGCCCCCCCCCCAAAATACCCAATGAGTAGACAACCCAGACAACATAACACTCCCAACCTCTGTCGCGGAAGCAATGCACACCCTTTTGCTCACTCTCTCGTGTAAGTCCACACCAAATACCACCGAGTCTATGTAAGTTCAAAAGGTTTATTTTTATTTCCAACTGACAAGCTCTGTACGTTGTATAATGCAGCAGCAACAGCAAAATGCATAAGATTAAAACAATAAACATTGTTACACTTAGTTAGACTTACAAGTTACTTACAACTACAAGTCCATAGAAGCCAAAAGGCGAGATCATGATAACTGAACAGTGGTGGAAGAACCACCCTCCCCTTGGTAGGAATCTAGTTTATATAAAATTATAAATGGAGATGTGAGAATTCTGGGGAGCCCTCACCTTAGAAGAACCTAGTACTGGTTACATCATAAGCTCTGCAAAGTTCTGGTTCTTCGTGTAAGGGAATCTTCCATCTGTAATGAGAAAAATGGTGCGCGTTAGTATAGTGCAAGCATTTCTCAGTCATGCCAAAAAGTGCTGTTTTTTTTATGGATAAGCAATATGGACTAACACCAGAACTCCATAACAAAGTCGCTTGTTTTTCGACCTTGTACGCAGCACTCAGACAGTAGCAGTATGAGCTCATGTGGGCTCAAAGGCGTCTTTCACAACAAGCTGCGAGGTAACTTGCGCAAAAATAAAAGACAGAGCTAAAATGGTTGCATGGCTCGGGGTAACTTAGCAAAGACTAGAATGACCCTAGGGACCATATAACACTACTAGTGTCTACTCTACTACCTGATTTATACTAGTGATGTATGTTGTATATGTATTATGTATGTATTAACTTTTTTTCATTCTTGCTAGTCAAAAATAGGGGAGGTGTATATGGCATCTGAAAAATGTGTAATGTTTTTTCTAGGCGTACTACCGACCACCAGTACCGGGGCCAGCGGCGAAGGTGACGCGGCCGCTGAGGGTGCAGGCGATGCAGCAGTTGGAGGAGCTGCAGGGGGTGAGCCAGCAGCAGTGGCGGGCGGTGGTAAGTTATATTCCTAATCCTTACTTATTGACATTACACTCGCTGCAAGGGTGTAATGTATACTGTACTGTTGAGACTTAAGTAAGAAGTTGTTGTGAACGGTTGAAGAAGACACCCTTTACTTACCATTAGCAATAGCATTAGCGACGGGAGTGTACTGAGAGTAACCAATGGCCTCTTCTATCGGACTTCAACTCAGCTGTGAAATTTTTATGGAGAAGACTAAAAGTCTGATCAGATGACCTTGATGGATGGGTTGAACGAAAAGGGAAAGAAGGGTGGAAGGAGGAAGGACGGGCGAGATTTTATATTTATGACTGGCAGAGAAGGATACGTGGGATGCATGCATAGGTGTGTGATATGAATCAGATGCATGGGTGGTGGAATGCCTGAAACTCCCACAAATGTTCGAGGCCGAGGTAGTGGGAGAATAGATACATACCACAAATGTTACGTACTGTGCGTGCTAGTGCTACTGTGCCACTATGTGTAGAATGAATTTGTCTGACTGCTTTGCTAAGAGTATATTTTACAATAGTCTTGTTTTTTCTTCTTGATATAGCTACTCCTTCCAAAGGTAAAGTCGACAGGAAGGAGTTGGCAGCCAAGGCCCGGCGCCGGAAGCTGGAGGCCATACAGGCCGAATACCAGCGGCTGGTTCTTCTAGAGGAGGAGGAGGAGGAGGCGGCAGCAGCTGCAGCCTCCTCCAATGCCCCGGGCCCCAGACACCCCCTACAGTGTTACGGCGCCACCGCCTGTCAGCCGCCCGCCGCCACACAGCAAGAAGCACTGCTGCCCCCCCCCCTGTGGATGCAACTGCCGCGCGCTGAAGCACCGCGTGGCCTGCCTAGAGGAGCGCATCCGTGTCCTGGAGAGGCGAGCCCGCTGAGACCACGTTTATTTATTGCCCCTTTTTTATAGCTTCTTTTGGTGGGTGGGAATCGGGCGTTGGGTTTTGGACTTTTGGACATTTGTTGGACTTTTTCGTTCCGGGACATGAACATTGGTTGGGGTTAGGGAGAGGGGTGGGTCAGGTGTTGTGGGATTTTTTTACATAGTTTATTTTTGTTAGGGTATTAAATTACATATTTAGACTTTATATACGATGTGGTTAATGTTTTGTGGGTGGGGTTACTGTTTTACGTCACACGGTTTCCTTGCTGGTGCAGTGCCACAGCCAGTGTTTGATTTAAATAATTGGCTGAGTTACTAAGACACAAACAGACAGATGCAGTACCCCTCACTGAGGGACTTGTCCTACTAGTACTGTCAGTCTCTCCTCCTAATCTATGCATTCTGCAACTGGACTCAAAGGGGTGTGTGAAATAGAATTAATGAAAAAAATTCCGTTATTAATTATGCCTCCCGCAAACTTCTTCTCTTACCTGTGCTTGATGTTTAACTTGGGCACGGCGAAGGCTGCATGGTGATGATGGTTTTCTTTCCCAACATGCCATGGTTGTGGTGGTAGTAGTAGTAGACCCTGGCAGTAGCACTTGCAAATAAAAGAAAATGAGACAGTCAGTCGCCTGAGAGAGACTGTGGGAGGAGTAGTAGAATGAAGTACAGTACGGAACTTACTGCCAAACAATAATATGCCAAAATACAAGGAAACATAATGGTTGCGGGGATAGCCTAGTACATAGAGTTACAAACTCTAGCTGTGTCGAGTCACTTGACTAGGCCTACAGTACACCGTGACTCGACACAAGCGTAACCGTTAGTGCTGTTTCGGAGGATGACAACAAATCCAATCTATGCCGGCAATTAATGCTGATGGATTAGGTTCCTTTGGTAAAAAAACCGCAAATATACTGCTCATAGGAGGGTGGGCAAGCAGAAGAAGATCCGCGCCCTGCCTTGAAAATGCATTTTTGTTGCTTTAGCCACATCCGCCCCAGCAAGCGTGTGATAAATTATTGGTGTACATTTAATTTAGTCACACCTCAATAAGTCACACAGCCCGGGGGAAGAGGGTTAGGGTTTGATGAATGGTTGGGAAGGGGGTTTTGGGAAAGGTTTGACAAAGAAAAACAGTACGCATGGACAACAACAAAACACAATCTTGGCAGACAACCATATCCATAAATCAGTTAAGGGAGAAAAAGGAAATGCATGCATGATGATGATAACTTGATGGTTAATGATAGTACTTACTAACTACTACTACTAGACAATTAGACAGTACAGGGCAGCAGTATATTATGCAATTTGCCTTGCCTGTCTGCCCTCAGAGAGACCCGAATTACATACAGTTTCTGTTCTGTTGTACCGGCCCGGGCTTAAAGATAGCAAAGAAAAGCCAAAAATTGCTGTAGGGATGAATTGAATTATAAGCAGAGAGCAAACATAACAACAACAACACACAGTAGTAATGATTGAAGACAAAAAATGAATCAAATTTAAAAGATGATGAAAGTTGATACTGTTACTGTATGTTATCCTGGTCAAAATGGGGAGTTGCATCTCGGCATTCGTCTTGGTCCTCCCTTCCATGGACGCTCCGGCCATCAATCTTGGGTGACGCCACTGCCTGCCTGGCAGATGTAGATTCATTGGTAAGGTAAGTGAGAGTTGTTTTTCCCAGTGTAGCACAGGGTAAGGGCCGGCCTGTAATTGCAGATGGGAAAACAAAAGGGATATTGAAAAATCAAGTAGAAAAAAATGCCTAAATTACGGTGGAGTGCAACAAGAACACTTTCAGAGGCGGCATGGATTTGGATACATCATGTCTACTCTAGTCTGTTTCCAGCATTAACCTCCAACAACAACAGGACAGAGCAGGCCCACAGCACCCGTGACACATCCTCCATTTAGCGTACCTTTTTTGACAGAGGCAGACAAAGCAGATATACAGCAACATAGCATTTTACAAATTAAGTGACTAAATCAATGCCCCGCTGTCAGTCATACCACCACACTCGACTCCACCACTACACAGACATGTAGGTCTGCAGTGGTTGTTGTTGACTTGGTTACCTTTTAATGCACTCATGAAACGCACTGAGTTATTCCATCAATCATCTCTGATCGTACTGAGTGACTGCGAAGAGATAATGTCACTGTGGTCATCATCATGGTGTGTTGTCCAACTCAGTGTGCAGTAGTGTACAGATTGAGTCCCCTTTCCATATTCAAAATGCAATGGATTGGCCTGCAGTAGAAGTAGAAAATTGTTATTGAAAAACAAGAATGGAAACAAAAATTGCATTGAGTTACTTTTAGTGTGTAGATTAGATAATAGTACACAATGAATTACCTTCATGCACTACAAACAACAACAACACAAATCACTCAGTCAGCGTCCAATGCATGTCATCATTCATTACCTGTTCCTTCTCATCTTCAGTTAATGGGCAGTCTGTATCGGCTCGGAAAGGAGGATAGCTATAGTAGTCATCATCATGTTCCACTTCTTTTGGAGAGACTCAATGAGGCAAGATTTTTGTTTTTCTTCGATTATGCTACATCCAATCATCATCTGGCTTGAGGGCAATAGATGTAGGTCGATTCAGGAGGAGCAGGACTCGGAGGAGTGGACTGAAATGCAGAGAGCTGAAACTCATATAAGGCAATAAAATATGAAGACGGTGGTGATGGATTTGTTGTGATTTGAAGTTTCCAAACAGAAAGACAGACACACAAATAGAAGTAAATAAGGGAGAACCACAGTAAGAAGTGGAAGCCTAGTTGTCAGGGAAGTATAGCTCGTCCTCAAACTCTGGAGGTTCAACCAGAAGTAGGTAATCAGCATCCAACACGCTACTTCCGTCACCTGAGCCGCTGTCCTCATCTTCCTGCGTTGATTCATGTATTGTGTAATTCGGTGGTATAAATTGCTGATTCATTTTGATCATGGTTAACCTCTCAACGTTTTTGGGTGAGAGACTGGTCCTTTTCACTGTTACAATGGAACCAGCAGCACTGAAAACACGTTCAGAAGAGACACTTGCGACAGGGCAAGCCAGATAGTTTATCGCCAGCCTGCTGAGCACTGGCCATTGGCCCCTTTTGCCATACCAATACCGCAATGGGTTTTGATCAATGTAGACCTCTGTTGGGTCATCCAGGTAGGCCTGGACCATTCGGTCAATGTTCAGGGGTGCTAAACTTAGTGCGGCCTCTTTTGTCTTTGCATCAGCACTGGACCTAGCAAGTCCTTGCTGTAAATACCAATCCTGTGCTGTTTGTACTGGGGCTGATGATCCGGTTCTTGCTGTTGTCGATAGTGTTGGTGACAGCTGTGAACCAAATGCACTGCCCACAGGCTCTGAAGTTGAACTTGACGCCGGATGCCCTGCTGCAGTACTTGACGTGGGTTTGAGGCCTTTAATTACCAGCCGTTCATTTTCCAATGTACTGGCTGCCTCAGCTATCCAAGTTTTGTACCGGGCAACATCCACTTCTGAAAAAGGGAGTAATGTCTTACTGTGCAGTGCCGATTTGTACCGTGGATCCAGAATTGTGGCACAAATGTAATGTTGTTGTGACAGAATCTTATTTTGCACCCTTGCATTTTCACTTAAGCGACATGATAAGCTCGCCACCAACTCATATGCTTCTTTTTTCCTCCACACCTATGTACGCTTCACACACCCCCTTCAGCTGTTGCTCTAGCATGTGCAACAATGGGATAGCTTGGCCCATAGTACAGTCCTCCTTGCTGACTTCACGTGTGAAGACCTCGAAAGGAAGAAGCATCTCTGTAAGAGATTTAACTAGGCACCATTGGTCCATCTGAAGGGTCATGCCTTTCACAGTAGCATCCGCCCTTCGCATGACATATTCATTGATTGGTCTGTACTGCTCAAACAGACGGTCAAGCATGTAATACATTGAGTTCCAACGTGTTGCCACCTCCTGGATGAGTGCTTTGACTGTCATTCTATAGTCACGTTGAATGATCCTCAGCTGCTTCCGGGCTTTAAAAGAATGGCTGAAATGCATGCATATTCTGCGGCAGGTGGTCAGTAAGTTGCTGACTATGGGTTCTTTTTTCAGAAAGTCTTGAACTATAATGTTAATGCAGTGCGCCAAACACGGGACCCTGAAATACTCACCAAGCGTCATGGCCTTAAGTATATTACTGCCATTATCCGTGGCAACAAAACCAATGTGAAGCCCTCTGGGGCGCAGCCATTCAAAGACCTTGCTGTTAAACTCTTCCAAAATGTTTTCAGCAGTATGAGATTTCTCCATGGCGAACATGGCTACAGTTGCATGTTTCCGAGAAGCATTAAAAATTGCAGCTGTGTCAACAGCACCTACTTCAGATAGCATGTCTCTAACCCCCACAAAAGAGACCCAGTGTGCAGTGATGCACATGTAATCAGTGGCTTGGCAACTGGTCCACATGTCTGTTGTCAGGTGGATTTTGTGAACAGCACTCTGCTGCAAAGCTTGTCCAACCAATTCCAGCACATCGTGATGTAGTGCTGGAACAGCAACTCGGGCGAAATAGGACCGGCTGGGAACCTTCCATTTAGGGCAGATGGCTGACACAAATTCAAGGAAACCCACCCCTTCCACAAATGAAAAAGGGAGAAGGTCCATCGCTAACATTTTAGCCAGCTTCGCATTGTACAACCGTGCCGTTGGGTGGTTGCGTTGGTACTGCCCCTCCGACCTAAGCATGCTGTCAATGGTAGGCTGGAATATTTTCCTTTGTGGTGCACCTTTCTTCTTGAACCCAGCTAGGCTCAACGACGCTGCACTTTTGCTCATTGCAGTGCCCGGTTGCCTTGGTGTCTCATGTTGACTCTTACTACGGTGCCACTCAGATGTTGCTGAGGATGTGGGTGTTACCAGTACACTGCTGGGGGTAGGGCTAGAAATGTCTCCCTCTTGTTGACCTTCCACCGCGATCATATCTTCCCCTACTTCTTCATCCCCAACAACAGCAATGGGTCCAGTTTTCCTTTTTTCTAAGTGAAGTAGGTGAGCCTCCCACTTGATAGTGTGGTGTTTTTTGAGATGACTTGTTTGTCCTCCGGTACCATAGTTTGTACCAAGCTTACCCCGCCTAACAGCCTGCTGACAAATTGAGCATATAGCAATGTTCTCCTCCTTACTGCTAACCAAAAAGAAGTCCCAAACTGGGGAGGAGAACTTTCTGGCGCTGCTGGAGGTGCCACTTTCAATACCAGATGAAATGGAGGGTGTGCATGGAATTTGACTCTGTGCACTTACATTACCACCACCTACTGAGGTGGTGGTTGAGCTGGATGTAGGTCCCTGCCGGGCCTTTGCAAAGGCAAATATGGAAGCTGGAGGTCGTGTTGGCGTTACCTGTGTTGGTGGTATCCGTGCTACATCCCTCGCAGCGATTTGGGATAGTCTAATAATGTTGGTCTCCATCTCCGCAGCCCCAGGAGTGATGTTCGTGATGACTGGCTCTTCATCATCATCATCATCACCCCCCTCGTCTACATCTACCTCCATAACTGTAAGGCTTTCTGGAACCTTCCTTTTCACTAGCCTTGTCTTGTGGCGTGCATCACTCTCAGGCTGAGCTGGTGGCTTCCAAGTGGCATCTAGATCATCAGAAGCGGGGCTTGAAGAAGAAGTTGATGGACTAACCCTCCTTTTCCTTGCTGGGGGTATGGAAGACAATGGATCTTCTGGAACAATGGCTTGCTCCTCTTCGTCTGCAAAAAGCTCAATTTCCTGAACTGCCCCTACTTCAGGTGGAACAACTACTATTGTGGGCTGTGGTTCCGGCTGTGGTTCCGGCTGCGGCTGTGGTTGCGGCTGTGGTTCCGGCTGTGGTTGCGGTTCCGGCTGCGGTTCCGGCTGCGGCTCTGGCTGCGGCTGGGGTTGCGGCTGGGGTTGCCCACTTATCTGCTGAGTTTCTGCCTGCGAGTGCGTGGATTGGGTACTACTTTGCGATAATGACATTTCAACATCACTGGTCGTTAGTAGACTGGCTACCTCTGCCACAGTCATGGGCTTGGGCCTAGGTTGCTGGGGTGGGCCCACTGATGCAGAGGTGCTGCTCCCAGCTTGGTCCCCGCTGGACACCGCTGCTGCAGGCGTAAGTTTTTTTTTACCAAAAAACACATCGGCCGGCACACCAGTCTTGGCAAGTGCCACTTCCTTCTTCTGTCCCTTCTTCTCACTGGCAACTTTCTTGGTACTGGAGGACCTGGTACCTTTCTTTGGGGCCATCTTCTTCAGATGTCAGCAGGACGCAGGTGCACAAGTTGCAGAGATGTCTGTGGTCACACGTGGACGTGACGCGCAGCAGGACTTCTGCCTGGCAGTACAACGGGTGATGATGATGACACCTCCTCCTCTGTCTTTTTGTGCACCTAAAAGCAAAGAAGCCAGGAGAAGAACATCAGTGAAATGTTGCATTTGTTGTTGTGGTTCAATTACTAGCAGTACAAACAAACAAATAAAAGATATAAATTAGTGTAGCCATTTGTGAGACTGTCAACAAGGGCTTTCATGGTATACTGTGTACACTGTCAGGAAGGATAGGAAAGAAGAGGAACAACAACCAAAATACAAATGTAATAGAAGTGGACCCTGTTTGGCATTAAATTATTTGCTCATCACATCATTCAGGGAGCTGCAGCTGGCAAAGGGGATGGATGCAAGCAGTAAGCCAAGAGGAAAACCATGCAGGCTTAAATGGCAAAAGCAGCACACTTATAACTCCCACCAGAAATGGCCACCAGCCACATGGACACTCACAAATCACAAGCAACAAGCATGAGGCCTGGAAAACAATGTACTGAACACAGGCCTACGATAGCCAGGCAAAGGCTGCATGGTAAACCACACTGCTTTGCCTGTAATGCAATAAAATGCAAAAACGAAAATACACAGGGCTAAACAAGGCCTGCAACACACCACACACAACTAAGGCATGTATTTAACACACCCCAAAAAACTGAAATACACCCAAAAATCCACATTTTGCAATTCAATCCAATGCCATCCATGTGCCCTAAATGATGTTTAAATTCAACAGAACACACAGAAACAGTTGTTTCATGCACCCCTGACTACCTCTGGGCCCACTGGATGAAAGGCCTGTTGGCAGACTAGGCTACAAGTTTGCAGGCCTATGGCAAAAAGCACACTGCCTGGCTTCAAAATGGCCGCCAGCCTCATGGCCAGGCCCACAACAGCAAGAAACAGAAGACAGACAATGCAGGCCTATGGCAAAAAGCACACTGCCTGGCTTCAAAATGGCCACCAGCCTCATGGCCAGGCCCACAACAACAAGAAACTAAAGACAGACAATACAGGCCTATGGCAAAAAGCACACTGCCTGGCTTCAAAATGGCTGCCAGCCTCATGGCCAGGCCAACAACAAGAAACTGAAGACAGACAATGCAGGCCTATGGCAAAAAGCACACTGCCTGGCTTCAAAATGGCCGACAGCCTCATGGCCAGGCCCACAACAACAAGAAACTAAAGACAGACAATGGAGGCCTATGGCAAAAGCACACTGCCTGGCTTCAAAATGGCCACCAGCCTCATGGCCAGGCCCACAACAACAAGAAACTGAAGACAGACAATGCAGGCCTATGGCAAAAAGCACACTGCCTGGCTTCAAAATGGCCGCCAGCCTCATGGCCAGGCCCACAACAACAAGAAACTGAAGACAGACAATGCAGGCCTATGGCAAAAGCACACTGCCTGGCTTCAAAATGGCCGCCAGCCTCATGGCCAGGCCCACAACAACAAGAAACTGAAGACAGACAATGCAGGCCTATGGCAAAAAGCACACTGCCTGGCTTCAAAATGGCCGCCAGCCTCATGGCCAGGCTCACAACAACAAGAAACTGAAGACAGACAATGCAGGCCTATGGCAAAAAGCACACTGAATGGCTTCAAAATGGCCGCCAGCCTCATGGCCAGGCCCACAACAAGAAGCCTAGGCCACAAAGGGAAACACATGCAGGCCTTAGTATATGGCAAAAGCAGCACACTTGTAACTCCCACCAGAAATGGCTACCAGCCACATGGACACTCACAAATCACAAGCAACAAGCAGGAGGCCTGGAAAACAATGTACTGAAAACAGGCCTATAATAGCCAGGCAAAGGCTGCATGGTAAACCACCCTGCTTTTGCTTTGCCTGTAATGCAATAAAATGCAAAAACGAAAATACACAGGGCTAAACAAGGCCTGCAGCACACCACACACAACTAAGGCATGTATTTAACACACAGCCCAAAAACTGAAATACACCCAAAAAAACCACATTTTCCAATTCAATCCAATGCCATCCATGCCCCCTAAATGATGTTTGAAATTAATAAATACATCACACAGCAATCCATGACCCATGACTAGCTCTGGACCTACTGGCTACCCACAACGATTTATTTTTAAAAATGATGAAAAGTACCAAAAATGAAGTTGCAGCAACTGCAATGCCCCAATCAAACAACACCAACTTACTTGTAAAATCTCAAATCCCAAAATCCTCAAATCCAATGATAATGATGCAGCAGACACAAAGAGTGATCCTTCCAGCTCAAATCCAAGTGAAAAATGAACAGGAGATGGACAAAGCACTGGGAGGAGCCTGCTGGACAGGAACAGGAAGTAGGAGACTCTGTGGCACTTCCTCCCTCTCCCCCAAAAAATTTGACCAAAAAGGACAGCCAAATATCAATCTGAGGTTTTTTTTTCATCCAAATCATCAATTTATAGAAGGTTTTATGCTGCTTGCGATGTTATTGTTCTCCAGATTGAAAATTTTGCGTGTTCGCGATCGCGAGCTGTACAAAAATATCGCCGGATGTCCGATGGCGCGCCCGAATAACGTGTTCGCGGTCACAATCTCTTTCACGGTGCACGATGGCGCGGCGAATGACGTGTTCGCGATCGCACACTCTCGCGTTGTCCGATGGCGCGGCGAATGACGTGTTCGTGATCGCAAACTCTCACGGGATAACGCGGCCGGCTACCGAAATCTCGTGGCGCACGCGAACGGATAGGAAAACCCGTCGGCGAACGCAGAAATCCCGGTAAGTCGCTATCGCGCGCGCTAGAACGCATTTTTAAAGCGCGACAAGAAAATAATTCCGCTACGCCGCGGATCGCGGAATTGTTGGCAATTCCGCGTTCTCCGCGGAACGCAAAATTGCCTAAATTCCGCAAATTCCGCGAGCGGAGCGGAATTGGATGCCCAGGGTTATTTGTAACCAGGAGCTGAGTGAAGAAAACGCAGTTGGCAGACATTTGCCGCCGTTGGCCAAGCCAACCAGGGTGACTGAACAAACGTGGAGACATTAAACGAATTGTTCTGAAACAAAGCCTGCAAATTTGTAAGGGAAATATTAAACAGCAAGCTTTCGTTGGGAGTGGAAGACAATACAGGAATGGAAGGTGCATTTAATTGTTTGGAAGTAGCCAAACCCCAACACGTTGTTTGATAGATGGTATGATTCAAAAATAAAATTTGGGCCAGGATGAGGCAAGCACGGTGCAAGGCTTCTGTGCCTTGTACCTGCCATGATTTGGAGCCCCAAATAAATTTCAAGTCAATGGTCTCCCGCCAATGTTCATACCCACCCACAGCTAAGGCGTTCAAAAAGGAGCCGGAATACAGTAACTTGGTGTTGGTCAACATGATTTTCTGTGTGGATGAAGTGTTTAATTTAAAATAATAGGACCCAGGGTTCGATCTATCAAAGTCTGTAAAATAAGTAAACTTATTTCTAAGAGTCTGGGAGCTACCTGGCAAAGGGTTCGGACAATGCTCCCACTGGGTGTAATTAAAAGAACCCCGAAGGGAACTTGGTTTATGGAGGAAGTGGTTGCCCCAATGCTGGTAACAATATAAATCGACATAACTTGCAGAATTCATGTACAAATCTTCAGCATTAAACGCAGCATAATATTTCAAATCAGTAAATAACGATTCAACTGCATGCACATCCCAATCGTCAGAATGAATATTACTTTTAACAACATCACCCATTGAAACACGGAGGACATTTGGTACATTAATTATCTCGGTTGGTCCATGAATTTGGAAATTCACCGCATCCCATACGATGCCATCAGCGACTGGGACAGCTGAAATGTTCACAAATGTGTGGTCACGCTTCATGATGTGAGAAGAAGAATGTGGAGCCAAAGTTCCAGCGACACAGTTCACTGCAGAGCGTTCTGGTAAATAGTGACCATTGATGAGTAGAAAAAAAACTGTGACAAAGCCAATAGACATGAACAGAAAAATCAGGAATAGTACCAACCAGATGTATGTCCATGGTGGGATCAAAAAATTGTCTCTGAACCAGGATACAAAAATACTGAATCTGGACGGGATAAGTGCTGAGGTGGAATCCGAGTCAAAGGAATAACGTGTTGGACTCAGTGGTGTTGTTGGTAGGTGAGCCACGGACTCGTTGGCGGGGTAGGTATACTCGGTCTCCTCTTTGCAGGGGGAATCCGGGTAGTCGAGTAAGCGATCAGGCAAATCTACCATCTTGATAGCAACATCAGTGACCGTT
Organism: Calotriton arnoldi; assembly: GCA_963921515.1. NCBI lineage: Eukaryota > Metazoa > Chordata > Amphibia > Caudata > Salamandridae > Calotriton > Calotriton arnoldi. The sequence continues at coordinate 610,393 of CAWUFW010010199.1, read as the reverse complement.
CGGACCGGAGGGCCACAAACATTTGTCCTTGAAATGACTGGACAAGAGACTGCTGGTGTTACACTATTCAGGATCGGCCAGATATTGTAGCTTGACATTGTCCACTGAGATGTATCTGTTGTCCTTGCAACCAGGAAGCGGTGGTAAGATGACTTTACGAGTACCCTTCAAGCCAAGGACTGGAACCGGTGCACAATAAGATGGGCCAAATTCTTTTTTGTTCTCCACCTTCTCTCGGACCAGGTCTCCAACCTTCGGAAGCCAGCCGGCAACCGGAATCTGCAGCGCAGCGTCTGTGGCTGAAAGTAAATGTTCGATTGCAAGTTTGTCTTGTGCTTCTTGTAAGTCCTGTAACATAGTAGAATGGTTATCTACATCAAAGATTGCGGATTGCGCCGCCATGTCTAGACCATCAAGGTCAGGCACAAACATTCGTATGCCAAAGAGCATTTCGTATGGGGTCCGCCCACCCAGAGGTCTTCTAGGGAGATTATTAAGTGCACCTTGTACGGTATACAAGTGGGCCAGCCAGTTCCTGCCAGTACCTAAGACTCTAGCTGTCAAGGATTGCTTTAAGTCACGGTTCATTCGTTCAACAATCGAATTGCCCTCAGGCCGATATGGAGACGAAAATTTCACCCGCACCCCCAGTGACCCCCATCGCGTCCTTGTACGCCTTAGAGGCAAACGCCGGACCTTGGTCAGAATGGAAGGTGCCACAGGCAAAAATTCCCACAAAGACACGCAAATCCCTTATGACATTTTGAGCGTCAGCACTCCGTTGTGGCCAAACCCAGATGAAACGTGTGCACGAATCCACTGCAACCAAGATGTACTTATATGCAGTGTCAGAAGAAAATGGACCGCAGTGATCCAGGTAAACACACCCAAAAGGTCTGTTAGAAATACAGAGCGGTGTCTGTGGTGGCCGTGTAACCGTGGAAGGCTTAATTTGCTGACAAACGTCACAAGAAAGCACATAAGTACGGGTCTGTTTATATAAACCACGCCACCAGTAAAGCTGCTGCAAGATGGAAACCGTCGCAGACACGCCAGCATGAGCCGAAGCCATGCCTTCGTGTGCGGCCGTTATCAAGGAAAGTCTGCGGTCCGCGTTGGGAATCAGCCGATCACCAACGTCTGGAATTCTTACGTAAGGAGCCTGTTCGGGACCTAGTTGATAAGAGTATTTGGAAGGGAAACCCCGTGGGTAATTAGCACCTTCCTTTGTCGCAGCAATAGCTGCCAAAATATCATTATCTATTTTAGTCATGGATCTTGTAACTGCCGCTACGGAGCACGTGGCTACTGCTGATTTGGCAGCTTCGTCCGCCAAACCGTTACCGACAGCGTGTGCGCCCACACGCTGGTGGCCAAGAGTGTGAATCACCTGTGTGAGAGGCAGACGTTGTTTCAGATCTGCCACTCGAACCCAAAGCATTTTATGCTTAATTGTGCTGCCCTTTGCATCCCTATAGTCGTTTTGCGACCAAAAGAATAGATTGTCATTGAAAGACTGAACACAGTAGTAAGAATCGCATACAATAAGAGTGGTCACGTCTGGATTTGCGAACTCAAGTGCTAGCACCAATGCGCGCAGCTCGGCCAATTGTGCAGTACTGTCGCCTAGTGCCTGAGTGTGCACTACAGTCTGTTTGAACTCTCCGTTCACCATAATACCTGCAACAATAGCACATGCCGCGGAATAAGCATGCTTGGAACCCGTGGCCGGTTGTGCCGAACCATCGGTATAGATAATACATTCGTACTCCTCAAGCGGTAGCAAAGACAGAGGAGGAGGATGAACGAATTCATACTGTAAGAACTCCTGTGTCTGAAGAGAGGAATCAAAGATAAAAGTGACATCCGGGGATGTCAAAGATGTAGCGCATTGTATCCAACGGGGGTGCAAAGCCTTAGAGTTCGGGACACTTGCCTTCGTCACCGCCTCAAGGGCAGGATATGGTGTTACCACCAAAATGCGTTTTCCCTGTGCCATTGCGCGTTCTTTTAGAATCGCCATTTGCACTGCAGTCAGAACTTTCTCCACAGAGGAAAAGCGCATTTCTGCGGAAGTGTAAAGATGTGACTTGTATGCAATCGGAACTGTGTCATCTTCGTTAAAGGTTAAGTAAGTGAAACCCACTGCCCCTGGAACGATTCTAATCACCAGGTTAGTGTGGTTATCACGAGTCAACAAGAATTTAGATTCAAGTAGATCTGACTGCAAAGACTGCAGTATAGAAGAATGCTCGGGAAGCCAGCATGACTTCGAAAAGTTAGGTTGTATCAAGGCATAAAGTGGCTTGATACGCTGGGCATATTCGGGAATGTAAGTATGCCCGAAGTTTAGAAAGCCCAGTAAAGACTGAAGCTTCTTCAGAGTGGTTGGAGGGCACAAGAGTGCGCATTTCTCCAAAAAATGGGGAGCTAAGCCCTTACCTTCATTATTGAGCTCATAGCCCAAAAACAAAATGGTAAATTCAGCTATGTGAGATTTGGCAAAGTTAAATTTGTAACCTAAAACCGCAAATTCAAGAATAATGCGGTCCACTCGGGAAAGATGCGGCCATAATTCGTCGTCTGTCAGATAGATATCGTCGACGTACGAATACACATCTGGGTCTATGCTGTCCAACAAAGAGACAAAACGGGCGGCGAATACACCCGGACTGTTCTGGTAGCCCATGGGTAAACGCCGGAATTTAAAATGTTTACCACCGGAAGTGAAAGCACTCCATTGGCTGCACTCCGGGGACAAGTTGTGCGTGTAAAATCCATTGGATAGGTTAAGTGTCGTTTTATAATTTTTACGAACAAGACTGTCTACAAGCGCAGAACTGTGTGTATTTTGCACCGCAAAGGTCCGACAATGAGAGTTCAAATGTCGGTAATCCAATACTAGGCGGTACGATCCATCGGGTTTAGAAACCGCGAAAAGGGGATTATTCATGGGTGACACGCATGTTTCAATTACTCCTTGATATTCTAACTGTGTCAGAATTTCGGAAACGGGACCTTTAGCTTCCCGCTTGATGGGATATTGGGGTTGTGGCTGTGGCAGCGACCGCAAAGGAATTTCATGTGGGGGAGAGTCTTCATCCCAGCCCACGTGGTTGCGGTATAACGCCGGAGCCAGGGACACAGCCCACTCAGCTGCGAGAGCCTCCGCTTTGTCCTTGGGGACATGACGAGAAAAGCTCAGAAGGGTTACCTCCTCCCCTCTACGCGCAGCAAGTAAGAATGGGGGCGGCCAATCCGCCTCTGCCAACAAAATGTCATAAGACAAGGTCAGATTCTCCCAAAAAATCCCTTTAATAACACGCTGTATGTCACCTTCAATTTGAATGACAATATTATATAGTCTGTTAGGGGGTGCCACTCTGGTGTCTGCTGTTTCGACAGTAATGAATGTGTCAGTTGCTGTCGCCTCCACATGAGGACGTAGTGCCTCCCGCACTATGGTAACTTCCGCGGCGCTGTCTAGGAGCGTAACTGCCCACGTCAAATTCAGGAGTCTCGTTCTCACCGTCTGTGGCATACCTCGCTGTTACAGCTGCAACTTTCTTCTTCTGAAACTGTGGGCGAGAACGTGGAAATTCGTCTGGTTTCCCTCTGACTTGTTGTCAAGGTTGGTCTCGTCCCTGTGGAGCCTCTCGACCCCTTCCACTATCCTGGCGTTCTCCTCCACCTGTCTGGGAGGTCGTTGGTGCCTGTGAAGAATGAGGAGAACGCAAATCAGGGACTTGAAATCTCTCTGGAGATTTAATTCTCGCCCTATCGCGCAAATCATAAGTGCGTTCAGAAGATACGGAAACCGGGGAAGCGCCTTGCGACCCTGGTTTTTTCTATTGCTTTCCCTGTTTTTTCAACCTCCAGTTCTTTTTAGTAAAGAACGGTCTCTCATCTTTTTCAGACTGAGTTTTTTGTTGTGGCTGTGTTTGAGTTTGCGTTTTAGCAAAAGGCTTAATTCCCAGACTATTGCGGCCAATGGTTTTATAGGCTTGTGCAATAATTTTCAGTAATTCGCGTGGCCTGTCCGGTTCCGGGACTAAAGCCAAAGCATTAGCTACTTGAAAGTTAACTGCATCGCCCTTGACATTCGCAAGGATGAAATCAGCTACTACATCGAACACTCCCACCAGTCTCATCCCTAATTCCACAGCCGCTTCAGGGCCATGATCATCCTGCACTCGTTTAATTACAGAGGGGAGAACCGTCATGGAAGGAGTGCCGAAACACTTCGCATACACTGCTGCGAATACCTTACCCCAGTTGTTGCATTCTGCCAACTCGGGGATCAAGTCTTTTGGCAAACTAATCGTCAAAATCCTGTGTTTTTCCACAGGAGAAGTATTTGGAAAAACTGCCTCCAGCTGGTCAAATTTTTCCGCAAGCCAATAAGGCAAATCGTCCTTATTTTGTGGGCGCTTGCCCATCACCGAATTAACCATGACGGGACTTATGGTTACACCGCCCGGTCCAGCTGGATGCACCGCAACTCCAGGAGGGGCTCCCTGAACGTTGCCTGTAACATACTGTACTAAGGCTCTATGCACATGTATCAAAGACGTATGCAATTCACGCAGTTCAGCAACTGCTAGCGTCATATAAAGCGGATGAGGGGTATACCCGGCCAAGACTGGCCAAGTGGCGCCATCTATAGATAGGGGGCCTAAACGAACCGGTGTGACCAGATGTGGGAGGTCGCCATTAAACCAAATACGGTGTTGCCAGGTCATAAGTGGTACTTCAAGTGCCTGATAAGGCCGATAAGCAACGGGTAAGGCAGTGAGAGCGTACTCATGGAACAAATCATCCGTTCCATCCACCGCCGGAAAAGTGACCCAAGAGTAAAACACCTCAAAGTGGTGAGCCGGGTCAGCTTGCACCACAAAGATGAGTGCGACACCAGCGTCTGGTACTCCATAAGCCAATAGATGAGCCCGGAGCGCAGAACGGCTATGTGCCGGGATATTTACATTCACAGCCATTAGGACCAGGAATGTTCGACAACCTAATATGAGGCAGCACAATATAGGGTTTACTTAAACACCTTTTAACAACTTCAAGCTTGAAAGAACCTATAAAAACGTCAATATAGGAGGTATCACCCTCACACACGCTTCCGGAAGCGTCTGCGAAGGGTGTTGTGGACAAGCACAAGTATTACTCAAGCGTCTCGCAGATAAGCAGCCCGACTTTGGGCGCCATGTTGTAGGGATTCTGCACATATACAGAGCTATGCACAGGATAATAGGACCTCGGAGTATAGTGGTGAACCAACCATGCACCTTAGTACCCACAATCCCAATCCGACTAGCTTTAGCGTCTCATTAGCAGCGATGCTACCAATGATTAGACAACCCAGAACACGGTCTCTCTCTCTCAGGACTCGCGGGAGCAAGAACACCCTTTCATAACTCACTCATACTTGTCCACAACGTGCGTAATAAGAGACACTGTATAGTTTAAAATGTTTATTTCAACTACCGTGCTCTAAGATGCAGTACACGTGCCACTACTATCAGCATAATGCATAAGAATAAAACAATGAGCATAGTTACAATTCCATAGAATACAAACGGGGAAAGCATTTCATAAAGCAGTGGATATAGGGCTAAATGACCATACCACCCTCCCCGTGCTATTATCTAGTTTATTATAAAAATAGAAGACCTCTGGGCATTGTCAGGCGAACCCCCATACCTCAATATCTAGATGCAAGGTTTACATCATCAGACAAGCACAGCTCTTCTCTCTGGAAAGGTTTTTCTCCAAGTGTCTCTAACAGTGAAATCACAATATTAAAAGCACACAAATTTCTCCAGTGCAGCTGCATTCAGTGTTATGTCTAAGTGCGAGGGACTGACCAGATCAGCAAGAACAAGGGACATTGTTTTTCGACCTTGTACATGATGTGCAGACGCAACCCAAAGGGAACAGGAGGAAAGGTGAAAGGCAGAATGGCAGACAGTTCTAAAATAGCCGGGCACAAGCAGAGGCTGGAAAAACAAAGTCACAAAGTAACGTGCGCAAAGAGGCATCATGGCAGCCAGGCCTAAGCTAACTTAGCAATGCAGACCATGAGTCCACGAACCACATGACACCCTCCCCTGGTCAGTCCATTGGTGAAGACATAGGACGAAGACAGAGTTCAAATAGATGGAGCAGAACGGTAGCGTCTGTGATGGAATATTCCCCAATAAAGGACAATGAATGAAAAAAAAAAATGAAAAAATGCAGAATAAAAAATTCCTGGGAGGCAGGACGCCGAAAGCGGAGGCCCCCTAATCCAATAGAGAGTAAGTGCAGAAAAATGCCACACCTTCCAAGAGGATGTCGTTGGAATCGTCAGAAAAAAGAGATGCCATCCAGTCCAATAAATCAAAACTGCATTCATGTTCCTCGCAAGATGGAGCAGCGAACAGCATTGCGGGACAACTTGCGTGATACTCAATAAAACTTTGTTGTAGGAGAGTCCGAGCAGCCGCACAGACATCCCATTGTGCCAAAATTCCAAGTGCAGCCGCACGCGCCATGTAGCCAGCACCTGAACAGTCCCGTTCATGGGCCTCTAAGGGACCCATCAACTGGACAAAATCCGGGCGAGGCAGAGACGTATTGGAGAGGCAATAATCCAAAGACCATGAGAAAGGACATCGGATGCACGACATCACAGGTTGCACGCAAGTGAAATACGCAAAGCGAAAAGAAAGTCTATATGACACACTCAGTGTCGCAAATGGCAGGACGCCGAATCCGGCGAGGATGTGCTCACGGAGCATCCAGAGTTGACCTGGGTCGAGGAGGCCCCCATTTTGTGCTGCCCAGGTCGAGAAAGCTGGTACCGCGTAGACCGGTGCCCCATAGTAGTGGTACTACAAGGGAGGAAGAGAATGATTCCAAGGTGTTTGACACCAAACACGACATGTTTCTAAGCAGCCGTTTTAAAGTTAGCATTTACCGCGAGGTTATAATGCACTTAAGTATATATGGTTGGCTGCATCACAGACAACCCTGGGGAATAGATTCCGAAGGCTGCAGAGGGGCTCTGCTCATGCAGGAGCACCCTCTCACGAAAAACCCAGCACCCTGCCTTCAGGATTGATAAGGCCTGCCATAGGGGTGACTGATAGGTTTATATGTGCAGTGATTTAGAATAGATATAGGTAACCTATATCTAAGTAAGGGGTGCATGCACCTCCTTACAAAGTTTGCAGTAGCAGACCTGTGGTGTCATTTTGAATGGCCTCTCAGGGGTGGCACAATACATGCTTCAGCCCCTGGGAGGCCTCTGGGGTACCTATGCCCTGGGTACATGGTGTACCATATACTAGGGACTGATAAGGGTACCCCAGACTCCAATCTGAAGTGTACCTAAAGTATATACACAACCAATTTAGGGAGAAAGCAGATAAACTGGGGTCCTGGTTAGCAGGATCCCAGTCAGACTAGTCAAAAACCAGCAAAACACCAGGAAAAAGTGGGGGTAACTATGCAGTCAGATTCCACCTTCCTACATAACCCCCCAAACAAAAGGAGATAAGGCTAACCTTGCCCAGTTGAGACTTTATTGACTAAGTGGCCATATAAGGAAGATCCTGCACTAGCATGGATACCCTCTGTCTTATGGTCCACTAAGGAGTCCCTACCCCTAAGGGTATTGGATTTTCTCCAAAATTTGGGATTACTACCTGTAGTGTGTTTTGGTAAAGTAAAAGGCTGGTGGGGTGTCTGAGTAGAGAAGTGAGGCCCTAATAAAGTTGGTCTCAGCTTCCTCAGAGCACTGGTCACCATGGAGGCCTTTCTTTCCATAACTGAGTTGTATCTGGCCCTAAGGGTCAACCTCTGGCTGCCTACAGCTGGGGGTTGGGTCCCTTTGGTTGGAACACTGGAGGGACATGGTAGGTTTGGGACCATTTGGTCCCAGGTCTGCCTTTTCCCAACAGAGTCCATCTGAGGGAGGTCCCTACCCAAGGGTAAGAGGGATCCCTCAGTGTGTTGAGGAATTTTCACCTGGCTAGGGCTACTAGTCTGGGTGTCCCTAATCTGTTGATGAGGGGGTTCCTCTGGACAGGGGGCCCTTTGGGGTCCACTGACCTCCCTGACCTTTGCAGCCCTAGGCTGAGTGAGGTAGGGTAGAGAGGGGCAGGATACCTGCTCCAGACTGGGTACCACCTTGGAAGGGTCCCCTGCCATCAGAGGGGTTGTCAGGACAGGCCTGACCACCTCTGGGGCAGTTTTTCCACAAGGGGTAGGGTCAGTTCCCTTAGGAAGAGGACCCCTTACCTATTGTCTGGGGGGAAGAAGACTTTTCTTCATTCCCTTGGCTCTCTGGTGGAGTAGAGTGGGCCATTCTTTCAGGCTCCACCACTCCAAAATTTCCCTGGGGTTGGACTGAGGCCCTAAGGGTCCCACCAACTTTCTCAGGGAGGCCTAACATTCTTAAATGGGCCTGGTATTCAACTTCAGCCCAGGCTGAAATTTCTAGATCATTACCCAACAGGCAATCTACAGGCAAGTTTGGGGATACTGCCACTCTCTTTGGGCCAGTGACCCCTTCCCAGCTGAGATTGACTATGGCCATGGGATGATCTGTCCTGATACCATCAATGTTGGTCACCTGGTACTCAAACTCAGGTAAAAGCTGCTGAGGGGGTACTAGGTTCCCTGTCACCATGGTGACACAAGCCCCTGTGCCCCTAAAGGCCACAGCTTTCTGACCATTGATCAGTGGCTCCTGTCTGTACTTGCCCAAAGAATTAGGACTGACAGTAAAAGTGGCAAATCCCATGCCACCATCACAGACTAAGGAGGCTTGTGAGGAGGACCTTGATAAGCTAGGGGGTCTACCTCAGTTCCCCATACCAACCCACCTAACTTTTTGGGTGCACTAGTACCACCTGGGGGATTACTACTGGTAGTACCAGGAGAAATGGTAGTAGTGCTTGGAGGAACATTTTCCTTATTGCTGACCTTTGGACAATTGGGATCATTTTTCCAGTGGCCTGGCTTTTTACAGACAAAGCAATAAGGTTTCTTTTCAGGGGAGGAAGGAGTTTGGGACCCACCCCCAGAAGAGGACTTTTGGGGCCCTGTAGTGGACTTGTCTTTTGACTTATCCCCATCTTTCTCTTGGGTCTTGGAAGAATATTTCTTCTGGTCACCACCCTGGTTCTTTGGCTTCACCCTGGTTCTGACCCATTTATCTGCCTTCTTTCCCACTTCTTGGGGAGAAGTCAGATCTGAGTCCACCAGGTACTGGTGCAAAAGCTGGTTTTGACAATTATTAAGGATCTGCTCCCTCATAATCAAATTGTACAATCCTAAATAGTCATGTACTTTGCTGCCATGTATCCAACCTTCCAGAGCCTTAGTAGCACAATCTACAAAGTCAACCCAGTCCTAAGTCTGTGCTTTCTGGGTGTCTCTGAACTTAATTCTGTATTGCTCAGTGGTTAAGCCAAACCCATCAATGAGAGCACTCTTCAAGACTGTGTAATTGTTAGCATCCTCTTCTCTGACAGTGAGGAGCTTATCTCCACCTTTGTCAGCAAAGGAGAGCCACAAGATAGCTGCCCACTGCTCCTGAGGGACCCTCTGTACTTTACAGGCCCTCTCTAGTGCAGTTATCCATTTGTGGATGTCATCCCCACTCTGATAGGGAGGGACTATCTTGTTCAGGTTCCTATGATCATGAGAATACTCTCTAAATCTAGGGACACTGTTGCTGCCACCATGGGACTCTAGTCCCAATCTTCTGGTTGCTCTCTGGAGCTCTAGGGATTCCCTGTCTATGGCCAATTGCTCTTTGTTGAGCCTGATCCTGATTCTCTCAAGTTCTAGTAATTGGCACTTCTTATCATAAGAGGATTCTCTCCTATGAGATACAGAGGTCCCTACAGAAGTACCTGCATGATTAGACTCCACAGAGGGAGTCCTGGATCTTCTAGGTAGACCCTGTATTCTTCCTGGTGGAGTAAAGAGAGGGCCACTGGGGCCTTCTCCCCCACCTGAAGGAAGAGTTGGATTTTCCAGGTTGGAATCATCTTGATCCTCCTGGCCAGGGTGTGAGTCCAGATCAAAGAAGTGTTCACTTCCTGCTCTTTCCTCATCTCCTGTCCCACCCACTCTTTCTACTTCATCAGACCCTGGGGTCTTTCTGAGGTCATCTAGGAGTAACATCTCTATAAGACGTTGGGTGTTTGCATTTCTCCCTGTCTTCAGCTTCCTAGAGGCACACATGGCTTTCAGATCCTGAAAGGTGAGCCCATTGTATCTAGTAGGCAGAGAGCCACTGGCTTCTCCTACGGAAGACATACTAGTGTGGTGTGATGTGTGCACCTACCTACCCTAGTGGAGACTAAACTCTCTTGAGTTGGAGAAAGGGTGTGCTAGACCCTTCACTTACCCAACTCCAAGTTCAGTAGAACTTACTTATTCTAATCTTGATTATATGTACCTAGTACTTTTAGTGGTTTTCAGTTAATCACTCAATGAGATTTATCTGGTAAAACAATAGCAAGCTTGAATCCCAACCGCTGCACACCAATGTGAGAAGTTGGCCTGGTATATGCTGTCCACTAATTAAAGTGGGCACCTTGCACCAGTCCAAACGACCCTTATTGATGATTAGGTCAAAGATAACCTTTATGAAAGCTATCCTAGTGGTAGCTATGGAGAGCAGCCTTCAGGCTTAATCTTGAAGGAATGTAAAGCAGCTTGTTTTACCAGAATATCACCTCCTGAATGACTAAATGAAAGGAGAACCACACAAGTGTTATATAAAAATATGTATTTATTACTAAAACACTCTCTACTAATCTCTACCCGAGATTAGAATGTACAGTACACAATGTTAAATCAATAGAACGACAGTAAATAGCACAATACACAGCGGGGTCCAGGGGGAGACCGAACCATATACTAAGAAAGTGGTATAACAACCATGACTTCAATAGACACAGTGCCTAGAGCACGTAGAAGCGCTGGGACCCCGAGGAACCACCCACAGGAGTGACACAGGGAGCCCACGGAGGACGGGTGCAGTGTGGGAACTAACGGTGGGCGGCAAATTCCGTTCCGCTCGCGGAACTTGCGAAATTTCAGCATTTCCGCGTTCTGGGCGGAACGGGGAAAGGTCGAAACTTCCGCGATCCGCGGCGGAACGGAATTCGGGTGCGCTCCTGTCACAAAAATTAAACCTCAACAGGTAGCACTTACAGATATAAATAAGGCAGGTGCCCGAGTTGAAGCTCAAATTCTGTAACGCATCAATCAGCACAAAAAATTCGTGAGCAAGGTCGAGGCTAAGCAGGAGTGCTTTCTGCCCATATCTACCATCAAACACTAGCTGTAATCCCTGATGGAGGTCTTTGCATCCTTGATTTTCTCGAGCGCAATCCCCGTGTAGGTCCAGTGACCAGGAGGTTCTTTCTCCTCATCTGCTGCTCAGATCGTGCTCTGACCCTTTATAAACAAGAGGCATGTGAACTCGCATGGAAGCCCCTCCCCACATACAATAGCGGTATGCAACGTCTTCCTGCCCTTTCCCCACTATGATGGACAGCTTACTCAAAGACCCCGGCGCCTTTCCGGCGCGGTGGCAAAGTTACAGACACACAAGATCACTGGAGACAATTCTTCTGGACCTTTACGCAGCTGTAGTGTAGGAAAGGCACTATATTATATACATTTACCCAACGAGGTAGCACTTACTGATTAGCCTGTAGAAAGTACTCCAGTTGAGTAGAGGTATTGCACAAAACGGAGGCATCTTCTTGGATAAATATGCAGGGCAGGTGTGCAGAATTTGTGAGCGTGGTTAAGCAGATGTGCCTTCTCTCCATTTCCAACGTGAAAAGTTAGCTGTAATCCTTGATGGAGGTCTTTGCATCCTTGATTTTCTCGAGCGCAATCCTCGTGTAGAATTCGTGAACGTGGTTAAGCAGATGTGCCTTCTTCCAATTTCCACCCTGAAAAGTTAGCTGTAATCCTGGATGGAGGTCTTTGCATCCTTGCTTTTCTCGAGCGCAATCCTCGTGTAGAATTCGTGAGGGTTGTTAAGCAGATGTGCCTTCTTCCTATTTCCACCCTGAAAAATTAGCTGTAATCCTTGATCGAGGTCTTTGCATCCTTGATTTTCTCGAGCGTAATCCTCGTGTAGAATTCGTGTACGTGGTTAAGCAGATGTGCATTCACTCCATTTCCAGCCTGAAAAGTTAGCTGTAATCCTTGATGGAGGTCTCTGCACCCTTGATTTTCTCGAGCGCAATCCTCGTGTAGTTCCTGTGACCAGGAGGTTCCCTCTCCTCGTCTGCCGGTGAGATCCTGCTCTGACCCTTTATAAACAAGAGGCGTGTGAACAGGCCTAGAAGCCCTGCCCGTTTGGCCCCACCCCACATACACTAGCGGTATGCAACGTCTTCCCGCCTTTTCCCCAGAATGATGGATGGACAGCTTAATCAAAGGATCCCGGCGCTTTCGGCGCGGTGGCAAAGTTACAGACACACAGGTCACTCGGGTCAATTCTTCTGGACCTTTACGCAGCTGTAGTGTAGGAAAGGCACTATACATTTACCCAACGAGGTAGCACTTACTGTGATTAGCCAGTAGAAAATACTCCAGTTGAGTAGAGGTATTGCACAAAACGGTGGCATCTTCGTGGATTAATATGCAGGGCAGGATTCATTCTGGCAACGGGACAGCAAAATCTCCACGAGCACACGAAATTCCACGTGATCGCGGAGATTTCTTGCCGTTTTGCGGAATTTTGCATAAGGCAACTCCGCAAATTCCGCCCACCCTTAGTGGGAACACAGACGCGAGCTCCGTACCACTCTATGGGAAAGTCGTGGTTGGAAAATTACAGTTTAAGGACACTTCGGAGAGGACTTCAAGCAAACCCTTTGGAACATAGAAGGTTCTAAGACCAGCACCCTTGTGAGTACTGAGGTACCCTTGTTACCTATCCCAGAGGAGCCGGGTGCATAGGGGTCAAGTGGTGTCGGAAACCCTTGTTGTTTTCAATGGAGTGATGCGAAGAAGTGCTGCTGCCGGGAAGATGAAAAGTGTCCGGTGGAATCCAAGCTTGGATTCAGAGTAAGAAGAACCTGAAAGCAGAGGGGACAGAGTCTGGGTCACTTCACGTGACCAGGGGCTCAATAGACGAATGCCCACCAATGTCGAGTGCTTCAGGTGTGAAGATAGGATGTTTGACTCTGCAGCCACGGGGACCAGGAGACGTCGACGACAACCAAAGTCCGGAGGTGAGCTGTGCCACAAAGGATGTCGAGTGCTGAGGGGTCAGTGTCCGGATTGAACACCAACAAGCCTTGGCAAAGGCAACCAATGCGGGCAAAGGAAACAAGTTACAGTATAGACCAGCAAGGTCCAGGAGACTCTCCAAGCTATGGGGAGTCAGGGCACATCTGGAGCAACCAGGGAAGCCCAAGGAAAGTCAAAGTGACCATCGCCAGGACCCACAGGCCAATGGACCAGGGATCGCAAAGGGACCTCGAGCTGAATCACAAAACACCAGCCCACAGAGCCCTCGTGGAGTGGAGGCCGGAGATCTTTGGTGGAATTGCTACTTTGGGTTGGGACTTCATGTAGTCCAAAGCACAGCCTCAGGGATTGCCAAAAAGCATATGCTGCTGCAAAAGTACACGGTGCACAGGGGTTTGGGTTGCACGGTCCCCACAAGGGATACTGGTCTCAGGATTGCTGAGAGAGCAGATCAACCTCAGGGATGCTCGTGAACCCACCTCCTGTGTTGCAGAATTCTTCGGAGTCCTCAGGAGCTCAGGAGATGCAAACCGGTCAGATGCGTTTAGGTGCCTGCTGCTGCAGGGGAGTAACTCCTTTACTCCAAGGGAGATTCTTCTGTCGTCCAGCAAAGTGTAGACCGTCAAAGTACTTGGTTTCTGCTTGCAGAGTTTAGTCCAGGTAAAATCTAAAGTCCTGTAGTCAGGTTTCCTACTTTATACCCAAGGAAGGGGTTGGACTAACTCTGGGGACCCACCTAGGGGAGGGTCAGGACAGAGGGGTGGCTACACCCATGTCCTTTGTCCAGTTTTGCGCCAGAGCAGGAGCCAATGGCTCCTGCAACCGGTTTGAGCTGGACTATGCACGGGGACACCAAATGTGCCCCCTGTGCAGACTTTCTGGCACTCTAAGAGTGCACCCACCCAGCCCCAAAACACTAAAGCCTGTCTGGGAGGTGGTCACACCTCCCTGTGACAGGAAACCTATTGTCAGGCCTTCCTCTGCTCGAGCTTGGCTCAGCAGCAGGAGGGCAGACTGTGTCTGTGGCTGTCAGCATCCATTTTGTGCTGCCCAGGTCGAGAAAGCTGGTACCGGGTAGACCGGTGCCCCATAGTAGTGGTACTACAAGGGAGGAATCATACCGCCCACACCAGGTACTGGTGTGGAGGTATGATTCCAAGGTGTTTGACACCAAACACGACATGTTTCTAAGCAGCCGTTTTAAAGTTAGCATTTACCGCGAGGTCATAATGCACTTAAGTATATATGGTTGGCTGCATCACAGACAACCCCAGGGAATAGATTCTGAAGGCTGCAGAGGGGCTCTGCTCATGCAGGGGCACCCTCTCACGTAAAACCCAGCACCCTGCCTTCAGGATTGATAAGGCCTGCCATAGGGGTGACTGATAGATTTATATGTGCAGTGATTTAGACTAGATATAGGTAACCTATATCTAAGTAAGGGGTGCATGCACCTCCTTACACAGGTTGCAGTAGCAGACCTGTGGTGTCATTTTGAATGGCCTCTCAGGGGTGGCACAATACATGCTTCAGCCCCTGGGAGGCCTCTGGGGTACCTATGCCCTGGGTACATGGTGTACCATATACTAGGGACTGATAAGGGTACCCCAGACTCCAATCTGAAGTGTACCTAAAGTACAAACACAACCAATTTAGGGACAAAGCAGATAAACTGGGGTCCTGATTAGCAGGATCCTAGTCAGACTAGTCAAAAACCAGCAAAACACCAGGAAAAAAGTGGGGGTAACCATACAGTCAGATTCCACCTTCCTACAATAATGAGTAGTCCTTGTAATTCGCCTATTATAGGAATTAAAAAGCCCAGTGGAAAATATAGAATAGTGCAGGATTTAAGAAAAATTAATAAAATTGTAGTACTCTGTTTTCCAGTAGTGCCGAATCCAGCAGTAACCCTTTACCAAATCCCATGTGATTCTGAATGGTACACAGTGATTGATCTGTGCCAAGCATTTTTCTTGATTCCTTTACATCTGGAAAGCCAGTATTTGTTTGCATTCCGGTTCGGAGACCGTGTTTTGGAATGGTGCCGAGTTCCTCAAGGGTAAACAGAGAGTCCTTCAATTTTTAATCAGATCCTGAAAAGATGTTTGGAGACTTTAGTCATGCCAGGAAATTCAGTTCTGGTTCAGTATATTAATGACCTACTGGTGGCATCAAAGACACGAGAGGCATGTGTGACACATACCATTGCCTTACTGAACCATTTAGCAGAAGGAGGACACAAAGTGTCACCAGCAAAATTACAATTTTGTAAACAGGAAGTCCAGTACCTGGGACACAAAATAGAAAAAGGAGTCAGAAAGGTGACACCAGAAAGAATTAGTGTAATTAAACAAATGAGTCCACCAAAAACTCAGAGAGAAGTTAGAATGTTTTTGGGAATGGTTGGATACTGCAAACAGTGGATCAGTGGGTTCTCACTGATTGCAAAACCTCTACAGAGGTTGACACGAAAAGATGTGAAAGATCTGATTGTGTTGGATGATGAAAGTATGGAAGCTTTTACTAAATTGCGAAACAGTCTTTGTCGAGCACCTGCATTGGGAATGCCAGATTATGCAAAGGATTTTGCATTGTACTGTTGTGAAAGAGATGGGTGTGCACTTTCAGTTTTAACTCAAAAACATGGAATGGCACGACGTCCAGTAGCATATTTTTCTGCTACTTTGGATTCAGTGGCTGCAGTGTTGCCAGGCTGTTTAAAAGCAGTAGCAGCTACTTGTGTGAGCCTGGAACAGAGTGTAGCAATTGTCATGGGACATCCAGTCAAGGTGTATGTGCCACATTCAGTTGAGATCCTTTTGACACGTACAAGGACACAGTATATGACCTCTAGTCGGCTGACTAAGTACGAAAGAGTGATCTTAGGTGCTGAAAATGTGACTGTGGTAAGATGCACAACCGTAAATCCGGCAACCCTGTTGCCGAATTCATATTGTGAGGAAGTAAGAGATGAGGCGGATCATGATTGTTTGGATGTGACAGAGTTGTGCACGAAACCCAAGCCCGATATTGAGGACGTACCATTAGACGAATCAGGTTGTGAGGTGTTTGTTGATGGATCATGTTTAAGAACTAAGGGGCATATCAGCAAGGGCTGGCGATAATTATCGCACAGCGCTCTTAGCGTGAGGATAATTATCACCGGCCAACTCTGAATTTTATCGCGGAGATAGCGTGCTATCAGCAACGCTTATCTCCAAAGCGATAAAATTCAGAGCGCAAGCTGCCAACTGTGCGATTATCGCTGGAAATCCCGCGATAATCGCACAACTTTTGGCGATAGCTTGCTGATAGGGCTACACATACTTAGCCATGATATCCACCTTCCATAGGATATCATGGCTAAGTCAGTTTCAAAGCAGGCATAAGGAAAGTAGCGATAACAGAGGTTATCGCTACTTTTCTTGTCGCTATGCTTCTTTGTGTGAGGCTTGATAATAGGAGAAATGTCGCTTAGCGACATTTCTCCCGTTATTCTGGGGAGGAACGCCCACTTTGCATCTCATTAGAGATGCAAAGCTGGGCGAAAAGAGAAAGGGCGAAGAAGCATGGATTCACGCGTTAGCGTGTCCTTGCTAATAGGGCGTTAAAATTATCGCCGCTTTTGGTCCGAAAACGGACGCTAAAGGGGCGATAATTTTAACTCCGGCCCTTGCTGATATGCCCCTGAGAAAGGAGAATTGTGTTCTGCCTATGCTGTTTGCACCATAGTGGGAATTCTAGAAGCATCCTGTTTAAAAGGGGTAAACTCCGCCCAAATTGCTGAATTGATAGCTCTGATTAGAGCATGCAAAATTTCCAAAAGCCTGAGGGTGACCATATTTACTGATAGTCAATATGTTTTGGGGTTGTCCACGATTTTGGACAGCTATGGATGCAAAGGGGACTTCTGACTTCTTCAGGTTCTCCTATAAGAAAGAGCAAAATTGTAAAAGATTTATTGGATGCTTTACAAGTGCCCAAAGGGATTGCAGTGGTCAAATGTTCCGCACATAAATCATGAGATGATTATGTGACGAAGGGCAACAGATACGCGGATCAAGTAGCGCGTTTCTGTGCACGAAATTTAATTGCTCTAAACAGAGGGATGGAAAAAGAAAATACCAATTGCCATCTTATGTTTTCTTCTTCATTTGAAACTTGGGATGAAATTAGACAGCTACAGGAAGAAGCAAGTGATGAGGAAAAGGGAATTTGGATAAATTCAGGCTGCAGGAAGAGAGCAGAGGACGAAGTGTGGGTCTATATAGACGAAAGACCAGTCATGCCAGACAGTTTACTATCCCAAATGGCAAGGGTATACCATGGAATTGCACATGTTGGAAGAGATGCTAGGATCAGGCTCTTCAAGCAATCATGATATAACCCAAAGTTCAGGGCCATTGCAGAGAGTCTCTGCCAGAGGTGTGTCAACTGTCAGCAGCAAAATCCAGGCAGAAAGACAGTTGTTAGTTGGGGACGAATTGGAAAGGCAGCAGGACCATTCACCTGACTCCAGTTGGATTTTATTGAGCTCCCACCGTGCAATGGGCTGAAATATGTGTTGGTTGTTGTCTGTTTGTTTTCTCGCTGGGTGGAAGCCTATCCAATGAGAAGGAATGACAGTTTAACAGTCGCAAAGCTACTTCTAAGAGAACTGATACCTAGATTCGAATTTGCAGTCACTTTAGAAACAGATAGAGGAACCCATTTTAACAATGAGATAATTCGGATGATTTGTGCAGCATTACAGATTGAGCAGAAGCTGCATTGTGCCTATCGACCCGAAGCATCTGGAGTGGTTGAGCAGATAAATGGCACCATAAAATCTAGATTAGGAAAGGTGTGTGCATCCACGACACTGAGATGGCCTGATGCTTTACCTCTTGTATTGATGAGTCTTAGAAGCATTCCTGACAAAAAGACGGGATTGAGTCCTCACGAGATTCTAATGGGAAGAGCAATGAGACAAGCATTTATACCAGCGAACAAACTGATGAATATATCTGATGATCTAGTGCTTGACTATTGCAGAGGATTGGCTGATCTGGTGCGTTCTGTGTCTCACCAGGATGGAGAAAATGCCACTACGACACAGCCGAATCAAGCTCACGATCTGAGTCCTGGAGAGTGGGTTCTCGTGAAGAAACACGTGAGGAAATCGTGTTTAGAACCCAGGTGGAACGGACCTTACCAGGTGATTCTGCTGACGACGACAGCAGTGAAGTGTAGTGGCTTGCCAAATTGGATCCATGCGAGCCATACCAGACGAGTCCCAAGTTCACTTGAAAGACAAGAAGAGCAGCAATTGGTAAACCAAAGCCAAAGACCAAAGGCTGAAGTGTGTGAAGCTGAAGAATCTAGAGTAACAGATTCTGAAGAACAAACAGATGACGAACAGCCAAGCACAAGTCAAGTAGAGTGGGCACCAGTTACTGGGTCTTATGAGACTGCTGTAGAACCAGAAGAAAGGGAAGTTACTGAAAGTCAAGGAGAAGAACAGATAGAAGAAAGGCCAAATAAAAGAACCTATGAACCAGATGAAGAAGGTGAAAAAGTAGTTCAAACTAAAAGACCGAGAAAAGGTGACAATTGGCCAAGTGGAGTGAAAAGACTGAAATACACTCTTGTAAGGAGAAAGACAAAAAGAAGACCAGAGCAAATTAATGAGGTCTCAAGTCAAGCAGAAGAAGAGTCAGGAGAAGATTTAGTACGAAAAACAAGGAGAGTAAGAATTCCAAGCAAGAAATACACAGCACCGGAATGGACGTACGTGATCTTGGAAGAAATTGAAAGCTCAGATCCAAGTGAAGAAAAAGACGGTACAGGCATTGAGCAAGTGGATGAAAGCAAATTAAAACCACCTTAAAAGAACTGTGAAAAATTAAGGTGAAACCTTGCCAGATGAAATTAATGGAAAGACTCAGAAGATTTAAAGAAAAAAGAAATAAAAGAAAGGGGTAAAAGAAGAAAGCCTTAAAGTGTAGGATTACACTATTTTTCAGATTTTTTTTGTTTTTAGTAAATTTAGAATTTCTTTAGTAGAAATACAAAAATGGCCAAAGCAAAAGTGACTGAACATCCAAAATCTAGCATAAAACGTAGATGTATTAAAGCTTGCTTATGTAGTGTCTTTTTACTGACATTTATGTGGATATTATTAACTGTCATTCTACCTATTCTAATGGTAACTAATAATGGAAACAATACTAATGATGTAATAAGCGAAAGAGTGAGTTATGTTACTAAAGAAACCCCTAATACTAACATAAAATGTAAATCCGTATTTGTAAAGCGCGAACTACTCACCCTTACGGGTCTCAAGGCCCTGGGGGCCGTCGTGGAAATTAAGTGAGCTATTACCCAGAGTCACATGGTGCTGAGCTGCCCTGCCGCTGGAGCCGGGGATCGAACTGTGAGCCTTGTGCTCTGAAGTCAGCTGCCCTGGCCGCTGCACCACACCTCTCCAACAGATAGATGGAAGTATTTTCCATCATGATAAATCGATTAGTGATTTCTCGTTAATTGATTTTACAAAATTATTGTACGAGTATGTTAATACGATGAATGTGAGTGATTGTTATGTGTGCATTCAATTAACCTTCGTCTGTCTCAGAGGGGGTGACCTATCATCACCTACCTTTAACAAATGGTGTGTCTTGCAGTGTTTTAACCAGCCTATTGTATGTGACGGGGAAGCTGGAGTATCATTAATCCAATATAGATTTAGTATTTTCAGAGATCCCTAGTATAAAGGAACTAAACAAGGGTTTAAGTAGTTAAAATGCACGTTATATGGGATAATTCTTCCATATTACTAAGACACTAGATATAGGATATGCTTATAAAAACAATCTAACATGTAGTTTGCGGGTTGAAGAAAAAGTGTTCATAGATATGGTAGAATATAGAAGAGAAAGTTTCCAAAGGAAAGCTGCTGAACAGAAGTCACAGGTACCACCATGGGCGTTTAGAGAAGGAAATTATGAGAAAGGCGAGACATATGCTGCAATGTCCCTGGACTGGTATAAAAAGGGGAAAATCTGCTTGCTTAGAATGAAAACTAACTATAATAATTATTTAATTGGTTCTAGTGAATGTGAGCATACTTACCAAATTACTGGAGGTTGGGGATTGAAGGGTGGAACTGATCCTGTTTTCCCAGGAGTCTATTATGTGTGTGGTAAGAAAGCCTATTACAGGTTACCTGCACATTGGTATGGTAGTTGTTATTTTGCAATTGTTTTCCCAAAGGTCTACCATGTAGACAAAAGTAATAACAGAATCAATTAAATAAAACAAGGACTAACACGTAAGAAGAGAGCTAGTTTCTCAGAAATAGTAGGTGATATTTTGGGTGCACTGATACCATCAGTTGCAGTCGTTCTGAATTCACATAAAATTCGAAAATTGGCCACAGTGGTTGATCGTTTATCGACAGATACTGCTGGAGGCTTCTTGATGATTGACTCCGAAATGGTTGCAATCAGATCAATGGTTTTGCAAAATCGACTTGCCCTTGATATCTTATTGGCAAAAGAGGGTGGAGTCTGTGGCATGTTGAAAATTCAACATTGCTGTACTTATATCCCTGACAAAAGTAAAGGTATTGAGGGATATATTAAGAATATTACCAAATTACATGAAGACTTGAGCCAACTGGAGGTTGACGGTGTCTGGGAGAGACTTGGTAAGAGTTTCTCTTCAGTAGGTAAATGGTTTACTACCTTTGGAAGTAGTTTATTAGGAAAAATAATAATGCCAATGATTTCAGTAGCTGGAGTAGCCTTAGTGATAATAACGATATATAAATGTTGTAAGTGTCAATGTGGAAGAAAAGAGATGA
Source organism: Calotriton arnoldi (assembly GCA_963921515.1). Classification (NCBI taxonomy): domain Eukaryota; kingdom Metazoa; phylum Chordata; class Amphibia; order Caudata; family Salamandridae; genus Calotriton; species Calotriton arnoldi. The sequence continues at coordinate 589,254 of CAWUFW010010199.1, read as the reverse complement.
CAGAATCAAACAACAAACGAAAAGCAAGGAAGAGAAAAAGAGATGAGATAGAACTAGAAGATATGAAAGGAAATTACTATGACGAAATGAAGGAGTTAGATGAAAAGATGATGAAAAGAGAAAAGAATACTGATCTTTAGATAGATAAAGATGGCACTTGGTATGGTGGGTATTTTATGATGCCTCCAGGAAGCCATCAGAGGGGGGATTGATGTAGCAGGGTTTCGCAAAAAGAAACCTGCTCGAATTAACTCCCCCATAATACTTATTAACAGTGTGCAGTGAAAACTAACACGCAAATCACATGAGTTACATGGGAAACCGCTTTGCGCATGCGTGCACTAATGTGAACTAATACATGAAAGAACTAGGCCGCATTTTACATTGCGTTTCAAAAGAAACGAGATTAATGCACGTTTAGGCCGCATTTCACATCTTGCATCTTGCTTTGAAAACGATAATAAATAATGCTGCTTTGCATGAAGCTTATGCTAAGAATATATTAACAGGGAATAGTGTAAAGGTGGGTGGTAAACAGTGAAGGATGCATTTCCATGTAATTAATGAATGTATGTGTTTATTTCGTCATAGTGAGCCGAATGGGCCTGTATTTTCTTAAATTAACCGGATAGATGAGGGGCTGAAAAATGAGCAAGACTGACCTGACAAAACCGACAGAAGTGCTGAGCGCTGCGGATGATGAATATAAGTTCAAGGTTGATCAGCTCAGAGAACATTGTTTGCCTGCCAAAAGATGAGACTGGCCATGGGATTCAAGACTTCTTTCACAGACGTGGCTGAGAAATTTGTGCAATGTAGCAAGAACAAAATTGTATAGACTGGTCAACCAATATGTAATGGGAAAAGGGGTAGAACAATGGGTATGAAGAATATTGAATGAAATCACGGTGGTGTGATACACCACCTCCCCAAGCATCCAATGAGCAGTCGATTTCTGTGCAATGTTTCAATTAATGTGGGTTGGACATGTAGGTTTTAGGGTATAACTGGGGTGCCTTTGGGGGTGTGGTTAGAGCTGCAGCGGTAGGAGATTGAGAGGGGAGATGTGTCGCTGTCCGTCGGTTTGCAGAAAGGCCTAGCTGTTCCTGTCCTTGTCTTGTCCCGTTCCTGAAATCTTTGCTTCCTGACTCTATTTCAGGGGACCCCCACTACTCCCTTGGCCAGGGGGGTGGTATTTCATTGATCTTTGGGTTTGTATTATCTTCTGACTCATAATTTGCATAATGATTTGCAAATGTAATTTTGTCTTTGAAACTTATGTCTCTTCATCTATCCACTCCGTCATAAGTATTATATTGTTTCGCATTATTTTGCTGAAACTTATGTCTCTTCATCTATCCACTCCTTCACATGCATATCGTTCATGGATGATGAGTATGACACTGTTTGCATTTTGTTATTGATTTTCTCTCCTTTTGTGGGATTCATTGTTTGCATTGAAACCTGTATGCGGTGAGCATTTATCAATTGCAATTATCTGAGATAAACTTTATTAATCTTACCGAGAGTCTGTGATTATTTAGCTGATTAGATAGTTAGTTAAGTTCTATTATTACCATCAACTACTCAACTAATTGGTCCGTCGACCGAGAGGAACGAGAGTTGATATATAGGCCTAGTTATGTATTTAGAATTGTTAAACGTGAATCTGGGAAGGAAACAATTTTTCACGACATTCAAACTTGACCATCCAGTGCAACAGGGATTTGTGAGTTGGGTGAATGTGTATGGGCCATTTGTATGAAATATTGATGAGTATCGATGCCTGATAAAGTGTCGCGCTGGATCATAGGCAATTGGAACCTAGCCTTCCTGAAGTGATTGATTGCAAAGGTTTATTAAGGAGAGGGCAATTATATCAATTACCTGAGGGAAAATATGATATGTTTGTCCTTAACACACAAAAGCACAATGCACAATCTGTCTTTCACTCACTAATATGCAGCAGCTTCCAGTCCCAATTGTGGCATACCAAATGGTTAAAGTATCTCTTTGTTGACTCTCCTGAGCATTATGCTACTTGTTCAAAGAATTGACCATGGATCCACTGATTCATTGTGCAACAGTGTCCTCCTAAAAGACTTGCAAACAAACAGTTACTCAAAAGTAGGTGTCTGGACAGTGTCCAGTGCCCCATGATGGGGCACTAGTCACAGGAGTCCACCAGCCCAGAGGACTACAACTGGGAGACTAAAGGTGTTTCTGGCGCAAGTTCGCCAGATATCCACATAAGTTGGCAAGTTATATAAAAGGCTCTATACCTTATAAATTGCTGGTCATACTGAGAATTTCTGAGTACAGAGGATACCCACAGATTTGAGAGCAAAGTCCCCAGCAGCAAAGTCAAGCTTGAGACATCCAGGGGCCATAATAATTCTAGCAACAAAGTCAAGCTGGAGAGAAGAGACATGCGATTAAAAGGCTGCTATTTCAGGAACCTCTTGACAGATTATCATTCAGGCAATGGTTCCTGATTCAGCACGGACTTGCCTAGTTACCTCTCCAAACTTCATTTGGCAAGAGGATGGAATGAGTGGTTCATCAAAATTACTAGTAGTTACTAGGGGTTTACACATTTATCCCTGCACTGCTCACTGAGTTAAGGACAAATAATGGTCACAAACCATGAAGTGGGTAACAACTATCTAGGTCTCAGGAGATACAGACACATTTTGTGATCTTCTCCTCCTCTACAGCAGCTGGGTAATCTCCTGTTCTCTATCCGAGCTGACTTCACAACAGCTCCTATATCTCATCATAATCAATGGGGCTATTGGCTCCTTTCCCCAGGGAGGCTTTCCTGTCATCTTTCTCACAACAAGCATGGCTCATCTCCTTGAAATTCAGCTCAGCAAGATTATTGTCCCAGACCTGGTCCTTTGGAGGGGAGCAATGGGGAGCATCACTCAGATAGATTCTGCCCTGAGAACTCAGTCATCCTCCGTGAACTGGTGCACACCTTTGTCCTTGATTATGTGGGACTCTGGAAGTAATGCCCCATCATGCTGGCCAATATTTATCATCAGAACTGATCTTCAGTTCTCTTGAATGGATGCAATTCTTCAGGCTCCCCCAATTAAACAGTGCACAAATTACTGCATGGTCAAATGATGTAATTGGTGGGAATAACACTGAATACAATTAGCACAGGTACCAGAAAACGGAAGCCAAAATATTGCTAGACAGAATTACCAGGTCCTAAATATCCTTTACAAAAATATCACCAATCGGAGGTAAAAATAGATACGTTGTACCCAATAGAACAATACATTTATAAGTGATATTTAGAAGACAATATTTCTGCCAGATGATATTTTTGCTAACGATATTCTGACATTCAACTGGTACAGATGTTGTTTGGGACCAGAAGGCAGCCCACACCCTTTGAAGATGCAGATTAGACAGAGGCACTGTACCAAGCTTATCGTTAATGGGGAAAATACCTTTCCCCTTTTATCACACTATCTTATACGACACTACAGTGAGACTGAAGGACAAAAAGCAATTTATCAAGTCAACAGAGACCGATATTGCCTTGCAAAACTTCGTCCAGCATCCCAGGTTGTCACACAACAGGGAGACAGAAATGGATTCCTCCATTTGCCATGACAGCCACACACCCACACAGGTCCCCAGCTCAGCCTGCAATCCACACTTAGAGTACATATCTTTCCACCAATAACTCAATCATATGTGTGGGATCCCGGTTAAGAGAAGCTGGTAGAGCTCTTTACTTAAGGGAGGCCAGGGGGCAGCTTCCCTTGAAAGAAACACATAGAAAGTTATCTACCTTCACTAAGAATCACTCTGCCTCCACTGACATTCCCACACAGCCTAGTTAGAGCAGACAGTAGCCATTCTTAAAAATGGCTGCTTTGCCCTCTTGACCATAGAGCGACTCTCTGAGGTCTCAGTTCATTTATCAGTGGTCCTCCGTGAACTTGCACGATTTTTGGGGTCAACTGTCAAAAAGGAAAGATCACAGAGACTGCACAGGGAACTTGATGTAGGGAAGGAGAAAACGCTTTCCAGCTCCTCACACTGAATTTTCCGTCCCAACGAGCATGTCTGAAAAATGACGCATTCTATCTCACTTTGTCCTTGCATGGCAGCCTGAGTTGCAAAGAGAAAAGTCTGACTTCCAAGTGCAGTGTTAATCCAGGACTGTCTGGCTGCAATTCCCTATCATAACTTAATGAGGGAGTAAGAGCATTTCTCAGCAAGCCAATTATTCTAATAGTGGGCCAGTACAGTATTTCTCCACACCTGTCTCACTGGCAAATCGACAGTGACTATCTTCTCAGTAGACCTACTATACTAGTGATAGGCAATACCAATACTACTCAGCGGCACTTCCACACATTTCGTGGGACAGTAAAACCACTGATGTGGTTGTAAGTGGATAGTATCATGCTTCTAATGGACAGTACTGTTATATGGTTTATAGGCACATTATCGACATTACTAAGCTGACATGAGCTTCGCTGCCATGATGTTGCTTTTGCGCACGCTACTACATGACTTTGTTTTTGCAAGACTTTGTTTGTGCCTTTCACATGGGAACGGGTTCTTTTCGCGTTCTCTGCCTTTCCTGAAGTTTAGTCTGAACACGATGTGCAAGGTCGATAAACAATGACCCTTGTTATTCTGTTCTGGTCAGGCCCTAGCACCTAGACTAACATGCTACACACAGCTACAGTACTGAAGTCTTGTGCTTTGAAATTACGTTGTTGCATGTTGTTTTAACACACTTGGAGAAAGCCGTTCTATGGAGAAGAGCTCCGCTGCTCTTATGATGTAAACCTTACATCCAGGCTTTAAGGTATGGGGTCTGCTGTCAAAGCCTAGAGATCTTCCTTTATATAAAATAAACTTCATCCTATCAAGGGGAGGGTGGTTAGGCCTAAGGGCTCTTATTCCACAAACTACTCCCTTTGTATTCTATGGAATTGTAACAATGCTAACTGTGCTGAGTTTATGCATTTTGCTGCTGGTAGTGGCTCGTATACTGTATTGTAGAGCACAACAGTTAAAATAAACATTTTGAACTATTTTAGTGACTCTGACAATTCTTATTGTGGACAAGTATGAGTGAGTGAGCGAAAGAGTACGTCTTGCTCCCGCGATTCCTGAGAGAGTCGGGAGTGCTGTGTTCTGGGTTGTCTGATCATTTGTAGCTTCGTGATATTTGGAGGAGAACGAATGAGACACTATAGCTAATCGGTTTGGGATTTTGGGTACTAAGGTGGTAGGTTGGTACACCCCTATTCACTGAGGTCCTGTTTTCCTGCGCATAGTTCTGTGTATGTGCAGAATCCCTGCAACATGGCGCCGCCAACGGTTGGTCTGGTTCTTATCTGCGAGACACTTGAGTAGTGCTTGTGCTTGTCCACAATCCCCTCACTTCTGTTTCCGGAGACAGCTGTGACGGTGTAGCCTCCTATATTGATGTTTTATAGGTTCTTTCAAGCTTGAAGTTTTAAAAAAGGTTTTTTCTCTTACCCGTTATTGCGCTGCCGCACTTTAGGTTGTTATTCTTTATTCTGCGTGATGGCAATTGCTATTCCGGCTCATAGCCGCGCTTAAGGAATATTTAGCTCCATATGGAGTGCCTGATGCGGGTGCCGAGCTTATCTTTGTAGTGGAGGCAAATCCTGCTTACCATTTTGAGGTGTTTTACTCTTGGGTCACCTTTCCGGCGGTGGATGGAACGGATGGACTGTTTCACGAATACACTGCCACGGCCATTCCTCACGCTTATCAGCCTTATAGGGCTCTTGAGGTTCCGCTTACAGCTTGGCAACACCAAATTAGGTTTAATGGCACCCTTCCTCACCCAGTATCGCCGGTCCGCTTAGGCCCTTTATCGATAGATGGGGCCACGTTGCCCGTTTTGGCTGGGTATACCCCACACCCACATTATTTAACTGTTGCAGTAGAGGACCTTCGCGTATTACATACGTCTTTGATATACGTACATAGGGCTATTATACAGTATGTCACGTATAATTTCCAGGTGGGACCACCTGGCGTTGCTGCGCAACCAGCCGGACATGGTGGTGTAACCATCAGTCCTCTTATGGTTAATTCAGCTATGGGCAAGCGTCCACAGAATAAGGATGAGTTACCTTATTGGCTTGCTGAAAAATTTGGACAACTAGAGGCTATTTTTCCAAATACATCTCCTGTGGAGAAGCACAGGATATTAACTATTAGTTTGCCTAAAGACTTACTTCCCGAGTTAGCTGATTGTAACACCTGGGGTAAGGTGTTTACAGCGGTATATTCAAAGTGTTTCGGCACTCCTTCCATGACCGTACTCCCTTCTGTGATTAAGCGTGTTCAAGATGAACACGGAGCCGAGGCGGCTGTAGAGTTGGGAATGAGACTGGTGGGAGTGTTCGACGTGGTTGCTGATATGATCATTGCGAATGTCAAGGGTGATGCGGTAAGCTTTCAAGTGGCAAATCGCTTGGAGGCTGTCCCTGATGCAGACAAACCACGCGAATTGCCAAAGATTATTGCAAATGCTTATAAAACCATTGGCCGCAATAGTCTGGGAGTTAAGCCTTTTACTCAAACGCAAACTCAAACACCACAAAAGGCCCAGACTGATAAAGATCGGCATCCGTTCTTTTCTAAAAAGAATTGGAAAAATAAGAAACAGGGGCAGCAACAGCAGAAGCAAGGTTTGCGTGCTGGTTCACCGACACCTGAGTCTTCTGATCGTACTTATAACTTGCGCGACCGCGTGAAAATTAAGACTCCTGATAGATTTCAAGTCCCTGATCAGCGTTCTCCTCATTCTTCCCAGGACACATCTGACTCTCAAGTTGGAGGAGGGGAGCGCCAAGATCGTGGCAAAAGTCAACCTGCGCCACAGGGATGTGATCAGCCCCGACAGCTTGAAGGCAAAGGAAAACAAGAGGATCTACCTTGTTTTCGACCGACATTTCAGAAGAAAAAGGTTGCCGCTTTAACAGCGAGATATGCCTCAGACAGTGAGAACGCGACTCCTGGATTGGACAATGGGCAGTGACTCTGCTCGACAGCGCGGCAGAGGTTACCATAGTGCGGGAGGCTCTGCGTCCCTGTCTGGAGGCGACAGCAACTGATACATATATTACGATAGAGACAGCTGGCACCCGGGTGGCCCCCCCGGATAGACTTTATAACGTTATTTTTCAAATTGAAGGTCATATACCGCGTCCAATCAAGGCGGTGTTCTGGGAGAATTTAAGGTCCTCATATGACATTCTGTTGGCGGAGGCAGATTGGCCTCCACCCTTTGTGTTGGCATCTCCTAGGGGGGAAGACGTGATACTGCCGAGTTTTTCACGTTACGTCCCTGAAGAGCATGCCCAGACTTTGACTGCAGGGTGGGCTTGTGCCCTGGCCCCGGCAGTGTATCGTAATCAGGTGGGTTGGGATGTTGATTCACCGGCTCATGAAATTCCCTTACGTTTTATACCACAGCCGCAACTGCAATATCCAATCAGGCGTGAGGCGAAGGCTCACGTTTGTGACATTCTAGCTCAGTTAGAGTATCAGGGTGTGATTGAACCATGTATATCACCAATGAATAATCCTCTCTTTACCGTAACAAAGCCTGATGGTTCATATCGGATTGTATTGGATTACCGAAATTTGAATAGTCTTTGCCGCACATTTGCAGTGCAAAACACTCACAGCTCAGCGCTGGTGAACAGCCTTGTTCGTAAAAAATACAAAACTACCCTGGATATTTCCAATGGTTTCTACAGTCATAATTACCTGAGAGTCGTGACTTGACAGCATTCACCGCCGTCGGGAATCAGAAAAAATGTACACGCTTGCCTATGGGGTATAAGAATAGCCCCGGGGCATTTGCAGCACGTGTTGTGTCATTGTTGCACGACATAGATCCAGATGCATTCTCGTATGTTGATGACGTTTATCTGACGGACGATGAACTTATGCTGCATCTCGTCCGAGTCGACAATATTATTTTGTCCTTTGCCGACTATGGATACAAATTTAATTTTGCAAAGTCACATATCGCCCATTTGGCGGTGATCTTTTTGGGCTATGAGCTCAATAATGAAGGAAAGGGTCTAGCCCCCCATTTTCTAGAGAAATGTGCACATTTGCAACCTCCTAATACGCTGAAGAAACTTCATTCTTTGCTGGGTTTTTTGAACTTCGGGAGATCTTACATTCCCGATTATGCCCAGCGTATCAAACCGCTTTATGCGTTGATACAACCAACCTTCTCTTCTGCCAGCTGGCTTCCGGAACATACCTCTATACTACATTCTTTACAGTCCGACTTGCTTGCAACTAACTACTTGTTGACGCGTGATAACACCACAAACCTGGTGATACGTATCGTGCCAGGAACAGTGGGTTTCACATATTTAACGTTCAATGAGGGTGACACAGAACCTATTGCTTACAAATCACATTTATACACTTCGGCTGAAATGCGATTTTCTAATATTGAAGAAATCTTGACAGCAGTACAGATGGCGATCCTGAAGGAACGCTCTCTGGCTCAAGGAAAACGCATTCTTATGGTCACGCCACTTCCTGCTTTGGAAGCCGTGACTAAGGCAAGTGTGCAAGGGGCATATCAGCAAGGACCTGCGATAATTATCGCTCAGCGCTTTTAGCGCGAAGATAATTATCGCAGGCTAACGCTGGATTCTATCGTGGAGATAGCGTGCTATCAGCAACGCTTATCTCCCAAGCGATAGGAATCCATGCGTTAGCTGGAAAACAGTGTGATTATCGCTGGAAATCCAGCGATAATCGCACTGCGACCAGCGATACCTTGCTGATAGGGCAGGGTGGTTTTAGCCATGTAATCCACCTCCCATTGGATTACATGGCTAAGTCAGATTACAAGCAGGCGTAAGGAAAGTAGCGATAACTGTGGTTATCGCTACTTTTCTTATCGCTCTGCTTGTTTGCGTGCAGCTTGATAATTGGAGAAATGTCGGTTAGCGACATTTCTCCAGTTATTTTGGCACGGAACGCCCACTTTGCATCTTATTAGAGATGCAAAGCTGGGCGTTGTTATAAGGGGCGCTAAATCAGCAAAACACGCGACAGCGTGTCTTTGCTGATACGGCGATGAAATTATCGCCGCTTTTCGCCCAAAAACGGACGCAAAAGCGGCGATAATTTCATAGCGCCGCCTTGCTGATATGCCCCCAAATCTCTAAAGCTTTACATCCATGTTGGATACAATGGGCTGCATCGTTGACATCGGCTAATGTCACATTTATCTTCGATCCTTCTCTTCAGACACAGGAGTTCTTACAGTATGAACATGTTCATCCTCCTCCTCTGTCCATGCTTCCTTTGGATGGATACAAATGTATCATCTATACCGATGGCTCGGCTCAACCGGCCGTCGGTTCTAAACACGCTTATTCAGCAGCTTGCGCAATTGTTGCCGGCTCAGTAGTACATGGAGCGTTTAAGTCTTCCATTGTGCACACTCAGGCACTTGGAGACTGTACGGCGCAATTGTCAGAGCTGCGTGCTCTCGTTCTTGCTCTCGAGTTTGCTGATCCAAATGTGAATACTCTTATTGTGTGCGATTCCTATTACTGTGTCCAGTCTTTTAATGACAACGTATTCTTTTGGTCTCGGAATGACTATCGAGATTCTAAGGGCAGCGCAATCAAGCATAAGATGCTTTGGGTTCGAGTGGCAGATCTTAAACAACGTCTGCCCCTCACACATGTTATACATATTCTTGGCCATCAGTGTGTGGGAGCACATGCTCTTGGTAATGCTTTGGCTGATGAAGCGGCCAAGTCTGCAGTAGCCACAGATCCATGACTAAAATAGATAATGATATTTTAGCAGCTATAGCGGCAACAAGGGATGGGACTATTCATCCTCGGGGTTTGCTTTCGAAATACTCTTATCATATAACTCCTGATCAGGATCCTTATGCTTTGATTCCTTCAATTGGGGATCAGATGATTCCCAACTTGGACCGCAGACCCGCTTTGATCAAAGCCGCACACGAGGGCATGGCTTCTGCACATGCCGGGGTGTCGGCGACAGTCTCGATTTTGCAGCAACGTTATTGGTGGCCTGATTTATATAAACAGACCCGTAATTAAGTACTTTCTTGTGACATTTGTCAACAAATCAAGCCTTCTACGGTTACAGGCCCGCCGGAAACACAGCTGTGTACTTCTAATCAACCTTTTGGCTGTATTTTTCTTGATCACTGTGGTCCACTCTCTTCTGATACTGCGTATAAATACATCTTTGTTGCAGTTGATTCGTGCAATAGATTTATTTGGGTTTGGCCACAACGCAGTGCTGATGCTCGAAATGTCATCAGGGATTTGCGTGTCTTTGTCGGGATGTTTGCCTGTGGCACCTTCCATTCAGACCAAGGTCCAGCGTTCACCTCTAAGGCGTACAAGGATGCAATGAAGTCAATGGGGGTGCTGGTGCAGTTTTCGTCTCCATACAGGCCTGAGGGCAATTCAATTGTGGAGCAAATGAACCGTGACTTAAAGCAATCCTTGACAGCTAGAGTCTTAGGTGCTGGCAGGAACTGGCTGGCTTAATAATCTCCCAAGAATATCTCTGGGTGGGCGGACCCCATACGAAATGCTCTTTGGCATTAAAATGTTTGTGCCAGACCTTGATGGTCTAGACGTTGTGGCGGCTGCCGCAACCTTTGACGTAGATAATCATTCTACTGTGTTGCAGGATCTACAAAAGACACGTGACAGCTATGCAACTGAACATTTACCCACTTCCACTGATGCAGCACTGCTGATTCTAGTTGCCGGTTGGCTTCCAAAAGTTGGGGATCTGGTACGAGAAAAGTTGGAGAACAAAAAAGAATTTGGTCCCTCTTATCGTGCACCGGTTCCAGTGCTTGGGCTGAAGGGTACTCGTACAGTCATTTTACCACTGTTGCCTGGTCGCAAAGACAACAGATACATTTCAGTGGACAATGTCAAGTTACACCATGTGGCCGATTCTGAAAAGCGTCACACCTGCAGTTTCGTGCACCGCAATTTCATTGGATCCACTGACTTCATCATCTTCTATTGGTCCGCGTGTGGCTGGAAATGTGATGGACACTGTAATTGATGTTTCACCCATCCGACCTCTCTCTTCCACTATGGATATCGAGTATATCTACCATCCTGATGAGTCCGTGGAGGAGGTGCAGAACAGTCCACAAGAACATCTGGCGGACTCGGAACTTCCACCTCTGATTAATAGACCTACGAGTGGCTACATTGGAGAACATGCCAGCCACTCTTCCAGCTCGTCTGCTTCGACATACAGCTTGCCCGTACCACCGACTAAATTAAGTATTTTCCTCTCTTGGTTCAAAAAGACTTACCTGGTCCCTCCTTGGACCTACATTTGGTTGGTACTAATACTAATTTTCAATTGGATTTGTGACAGTGTTCTTTTTGCTCATCAATGGTCATTATTTACCTGAACGCTCTGCTGTGAAGTTGGTCGATGGGATTCTGGCCCCTCACACATCATCCCATATCATGAAACGTGATCAGACACTAGTGAACATTTCAGTGTTCCCAGTTCCAGATGGCATCGTTTGGGACAAAGTAGCCTTCGAAATCCACGGTCCGACTGAGGTTCTCAGGGTACCTTACGTGTTTCGCGTCTCATTAGGAGATGTGATTACACGGGACATACATTCTGATGATTGGGATGTGCAAGCAGTGCATGCATTGTTTTCGGATTTAAAATATTATGCAGCTTTTGACGCTGAAGATTTGTATTTAAATTCTGCCAATTATGGGGATCTATTTTGCCATCAACATTATGGACATCATTTTTTGCACAAAACTAGCACCCCACTTCCCGTTCTTAATTTCACTCAATGGGAACATTGTCCTACTCCCGTTAAAGGGAGTTCAAAAACTCTTAGAGATAAATTTACATATTTTACAGATTATGACGTATCTAACCCGGCATCCTATTTTTTTAAACTTCAGTCGTCTTCACAATCCAAATTTATGTTGACACATACTAAATTGATATACGCCAACTCGTTTCGAACTAAATTGGCTACACAGGGCTATGATCACTGGAAAGATACCGTTGATTTAAAATCTATCTGGGGCACAAAGCCTTGGCAGGTTCAGGGAACTGAGGCTTTGCATCGTGCCTGCCTGATCCCAGCACAACTGATATTTTTGAATGATACGGTGTACCAGACTACTTGTTTTGGCCTGGCTACTGTCAAAAATTTAAATACTCCATCCATTCCGTCCTTAGCGGAATATGACGATTGGCGCACCCACACAAATTTTACCATTTCGACACTACAAGCTTTGTTTCGAAATAAGACTTTCAATGTCTCTGGGATTGATTCTTCCGGGTGGCTAGTGTGGTAAAAAAATACAAATGCATGCCAAATGCGTTTTTATAATGTTACACCTGGTTTCATTCAGTCTAGACCTGATCCCTGTTACCACTTAACACATTTGGTCACTACATACTTAGTGGGTAAATTATGTCAACAATGGTTAGAACATTCCACCTTAGCATCTGTGAAACAACACCTTACACTATTGTCGAATGACATAAATTTGGCTGATTTCATCCTAGGCCCTAGGAATCCTAGGTCTAAGAGATTTATCTATGAAGCATACAATGAATTTTGGAAACTTTCACAAATGGAAGCAGCATTTCGTCTGCGCCAAATTGATCAGGCTAATTTGGAAAAAGTCCTTGCTGTAGTTGACAATAGCATAAACACACTTTCCTCACGCATTTATACTTTTGGTATTATTATTTCATCTGTTATTGATATTGTTCAAAGTGATGTATCTGTGTTATATCATGGTCAAAATCAGTTAAGATCTGTTATGCAATTTGCTTGGACGTTGCAGACTCTTAAAATGGGAAAAGTGCCCTGGGATTACTTAAATTCCACTGCTTTATTTTTGCCGTTTAATCTAACTGATAAACAGAGATTTATGTCCATGAAAGATGCTGGATATTCGCTATTGCATATTGAACAATTGGAGCCCTTGCCGTTCTCAGTAGCGGAAACTGACTCTGCTGTTTGGTTAATTCATGGGGTTATCTCTCTCCCTTTTTCACGATTTCAATTTAAATCATGCATGCGACATTTTCCGATTGTCCGCTTCGAACCACTGGGTAGTGCATTCCTACACGAATTGTGGTCCCTGCCTTTCACTTACAGATGTCTGAGGGAGGGTAAGGAAGTTTTCCTTACAGGGGAGGACTGCGATTCCACAGTAGGACATTCCCTTGTTTGTAAACACGTTAAATTGCACGGCGCTTGTAATGTGTCAGCGCCCAATCTGGCTTGTTTTTAAAAGGGACCCCAGTACCGTCAATAATTCCTGCTTTCACCTTGCTTACAAATGGCAGTTATCTTATTTTGAATAACCAAGACTGCTGTGGTTTACGGGCAGGAGTCCTGTATTTAGTAACGGTTTCCTAGCGGGTAACTTGTTGTAGCAATGTGCTTTTTCCACCCCAGCATGGGAGTCTAGATAGTTCAATTTGGCCTTCCATTCCGACTTTGAAAACAGATTTCAACAAATTGAGCAGGCTCAAAGCACTTCTATTCCAACAGGAGGTGGCCCTCACTTCCGCCGGCGAGACCTTCCAGTTACAGGTGGCTAGCACTTCTGGTGAGATACAGTCCCTTCTGAACACCAACCTCCCACAACATTTTGGGGAGCTTATACACCAAATATTTAATGCGTCTGACATCACAGGCCTTGCACATTTTTTTAAATGTGTGGGATCTGGCCTTGTGACTTCTTTTCAGACTATATTTGGAGTAATCCCAAGTTTTATTCATTCTATTTTTTCTAGCGTCTTCGGAGGGTTCCCCTAATTTTGGCGTTAGGCATTGGAATCCTGCTTCTCCTGTTCCTGCTGCATAATGGCTGCTCATCTTGTGGTACTGCACAGACCAGGCCAGTTGCAGCTGTACCGTGATCGCATGCAACATCGGAGCGACCCTTGACCTTGCCAGGTAGGTCGCTCCCCCACCACACAGCTCCGCCTGTGTTGTCTGCCCGCTGCTTCTGCAGGTAAGATCGCCCTCCGCTTGTGGCCCCGGTGCCCGTATTTCCTGCTTGTCTCCCCTTTTCCTTTCTGTGCCCCTCGCTGCCCCATTAGCGTTGTGCTTGCCATTTTGTCTGTTTTCACCCCCTTTTTCCTTTCTGTGCCCCTCGCTGCCCCATTAGCGTTGTGCTTGCCATTTTGTCTGTTTTCACCCCTTTTTCCTTTCTGTGCCCCTCGCTGCCCCATTAGCGTTGTGCTTGCCATTTTGTCTGTTTTCACCCCCTTTTTCCTTTCTGTGCCCCTCGCTGCCCCATTAGCGTTGTGCTTGCCATTTTGTCTGTTTTCACCCCCTTTTTCCTTTCTGTGCCCCTCGCTGCCCCATTAGCGTTGTGCTTGCCATTTTGTCTGTTTTCACCCCCTTTTTCCTTTCTGTGCCCCTCGCTGCCCCATTAGCGTTGTGCTTGCCATTTTGTCTGTTTTCACCCCCTTTTTCCTTTCTGTGCCCCTCGCTGCCCCATTAGCGTTGTGCTTGCCATTTTGTCTGTTTTCACCCCCTTTTTCCTTTCTGTGCCCCTCGCTGCCCCATTAGCGTTGTGCTTGCCATTTTGTCTGTTTTCACCCCCTTTTTCCTTTCTGTGCCCCTCGCTGCCCCATTAGCGTTGTGCTTGCCATTTTGTCTGTTTTCACCCCCTTTTTCCTTTCTGTGCCCCTCGCTGCCCCATTAGCGTTGTGCTTGCCATTTTGTCTGTTTTCACCCCCTTTTTCCTTTCTGTGCCCCTCGCTGCCCCATTAGCGTTGTGCTTGCCATTTTGTCTGTTTTCACCCCTTTTTCCTTTCTGTGCCCCTCGCTGCCCCATTAGCGTTGTGCTTGCCATTTTGTCTGTTTTCACCCCTTTTTCCTTTCTGTGCCCCTCGCTGCCCCATTAGCGTTGTGCTTGCCATTTTGTCTGTTTTCACCCCCTTTTTCCTTTCTGTGCCCCTCGCTGCCCCATTAGCGTTGTGCTTGCCATTTTGTCTGCTTTCACCCCCTTTTTCCTGTCTGTGCCCCTCGCTGCCCCATTAGCGTTGTGCTTGCCATTTTGTCTGCTTTCACCCCCTTTTTCCTTTCTGTGCCCCTCGCTGCCCCATTAGCGTTGTGCTTGCCATTTTGTCTGCTTTCACCCCCTTTTTCCTTTCTGTGCCCCTCGCTGCCCCATTAGCGTTGTGCTTGCCATTTTGTCTGTTTTCACCCCCTTTTTCCTTTCTGTGCCCCTCGCTGCCCCATTAGCGTTGTGCTTGCCATTTTGTCTGTTTTCACCCCCTTTTTCCTTTCTGTGCCCCTCGCTGCCCCATTAGCGTTGTGCTTGCCATTTTGTCTGTTTTCACCCCTTTTTCCTTTCTGTGCCCCTCGCTGCCCCATTAGCGTTGTGCTTGCCATTTTGTCTGTTTTCACCCCCTTTTTCCTTTCTGTGCCCCTCGCTGCCCCATTAGCGTTGTGCTTGCCATTTTGTCTGTTTTCACCCCTTTTTCCTTTCTGTGCCCCTCGCTGCCCCATTAGCGTTGTGCTTGCCATTTTGTCTGTTTTCACCCCCTTTTTCCTTTCTGTGCCCCTCGCTGCCCCATTAGCGTTGTGCTTGCCATTTTGTCTGCTTTCACCCCTTTTTCCTTTCTGTGCCCCTCGCTGCCCCATTAGCGTTGTGCTTGCCATTTTGTCTGCTTTCACCCCCTTTTTCCTTTCTGTGCCCCTCGCTGCCCCATTAGCGTTGTGCTTGCCATTTTGTCTGCTTTCACCCCTTTTTCCTTTCTGTGCCCCTCGCTGCCCCATTAGCGTTGTGCTTGCCATTTTGTCTGTTTTCACCCCCTTTTTCCTTTCTGTGCCCCTCGCTGCCCCATTAGCGTTGTGCTTGCCATTTTGTCTGTTTTCACCCCTTTTTCCTTTCTGTGCCCCTCGCTGCCCCATTAGCGTTGTGCTTGCCATTTTGTCTGTTTTCACCCCCTTTTTCCTTTCTGTGCCCCTCGCTGCCCCATTAGCGTTGTGCTTGCCATTTTGTCTGTTTTCACCCCCTTTTTCCTTTCTGTGCCCCTCGCTGCCCCATTAGCGTTGTGCTTGCCATTTTGTCTGCTTTCACCCCCTTTTTCCTTTCTGTGCCCCTCGCTGCCCCATTAGCGTTGTGCTTGCCATTTTGTCTGCTTTCACCCCCTTTTTCCTTTCTGTGCCCCTCGCTGCCCCATTAGCGTTGTGCTTGCCATTTTGTCTGTTTTCACCCCTTTTTCCTTTCTGTGCCCCTCGCTGCCCCATTAGCGTTGTGCTTGCCATTTTGTCTGTTTTCACCCCTTTTTCCTTTCTGTGCCCCTCGCTGCCCCATTAGCGTTGTGCTTGCCATTTTGTCTGTTTTCACCCCCTTTTTCCTTTCTGTGCCCTCGCTGCCCCATTTGCGTTGTGCTTGCCATTTTGTCTGTTTTTCACCCCCATTTTCCTTTCTGTGCCCCTCGCTGCCCCATTTGCGTTGTGCTTGCCATTTTGTCTGTTTTTCACCCCCATTTTCCTTTCTGTGCCCCTCGCTGCCCCATTTGCGTTGTGCTTGCCATTTTGTCTGTTTTTCACCCCCATTTTCCTTTCTGTGCCCCTCGCTGCCCCATTTGCGTTGTGCTTGCCATTTTGTCTGTTTTTCACCCCCATTTTCCTCTCTGTGCCCCTCGCTGCCCCACTTGCGTTGTGCCCGTATTTTTGTCTGGTTTCTCTCCCCTTGTACTTTGTGCCCCCGCTGCCTCTCGCCATTCTCGCCGCTGCGTCCCCTGCGGCCCCGCCCCCTGACTGCCCATTCGCTTCCCCTGCCTCCCGCCTCCCAGCTGCTCCTCCCTCCCACCTCCCCATAAATGGCGGCCGCTGCGCGGCCGCGCGCTGGCGCGCCGAAGGCGCGCCTAAGGCAAGCCCGTCTGCGCCCGTCCGCGACTGGACCGCGCCCAGCGCCAGAACCCCTGGAACCCACCGATGCAACACCACTCGACGGACCTACGACGCCGCCACACTCACCGCACTCAATGCCGGCCGGAACCCTGCCTGCTACCGAGCCTCACCGAGACGCACCCACGGACCCTTCACCTGCCAAACCTGCCGATTCACCTGCCCCCGGACGTGCACCACCTCCGCCAAGTCGAGCACCAGCAGCAACCACCTGAAATGCATCCTGTTGAACACCCGCTCCGTCCACAGGCACGCCGTGGAACTCTGGGACCTGCTCGACGCAACAGCACCGGACATCGCCTTCCTCACCGAAACCTGGATGAACGCCTCCTCAGCGCCCGACATCGCCATAGCCATCCCGGACGGATACAAGATCACCCGGAGGGACCGCGTCAACCAGACGGGAGGAGGCATCGCCATCGTACACAAGAACACCATCCGCATCTCGACTAACTCCGACGAGACCTTCACCGCCGCCGAACACCTACACTTCCAGATACACACTGACCCCAAGACCACCCTCCGAGGCACCCTCATCTACAGACCCCCGGGACCACGCACACTATTCAGCGAAGACATCGCAGACTTCATCAGCCCGCACGCCATGCCCTCCGCCGACTACATCCTCCTAGGGGACCTCAACTTCCACCTGGAGAACAACAACGACAGAAACACCACCGCCCTGCTGGACAACCTCGCCAACCTCGGACTCAAGCAACTGGTGAACACACCCACCCACTACGCCGGCCACACGCTTGACCCCGTCTTCTCGTCCAGCAAACACATCTCCTTCAGCCACGCCACCGGACTCCACTGGACCGACCACAGCTGCATCCACTTCAGCTTCAGAAAGACTGCGACCCACCACCACCCGCAACAGGTTCCCCGCCGGAGCTGGAGCAAGATCACCGCCGAGCAGCTCACCGCCTCCCTCGGCCAGAACACACCCACCAACACAACGGACCCAAACGAAGCAGCCAGCAACCTCGCCAAGTGGCTGACCGCCTGCGCCGACGACCTCGCACCACTAAAAACCCTCCCAGCAGACCCGGAAGCAAGAAAACCCCTTGGTTCACCAACGAACTCAAGGAATCCAAGAAGAACTGCCGCACTCTCGAGAAAACCTGGCGACTCGACCAGACCACAGACAACAGGACCGCCCTCAAGCACGCCACCCGCAAACACCACCAGCTGATCCGTGCCACCAAGAAGTCGGCACTCAAAGAACGACTGGACAACAACGCCCATGACAGCAAGGAACTTTTCAGCATCGTCAAAGAGTTCTCCAACTCCAGCGCCGGAAACAACGACATCACCCCCTCGCAAGACCTCTGCAACTCACTCTCCGCGTTCTTCCACCGCAAGATCACCGACATACATAACAGCTTCGACGCACAAACCACGCACCCTACCGCCGAACCAACGCCCGCCACCACCACCCTCTGCAACTGGACCCCGATCAGCACCGAAGACACCACCCGCACGATGAACTCCATCCACTCCGGATCACCAACCGACCCCTGCCCACACCACGTCTTCAACAAAGCCGACGCCACCATCGCACCCCATCTCCGGGACATCATCAACTCCTCCTTCCACACCGCCACCTTCCCGGAGAGCTGGAAGCACGCCGAGCTTACCGCCCTCCTGAAGAAACCAACGGCGGACCCCACCGACCTCAAGAACTACCGTCCCATCTCGCTCCTTCCGTTTCCGGCCAAAGTCATCGAGAAGACCGTCAACAGACAGCTTGCCGCCTTCCTCGAGACGAATGGATCCCTCGACCCCTCGCAGTCCGGGTTTCGGGCCAACCACAGCACCGAGACCGCCCTTATCGCAGCCACCGACGACATCAGAACCCTAACCGACAACGGGGAAACAGCTGCCCTCATCCTCTTGGACCTCTCCGCGGGGTTCGACACCGTCTGCCACCGCACCCTAGTGAAGCGCCTCAGCAACATCGGAATCCGAGAGAAAGCACTGGAATGGATCATCTCGTTCCTCGCCGGAAGAACCCAGAGAGTCCGCCTCCCCCGTTCAGATCCGAAGCCACCGAAGTCATCTGCGGCGTTCCACAAGGATCTTCACTCAGTCCAACCCTCTTCAACGTCTACATGAGCCCCCTCGCAGCCATCGCACGCCAACACAACCTCAACATCATCTCCTACGCCGACGACACCCAGCTGATCCTCTCCCTCACCAACGACCCCACCACCGCCAGAGCCAACCTACACGACGGGATGAGAGACGTCGCCGACTGGATGAGGAACAGCCGCCTTAAACTGAACTCGGACAAGACGGAAGTCCTCATCCTGGGCTCATCTCCCTCCGCCTGGGACGACTCCTGGTGGCCCCCGGCCCTGGGCACCGCGCCCAAGCCAACGGACCACGCACGCAACCTGGGCTTCATCCTGGACTCCTCCCTGTCGATGACCAGACAAGTCAACGCCGTCTCATCTTCATGCTTCAACACCCTGCGCATGCTCCGCAAGATCTTCAGATGGATCCCCACTGAAACCAGGAAGACCGTCACCCAGGCACTCGTCACCAGCCGACTGGACTATGGGAACACCCTCTACGCCGGAACCACAGCCAAACTTCAAAAAGACTCCAGCGCATCCAGAACGCCTCTGCAAGACTCATCCTGGACATCCCCCGACACAGCCACATCACCGGACACCTGAAAGACCTGCACTGGCTCCCCGTCAGCAAGAGAATCACGTTCAGACTCCTCACCCACGCACACAAGGCCCTCCACGACCTGGGCCCAAAGTACCTCAACGACCGCATGACCTTCTACACGCCCACACGCCAGCTACGATCAACCAGCCACGCCCTCGCCACCGTACCACGCATCCGCAGAACCACCGCCGGAGGAAGATCCTTCTCCTACCTGGCAGCCAAGACCTGGAACTCCCTCCCCACTCACCTTCGGCGAACCCAGGACCATCTCTCCTTCAGGAAGCAGCTCAAGACCTGGCTGTTCGAGCAGTAACCTACCCCCTCCCCCAGCGCCTTGAGACCCTCCCGGGTGAGTAGCGCGCTCTATAAATGCCGTGATTGATTGACTGATTAACAGGTTTTTGGATGCTTGCCATTAGCCACGCTTGGCGTCAGTAATGGATTTACCTTTCGCTTTGCCTATTTCACTTGCGTGCAACCAGTGTTTTACTGTCGGCGGTGCCCCTTCTATTGGGCAATGGATATATGCCTCTCCAATACGTCCCGTCCAGTCCCAGATTTTAACCAGTTGATGGGTCTCTTAGAGGCTCATGACCAGGCTTGTTCTGGGGATGGCCGTATGGCGCGTGCAGCAGCACTTGGAGTATTGGCTGAATGGGATGTCTGTGCGGCTGCGCAGAATGTCCTGCATCGGAGTTTCATCGAATATCACGCAAGTTGCCCACTTCTGCTTTTAGAGGCATCTGATTACGAGGAGCACGTTTGTTCCTTCGACTTACTTAATTGGATGGCATCCCTCTTTTTTACCAACGATAGGGATGATCTTTTGGAAGGAATGGCATTCCTTGGTTCATACACCTTGATGGATTGAACACCTCCATCATTGTAATATCTTGATGATAACTTTGTTGTCCCGGAGGGTGCTCTCATTCAATATGCCACATTGACAATATTGAACATATATTTTTTTTTTGCAATTTCGCATTTTTCCAATTTTGGCTTTTCCAAACGCTTTGAACTCTGCTTAACTGGTGAACTCTGTTTTGGTCTTTTGTCTATGTCCTATGACCTTACCAAGGGGAGGGTGTTATATGGTTTATAGGCACATTATCGACATTGCTAAGCTGACATGAGCTTCGCTGCCATGATGTTGCTTTTGCGCACGCTACTACATGACTTTGATTTTGCAAGACTTTGTTTGTGCCTTTCACATGGGAACGTGTTGCTTTTCGCGTTCTCTGCCTTTCCTGAAGTTTAGTCTGAACACGATGTGCAAGGTCGATAAACAATGCCCCTTATTATTCTGTTCTGGTCAGTCCCTAGCACCTAGACATAACATGCTACACACAGCTGCAGTACTGAAGACTCGTGCTTTGATATTACATTGTTGCATGTTGTTTTAACACACTTGGAGAAAGCCGTTCCATGGAGGAGAGCTCAGCTGTTCTTATGATGTAAACCTTACATCCAGGCTTTAAGGTATGGGGTCTGCCGTCAAAGCCTAGAGATCTTCCTTTATATAAAATAAACTTCATCCTATCAAGGGGAGGGTGGTTAGGCCTAAGGACTCTTATTCCACAGTCTTTATATAATGACTACTCCCTTTGTATTCTATGGAATTGTAACAATGCTAACTGTGCTGAGTTTATGTAATTTGCTGCTGGTAGTGGCTCCTATACTGTATTGTAGAGCACGATAGTTAAAATAAACATTTTGAACTATTTTAGTGACTCTGACAATTCTTATTGTGGACAAGTATGAGTGAATGAGCGAAAGAGTACGTCTTGCTCCCGCGATTCCTGAGAGAGTCGGGAGTGTTGTGTTCTGGGTTGTCTAATCATTTGTTGCTTCGTGATATTTGGAGGAGAACGAATGAGACACTATAGCTAGTCGGTTTGGGATTTTGGGTACTAAGGTGGTAGGTTGGTACACCCCTATTCACTGAGGTCCTGTTTTCCTGAGCATAGTTCTGTGTATGTGCAGAATCCCTGCAACAGTACCACCAGGTCTCTGTATGGCTGCTATACTTGTAATGGGGAGTATCAGCACTCCACAGCAGTGCTGCTATGCTTTATTTTTTATTTTATTTGAAAAGTTTTATATAGCGCTGGCTAGACCCGGAGGTATCAGAGTGCTTTACATGAGATAGGACATTGTTTCAGAACATTGTTACATAGTTACATCAGTTACAGTTACAGTTGCAATTACCAGTATAGGCTTAGGAGAAAAACGTGAGCTTACACAAAAGTATAAGATATTAGCGCGTAGCATATCCAAGACACACGTCATATGAGGAATGGAAGAAAGTGGGGGAAAGGTAGACAGGGGAGAGGAAAGCAGACAGAGTCAGGTAGATCTGAAGGGGGAAAGTACTCCTGGGGGAACAAAGCAGTCAAGGCAGTCGAGGAGAGAAATAGATAAAACCGTGAAGAACCGTGAAAAACAATGTCCGATGTCCGGCTGGGTAGGTGACGGCCAAGGGGGTGACCCAGAGACAGACTCCGCTATAGCTGCATAGGACAGCTCCTCCGGGCAGCGGCCAAGGGTACACGGGCTCCGCGGAAAGTACAAAGAGTTTTAGTTTCAGCCCGTGGGGCATCGTCATAGTTCAATAGAAGGCAGGTACAGGCAGCATCTCGGGATCGAACGCTGTGAAAGGCGAGTACAGTGCAACAGTCCACAAACAAATGGTGCCCCTGGTGTTCCAGACGGAGTAAGCCTGTGGCTCTTCACACCAATGTGGGAGTTGTAACTCATTGTGGTAAAGGACCACTGTGGTGGCCATCTTGGGGTCAGGCAAGAGATTCTGCCCCTGGTGTTCCATTCGGCCGGTCCCCCCCCTTTTTTTTAACTCTTTGTAGTCTCAGGGGCCCCTGGGGTATTCCCTCCGCTTCTTCAGGAGTCTCCTGAACTGAACTTCGGGCCTTGAGCTGCTTCCAGGGGGAAATGAGGTCTTTAGCGCCTCTGCCGCTTAATGTGCTCACCGTAGATTAGGGAGGACATTTTCTTCTGGCCCCTTGCCCCTCCCAGCAGCCGGGTGCGGTGTAAAGATGCGTGGGGTGGCTCCCCCCGTCGAACTGCCATTGTTGCGCACTGTCCCTGAGAAGTGTTAGGGCCTGCTTGCCGCCATCTTAAGGTCAGGCACTGTGGATGTTGGTCGGGCAGGGGGCCTCGTGGGGCTTGAATTGCGGCCAAATTGGGAGGCGCTGATCGAATCCCTCACATCCCCGCACGCAGCGCGTGTCCCCACCTGGGTCTGATGAGGTCAGTCGAGCTCTCCTCGCCTATCCTCGCTTGGGTAGACCCTCTGCAGACCCCTCCAATGGTGTTTTCAAGCTTGCACCTTAGGGAGCCCCCCGCTCCCACGCCGGGCAGGCACGAAGCACGATTTCCGCGCCGCGCTCCCGGTGGCTTTTGCAGTTGCGTAGGAGCAGCGGTCACTCTGCATTCAACTCCCGCGGCGGGCCGCCGCCATCTTGCCTGCCTCGGTCCGTCGCGTGGCCGTCTTCTCCCTGCCGGCAAGGACAAGTGTTAGGGGCTGCACAGGGTCGTCTCAGAGACCTTCGGATGCCCCGTGCCTTATTTCGCAGCGTGTGCGGTCAGGACCGCATTTTGCTCGGGGCAGCCGCAAAATCTCCGGGGCTCGGAGCGGAGCCGAACGAACCTACGTCTGAGCGGCCATGATGCTTGCAATGGAGGCCTTCCGAAGTCTTCGTGAGTTTGCTTTACTAGTAAACAATAGTACCAGCACTCTTAATGGGGCAGCCTTGCTCTTGATCACACTGCACTTTTCAATAGGACAGTTAGTGCCAGCACTACTTCGCATGGCTGCAACACCTGTAAAGGAATAATATTGGTGTTTCTCTGACGTAGTGCCATTCTTTAAATAGGACAGTTACCAACACCTCTCTGCTGGGTTGTCATACGTTTATTAGGGCAGTTACATCACTTTTTTGCACTCCTGCAACACTTTACTTGGGACCGAACCTGCACTATTTTGCATGAAATAGAAATTTCGGACTGGCATGCAATGGAAATTTAGTGGCAAGTTGCAACTGTGTTCGATTGTTAGCACTTGCAATAATGAAAAACACAAATATCTTTAAATATTATGTGCCATAATTTTAATTATGAGAACTGGCAACCGTGTACACGTACCTGTTTTTTAAAAACAAAATGAAGTTATCAGTACCTGACACTCCTTCCATGCAACATCAGAATACAGAAACTGAGAGCCCCATCACCACACATTCCCTTCCGATATTTTCATGGAATCAATATAAAAGAAAATGGCCATCCCCTGAAGTACATTGACGGTCCCATCTCTGCCCTGATCAGTTTGTCCACCACAGTGCAGATTCTAAAAAGTTCAACATTTATATCGAATGCGAAGGGAGTTATTTCGTATTTCTTCAACCAAAAAGCCTTGGGTGCTTGAAAAGACCTTATGATCGCCAAAGGGACCTGCAAATATCTTTTAATTGCTTTCATTCTGCAGCCATGCTGTCTCAGACTCAGGCCTGCCAACCTTAGAATAATTTTCACCATGTAATTGTTCAGGGAGAAGGGTGTGGAACCTATCAGATTGGAGTAACTTTCCATGTCCTGGAGAGGTTTTAATTGGAGCCCAGCTGAGCAGAGCATTCAAGCCTGAACTGAAAACCTGCTCTGTGCAAGGGAACAGAAACTGTGTGTCCCAAGGCGGCACTGTGTGAGTTGGCAGGCCTGCAGACTACCTTCAGTCTTCCTGCCCCACAAGGTCTGCAGCTCTATTCACACAGCAGCTGGATTATTCCTGGCATAGTGTTAGTGCCGGAGGTGCGCTCAAGGGTGTCCAGCTTAATATCAACAGAGAGAGTATTAATTGCTCAGACCTAAATGAATCCATTTTATCTTGGAGTGCATCCCGTCTCCTTTCCTCTGTTCATATTTTGTCTTGTTTGTACTTTAAAGGGAATCAGACAACTAGGGTTTAATTCTTAAGAAACCCTTGACATTACATCATTTTACCCCTCTTCCGGGCGCTGCGCAAATATGGCCATGCAGGGAGTTAAAAAACAGGGACTGATGTCAGGACTGTTGTTACTGTGCAGGAACAAATCATCCATGCGCCTGCTTGAGGACTGCTTGCAGGACTGGCTGCGGAGAGAATCCCTAGGCCTTCCAACTTTAAAAGCAGCACTGTTACCCCAACATCCAGTGAATTCCCGTTCTACGGAACCCATTACAATTCGGGCACTAAGTGACCAGGCATCTCCCTACGGTCCCTTGAGTTACTAACATCAGGGGAATCAGTAAGTTGCATAAAAACTTCCTATGCCACATTTTTGTGGACTAACATGCAGATTTTGGTGTTAGAGGCACAAACATTTCTCATGATATGGTAAATATCGTATACTTTCCCCCTGTTAAATTTCGGAAGGTGTGACCTGCCGAAATTTAAGGAAGGTTGAGGTATTTAACTTATTCGATAATTATCAGATGCTTAAGTACAACCAAGCTAGTAATTCTGACACCTGGGTAAACAAGGGGCTTACCCAGGGTTCAGAAAACAGCGACCTACTCGCATGGATGTCATTTAGGAGTCGCTAAGGGTCGCTGCTGCGACCCCTGGCATGCCCCTTGTGACCCCTGCCACTGCCTTTGCAAACCCTAGCATCAGCAGTGGCAAAATCAGTGGCAGGAACGGAAGCAGCTCATCCTTATGAACCTCGGTGGGGGCTTCACTCAACTCGTTTTTTTCAATTTTTTATTATACTAATAGTGAAGAATATTACATTCCTATCAGGATTACCGCTGGGCCTTTATTGAGGCCCTAAATCTGTGAGAATTATTTACTTTCGAGGGCCGCTCTCTTTTTTGGTCCGATTATTTTTAATACAGGGCTCACGTTATTCCCTAGTTCGTCCATGCTGGGCTGGGCACTGACCTAGGACGGTTTCAGGGTTCCCCGCCCCACTTGGACCCTGCCCATTTATCCTGGACCGGTGATTTCTGTCTCTTCTTTTGATTTCCCTTTCAGACGAGTGGCTGAACCTGATCTTTGCTGAAGGTTTTAAAGCTTCTGGCTTCTTCCTAAATCCATCTGTGAAAAGCTCACCAGACTCTTTAAACGTTGTGATTGTCATGCAGGGCGTGCAGCTATTTAAGTTCCGGGCGGTTGCTTTTCTTTTTTTGTACCCCATGTTTTCTCACATCAGGCAATTGTATGCTGCTGGAATCTTCGAGGTGACCCGTTGTAAGAGGTTACATCAATATTGTTGGCTTGACAAGGATAAATAGAACTTAAACGACCCCACAGCTGAGAGCAGATAGCCCTGTAAATACAAGCCCACATGCTTGTGTGAGGTCGGTGGCAGCTGGGAGAGGCAGGTGTCAGGCTCTGTAAATACCGGGAAACAACCGTGTTTGATTTGACTGCAGCAGCGGCTGACGGATAGAAGGCAGAGGGTAGGGCCTTGCCAGTTGGGTGTTCTGCTGGAAATGAAGCCCCAGGCTGGACTAAATGCATCATTGAGTGCAATATAACTTTGAAAATGTCTGCATGTAGATTCTGAGTATAAGAGGCGGCGAATTTGCATATCGACATCTTCCACGTGGGTTTGCTCCTGGAAATAAAACACCATTGGAAACTGCTAGGGTCACCTGCAGATTGTAAATTTTCTAGAAAAGTAGTACAAATACTTATTTTTTTCTGTGATAATAACTGTTCACGTAGCAGCTGAGAAAGGCTTAACTTCGTACTCTTTAATTAAACCAACATGTTTGTTTTGGTTGTATCGAGGCACAGCTGTCGACCTATGGCGACAAAGACAAGCTCACCGGGCGGTGCAAGCAGTGCTTAATTTGAGCTGGTGGTTGCCGGTGTGGGCCACAGCCGCTCATGTTGGGGGTCCGGCACTTCTTTTTCCTCATCATACATTACCGAGATCAAGAGAGAGATAAACACGCACACGGGAAAGGAGGAAGAAGAGAAAAACGGAAAACATCCACAAAAGGAAGAAAGCAGGAACCTGAAAGAGTGAGATATAGGGGCCGGGAGCGTCTGGCAGGGGATTTAAGAGGCCCGAGGGGGATTGAGGACTACACAATGTTCCTTGTAATTTTCTAACAACATTGACTAAAATGTAGGTTTTGGAGACATTTTTCAGGAATTGTTCCTGAACCCATGCAATACTTAAAGATGTGCCCCCTTAACTAAAGCATTTTCCCCGCAGCAGAAAATATATTTTTTTCGTCCATAAAAAAGATTGTTTAATCATTCTAAACCTGTTTTGCTGGAGTAGATGTACAACCTCATTAGGGTTTTATGCTTCAAAAGTTGCAAAATCAATGTAGGTTTTTTTCTTTAGTGTACAAAGTAATACACAGTATTTGCCACTTCTTTCTAACGGGAATGGGTGCCATCGTGGGTCATACTCTTTAAACAATATGGAATAGAAATTATAAATCGAGCTCATATGTCTACGCCCAAACTTGGTTGCGGATTTACAAGGTACTCATTGAAATGGCTTGAGTTAAGAGGGCAAATTTACTTTTGAAAGTATTTATCAAAGCGTAATATATCTTCAGTATGGTTTAATATTACCAATTAATAGATATGCTACAAGGGGCAGGGAGTGGGCATTCTAGGGGAAGAATTGCCTCGAAGGTTTTGAAGCAATTTGTGTATATTGACTAACTACTCCATCACCTATTGCCATCCTTATAACCAGTTTGAAGTTTACTCCTGTCAAAGACAGTGAACAGAACCAACATTGATATCTCTCCATGTTAGTAAAGTATTTTCGCAGTGCAGAAAAAAATTACATTTGCAATAATGCAAAGGCATTCGCGCATGTGCAACTGTCCCCCATGTACAATTACTCAGGAGGAACTGCCTTTGCTCAAACATAATTCACAAAACTGTCACAGGTTTTTCTGGAGAACTCTTGGAAATGTGTGAACTAAAAAAGTTAAGGATGCACAGTTCAGAATTCCTTTTTTGAATGAGGTCCATAAATTAGTGCGCCGGGAAACCAGTGACAGTTCCAGGTTTCGAAGAAATGTTCTGGTAAAGTTTTGGGAATTCCCAGTTATGTGAATGCAAAGGCAGCTCACATTCTCGATTGTATATAGTGTAAAATTGCTCATGAAAAACTGCCTTCGTCCTTGTAGAAGACCTAATTTCATATAATTTTATTAATTTTAAGAGTGATGCCTACCCACCCTTGGAGTAATGAAAACAGGCTTACTCTTTCCCTTATACAGTTTTAAATCCACTATTTTTCCCGGGGTGGGACAGGGTTGTAGGGAAGTTTGGTAATATCCATAAACTAATGGATTTGTTGGTGTTCTCAACCGTTGCAGGGTATCCCCACTCTAAAATTTTAATGTATAATATTGAATCACTCTGGGGCAATATTATTCATGAGTACATCCCCTTATGAGAGCAAAATCAAGTTTTGTGAATTATAAATGTGAATTTACACTCGTAAGTCCAGCCATTTGATTATTTTGAACTCGTATGCACAAATGGCTTTGTGAATCGGCCCTCATTCATAAAGAAAACTTCTTTAAAAAGTAAACGGAGCAAAATTATTTCGTATGGAGCATGCATAAAACCCTTCCACTTGCTTTATGATGTACAGTTCTTGATCAGATAAAGAGCAGTGGATCCAATGTCATGTCACAAGAAATGAAATACCATACCACCTTTTTTTGTCCATCTCAGCTCTTTGATCCTTGTTCACTAGTGTTCCTCCCTACTTCTGTGTTTGTCCTGCCCCTACAGCATAGCTGCTTTACAGTCACTTTTGATTGGATGACTTGTATCCTTCCACTGGTGATGACAATGTACTATTTTTTTTAAAATGTCTTTGTCATTTACAACTCCATGGCCTCTTGTGCTTGCTCTGAAGAACACTGCTGCATTCACTCTGTCTCGTCATCTGCCTCTCATTCTCCTACCCCCCTCTCTGTCCTTCCCCACCCCTCTTCTACTGCCCTTCTCCGTCACCTCTCTTTTATCACCTCCTGCTGCCTTCTACTACTTGTCAATTACTGTTGATACTGGCTTTACCAATGCTGGATGCTTTTAAAACTACAGACACATTGGTAAAGCAAACAGCAGTGACCAGCCTTCTTGAAAGTTTATTTTCTATATGTTCAAAATGGCCATCATGTTGAGTGATGTAATGTGATGTAACTCAAAATGGTATGACACAAAGTGACAGCCTTCATGAATGTATAAAAACATTATTCTCTATTCTTTCAAGATGGCTACCATGATGCAAGAAAGAACATGGTGTGACACAATGTGGTGGCCATGTTGAAAGTATAAAAACATTGGGGCATATTTACAAGCCCCTAGCGTTACTTTTTTTAACACTTTGTTGGCGCTCTATGTTAGCCCATATTTACAAGGTTGTGCTAAGCCACATTGGCCCACATGCATCAAACTAAGAAATAGCGATTCCTAAATAGCGAAAAATAAGGAATCGCTAATTAGGATTCGCTACTCCTAATGCATGACTCATTTTGCGAATATTTACCGAATCGGTAAAAATCGCATTCGCAAATTGTGATACTGCCGCTGAGCCGCGCTAATTCC
Source organism: Calotriton arnoldi (assembly GCA_963921515.1). Taxonomy (NCBI): domain Eukaryota; kingdom Metazoa; phylum Chordata; class Amphibia; order Caudata; family Salamandridae; genus Calotriton; species Calotriton arnoldi. The sequence continues at coordinate 559,963 of CAWUFW010010199.1, read as the reverse complement.
GAAAAGCCTATTTGCGACCATGCTAAATGCGAAATCGCTATTAGCAAAATCGCTATTAGCGAAATCGCTATTAGCGAAGTCGCATTTGATGCATGCTGATGACATCACAACCAGGAAGTCATCCAGTACATGCTTCATTCAGTGCTCAGTGAGAGTGAGAGGAGGAGGCTGAGGGCAGGAGCTGAACAGGACATCCAACTCCTTCGCTTGCAGACCTGTCCCTTGCCAAAATATGGATCCATCAGCATCAGGGGAGAGTACACCAGCCAGGAAACACAAGCTAACGTTCAGTGAGAAGGAAATTGATACCCTCATAGAGGAGGTAGTCATCAGCCATGACAAGCTATTTGGCAAAGTGTCACTCAAGGTCCCAGAGGCACAGAAGCGAAAAATCTGGCTCAGGATCCAGAATAAAGTTAATGCAGCGGGGGTCACCCACCGCTCAATAGACGACCTAAAGAAGCGTTGGTATGACCTGCGCAGCCGTGCCAAAGAGAGGATTGCTGAGAGGCTGAAGGAGGCCAAGAGACCGGAGGGGGACCAGCAACACAGCCTGGAAACACACCCATGGAGGACCTGGTGGAGTCCACACTCCAGCCTGAAGCTGTGGTGGGAGTGACCCAGCTGGACACATCCGGAACGCCCAGCACATCTCAAGGTAAGATGCATGCAAGTGACCATTACAAGAGACATATCAAAATGTGCACATCACCTCAGTTCAATCCAAGTGTACAGAAGGCAACTCCAGTCCACATTTTCCACCCACACCCAAATGCATTATGGGACACACAGGCAGGTTATGCAGGTCCGTAGGCAAACACACAATAAGAAGTCAAAACACGTGAACAATGTGTGACAGTCAATAATTTATTGAGAGCCAAAGTATGCTTAATGTGACTTGACATAACCCTTCAAAATAAATTAAACATTGCACTGTTCAACATCACAGATGCAGCAGAAGGAGAGGCTGAGGACAGTGACTGCGTGGACACCCAGGATACCCCGGCAGAGGCTGACATTGAAACACCTGTGGTCCCACAAACAACAGCCCGTGCCCCCACTACACGCAGGGCCACAGTTCCACCACTGCAGACCATGGAAATTGATGATGAGCCAGGAACAACACCAGAGACAAGCCAGCCTCAAGGTACCCCCACGACAACACCCCAAGCACAGGTCCAGCACAGCACAGTCCAAAGCCGGAGGCGCAGAGCAAGGTCACACTTCACACTGCAGGAGGACCAATCTACAAATGTCTGGGGTGGGCTGGAGGCCCAGATGCTCCGGGTGCAGCGCCTGCAGGCCAAAAACATGCAATTAGTGGAGGCCCAAATCAGCAAGATGGCAAGTAACATCGCTGCAATGAGTGATTGCGTGAGGGAACTCACTACAGCTGTGGTGGAGGGCAACAGGCAGTCAAATGCGGCCATGCAGGAGCTGCCAGGGTGATGCAGGAGGGCCAGGTGACACAGAGGAGACGGCATCGCCAGTTGATGCAGCGCTTACAAGGCTTTTACCCAATCGAACAATCGCCTGAGCAGCAACACTGCACTGCTGTCCCGTAGGTCCGTCTCCATGCAGATAGAGATGACCCATTGTTGTGGGGATGTGGCCAAGGCACTGGGCCAGGTAACCAATGCCGTGGAACAAATGCAGGCTGCCACTGTTGGGGTTAGCTATGTGACAGGGGAAGAGGGGAGTGAGGAGGCCTCAAGCCTCAGTAGCCTGTCAGTGCCAGTCACCACTTGCAGTAGGTGCACCACTCGAAGCACAACACCCTCCGTAGCCTCCTGAGGGATGGAGTTGAAGCAGGCAAAAGGCGTCTGGGGGTGCGTGGTAGGAAGAGATAGACAGGCATGTCCAGAGCCAATAAACCATGGTGAGGAAACCACTGGCACTGACATTACTAGTGACTGAGTTTCAAGTCCTATGATTATGTCATTGTATTATTTTTCAAGAATGCAATCCCTGTGCTACTTGGCACCTGATATGTGTGCTTCAACACCACAATATGTTTAATTATGATAAATATACTACAGTTCAGAAATGCTGTGTCTTTGTCTCATCATTACTCACCTCCGAAATAATGTTGTGTGATTTCTGCACGTCTCCTTCGCCCTTTTGCTGAGCTTGCCCCATGTGCTGGTCTTAGTTGTGGCCCCTGCTGGTTGTCCTCCTCTGGTTCACTGTTGGTCAGTTCAATGGGTATGGCCCTCCTGGTAGCAATATTGTGTAACATGGCACATGCAGCCACAATTCTGCAGCAGATGTCGGGCCGGTACTGCAACACACCGCCAATCTTGTGGATGCAGCGGAAGCGACTTTTCATCAGCCCAAAGGTGGGTTCAATGACATTTCGTGTGGCGATGTGCACTGCATTGTACCTCTGCTCATTTGGGGGGGCTGGGTTGAGGTAAGGCGTCAATATGTAGTTTCGCACAGCATATGCACCGTCACCTACAGGGTAGTGAGCATAGGGTTAGTAACAGTTATGCATTGCCATTTGGCCATTGTGTGTGAGGAATCATAAGATGAGTTTACCAAGCAGATGTCCTTCGCCAAATTCACCCCTGAGCAGACGGGTGTGTATGCCACTGTGTCTGAATATATAGGAGTCATGTGTGCTTCCAGGGTATTGAGCCACAATGTCTGTGATGATATGCTTGGCGTTGCAGACTACTTGTATGTTAAGTGAGTGATAGGATTTACGGTTCCTAAAAATATATTTATTCAAAGCTGGGGGACAAATGGCAACATGCGTACCATCTACGCATCCTATTACGTGTGGGAACCGGGCTACCTGGTAGAAGTCCTGTTTGGTCTTATTCAATTCCTGTGGGGTTGTGGGGAGCTAATGTGGTTATGGATCCTTGTCATCATGGCGTTCAGGAAAGAATTAAAGATACGTGAAAGGGAACTTTGTGACACCCCTCCAGCAACAGCTACTACCCCCTGGAAACTGCCGGACGCAAGTGGGTGTAGGCAACATAGGACCTGCACATGAGTAGGGATGGCATGTGTCCTACGAGTGTGGCGCTGCATTAGGGGTTCCAATTCTGCTATTAGGTCAAGGATCATGGGGGCATGGCCTGCAGGGGAAACATGGCGGACACGTTTTAACTTCGCTTTGCCATATACTCCCCTTTATCCGAGAAATTTATTCAGTACGCGGCATTTTTCCTGCAATGGAACTCTGGCAGCGGGGCCGCTGAATCCCCGGGAGCAAGCGGAAGCCTCGACGAAGTCGGATTCACACCCGAGCGGCACGGCAGCGGGGACACTCATCACGGCCGGAGGGAAGCGACCTCTGGACATGCGCCCGCTTCATGAGCGAATCCGGCTGGGGCAGATCGGGGATGCGGGGTCACAACAGGCGGTGAGTGGTGACATCGCGCGCATGTAGGGCAGATCGGCACGCCTGGAGCCTTGAGGAGAGAGGCGGCATTAGCTGCTGCGTACCCGGCGACAGCCCCAACGGCTGGGAGGCGCCTTTGCTGGTCCAGCTGCGGGGCGTGGCTGAAAGCGCATCGGCCATGCAGCGGACTGTGGCTACGAGCGGACACAGGCGGCAAGATCTGTGAAGCCTTTGATGTCAAGAGGGGAATCTGGCAAATGATCAGTGGTGGCACCTAGTGGGGCGGAGGAAGACCGGGTGCAGCCTGCTGCGCAATCTCCCTGAGGAAAACCCCGAGGGTAATGAAACGGTGGGTGCACCGGGGGCCTACCCGGTGATTTGGAAGTAGCAAAGCCTAGCTGCGTTTGACAGTAACAGAGGGACAATCTGTAAGCGCAGTGGCTTACTGCTGAGAGCCCTGGGCAAAGTGAGAAGGCCTACGACCGGCAAGGTAATTGATGGTTGCTTGCTGGGCTGAGAAAGAACGGGGAGCTATCTGCAGAGTGGTGGCACCAAGTGGGACGGAGGAAGACCGGGTGCGGCCTGCTGCGCAGTCTCCTGAGAAAACTCCGAGAGTAATGAAACGGTGGGTGAAAGGGGGGCCTGACTGGTGATTGGGAAGTAGCTGAGCCTAGCTGCGTTTGGCAGTAACAATAGAGGGACAATCGGTAAGCGCAGTGGCTTACTGCTGAGAGCCCTGGGCACAGTGAGAAGGCCTACGACCGGCGAAGTCATTGACGGCTGCTTGCTGGGCTGAGAAAGAGCGGGGAGCTATTTGCAGAAGTGGTCCAGGGTCCTCGAATCACGGCACGACCCATGGTGGTGAGCTCATGCACGAAGTTCTTGGACAGTCAGGGAACAGCGTTTTAGGTCAAGATAAGGCTTACGGAGTAAGGATCGCGCCGAACACAGCTGGAGAATGTGCCTTAACCTGCAGTACTGAAGAGTCCAGTGCACTGTCCTACCCAGGTGATTACACCAGGTCTGTTGCAGCAAGTGGATAGATACAGCTGTGTTGATGGGGCGCACCAGGGGTAATGGGTCGAGGACCTCCTCGCAAGCCGCTGGTCTCAACGAAGTGGATCAACTGCACTCATCGGAGATGCTGAGGCCCTCAGATGACAGATTTGATGCCATCCTGAATGCAATTGAGCGCTCAAGGGAATCGATGGAAGCGAAACTAGACAAAGTAGCACTGGACCTTACGCTGCTTCATGCTGATCATGGAAAATTGAAGGATCGGGTTGCTGCAGTGGAGCAAGATATGGCTGAATTGAAGCCTGCTACAGAATTTCAAGAGAAGCAACAAAACGCACATGAGGCCCGACTTAGATACCTTGAGGAGCGAGTGGAGGATGCAGAAGGTCGCTCCAGAAGGAACAACATACGTTTAATCGGGCTGCCGGAGAGAGCGGCGGTCAAGACGCGGTTGCTTTCATGGAACAGTGGCTCAAGACTATACTACCACCCACCATGTTCTCCCCGTTCTTTACTATTGAAAGAGCACATCGCGTACCGGGAAGGAAACCAGCTCCAGGTGCCAGAGCACGTCCTCTCATCTTTAAATTGCTGCACTTTAAAGATCGGGATGTGATTCTGAGGGAATCAAGGAAGTTAGACGAGGTTAAGTTTGAAAATACAAAAGTCCTCCTCTTTCCTGATTACACGATGAAGGTCCAGAGGCAGCGAGGTTCCTTTTTGCCAGTGAAACAACAGCTTCGTCAACTGAACATATTGTACTCGTTGCTATACCCTGCTCGACTTCGAGTGATTCCGACAGGAAGACTAGGTTCTACGACACGCCCCAAGATGCCTGGGACTGGCTGGAGACTTTGGGCAGGTACACGGGCCCTCGGCCCACAGATATATCGGGTACTTGGACTGGAGACGGTGAGGGAGGGGCAAAGCTTTGGCAGAGATGACCTAAGAAGCGGTTCCTGGGTTCATCGGCAGCACCTAGCCAGATCAGATTCGCCGGGAGCGGCAGGATGCGGTCCGCATTGCAGAGCAGTTGGCAGACAACGCTGAACTGGACAATAAAGCTGACGCCTCATTGCATTCCTCGGATGATGGGGGTTCGTCAGCGGCAGAACTATCAGACTCGCCCTCACTAAGAATGCCAGATGTCACGACACAGACGGCGGATGGTATTGTATGACATAGATTGTATCTGGAGATGACATTCAGATTTGCTTCATGTACCGCCTTGTTGTTATCATATCTCTGCCATAATAGTCGATTTGCATTATCAGCTGTATGACCGCACACTGGGAAATACACTCTGTCCCTATGGGTTGTTCTTTGTGATATCTATTTCGTACACATGATTAGTAGACATCTGGGGAGTCACTGTGGCGAACCCTGTTAGGTCACACATCCCTCCATTTCTCGCAAATATTGGGAACCAGTAGGACACGCGGCCTGTTCTTGCTGCTTGTCGAGTTTGGGCAGCTCCTTATGGTTCAGGGGGTTGCTCCTATAATGTTGTTCCCTTACCCTGTTGGTTTATTCCCTTTCCTATTAATCTCGGGAGGTGTCTTAGAGGGGGTAGGAGATGCTGGTATACATGTTCGACTCATATCCTATGTTGTAGACACAAGGCGAGGCACATCTCATTTTCTACATGACACATTGCTAAGATGGACCACACGATAATCACTTGGAATGTACGTGGTCTCCGCACGCCGTCCCACAGATATGCAGTATACTCTTACCTTAAAAGACACAATGTGCATATAGCACTTTTACAGGAGACACATTTCAGTGCCGTGGAAACAATCAGATTGCAACGTAAGTGGAGAGGTAAAGTAATTGCTACGGATTATTCTTTATATGCACGAGGGGCCCTTAGCTGGATTCGCCCTGGTAAGCCCTTTGCAATAGAGGAGGTTCTTACTGGTAAAGATGGCAGATATGTACTCCTGAAGGGTAGATTGGATGGGCGCCACATTTTGATAGGAAACGTGTACGCTCCGAATACGGACCAGGGACCATTTTTAAGCCTGTTATCTCGAGAGTTAAAGAAATGGTGTGAGGTTCCATGGGTAATTGGAGGGGATTTTAATAGCGTGCTGAATACGGGTATGGATATATCCTTCCCCCTACTCAGAAGTGCGGCTGCTACAGCCAACTCCATGGCTCTTAACGGGTGGGCGGACGGATGGGACTTGGTCGATATCTGGAGACACCGCAACCCTGGGGTGAAAGTATATTCCCTTTTTCAGCTCCTCATAATTTGCATGTACAACTAGACCGGTTTTTTGGTTCCCCATCGCTTCTTTCCTATGTAACAAGTGCTGAATATTGGGGTCGCACACATTCTGATCACAATCCGCACTGCATCACAATAGCCTGGGACCACGAGATTCCTGGAATCCCAACGTGGAGGCTTCAACCGGCGATGCTCGAGGACCAAGTCTTCCGGGAATCGATAGGGGAAGCTATAGATGAGTACTTTACGCTTAATTCTGGGACTGCTTTGTCTTCCATGGTAGAGTGGGCGGCCATGAAGGTTGCGGTGCGAGGGAAATGTCTGGGACTGGGATGTGGATTGCGGAGGCAGATAGAGTCAGATCTGCTCAGGGTGCAAAGTGGGCTGCAGCCATTGGAATCACTAGTGGTTACAACCGAGGTAGATACTGCCCCCCTGTTAGAAGCACGCAAGAAACCTGCTGAACTTTTAGAGCGGCAGCGATGCCTCAATTTTGCAGCGCACTCAGCGTCAGTGCACGCTAAGGCGTATCGCTCAGGACCCCTCCTTGCTTGGTCAAACAGGAACACATGTCGGGTCCCATCACCGCTCTTCGGTCTCAGGAAGGGAGGTTTCTATATACACAGCATGAAATACATAGGGAGATGACCACACATTTTACAAAATTATATAAGTCCGCCCTGAACATTCCCGAGGCCGCGATATGGGAGTTTATGGATGGCCTTTCCCTTCCAGTTCTTATGCAGGAACAACGCCTCGAATTGGATGCCCCGCTTACTTTGGACGAGATCAGAGGTACAATGCGGGCTTTGCCGTCTGGCAAAGTACCGGGACCGGATGGATTCCCTCACGAATTTTATAAAACGTACGCTGATCTTCTTAGCCCGCAATTATTTAAGGTATACACAGAGGCGCTGGACGGTCTTTCCCTTCCGGCCTCTATGACTGATGCCTCCCTGATTATGCTTTCTAAGCTGGGTAGAGACCCTACGTGTACAAGTGCTTATCGGCCCCTGGCTTTGTTGAATGGGGATTATAAAATATTAGCCGGAGTCCTGGCGAGCAGAATGGCACCTGTCATTCCTCAACTGGTGCATCAAGACCAGAATGGTTTTGTGCCAGCTCGAAGAACATCTCTCAACATTCACAGACTGTTCCGGGTGATGCGCTGTGCTGCGGTAAGCTGGCCAGCAGCTGGCTGTGCTGTCCTAGATTTAGAGAAAGCGTTTGACACAGTCGAGTGGCCTTATATGTTTGAGGTCCTTCGGCGCTTTGGTTTTGGGCCATACATGCTGAACTTAATTAAGCTATTATATGGATCACCCGCAGTTAGTGTACGTATGGGTACATTGTTTTCCAAACCCATTCTGATAGAAAGGGGGACTAGGCAGGGGTGCCCACTTTCCCCACTAATTTTCTCCTTGGCCATAGAGCCACTGGCAATAGCATTGCAGCAGTCAGCACCTGACTGGGGGATTTGCCTTGGGGACGGTCTGCACGCAGTCTCGCTGTATGCAGACGACATCCTGATTTATGTTAAAGATCTGCGGGCAATTCCAGGGGTTATTCCGGATACGCTAAAGTTATTCGCTTCACTTTGTGGTCTGGGAGTGAATTGGGGGTAAATCTTGTTTATTCCCCTTTACCCCTGGGATGGAAGCTTCCCCCTTAGAGGTAGATGGGACCTTGGTGACATGGCAACCGGCGGTGTTTCGATATTTAGGCATACGAATTTACCATACTGATCGAGGATTTTCTTGATGGCAACATATCCAGAGCAGTCACAGCTTTAAAATCCCAAGTTGAATTCTGGAAAACACTCAATCTTTCAGTCATAGGCAGGGTAGAATTGATTAAAATGGTGATGTTGCCACGTTTGCTTTACTATTTCGCTAACCTCCCGATTTATTTGCCGGGTTCCTTTTTCCGGTCACTGGAGGGTATCGTAAGGGACTTTATTTGGAACAATTCCAGGTGCAGGGTAGCATTAGCTAAACTATATTTGCCTCGATCACATGGTGGGCTGGCCCTACCCAATATGGAACATTACTATCTGGTGTCCCAGATACTGTGGGTGGCAAAGTGGTTGGAGGAATTACACCTGGCAGACACAGCTGAGCATGGGCCCCCGTACACACTGGATAAGATCCTTTTTCTCTTTCACCCTTGCAATAGATCGTATGAGCCGCTTCCTCTTCTAGTGCAGATTGCTCGGAGATGCTTTCATAGGGCATTACGACTTACTAGACATGTCATCCCATATGCGCCAGCCATTCCATTGCTAGGTATGCCGAAGGCAGGGGGGCATGTCCGGGGGACGGATATTGCTGAATGGCATGGGGCAGGCATGTTTACTCTGGAGGATCTGTATGTGGAGGGCACGTTGCGGCCCTTCCTCTCTATATCTGAAGTGGAGGGTGTTCCACAGGGGCAGTTCTTGAGTTATGCCTCCTGGTTGGCTATGTTGAGGCAGCGGTGGGGAGATCTTTCGCAGGAACTTCCTACGCATCTCCTGATGCAGTATATACATGTAATGGGGACGGGGCGACACCTTGTAAAATGGTTTGCAGAATCCATTTGGGAACACACCTTGATGGACTTAACACCATTGAGAAATAAATGGGAGATTCATATGGCGCGACCATACACAGACCCGGAATGGTCTATACTATTAGAAAGCCCCAGATAGATCCCCAGAAACGCGCGCTTCAGGCTGATCCAATTTTATGTTGTGCACAGAGCGTACTTATCCCCAGATAAGATTAATAGATACTTTAACAAGGCAGATGCATGCTGCCCGCGATGCAAAACTGTAGGGGCCGATCTGTTACATATGCTCTGGTCATGCCCCAAATTACACTCGTATTGGGGGGGAGGTGATCCGCTTCCTGAACACGAGCACGGATAGAGAAATACTGCAGGACTGGAAGGTGTGCATCACAGGGATATTCCCTAGAAACAGGAACCATAAAGCCTCTTCCAGATTTTTAAACCTGGGGTTGGTTGTGGCTAAAAGGCTTATTACACGCCAATGGAAAGCAGAGGGAACCCCGCTGATACAGGCATGGCTGTACTCCATGATCAACTGGGGCAAGGCTGAGGCAGTTTCACTGGTCAGGGAGGACACGTTGGGGCTCCGTAAATACCCCATTTCTGCGGCATGGAATGTAATGTTGTGCACACTGCAAGGGATAGTTACTCAGGATGACCTGTCTGACGGTCCTAATGTTGACTAAAAATACTCTGAACAAGTGTTGTAATGTGTTTTAAACTGTGATCCAGATTACGTTCTAAGTATAATATGCCTTCGCCAAATTGTGTTAATATTTATTGATAATAGATGTATATATGAGAATGTATAATCAATATGAACGCTATGGTTATTGCCTTTCCTCCCGCTCATACGGGTATCCCTGAGCTCTCTCCCTGTCCCTCCAATTGGTTGTTATATGGTTTTAATTATATTCAAACGACTGTCTGGTCGAAATCTGGTTATCATGACATGGTTGATAAGAAACTCTCCGTAATGCACATATGTAAGTAACGTACATGCATACAATACGGTTATCTTGTGTTATGTGGAGGAACTGTATGGTAATTGGAATGATTATATATGTTAGACCACGCGTAAGGATAACCCACGTTAATAAGACAGAATGTTATTACTCACATGTTACTTTATTGTTTTATTGTACCGAATTTGGTATATGCAAATATAACTACTGGTTCTTTGGAAACAGTTTATACCTGTCAATATATTATATATGTGAAAACCTAATAAACAGATCAAACAAAAGAAATTAGGTCAAGGATCATGGCACCATTCAGCCTGCACTTGTCGTAGATTTCTTCATCTGTTTGTCCTAACAATGTGATGCGCACTCTGAAGATGCGCTCCTGTATTCTCCTTCTTCGCTGTGCTGCTGCCTGGAGTCTCATCCTCCTCGCCATCAGGTAGAGCGCTGCCATTGTGAAAGGTTCAGAGGCCTCCTGGGTCGTTTAAGTAGGTTTCTGATGATTTGCACCTGTATGGCATTTTCACTCATGGTTGCCACCTGATTGTGATCCTCCTTAAATTGCACTTGCTAAATAGCGATTTTCGTAATAAACGCTATTAGCAAATTTTCATGAATATGTTTGCGATTCCTTAATGGCGAATCGCTATTTGGGATTCGCTAATGAGGCATTCGCTATTATGGATTCGCAAAATATGTCTCAGCCAAATTTGTGATTCCTTAATTTTAGCGATTTTGTGGTTTTTCTCAGATTTGGGTTCATGCATAGGGATTAGCTAAATGGCGCTCGCAAACAGCCTTTATTTGCGATACGCAAATTTTGCGAGCGCTATTTAGCTTGATGCATGTGCCTGATTGTGTGGCTTAACACAGCCTTGTAAATATGGCCCTCTGCAAAGCAGTTTACTGTGCCAAAGGGGAGTGCAATGAGCGTTGCTGTGGGCATTCCCAGCAACAACCATGGCTTTTTGACACTGCTCCAGATTTACATGGATCTGTAAATCTGAGGCAGCGCCACGGTGCAAAGGTGGCTGCATTGGTGCATGGCTGCTGTTTTAGCGCTGGTGCAGGGAAGAGCGCAGGGGTGCACCTTATTCATGTAAATAGGGCGCATCCCTGCGTTTTTGAGATGACACAGCTCGGCACAGCAAAATTGCTTGCACCGCTTCATTTCCTTGTAAATATCCCCCATTGTTTTCTATATATTAAAGTTGGCTGCTGCATTTCATCACCCCATGCAGCACAGAGAAATGTGGTAACAATTATGGAAATACAGAATATTAGTTGCTATACTTTCCAGATGGCTGCTACTTTGCTCACAACACACGGTGTCATGAAATGTGGAGACATCTTGAAAATAGAAAGTTAACTTTTCAAATGGCTAATTGCATTATTGACTTCTCAATGTCAAAACAAGGCTGATTGTACTATCTGTAAAAAGAGATTGTTATATTTTAAAGCTATATGATAAGCTTTAAAGCGGGCCTGAAGGCTGCACTTCAAACTAGAGGATTTGTCCATGTAAAAATAAGTGGTGCTGGATGCTAGCACAAGGTACAGTGTTATGTCAGGAAGTCCAGTACTAGAGATTAGCCTCCTCCAATACAAAACAAATCGCAAAAACAAAAACATTTTGTAAATCAGAAGCACTCAGTGGCAGATTTACTATTTTTTCACATAGCACACTGCAGCAGCCGCAAATGCTGCGCTTCGCAACGTGAAAAGGAGAGAGAAGGAGAGCGCCCTATTTACTAAAATAAGGCACTCCTTCCCTCTCACTAGCGCCGGTGCTGAAATCAGCTGCCATGCGCCACAAGACACCTTTGCGCCAGTGGCGTAGCAAGGTCAGGTGGTACCCGGTGCGGAAAATTTCTTGTCACCCCCGCCCACATTGAAATTATTACAATAAGGAAAAAAAAGACAGTTACACATATTTTTGCCATTTTGTCACCCCCCTCAGTGACATTTTGTCACCCCCCTCAGTGATGACACCCAGGGCGGCCCGCACCCACAACACCCCCCTTCCTACGCCACTGCTTTGCGCCATGGTGCAAGGGTGTCTCCGTGAGTCTAGCATAGGTTTTGTACTAGAAGGAACCCTCCCAGTACAAAATACTATGCACGGACTCACTTTAACCATTTTCCCACTGTGTATGTGTGCTGTAAAATACAGCACACATGCAAAGTGGGACAAGAAGGAGAAATGAAAGCATTTCTCCTTCCTTGCGCCTACTTGAAGAGGTGCACAGTTTTCTCACGGTAAACCCAATCTACTTTATTTAGTAAATTAGGTTTACAGTGAGAAACCTTGGCTGGTTGCATGGGAACACCCATGCTCCACCCTTGGTACGCCCCCATGGCGCAAAGTTATGTAAAGCAGCGATATGCGCTGCTTCTCATTACTTTTCCGTTATTTCCAGCTCTAAACAAGTTTAGCTCTGGAAAGTAAATTGGGAAAAAAAAGATTTTGCGCTGATTTGCTTCACTTTTGTGACGCAAACACAACACAAAATCTTGGTAAATCTCCCCCAAAGACTGTTGATTCCAACCGCACGATTCTATTTGACAACTGCTGTACTGCCTCTTCTTTTCCAATTCTACCAAAGGGGAAATCAGAGACATTTCTTTTGGGAGCGCACTTTATCGTTAATCTGAATTTGCCAAGTATGGTCCTTATTTTAGACGCAGTAATAAATGATCCTAGATACTCATATACTCGTTTTTGCTTACTCTTAACACATTTTGTGCTGAAAACGTCTTTTTAAATTACCTACGAATTGCGCAAGATCATTTATTTCTTGTTTGCGTTCCAGCAGGCATCACGGAGAAACAGAAACACTTCGAAACTGTGGTGACAACTAGAGCGGTAAGCAAACGCAAATAGAGCTGAGGACAAAATGTCCATACCCATAATCCTTTGCAGTTGAACTGGTTTGCTTTTCTGACTGTTTTTCAATTTTTGTGAGATAAACAACATTGAGGGCAGAGCAGAAGTATAGTCTTTTACAAAATATAACCATTTCTTAGTCTACTCAATTTAATGTTGGAGGGGCATGAAAGGACCTCCACATTCTACAAATAACTGGTTCTTTTCTTCAGATGTTAAATGCAAAAAATCATTTTGATAGCCTCCCTCTGCCTAGGGACAGCTGGAGGTATGTTTTATTGGGAGATGAGAGTTAAAAGCTAGTCAGTGTTCTTTGCAGTTCGTTTTGTCTGAAGATTTGCTTGTTTGGGGCTGCATATATCTGCATGGCACCGCGAGTGAAGCTAGACGGACGTGCAGGTACTCACCGTAGAGGGAACATTTAATAATTGCACCCCGACTTCAGATAAAGTCTCTTGCAACGTACAAACTTCTGCTTAACAATTTCTTATTGTAATGCTGGCAATGCACGACCAAGAGCCATATTGATGACCCCGGTTGCATTGTGTTTGCAACGTGGTAAATGCGCGACACAAACCTTAAGTGAGATTTATGAAGCCACACAGGGCCACTTTGCATGGCGCTGAGTGGCTTCATAAATCTGGAGTAAAGCAGCGCAGCGCAAATCGCTGCTTTGTCTTACTCTGCCCTGCAAAGGCATTCCATGGGTGTTACGTGGGTGTTGCCACGCAACTTCCATGGATTTTGACACATTCATAAATTTACGAGAATTGGTAAACCAGGAATGCACCAAAAAGATACTCCGCCCCAGGAGAGGCGTAACAAGGAGAAATATCTTTATTTGTCCTCATTACTTCCTCTTTCTATGTGTGCTGCATTATGCAGCACACATAGATAGAGAAAAATGCCTCTCAGGATTGTTTTTGTGCAGAAAGGTGTCCCTTCCTGCACAAAAACAATCCTGCATGCAACGGAGTCACCCTTACACTACGGTGCAAGGGTGCCTGCATTGGCGTTAGGCTGCCAAAAGTGCGCTAGCGCAGCGGAAAAAGGCAGGAATGAGCTGTATTGACTTAAAAACAGGATATTGCTGCCCTTTCCCTGTCATGGAGTGCAGCACAGCAATGTGACTTGCTGCGCTGCACGACAAGTTCGTAAATTTACCCCAAAATATTTAATATACATTTCTAATTTAAATTTATATTGGCTCTTTAAACTATCATGGTTGTTTTGTTTCAGCTGTTATCAGGAAATATCTTAATATTGCTCCATCGAAACAAATTATGTTAGTATGAACTAGCAACTCGACAAAACTAAAATGTTGTGTTCTTTTTATTTATTTTCTGCCAATTAATACTTAATTTGTAAAAGAATGAGTGCAGATGCCCCAAGTGCTGTTCAGTGTCCCTCCTCCTATGCTGTCGAATGTCGAGGTGCTAAATACTAAGGCTAAGTAGTCTTGATTCCACCTCATTTACAGTATATATTGTTGCAGGTCCATATTTTTGTGCTGCATTGCGTGGAAAGGAGAGAGCAGGAGAGTGACATATCTACAGAGATATGGCTCTCTCCTCCGCTCTCCCTAGTGCAGGCGCAGAATTTGGTTGGCGAGTGACACACACACACCTTTGCGCCATAGTGCAAGAGTGTGTGCATGAGTCAAGCATAGGTTTTGTACCAGAAGGATGACCTTCAAATGCAAAATGCTATGGCTATACAAGTTGTAAAACTTTTCCTACTTTGTGTGTGTAATGTACAGTGCAGCACACGTGCAAAGTCGGAAAAGAAAGGAGAAATTAAAACATTTCTCCTTTTAACGCCTGCTCTCCAGCAGCATTATTTTTTGGCGCAAAACCCTGTCTACTAAGTTACTAAATAGAGTTTAGCGTCAAAAAGCATGGGTGGTTGCAAGGGAACGCCCACGTACCACCCAAGTAACACCCACTTGGCACTAATTATTGCAAAGCAGCGCGTCACACTGGTTTGCATTACTTTTCCTTGCATTGGTTTGTAAATACCCAAAAGGATTTTGCGTTGGGTTTGCAATAAAAAAGTAACACAAACCCTACGAAAACATTTGTAAACTATGCCCCAAATGTTTGAATACCCACAGGCTGACTTCACTTGTTCAAAAACAATGGTTCTGTTGGGTATTACCTAAATATTTCTTATGAAAACGCCTAGTGTTATCATATTATTCAATAATCATGAACATCAATATCTCGGTTATCCAGACAAAAACAATAACACACAAGACACAAATTGTTGTCTATTTCCTCGTTTTTTTATATAAATTTAATCATTCATATATATACAAATTCGTAACTAAGGCTGTCAACACGAGGTGAAGTTTTATGATAAGTGATCAAGTGACATTAGTGCTCAGTGCTAGTGCTCCGTGCGCAATATATACAAAGTGTTTAAAATATGTACATGGGAAAGAGTAGGCCAGAATTTTATAAGACAACAATGACTCTACTAAGTATTGAATTTTATTAGTCAAGTAGAGCCTCGATCAGTCTGGACCATGTGAGGTCGTCGACGTTTCAACCCAAACTCAGCTCCATTAGGTAGTCAAGACGGGTCTTCATCAGGACAAAGAACGGGGGTCAAGGGTGACAGCCTATCAATGAAGAAAACACGAGTTAAGCGTGTTCCTTGGCTCAGTCTGGACGAGATATAAGAACGGGCGGTAAAAATACTCACCCAAATAACACCTGAATAATTCCTGGTCATTCATACATCTTGTAGATCAAGATAGAGAAATCCAATTTTATTGTACTAAATGACGCAAATCTAAAAGAGAAGGGAAATCAAATTCAGACCCTTCTATATATCAAACTAGCTTACAATTTCATCAAAAAAAAAGAGAAAAGAAAAAATGCTTGCCTATATTTAAGTTCAAGAGCTGCTGATTAAAACGATCAAAGTTAAGCTCATTACTTAAAGAAATATTAGTGAATGAGACCCCATTCATAAGAAATATTTAGGTAATACCCAACAGAACCATTGTTTTTGTTAATTTATCCATACCCAGGTTCTGAGGGACACAGGGTCGCCCCATTATTGTTTGACTTCACTTGTTCAGCTGCTGATGAAAGGTGGTGATTAGTATAGTCAGTAATATGGCGATCAAATATGTCTTATATTATAATTTTCGCAAAGTAGAAACCCTTTTAGCAAAACATTGCAATCTGTAACCCACAATGTAACTGTGCAAATGTAAGGAAAATTACATTCAAGCCACATCTGAGGTTCAAGGAGGTGTTAGAAGTATGGTAGGCTTCAAATGCCTCAATTATTTGTGGATCTAGTTATGTTCTGTTGTGTATTGTTGGTGGTATTTACAGAGCGGACATATACTGAGAATTTTAGCATTGTAGAGAATAATACAACCATTTCACAACACAAACAGAGAACCCTAAAACGTTTCTTTATTTATTATTGGCTGAAAAAGAAACTTCGTTTTTGTCCTAAAGACAAATAGAGAAGGGAAAGTTAAGTTCCAGCAGGAGCTTGTTCAGCTCTTCCACTGCAATAACAGAAAAGGCCCTACCATCAAGAAGATGGTTCTAGCATTTAAACCACTAACATAAACTAAACAGAAGAACGCAAAACATGCTAAAACCATATAGCATGAATCTATAGGCCAAACAGGAAGCGGAAGAGCAGTGGATTACTAAGCCTATGAGTAGAAATGTTGTTCCTGACAGGCAACCAGTATAGGGGTTTTAAAATGGGGGAGATGTGATCACTTTGACTGGTACCAGCAATGTGATATGTAGCAGTGTTCTGCACTCTCTGTAGCCTTCTTAGGAGCTTCTCTCAAAGGCCCAGATAGATGGAGTTACCGCAGGCAATGCAAGATTGCACTGAGGCCACAACTGCAGAAATGTGTATTTATGGCAATATATTGAAGACATTTCTTCAGCAGTCTAATCAGACAAAGGCAGGTGCTTGCCACCTTGAAGATCTGAGCTCTAGGGAAAGGCCTGAGTCCATGTAGATATTTTGCATATGACTTCTAAAATAGGTGGTGGTGACCTATGTCCTCTGGCCAGCTATTAGGGATCCATTTGTTGATGACTTTTAAAGTAAGGAGGAGTTCTGTCTTAGCTGGATTGAGATTTAATAGGTTCAAGGCCATCCATCATTGCACTACTGCTAAAGCATTAGCAAGATGGTTTTAAGCAAATACATAACTGGGAGGGGTTGCCTGGTCATAGAAAGTTTGAACTTCAGCTGAGTATTATCTGCATACATGCAAAACTGAACTCACATGGTGTGAAGGAGAAAGGCCAGTGGTAACATGCAGATTTTAAATTAAAGAGGTGTAAGCACCGATTCCTGAGGCACACACTATTTGAGAGACTTTGTTTCTGATTTAAGAGGTGGGAGAAACATGGTCTGTAAACAGTCACTAAGGAAAGAAACTATCCACTTTAGGACCAGAGTGTCTGGGCCGTTATTTTCAGTGCAATTTAGGGGATCAATCAGATATTTTCCAGAAGAGAGATCTGCTCTAGGGTGTGAGTGGATGTGTGAATAAGGGCAATGACACATTAAGGTAAGGGTGGTTTGCAATGAATAACATGGGCTGCTTGCTTCAGGTAGGTGAATGGAAGCAAGAGCCCTAAACATCCTATGACTAAATAACAGCAGTCATCTCAACATTTTTCAGTCATTTTCTGATGCAAAGAGCATGGCTGCTTAGTTGAGAGTATGGGGTATGACCTATTGTGGAGCAAGCTCAACTAATACACCTGGGTTACACTGCCATGCTATTAATGTCAGCAAGGGAAAGACAATTTATGTCAATGTCAAAGATGATATATTTTGAGCTTTAAATTACAACCCATCCACTACTGCAGCAACATGCATTATTGACAAGCTTAGTTTGGTAGACTCTGGGGAGTGACACCCTGGGATAAAACTGTTTTGATTTGAGCAACCAGTGATGAAAACAGAGGTGTGAAAAGATTCACAAAAATTGTGATGAAATTAGATGCTAAACATTTAGGAGCAATAGTCATAAAAAAAGGAGTATAATATTTTGGGTCTTTCCCCTATATTAGATTATCTACCAGTCAAGAGAGCAATGCAGCAGAAAAAAGAGCCCTGAACAGCTAGTAGGAATAAAGGTCCTAGTACATCTGACAAGGTCTAATACAAATATCAATGGAATGTCTTCTCCAGTAGGATCCTTATTGCTTGTTATCTGGGTGATGGCTTCTAAGGGTTCTTTATAATTTATATGGCTGGAAAGATGCAAACCCTGACCAACTGCTATTTTATATGGTTGTAATTTCTCAAACATTTCTCAGTATCTCTGATAGTGATTATGAAGTCCTCCACATTTATTTGGATTAAAATTGGAGTAAAATTTGTAAAACACTCTAGAATGCCCAAATTTCCAAATCACACCATACCATGATGCCCTTTTACTACATGGAAATTACAACATTTGAATTTTGAGAGCTGCTTTGAAAACAATGGATTGGATCATATGGCTCAGGCCCAATAATGGCTGGGATTGACCTTCTGCTCAACTTGTCCAAAGATTGTCTTTCTGTTTATCCCTGTTTGAGTTAGAACATTCTAACTTCAGTGGGTGGCATATTCTAATAGACTTACAACCCTTTGATAATGCTGTTTTATTCTGATATTCTGAGGAAGATTTTTTCCCTCATCATAAGCACACATATATAACCCAGATATTGACTTGATTCATAGAACTTAGCTCATACAGCAAGATGGTTATGCACAATCCATTCCCTTGCTTGAAGGACAAGTCTAGATTTAGGATCCGTAAGTCCCTCATACATCCTGCCTGCTTCTGGATCGGATCTCTTTGAGAAATCTTAGTGACAGGCCTTGCTTGTTAGTTTGAAAGCATACATCCTTCATGTTTTATGATTTCTTATGTTGATAATCAATGGAACTTAGTCTCCTTGCACCGTTATATTGCTCACAAATTCATCATCTTCTAGCCAAGCCCGAGTCAGGGAATAGGCAAGAAAAATCAAATAAGGGGGTGGATACTTAATAAGAACAATAAATCACTGTGTTGTGGACACCAGAAAATAATCCATCTCTTTATAAATTCAAGATGGGCGAAGAAAGAAAACCTGCTGGAGTAGAGAGATTCATGGCACGTAATTTCCAAATCTCATCTACATTAGTCAACAAAAGACACACAGCATGCGAAAGGGTAAATGTCTACAGTTGTGAGCTACACGTCCCATTCCACTATTATCAATCACTAAAGTGTTCCATGTATTTTAACTTTGTGTCCAACATAGAGTGGTGCCTAATTTGAGGAATCCCTCAAAAACAGTCCTGTGACTTCTGGTGAAAAGGACTCTGTACACATATCAGTATTTTAATGAATGATAATGTTTACAATCACATTCAATGCACTTGCTGTTGGGGCTCACCGTGGCTGATCATAAGTATTTTTTTTTGTAAAGCCTGAGTGTAAGATGTAGGATTTATGCTGTTTACAGAAGTTACAGTCAGTCCATCCCCAACGTCTTCCCTGGGGACTGGCTGAGTGAGTTACACAAGGTTTCTCACCGGACCATCCAACCTGGAGCTATCCTTTTTGTGGCAGATCGAGGCAATGAGTGCTCTCAATGCACACTGGATGCCTGACAAACTTAACTCTGCCCAGAAACAGCTGCACCTTCCCTGTACTGCCTCTACCTCTATTCTTTTGATTTCAAAATTATTGGATACACCAACTATGTTTACTTTTATCCTCTGCCCAACTGCACTGGGGTTGGCATATAAGATGTATCTATGCTCTGCTTGTTGGTGAGCTTCAGCTGCTGAGATCCTTCCTGTGTGTGGTGCTGAGAGCAGACAGCTTCCTTTGAACGAGAACTAAAGCCCCAAACAGTTATGGGTAGATATGCTGGCCTTCCCTGCTGCCACTGCCTGCTTCCAGGCTTACTGTTTAACTAACTATCGTCTAAGACATCTGGCTGTGGCAGCTCTCTAACAAAGTCCTTGAACGACTCTGCAGGTGCATCTACTCTGGATTTATGATGTCTTTAAGCATGACCATTCGTGTTATGCTTCATGTCTGTGTTTAAGATCTGGTGCACTTGGCATATTTCATGACCCCCCTGCACTGTCCTGTAGTTCATCAATTAACATGGAGTGCAAACTAGCAAAATTAGCTCTAGACTTTTTAGCTACACTTTCATATGATCTTGGGCCAGATGTACGACCGTTTTTTGCAGTCGCAAACGGGAAATCGGCCCATTTACGACCGCAAAATGAGTCTGGCCCATGTACAAACCCTATTTTGCGAGTAGGTAACCCATTACCGACTCGCAAAATAGGGTTTGTGACTCGCTATTAGGAAGGGGAGTACCAAGTGCGTCCCTTCCTAATAGCGAGTCCCAATGGTATGTACCATTGTTTTGTAACCGCAATTGCAGTCGCAAAACACTTGCAGTTTACCACCTACTTCAAGTAGGCCACCATCCCTGGGAGTGCTAGCCATTCCTAATGGGGTCGCAAATAGCACCTGCCTCATGAATATTAATGAGGCAGGCAGTATGTGACCCCATTAGGAATTGCAAACAGTGTCTGAGACACTGTGGTACATTCCTATTTGCGAGTCGCAAATTGCAAATTGCGAGTCGCAAAACAACTCAATTTGCAACTCGCAAATTGGTAGGGTCGTACATCTGGCCCCTTGTCTCTTCTCAGTAGGGACATTCATGTTTTCTTGCCTCTTAAGAACAAATACCCCTCATCACTTGATGTTATACATATTTCTCTTAATTTTCATCTTGCTCTCTCCATTTCATCTCGCCTCACCAACCTCAGTATGCCTATCAGTTTGGGTGAGCCGGGCATGCAGCTAGTGTTCTTCATTTCTTCTGCAATTTTGCAATTACATTAATAGCAGTTTCAGATATCTCTAAATCTGTACAGAAGCTGCTTTTGGCAGGGCTGAGCTGCAGTGTGTGCTCTCCTTATTGGCACTTGTATAAATATTCTTCAAGGATGTCATTATCAAGCACTTTTTAGAAACCTTGCATCCTGGAAGCAGACTGAAGCACTGGTATTTAAATGCATACATGCTTCAACAGCAGAACAGTTCTCCCTACTCGTTCTTTATCTGAAATAGCAAAGATAGGTGTGTCCCAGGGCATTGCTTCCCTAAGACAAGTAATTGTTTTACTTACACATAAACACATACCCACATCGAGGGTAATTTAGGGTTTGGTGGAGCAGGAGCCCAATCACAGATCAGCAGCCCCCCCCATCAAACCCACAATTCCCTGCCCTATTGAGAGGAGGGAGAACTGCTTATAACATATCATTGTAGGAAGTCCATACCCCCCAGGGCCATTGCATTTAGTGCATCAGGAGTTTCCCACTATTTAAGTGGTCCTAACAATGCATATTGTCTCTGCCTGTGTCGCTCATATGAAGCATGGAGGCATGGAGGACCTGGACAGTGAAAATAAACAATGACCCTCATTTGGGGAAGATCTCCCTCTGTTTCAGCCACGTGTGTTTGGATGGAGAGTTCTATAGTTTCACAGCTTCAATTCTTAGGATATTGTTCACAAGTGAAACCAATAAGAATTTTAGGGTTCTGACAAGAATTAAAATGTCTGCCTTTTTGTTAGCAAGTAGCAAGAATATTTCTCTAAAAATAGCAGCGGGCCCATGACATAGAAGGCTTGGTGGATGATATTAGGGAGGTTAATTACTAGTGTGTTGCAGGGTGCATGTGGGGCATCAAACTAGCACAAAGTGAAACAAAGCATTGTTCTGACTTACTTACTGTTAAAGGCCCACGTGCTCAGAGTAAACTTGTGCAACAGCGCATAACCCTTAGTAAATCTTGGCCGAAGTGTCTTGAATTTGGTCTTGTGAGGGACAGAGAGCAGGTGGAGTGATTATAACGTATCCTGTACATAATCACATGTTCTTACGTGTCCCAATATGTAGAGAGGCATGTTCTGGATGTACTATAAAGGCTCTTTTGTGCGGGTGGAAAGGTTGGTCCTCAAATAGAGTTGAGAGGTTATCACAGTTATCAAAACTTTGGCCTGTTACATAAAGATAAGGAGCTATGAGAATCTCTGCAAAGAGCCAATTCACACCAACTGTCTGGAATCAGCATGGATTTGGGTCACAGCTTTCTGATCCGCACCCAAAAACAAACCCAAGATTCAGTAGTTTTGAGGAGCAGGGCAAGAAAAGCACCAGAGCACCCGCCTGGCCCCTGGTTAGACTGGTTCTCTGCAGTGCCAGCAGAGGCAGGGAGGTGGCAACGAGCAGTGTGCAGCACCTGCCTTTTCCTGTGACTCTAAAGAACATGAGGGAGATGGAAAGGATGCTGACAGCAGCATCAGCCTTTCTATCACTCTTACCTTGGGTCTTAGGAGACCTGGGAAAGGCAGCAGACGGTAGCTGGCAACCACTTTACTAACTGGAGTACATCGATATGGTAACCAAGCGAAAAGCAAGCAAAAACCGGCGCACTGCACTCTTATTTAGGGGAAAGTATGTAACACGCACAAAATATATACGGTGCTCCTAGGAAAGGATTGGTTACCATCCACAATCCCACTCTGCCCTCCTCAATGAAGAGCAAACTTAAATCAAACTTCAAATCCGAGCACTCAAAAACATCAATACAATTTTATATAATTGATAGTCCACTTTTAATCCACGTTCAGGCACATAGATTTCAGTGCAAATCTTCACATCAATTTTGTGTAGATGTTTTTTACAATTGTTTCCAAAAGGAAGGCAATCCAAGTCAATTTTTTTGCACAACGTTGAGCAGTTTAAGAGCCAATTAAGAAACAAATAGCCAATCAGCCAACACATGTTTCGTCGGTTGGTCGTACACCTCAACTTCTTCAGGGCTGCTCGGGCGGTGTATGGATGTTCTTCCACCCGGTAAGTATTAGTTCCATAGGGCAAGTTAATGCCTAGGTCCAGTAGTGCCAGTAATTATAATTATTGTTAGTCTGAATAGAAGCGGGAGAGTGCTCCTCGTGTCTATCTCGCGTGTGGTTTACTAACTGGTGTTATATCACAGCAGTTGACAAAGCTGTCAAAAACCCTTATTATGTATTATTATGTTTTAATGAAAGCAATATACAACATTGCAAATGCAATCCAGAGCTACTACTGTGTGACACTCCTGTCTGGGAATAGTGACAGAGAAATATATTTATATCTATTTTCTTAGTCAATATACCAGTGATAGGCTTCTATTATACTACTATGTGAAAAAATAAGAAACCATCTTTCCACTCTTGCAGGAGAAAGATTGTGATATATGAGCATCAGAGATAATTGCCAGATGCATTATAATTTAAAAGATAGTTGAATTTCATTTTAGAGAAAATAGAAACGGTTCTCGTATGTAGATAACTACACATAAAAGGGGATGGAGCTTCCAAGTTGTTGAAGAACAAACACCCTGTTGCATTCCTGTGTGAAATAAACTCCCCCATTACTATATATATATACTGTACATATCAAAGTGTAAATTGCTGTGTATATAGAGCCCATGTTATGGTCTCTGAGGAATGCAGAAACAGTTTTCCTGGATTTGTCTATGTGTGGACAGAATTTGTTTGAACACTTCCACTTCTGCCTTTGGCAAATGTTGGAGAACAATAACTACCAGGTGAGGAGAGGGTCCTAGGGAATATTTAAAGACCTGCGCGGATAAGTCCCCAAGCCAGATACAGTAACAGCAAAAAATCTGCGGGTCTGAAGTGATGTATATATAGACAGAGAGATTTACCAGCCAAAACAAGATGGAATAAGAGCTAATGGAGGGTCTCATTTAAGAGGACGGATTCCCATCACCCACCGAAGTGGCATGCTTCATCATTTGGGATCTCCTCTCGGCTGCAAGCTACTGCAGCCAAGGAGCTACAACTCCTTGCTAAATATAAAGGAGGAGCTCGCGGATGTTTTTAATCAGTAGTTTAGAGACGCAATCACCTAGGATTGATGAAGCATAAATAGTGTGGTGAAAGAGTGGTGCAGTGTACAAAGTGATTTAAAATTGACTAGCATGAGAAAAATAAATTTATTAGGTATCTCATGTTGTCAAAGTTTAAAAAGCAGTGAACGCGCGATCTGAGTAAATGTGCGAACGCGCTGGTAATACGGTCTACATGTTTCAGCCAGTGGAGGCTTTCTTCAGGACCAAGATGTAACTACTGCACTGTAAAGTAAGTGAAAATTACAAAAAAGAACGATACAACCATATACCTGTATATGTCACTGTTTGATCACAGGTCTTGTACTCCCGTATCAAATCGGGAGGGTACCCACCGCTCCTGGCAACCGTGAGGCAACGCTCTTCTCCGTCGTTACCCCGGGCCGGATCCTGAGAGTCACTTGCGGTTGGAGAACACCAAGGCAGTGTGTGGGAAAAGTGTAATTAATTTACCAAAGGTATCCTTCATTAGGATTTCCAGTCCTACCCCAGCAATTGTGCCTAGGTCATTGCAACCACAGTGCACAATCATGAGGTCTGGATGTTGACAATCCACAATGCTTTCAACCAAAGGTAGCAATTGATGCCACTTCTTTAATCCTCTAGGGCGAAGCCAAGTACTGTCTACATTAGGTAAATCCAAGCCCCTGTCAATGCCACTCTTTCTAGCAATCTCTCTGGCCCCAAACACAAAACTATGGCCCACAATCCATTTTGGAGACAAACTGGAGTACCACTGAGGAGAAGGCTGTAGCTGAATGAGGCAGTTTTCAAAATGAAAGGCAGTTAAAATGGAGGATAGTAACAACATTTAAAAATAACATATTTGATTGGATGCTGTTAATAAGCAGGTAGCTAAAAGTTGGTAGTGATTTTGTGAAAAATTAATTACTTCTGTGATTGGCTTTGGGCAAAAAAATGTATGCTGTTTGAGATACGCTTATTATTCCAAACAGTCAACCTCACCTGCTACAGTTCAATTTGAAGGCAGTATTGTGCTCACAGAAAAGGCTGTGAACTTTTGACCTGCTGCTACAAATGGGTGTTCTTAACATGTTTACTTGTGAAACGGAGCTAAAAGAGCTTGGGGGTTGGAGAATAAAAAAACCTGTACTGTAACACTTAAAAGGAGAGTGGTGTAGACACAATGCTTATTGTGGACTGTGTGCCTACATAATCACTAGTTTAGTAGGAAGTGAAACATACATGCAAACCATAAACAGTACAATGATAAATGCATGTATGGGCTTCCTTGTGGAATCGTGGATCTACCACACATTTTCACGGGGGCACTTTGAGCATCACAGTAGATCTGTGAATCTGACCAAAAGCGCTTCCAAATGTGGCTTCTTGACAGGAGTCTAAAAAAGGGTTAATAAAGTTTGACCATTCAGAAGTGTTATAACAAAAATAACAAAAAGGTAACGATTCGCTAACTACATCAGTATCACTAAGAGGAGATTGGGAAGGGTTGCCATTATTGGTTCTTCTGTACTGAGAGTGGTATACTATTCTTGTACTGCTGGCGTGAGAATTTCACTGAGAAGCGATTCTAAGTGTCATAGAGAAAAAAAAAACAGAGAGCAGCAAATAAATTTCACAGGTATGTCAATAAGGGGGTTCATTTTAATAAGTATAAGTATATAGTAAGTTGTGAGTGTATATAAGGTGAAAGAAAGTGAGTAGGTTGTATACAACAATAAAAGGAAGAATATAAGGAAGGGTAGATGATGATAAGAAAAAGCACGAGTAGCAAGGGAGGTAGGAAAATGTCCAAGTAGAAAATAGAGGTATTTTATGAAGGTACTGTCAAAGAATGTGTTTGGAAGAAGATGTGGGTGATTGATCTCAGTAGATAATTTAATAGTATATAATTTGTACCTAGTCACATAGACAGGAAAGCACTGATACACTCAGTTACAGTCTTAAACAAGCATTTGCAATGCAATCGGTCTCGCACTAGTGAAAGTTAGAGCTATTTGTGTTGTAAATGATATTGTTTTTTACTTATGTTTTTGTTTGTAGTGGAGAGGATGTATGTTGTATATAGTGGAATTATTTGGTTTGAATTGGAATTGTTGTGGAATTGTGTGGGGTGGAATTATGTGGTGTGTAGTGTATTTGTGTATTGGAAATATGTGGTATGGTGAATAGTTGGCTGTATAAAATAGACAGAAAGTAAGATTGAGAGTGAACGGTAGTTTGTGTATGAAGTGTTGAATGAACTCTAGATAGAGTAGCAGAAAGAGTGTGAGAAAGAGAGAATGAAGGGGAGAGAAGGTTATAGATGCATAAAGAGGCTAGGCTCGTGTATGCAGAAGACACCAAACGAAGAGGAGGAGAGTGTGTGTTTGCGGTTTGTATTTTTAGAAAAGTTATGGTAAAGAAACTGTGCTGAAAGACCTGAAGTGAACCAATATGAGAAATGCTGGATCAGTGCGTGCATGTGCAATGGAATTATGTGGATAGTAATTATGTGGTATTAAGTGTAGTGGACTTATGCGTAATGGTATTGTGTGTTTTGGAGTAGCATGTATTGAGAGGAATTATGTGACGTGGTGTTGAATTATGTGGCATGAAGTGGAATTCTGTGGGGTGGAATGGATGTATGTGGTGTGTAGTGGAATTATGTGTTGTGGAGTGGAATTTTGTGGGATGGAATGGAATTGTGTGGAGTTAAATTGTGGTGTGTGGAATTGTGTGGCATTGAGTGAAATTATGTTGATCGGAATTATGTGTCATGGTGTGGAGTGTATTTATGTGGAGTGTTGCTATGTGACATGGAGTAGATTTATGTGGAGTGTAATTATGTGGTATCGAGTGGAGTGTAATTATGTTGTGTGGTATGGAATTGTGTGCTGTTGAATTGTGTGGTGTGGCATTGTGTAGGAATGTGTGGCACGGTGTGGAATTATGTGGAGTGTAAATATGGGACACGTTGCAAAGTTGAATTTTGTTGAGTGTAATTATGTGTTCTGGAGCTGTGTGGATATATGCGGAGTGTAATTATGTGGCGTGAAGTGTAAATATGTAGTTTGGAGTGTGCAGTTTTGTTGAGTGCTGTGGATTTTTGGTGGGGGGAACTACAGCTTTAAAATCACACAATAAACCTGGTGAAATTTTTAAGTTCAAGTTACATAGCGAGCTGTTGTTACACGTATCACTGTCTTCAACCGAGTTCCCTCCTCAGCCAGAAGAGATCCTGTGTTTTTACTTCAATCCCCCTTTTCAATCCCTTCAAGGATGGACAGACAGCTGCTCTGTTCTTCACTCTAGTTTAAATCCTGGGCACCATCACACAGACACGCCACACAGACACGCGATCAAAAATCAAGTCAGAGGTGAGAGCACTGGAAGACTTCATTCCACTGAGTTCTGGGCCATTAGGGAGAATACGGGCAGTAGAATGTGTGAAAACAAAATGATTATAAATATGTCGATATGGCCGTTCGAGGGGGACTAACCATCCGCAGTGTCTCGACTCCCACTGAGACTATTGTCAAGGTATTAAAAGTGAGACTCACAAGAAGACCGTTAGGTCACGTGATAGGAAGTCATCAAAGGCAAAATACTTCACAGACAGGAAGCCCCAGGCGGCTACACGCCATAAATGTATCTCGAGACCCGAAATGCCCCCGATGTCAGCACACACAGGCAGACTTCGTACATATGGTATGGTATTGCAAACTAATACAAACTTATTGGGCTGTCGTCCTGGAGCAACTGAACAGAATAACGGGGTGGATGATAGCCTTAGAGATAAAAACCTGTCTTCTTGGCCGGATCCCCAAGAATCCCAATCGTAAAACGAGCAGACGATTTCTGATTCTGGGGCTTACGATAGCTGAGAGGCGAATAGCAATACATTAGTTGGCTCCGCAGGGGCCGCAGGTGGATAAATGGAGAAAAGATTTAAAAGAATGGGCGTTGGATGAGGAAGAACATATGAGGAAAACTAGGAAAGATGATAAACTCCCGGATGTACTGATGGCGTGGGGAGCGATGATACAAGAGATTGAAGAGCCTGCCCCACTCTCTACAGGTGAATCTCAGGACGGGGAACATCACACTAGAATTGCTACTCATAGTCAGGCAACAGGAGGAGGGGACACCCAAAGACCAATTTAATGATAGAACTTTAATATCGATCTGGCAGGAACCGGTAAGGGGGGGGAGTTAGATGGGGTGGTAAGTTGGTAGTCAATACATTTAAGCTAAGACCTGATTCCCCGCGGGGAGAACATGTAACAGAAATATCCTTTCTTTGTAGTGGAATATTGACCCTACAGTGTACATGTGTGTTACAAGCCTGTATATGAGCATTGACTATGTTTTTGAAATAATAAAGAAACCTTTTAAAAAAAAAAAAAAGACAGGAAGCCCCTTGAATGTTTCATTCCTTCCTGGATATAAATGCGTTACATTGTGACCTCAACCCCAGTACTATGTGAAGCCTATCTGCACACATAAGACAAAGTCGGCTATTTAAATAGTCCATGGTACTTGACTATGCTAAGCACATGATATAAGTAATTTCATGTTCACAGTGTTGTGAAGGGTCCCATGAATCACCACACAGCGGGAGTGCAACGTCTGGGCCTCTGTTCTCCGACAGTCAAGAACACTAAAGTGTCATATCCGTGGGAAAGTGCACCAATATGAGCCATTTTCACAGGGTGGTTGGTGAAGTTAATACTTTTCTTTTTTTATACAAAAACATTTTCAAATACAAGGCAAAAAATATTTAAATCGGCTTGCTTTGTAAGTACCTATTTCCACAACGTGAGCCTTCACATACATAGGTTAAGAAAATCGGGCATAAATACAAAATAGTTTTTCCAGTAAGTTGTAAAATGTGTACACTTGGGATATTTGGAAATCATATATAGATCTCCGCATCGCTCAGCTCGTGATTTAATTCTGCGTAAACTTGATCGATCTTTCTATTAATGCCTATCACACATCTCTCCCTTTCTAACCCGGAACGTGGATTTTACTGTCAGCAAAGTAAATTAATTAAGCGCACTGGCAGAATTATCTGTATCATGACCACAACAGCTCAGTAAATCAAGCCACAAGTTTTACTAATCTATTCTGAGTGTGACCTGCACGTCACATTAATATGGGGCAACCATAACTGTGTGACTATTTAAAATTGGATCCTCGAGTAAAGTCTTAAACTGCTCAGGATAACAGTGTAAAACTCCCTCCCTCCCTAACTGTGGTTATAACATAAATTACCTTTTAATATGCACACTCGCTTCCCATACCATTTTATGGAACACGTTTATTTTCCATGGGGTATGACATTTATTTGTACACCAAGGTATGTGTTGTTGTACTGTTTATGATAGTGAATTATTTTTAGGGCTCCCGGTTGTATGGCATTTATTTTCTTGACATTTCCGTCTGTATTTATCCATATTTATTTTTTGCTAATTTTACCTGTATTTATCCATTTTTATTTTGAGTTTTCTGAAACGAATGAAGCAAAAATAGTACATTTCCACATTTATTTAAATGATAAATGTAAACTCTTATTTGAATGTATGACAGATTTCAATAATATGAAGTCCGACGGATGATAAATCAATGCACATATATGAAAATATGAACATTTTAGTATCAACCTTTTGCATATCTACTTGAGTTGAAGCCTCATAACAATAACTTCTTTATTTTTAAACCGCTTACCTGTCAATTTACACAGCTATTGGCCTGACAGTCATGACTGACAGTATTCAAAATCACTCAAAAAAAGATACTAATTTCCGTTTTTATCCACATTTACAAATAAATACAGACAGGAAAATAAATGGTTTTCTGTCTGTATTTATCTGTAAAAACCAGTAAAAACGGAAAACAGGGAGCCTTGATTATTTTTCTCATCTGACGGATCCGTGGCCTCGGCTCCATTTACTGCAAGTTTACGGTTTCCATTTTTGTGTTATCATCAATAAAAAGATACGAAACACACTTTTTCTCTCGCAGTCTACACATAGAGAAACCGGAGAGACTTTCTGCTCTCGGGGTGAACGCAGAGGCGGGTGGACACATGTTTTTATTCTCGGGAAGCTGCGCTCGAATAATTAAATATGCATTTAAATGACGCAGGCTTTGTCTAGTGGAGAGACGTCGACGGGGTGGGGCCTTCAGATGTGCCACCCGAAGCGGGGCTTGTTAATGCTGTTTTTCTTCATGTTCCTTCCACGCCTGCAATGCATATGTTCCGGCCACTGGGTGTTCATCGCCATCTAAGAACAGCAGTGGGTTGCGGGGAGATTGATGAATGGCCCTTATTAGTTTGGTGGGGGCAAAAGGGGTAGCGTTGTGTTCCCCTTTGGGCAGGAAGGAAGTCTGCATTGGGTGATATAATGAAGGACATTGGCATTATATTTGCTATACCGAAGTAGTCACCATTTGGAAAGGGTGCTGTCCAAAGTGGCTCATAGTTTGCGCCCGAGCCACGGCAACCATGCCCTGCATAAATTATTAAAGAGATGTGTACTCCGTAAGCTTGCTTATAGCTGTAGCTCAGCGTCTGTGAAGTGGCACCACGCGAATAAAGTGAAACAGCAGGAAATGTGTGTGAAGAGTAATATGAAAGGAAGAATTAAGCGTCTGCGCCGTACTGATAACAGCAGAAAAAATCCACTTTAAATAAAGTAAATAAATAAAATAACATGGTCAAGTAGCACAAAGGCTATTCAGTGTGGAAGAGTGGCGCGTGCGAGTAAGCTGCTGCACAGCTTTCTTTCCTGCACACGGGGAGTGGAGAGAGCGTGGGAAGGCACTTAATGAAAATAAATAAGCAAAAAATGTGGGCACGCAACACGAAGGGTATGGATGTGGGGGAGGGGTAAACAATAACGCATGCGAGTAAGTGGCAGCAGTTTTTTTTTATCAACACTGTGCACGGGGAGAGAAGCGGAACGCGCTGAGCAAAGAAAACCAGTGCAAAAAGTGCACTAACACAAAGGGTACAAAGACAACGGGAGGGGGCGGGACCAAAGACAACAAGGACAACGGGGAGCGCTCGTAGCAGACCATAGATATCCAAAACGAGAGCGGCAGCGGGCAAGGGAGCAATTGCGAGTTTGGTGAGCCGCCCGCAATGAGACACGCAGCCACCATTTAAGTATGTGAAGGGGGCGCTAGAGGGCACGCTGCAAGATGGCCGCACGATAGTGCTGCTCTGCTGGCTGGGACAAATATCCATCAATTATTAGCGTAGATGGCAATCATAAACATGCAAGCACGTAATCAGGCATCAGAATATCGTCGCTACCAGTAATTACAGTCGGCAGACACTTTTGATGGGACTATTTGCCAGAAATCCACGTTGGAAGCAGCGCGCGCCATGAAAGGAGCATGAAACAAAATGGCGGCATGGTACGTTGATTAAATGGCTGCGGCGAAATCTTCACCACCGCTAACACCCCCACACTGCAATCCTGAGAGGGCGATACACCATCGGGAATAGTGGACATTCCCGACTGTATTATACTGGACCGTGGTGTTAAAAGCAACTACCCATGCTGTTGTACTGGATAATACGCACAGCGAACTGAAGCACAGGCAACGGCAGCAAATGGCGGCACAATGAAGAACAAGGATTCCTAGGAAACCGTGAAAAGCACAGCGCACAAACCACTGTGAGGGGACCGGACACCAACTGTGTCAACGAGCGACGCCGGCACGCACACGCGATGGTCCTCGCCTATGGTGAAAGCATCTGAAGGCAGGCAAGTGCAGCGAGCGGCGAAACTATGGGGCATGGCAGCGAAAGGCGTATTATATACTTTATCTAACTGAGACGTGCCCTAGAGACGGCACTGCGATCGGAGGACGCGCATCACTACAACTGCCTCTTCCCTGTCTCTCAAATGTTTACTGCGGGATTCTGGACCACGAGTGTCAAAATCCTGAGAGGGACACCAGAATAGGGGTCGCATTGCAGACGGTAGCTCAGACAGACCTACCGAGCACGAACGGCGGCGAAGGCTTGACCACAAAATCACAGTGACAGATTCTGGGCTGCTATTCACTGCGATCCCACTCCAGTGCTAAGACAACCCTGTCTTTGAGACGCTCGCAACCACTGGCCAACAAGAAGGCATTGGGTACACCACTTACTACTGTGTGCCTGACTACGCTGCTACTACACAACTAACGCCACCAAATACTACTGGAAACAACGCAAGCCGCGACAACACTGCACAGGTGCTTTAATTTCTCACGGATACTGCTGCGCAACATTGTAAAAATGGGCAAAACCGATAAACAACAGCCGAAATGATCGTTTGATGCCCGCCAAACACCTAGGACGACATTAGCGCACTCTGATACGGAATTGGACACAGAACAGACCAGAGACACGAATATGGAAGCTGCACTGTATGCTATCCAACAAAGCCTACAAGCAATAGACGGGAAAATCGATACCCTCACTCTTCGCATTGACAACATGGCTGCCAAGCTAGACAAGCAGGGAGAACACTTGGATGCCGCGGAAGTGCGGATCTCTGCGGTCGAAGAGGAATCCGGTGCCACGGCCCAAAAAATGCAATGATATGGAAAGGCTCCTCGACGTAATCAAAAACAAGAACGAAGATTTAGAAGCGAGATCCCGCCGGAATAACATAAGAGTTATGGGTATCCCGGAAAGCGCAAATACTGGGCGCTTAGAAACCTATGTCGAAGACATGCTGCGAGCGGTGTTCGGAGCCGACAGCTTTTCTCCTATGCTCATCATCGAGCGGGCACATCGATTGCTGGCGCCGAAACCACCGCCAGGAGCCCCACCGCGACCAATTATATCCCGAATCCTAAACTACAGGGATAGAGACACGATACTGCGACTAGCGCGGGAGAAACAACAGATTAATTATCAAGGTAACAACATCTCCTTCTATCCTGATTTTACAGTAGCGGTTCAGGCAGGGCGTAAGGACTTTGCACACATGAAGAAAAAACTGCGAGACATGGGCCTAATGTATGCAATGCTATATCCTGCAAGACTTCGGATAACGCATGAGGGACAGACAAAAATACTGACCACACCAAGAGCAGTACAGGATTTTATAAAACAAGTAACCACCAAAAGGAAAACTACAGAGCGTGCATTTTCCTCTTCTTAATTAGACTGAGCCAGCGGGTACTTTACTGCACTATGTGCACCAAACTGTGAAACTCAGTTGATATAAGCAAATGGTTACTGGCAGAAAGGTGCTAATCCCAACAGGACTACTCAAGGTAGGCTAAACACCCCACAAATGTAAACAGGCTGTAGTAAATATGTTATACGGACACTAGGGAAATGCACACAGCCTCGTGTAAAGACTGTGCAGGACCATGTAATTAGATTTCAATACTACAGTGTTGTGGAGGATCAGGATTATTAATGCACTAATAAATATCTAGATCTGTTTCGCCACGAATACCATTGCATAGGGGTTGAGACACGTACCGGGTATGGCAAATAAAGTGCAGATACTGAGCCAGACTGGCAACGATGGCGCGATAGCAATAGGCCTTGGCTGTAATAGAATATCTCAAGTCTTCACATAGAATACAGGCCATCTAAACGGCGACCATCCCGGCCACATCAGCTCCGCGGATGAAAGTGCGGACACCTAACGACCCCCCCGAGGGTACTCCCCAACATGTTTGAAATGTTGTTTACACTGTGTGACTGGGCATGTCTTTGGCATGATTGGGATGCTAACGTGGGTGGGGGGATAATGGGGATGTTTGGTTTTTCAGGCACATGTAAGCGCAGTACAATACTATCTGTAATAGAGAATTACACCTTATGTTGGAGCATCAGAAATAGACAGTGGCCACAGGTTGACTGCACACGAAGGGGCATGATACAATATGCACAAATATGCTATGTAATTAGGCATGGATAACAGAAAGGGTTCATCTGTGATCCGATTATTAACCTGGAACGTTTGGGGCCTAAACAACCCCAGGAAAATAAGGCAGGTGTTCACGTACTTAGACAGGCATAAGGTTGAAATAGCCATGATACAAGAGACTCATCTAACGTAAACCAACAAATGCAATCTGGGGGGAAAATGGGCTGAAACTATAATCAAGTCGTCCTATTCATCCTATTCTAGGGGAGTCCTAATACTTATTAAAAAAGGAATCCAATTTACCATAGACCACACAATTACAGATGAGCAATGATGGTATATCATTGTCACTGGACAGTTGTGAGGCACCCGCGTAGGACTAGTTAAAGTTTACGGCCCAAACATAGACGATCCCGATTTCTTCACGAATATCTGGAGACAACTAAGAGATCTACCAGATATGGAAATACTATGGGGAGGGGATCTAAATATCTCACTTAATGACGATCAGGACAGATCAGGCACAACAGAAAAACCTCATAAACAAGCAGTCAAAGTAGTACGAGACGGCATGTATGAATTCAAGATGGTGGATATATGGCGATTGCGAAACCCCCAACTCTCAGAAAGCACACATACATCCACAGCGCATAACAGCTGGTCACGTATCGACTACTGGCTGACAACAGAGGAAGTTAGTACATGGGCACGAGATATCCAACACCTCCCAAAGACACTATTCGACCATAAGCCAGTATTACTTACCCTAGAACTCCCCAATTACACACCCCCTCCTTACATATGGAGATTCAATGCCAAAGCACTTTTGGATCCACTCTACAACACCACATTTAGAGATGCTATAGAAGACTATTTCCAACTGAATAAAAATTCTGTAGATGACGCTAGCCTACTTTGGGAAGCTTTTAAAGCCACTATACGGGGGATCTGCATTAGTACGAACGCAGGAATACTGAGAGATATACGAGATCAATTAACTAGGTGTGAGAACATGCTGAAAAATTAGAAGAAGAATATGACCATACACATAGCGCAATTACACTAGGAGACATTAGGGACATGCTGAATGAATATAAGGAATTCGCGGAAAGCGAGCTTAAATATATAACGAGGAGGCAGACAGCTAGAACTTATGGCGAAGGTGGTAGATCAGGACGAGTACTAGCACAAAAAATATGCAGCGAGCGAAAAACACACACAGTAATTAAAATTAAAGACGCACGAGGCACCACACAGACAGCAGGTATATTAGAGGCATTCATGGCAACATATGGTGATCTATATGAGACACGAAACACAGCTACGGCACAAGAAGTCCTTGACTATTTAGAAGACATAGCACTAGCAGGGTTATCCGATAACCAAAGAGAATATTTAGCACAACCAATTACGATTGAAGATGTTAAAGACGCCATCAAAACATTACCCAATGGAAAAGCTCCTGGACCAGACGGGTTCACTGGGGAATTTTATAAAGAGTACGCTGAGTCACTGAGCCCTTATCTGGTGGAAATGTATGGAGATGCCCATAGTAAACAAATGCTCCCGCCCACATTACGGGAAGCATTAATAATAGCATTGTTAAAACCCGACAAAGACCCGGAAATCTGCCAATCGTATCGGCCATTATCCTTAATTAATACAGACACAAAAATCCTAGCCAAAATTATCGCCAAACGATTACAGCCCCTTATGCAGAACATCATCTTACCTGACCAATCAGGATTCATACCCAATAGATCCACGGCGCACAACATACGCACTTTATTTGCACTCTCCCATCAACTCAACCCAGAGCTGGAGGCGGCAGCAGTACTATTGGACGCTGCCAAAGCGTTCGACTCTGTTGAATGGGTGTACTTATTTACAGTATTGCAAAAAATGGGAATGCCCAATAGCCTGCTGCAATGGTTCAAGATCTTATATACCAAGCCAGTGGCGCATATAAAAGTGAACAAGCACATATCAGGTGTGATACAAATACAGCGTGGAACGCGACAGAGATGTCCACTGTCCCCCTTACTTTTTGCCATTGCGCTGGAACCACTAGCGTGTAAAATCAGGCAACGGCACGCGACCAAGGCATTGAAGTTTTTCCAGCGCCCTATAAATATATCACTATATGCAGACGATATGGTACTGTATGTGCGTGAACCTAGAGTCAATTTATCTCCCCTATTGCGGGAATGTATTACATTTGGAAGACAATCTGGCCTCCAAATCAACTGGAGCAAGTTCACGATACTCCCATTAACGGAAATTACTAAACCACATCACGTAGAATTCCCGTTCGAGTGGCACGCAGATCCAATCAAATATCTAGGAATATGGTCCCATAGGACCCGGGGACGGTAATAACAACGAATTATGGGACAGCGATAGTCAAACTTGACGAGCAGATTGAACGATGGATCCATTTACCATTATCCCTGGCAGACAGAATGGCTATCGTTAAAATGGTTGTCCTCCCTAAATTCCTTTATTTATTTAATAACATCTCTATAACACCGCCAGCTCCAGTTTTCAAGAGACTAACTGCTAGTATGACAAAGCTCATATGGGCAGGGAAGCAAGCACGCATTAAACTGAGAACACTAACATTAACATACACAAAAGGGGGATTTGCAGTGCCTGATCTCTTACTATACTAGTTATGCGCACAAGCGCAATATGCGCACTACTGGTACCATCCAATACGGTATATGCCACATGTAGCGGTAGAAGACGGAGATGCACGAACCATCCCACTCCGATGCATATTGCCACACCAGCGCACGCACATAGCCAAGGATGAAATAAACACCATCCGAACCACAAACTCAGCATGGCAACGCATGGGGAAGCTAGCCAATAAGCTGCCGCTGTATGCGCCAGCAATGCCACTGCAACAACATCCTGCCATATCGGTGACACAGAATGGGGATGGTATGGAGATGTTGCAACAAGTCGGTATAGATACGATGGGGGACCTATATAAAGAAGGCAAATTCATTGATCATACTGACCTAAACTATATAAGAAATCAAACATTGCTATTCAAATTTGCATTTTACAGATTAAGAGGAGCGATGAAGTGCCTCTATCCCACCTTTCCAGATGAACCACCAACGTTAACGGCATTACAAATGACCATTACCAATTCAAATAATACCCACATGGTGACAAAACTATACAAATTAATGCAAGAAGATTTGGTGGGGACTCTGGTGAGGCACGGGAGAGGTGGAGCGCTCACCTTGAATCGCCCCTAAATGAGGAAGACTGGCACAGTTGCTGCACGCTGACAGAAATGCTCACCCCTAATGGTAACCTATGCATAAAACACTATAAATATTTACACCAAATCTACCATACACCAATTAAATTACTGAAATATGGGCTCCGGGCAGATGCCTTCTGTCGGAGATGTGGGGAGGAAAACACCGACTTTATCCATTTGGCATGGCGCTGCGCTAAAATCAGGGACTACTGGGAGGACATAACTGCAATACTAGGCCGTACACTAGAAACTAAAACAGAATGCTCTATACAAGTATGTCTGTTGGGCCTAGTGAAACATTTGCGCTCTGTCAAGCGAAAATTATGTACTATAGCTTTACTATTGGCGAAGAGGAGGGTATCAATACACTGGAATGGTAAACATTCCCCTAGCAGCAAACAGTGGATAATCAACATGGTATACTGCAGAGACACTCTGAAAACATACGAAGAAGAGCTCCCAACAAAATCCAAGCCCAAAGATTACTGGAAACCCCTATTGGACTATTTGCGCTCTAACCCAGATATGTTGTCAACGTGCACTGAATAATTAACTGTGCTCCGGATGGAGGAAATAGGCAAAAATTATGTATTGTACTACAAATGATTGATATATATGTCACTCGCACTGTTGCGATGAACAGCATTGTAGCCTGAGATGTTCGTTGTATGTGTTTTTCAAGAATACAATAAAAACTTTATCTGTTTCTGCCTTAAGATAAGTCCCTTGTGCCATCTATACTATCGTCACTTATGTCATTTTGCTGTCGCAGTGCTGATGGTTTATTCACTTATTCTGTCTCTATCTATGATCTCTAAGATTTGAACTGTGCTGTATTTCCTTTGCAATTAGTATATTATTTATTTAGTTATTATTTATCTAGTTTTTATTTATTTGCTGTATTCTATGTATTCTATGTATTATACATTGTTTTGCTTCGAACAACCAATAATAAATGTATTGAATCGAAAAAACTTAAAAAAAAGTATGTGAATATAACACTAGATTTTTTCAATTAAGACAGCGCCAGCCTTGCGGGCGTTTGTGCAGGGGGGGGGTTGGAACGGAGCGTATTTAAAATGTATAGCGCAACGTTCGGGATAAAAAACAAAACAAAGGCACACGAAGGGCGTAGAGGGGGAGGAAGGGGGAACAAAGGAGGAAGCGTTCAAGCAGATTTACGTGCAGGGAGCGTGTTTAAAAGAAATCCAAATGCAAAGAAGCAGCCGCCATTACTGAAGCTGGCATCCAGTGCATGCTGTGTACATTGACATTCATTAAGTAAATAGTTCTCGGAGATGCTAATAAAAGCTCCTGAGTAAAGACACATGTAAAAGGGCCAGTCCTCATAGGAGGCGACAATAGGAGACAGGGAGGTACTAAGGAGGGACTAATAAGCCTATTAACAAATGAAAAGCCAACATTTACAAAGGACAGTCACAAAAGCCAATACAAAATAGGGGCAGAGAGTGGATGCAGCTTTAAATCTATACCTCAATACAGCATGTCTCGAAGAGACAGCGCAAGCGCTGTCTAGGCGAGACCTAAAAAACGGTAATGTACCCAGATGTAGCCAGACACTAACTGGCATACTGAGAAAGACACTAATTAAAGAATTCTCACACCCATTTACTCACCTATAGATGCACTTTCATAGTCATACTCACTCCCATGCAGGCACTGTCAGATTCACTGAGACACATATTCAGACATTCATGTATCCAGCAATCACTCAGATGTACACAGTCATGTACTGAGTAATTCACCTAGTCACCCACCCATACAGGCACTGACATACATGTTTACAAAACCATAGAGCCAATCACACATTCGGTCAGAGAGTGACAGAGTCACTTACACATTCAGTCACATATCTGCACAGCACTTATATATCCAGCCACTCACACACCCTTTCACACACCCACATAACCACTCATACACATAGTCACAGACCCAAACAGCCACTCATACACCCATTCATTGATCCATACAGCCACTCACACACCCACTTACAGACCCATACAGCTTTTCACATACCCACTCACAGACCCATTGAGCCACTCATACACCTGCTCACAGACCCATACAGCCACATGCAATCCTACTCACATACCCACACAGCTACTCACACCCACTCACAGACTCAAACAACCACTCACACACCCTCACCAACCCCCAACATCACTCACACACCCACTCACACATCCACTCACACACTCAAAACTACTCATACATCCATTCATACACCCATACAGCCACTCACACACCCAGTCACCAACCCATACAGCTACTCACACACCCACTCACGGACCCATAGAGACACTCAGACACCCACTCACACACCCACAAAACTACTCTCACACCCATCCACAGACCCATGCAGCCACTAGTACACCCACTCACAGACCCATACAGCTACTCTCACACCCACTCACTGACCTATACAGCCACTCACACACTCACTCTCAAAGTTTACAAGTTACAGTTAGGAAATTCAAATTTTAAAAAAACCTTTGAAATTCACTAAAACACAAAGGTTACAGGGACATTTTAGTTAGGAAGTTGCATTAAAAAACTGTAGAAATTCATTGAAAAAACCAAAGGTTACTGAGACCGTATAGTTAGTCATTATACTTAAAAAAACCTTAGCAATTAATTGAACAAAACAAAGGTTACAGGGACATTATAGTTAGGCTCAGATTGTACATGCTCAAAACCATAGAAATTCAGCAGTTATAGTTACCTGAGCTAACTATAATGTATTACTCTGCAATGCACTGCTTATGACCTCACATATGACATCACTGATGACATGGTCAGTGACATCACTGATGACATCACTGATGACATTTCAAATGACATCACTGATGACATCATCTAGTGATTGAAAGAGTTTCATAAATGTTTAGGACACTTAAAGATATATAAGCTACTGCATAAACTAAATTATTATTTGTTCTCTACTACTAATAAGTGACACTATTTGTAACATATGCCATCTGAGTGGCTGTGTTACTGTCTGTATCTGTGTGTAAGAGGGTGTCTTAGTGGTTGTATGGTTGTGTGACTGAATCTGCGAGTGGCTCTATGGAGCTGTCTGTGGGTGTGTGAGTGGCTGAATAGGTCTGTCAGTGGGTTTGTGAGTGGCTGTATAGGTCTGCCAGTAGGTGTGTAAGTGGCTGTATATGTCTGTGAATGGGTGGGTGAGTGTTGTTTGGGTGTGTGAGTGTCTGTTTTAGTGCTTGTATGGGTGTGTGAATGGATATGTGAGTGATTATATGGATGTGTGAAAGGGTGTATGAGTTTTATATTAGTGTGTGAGTGAGTATGTAAGTGGTTGAATCCGTGTGTGACTGGGTGTTTAAGTAACTGTGTGGGTGGGTGTGTAAGTGATTGTATGAGTGTGTGAGTGGCTGTCTCACTGGTTGATCAGTGTGTAAGTGGATATGTGAGTGTTTGTGTGAGTGGGTGGGTGAGTGAGTGGTTGTATTAGTGGTTGTATGGGTCTATAACTGGGTATGAGTGGTTGTGTGGGTGTGTGAGTGGTTGTCTGGGTCTGTGTGTGGGTGTGTATGTGGTTGTATGTGTTTTTCAGTGGGTGTGTGAGTGGTTGTGTCGATGTGTGAATGGTTCATATGGGCTCGTGAGTTGTTGTGTCAGTGGCTGTTTGGGAGTAGGAGGGTAA
Organism: Calotriton arnoldi; assembly: GCA_963921515.1. Taxonomy (NCBI): domain Eukaryota; kingdom Metazoa; phylum Chordata; class Amphibia; order Caudata; family Salamandridae; genus Calotriton; species Calotriton arnoldi. The sequence goes on along the minus strand of CAWUFW010010199.1, from coordinate 519,126 downwards.
GTGGTTCTGTGGATGATGTCATCAGTGATATCATCAGTGACGTCATTTGAGATGTCATCAGTGATGTCACTGACCATGTCATGAGTCATGTAATATGTGAGTTCATAAGCAGTGCATTGCGGGGCATAGGTTATAGTTAGCTCAGGTAACTACAACTGCTGAATTTCTATGGTTTTGTGCATTTTTGTGTATTCTTTATAAGGGCCTCTCAGTATTAGGCAAAACAAAAATATGCTAGAGAGGTGGCCTACTAATCTAATAAATAGGCACAATGATTACTCCCAATTGCTGTAACAATGGCCATCAATCAAGCTTGACTTAAGCTTGACTTAACTCTGATTTTCCCAAGGTACTGAATGAAGGCTATCAGGCCACATTGACTTGAAATGAAGTTGCATTTATGTAATGTTTTTTACTGCTGATGGGACATTGAAGAGCTTTACGGTGAGAAGCATACTACCCAGGAGTCCAAATGCAGTTGTCAGTCTATTGATTATTGAGATTTGTCTTTCACTCTGAAGGAAACTATTCCATGCATTCACTCCAGTTTCTTGGTGGTACATTAATGACTTAGATGTCAGTAAATGGTCGAAGGAATAAATGGATATTGTTAGTTTGCAGTGATATGGTTTCAAATAAAGAGATTAAAAGAGACAGGCATGCTATCTAGGTTAATAATATATACACAAGAGCCATGCAGAAGGTAGAGGGGGGAGGGGAAGTGTAAGGCAAAGAAAAATTGAAAGTTTAAGTGAGGTCCATTTTTCATGCAAGGTTTTAGGAATATATCAGGAGGAAATATTTTTGTAATAGCATGCAATCTGATCTGTGGATGTAAACCGGCAGAAAGAGACAGGTTTACATTCTGCTCTAAAGGAATGTGGCTTTTAACAGTCTTTCTAGAGATGTTTTAACTTTCAAAGAGATGGCAGATACCTGCCTTGCTGAAAAAAACAAGTCAAGTGCTTGTTAAGACCACTTTACAAGCAACCTTCAAGCAGTGTGACATTTAAGCACATTCTAATAACCATAATTGCCATTTGCCATACCATTGAAAAAGATAGGGTGTAAAATTGTTCGAGGTAAGTGATGTTATATCTAGCTCTTGTGCACATTCCACTGTATGCAATGCAAACAATTCTTTCAAACCCAGAAATGACCCTTATGTCAACCTAGAGCAGCAGTATTATCGATACTATAAAGTATTTCTTTTTTTTAGAGTTTTATATAGCTCAAACTTGACCCGAAGGTATCAGTGCACTTTACATGAGCACCAATTGCGTTACACAAGGACACATTCATTTTTGTTAGTCACGGGGAGATTACGTGATTTGCCCAGAATCACATGATGTTGAGCATCATTGCCGAGACTCGAACCCGGATCCCCAGGTTGAGTTCGGCCGCCCTAGCTGTTAGACCACATCCTCTCCCCGTAAAGTACTGTTATAGTTTAGACAATCCATTTTAAACCATACATAAACTACACATTTAAACAACTGCCAACTTAATATATGAGACGGTAGTTGATAAACGCTTTGCAGCAGTTATCGTTAGTGAATTTAGTGCATGTTTATCCAACCCCTTTGTTATCTGGTTCAAAAGGTGCTGCCCCCTGCCCCACCTGAAGACCACCATGCCCTACAGACCAGGCCCTACAGAATGCAGAATGGATGTGTCTGAGGCCACTGTGACCTTCCAGCATCCACCTTGATTCTTAGTGAAGCAAACCTAGCAGTAACAATAAGTAACATCTATGGCGTACAAGATAATCATCTCTTCCTGTGGTAAGACAACTGAGTCCCCTGTAATTCAGAAGCTGAATGACATTGTTAACTCTAATCCGAAGGGAGAGGTAGCTCTAATCGTAGGAGGGGACTATACTGGTCCATAACAGAATATTTCTCTTTCGATACCGAGACAGTGTCCTCCAAGACAATACTATTGGAAGCCCTAAAACCAATGTCCTGAGGGTAGATATTAGCTTTGGGGGCGACTGAGCGCTAGCGCAGATCCCACACATTGATGGAACTTGAGGTGCAAATGCATACACTTGAAGAACATAGCTGTGAGAGGGGCGGTGGTTTGGCGCAGCGGTAACTGTGCCAGATCCAACAGCAATACCAACAACTACTCCTAGATGATGCCAAACATGCATGGTGGACTTCACAGAGCCACATATATCAATGGGGAGACAAATCGAGTAGAATGCTGCATAGGCTTTGTCAACCTGCCCATGCAGCCTTCCCACTGCCACTGATACAGGGAGGGATGCTTTCGCTCCTCAAGGAAGTAGCTCAAAGCTTTGCCAAGTATAATGGGGAGATGTACGCCTAGAGAGAAGTAGTAGACAAAGGACAAATAATCGAATTCATTGAGGCACTGCCCCCAAAATCTCTAGCAGATGCTGCCCGTACACAGATGGGTGAGCTGATCACTGAATAAGAGCTGTCTACAGCCCTTGCGGAGTTGTAGCCTGTGAAGGCCCGGGGGCCTAATGACTTCCCCAGTAAATTTCTTTCTTGAATCATATATGCCGCAATTGGGGAAACATTTGGTGGGGGAGATTCGTACAGTGCTTGAGGAGGCACGTCTTCCGCCAGGTTGGAGGCACATTGAAATAGTTTTGTTCCTTAAGCCGGGCCGTCCACCTCAAGTTCATTCATCATACATCATTCATCATACCATCCGATCTCTCTCCTCAATATCGAGGTAAAGCTTCTCACTAAGACCTTAGCCAATGGACTAATTAAATATATGCCTGAACTGATTCATCCTGATCAGGCTGGCACTTATGTCCCACCTTGTCACACACCACAATATCAGACGTGCTTATAATGCCTTGGCGGATCGACTGGGAAGGCCTGCAGTTGGCCGATATTGATAAAACATTTGATTCCATTAGTTGGAAATACCTCTTTGCTCTATTTCATCGCATTAATCTAGGGCCATGGCTCCTTTTATATATTTAATTACTATACACCGACCCAACTGCCTCGGTCCAGGTAGCTGGCACGGTCTCTGCTCCTTTTCAGATCCGCCGGGGTACCAGACAGGCGTGCCAATTGTTCCCCCTGCTGTTTGCCCTGGCCATGGAGCCTCTGGCCGCTTGGGTTAGGGTCGACACTCAAATGCGAGGATTTGAATGGTCTTCAGGGCTGTCGGATAGTATGGCCCTGTATGCCGATGATGTATTATTCTTCTTTATGGATCCTGCAATCTCTGGACCTCATATTTTACAAATTATGCAGGTTTTTGGTGAGACCTCCAGACTATATATGAATGTTGGGAAGTCTGTGATATTTCTGATAGTTAAGGGCACTGGAGAGCTATTCATGGGTTTAGGTATCTCAGGGTATTTGTTTCTCTAGACCTAACCATTTCATGGACCCAAAATATAGCCACATTGCTAGTTAAGGAAGGGTTGAAGGCCCGGACCCCACTGCCATTATCCCTACTAGGAAGATCAGCCATTTTTAAGATAGTTTCCCTGCCCCGTTTGATATACCAACTACAGATCTATCCCTACACTATTCCTCCATCGTGGTTCCGACAGGTCAATGCAGCTCTGAGTCAATTTTTATGGGAGATGGTACATCCTATATAGACCTGCTTTCAGTCCACACATTGCAGCTGCCGATGTGGAGTCCTGTAGTGTAGCTCCTATTTCCCTTATAGGCTCTGCGCATTGGAATAATATATCCTATAGGTTTGACATAGGACTAAGGTCGGTATGTCCCTATCGAGTATATTAAACTTAATTACTTGTGCCAGCTAGCTCAGAGGCCACTAGAAACTTCTTGACGACAAGAAGGGATTAGTTTCTGGCTGCCGCAAAACATGACCACTGTGTTTCCCTTACAGAATCAGGATGTGTCCCAGAGTTGTAGAAACAATAGATAACCATTTCACTCAGCTCAGTCGTGCATGTTTTAGTTATTCTCAGATTTACACAGAAATAACCAGACGGGCGTTTCAATAAAGGATTTATTGAACAGTCTTGTTTCTGTTGTAAGTTATATGTGCTGTTACGATCACAAGACAGTATGCGAGATAAATAATGTACAAGGTGAGCAGTAAAAATAAATAATACTGCGTCAGCATTATCTTTTTAGCATATATGCATTTACATAAAATGACTCAACCTAAAAATGCGAGTACTCATACGATGCGTTTCTAGCCTAGTTCTACCCAGTGTGCCTAACCTATCCTAGGTGTAGGGAGAAGTAGAAGTAGGTGCTGTATTCCTGACTAGAGTATACTAAGAGTAAGTTACGCCTAGCATGCCAAGAGTCTATTATGCCAAGAGTCCCTCTAGGTTCTAGTCTGCTCCATACCTGAAGAATGAGAGAGGTAGGAATCTCTATCCGGACTCGAACTCCAACACCCCGCAAGGGAAGTTAGATCACTGGAAGCTGGACTCTCTGCGTGCAGGAAGGGCAGCGTCTTCTCAGTGCGTCTGGCCGGGAATCGGGCTCCTCTGAAGTCGAGGTCTCCTCTGATTTACAGGGGTTTGGGAAGGTATATTTATACCTGAAAATGTTAGCATTGACGTGAGTTGGGTAGCGAAAGACGTCATGAATGAATCCCTTAGGGAATAAGAGGTTCATGCATAATGTATGAGACCTTGAAGAAATCAATAGTCCTGGGCAAGGGAAACTCCCGCAGCCAGAGGGTCTGTTTTTTCATGGACTCGTTGAGACGCTAGGGTGGACGGATGTCGGAAGCCATGCCTGTATTTGGTATGCATAGTTTATGCCTAAATAAGGTCTGGGATTCTATGCCTATATAAGGGCAGGTTGGATTGTGCCTATATATGGTCATGATTCTAGAAAGCCCGTTTAAGGACACCCTATGAAGTACACAACACCCACTCCTCTTTTGTGTATACAACAATACTAAAATGCTAAACATTTAAAATGCTAAACATTAAAATGGAGCACCGCATATTAAAATATATCCTAAAAAGCTTTAAAAGATACATTAAAATGCAAAGGATGCTGTACATTATTAAGCAGTGCTTTTCATTTCCTGCATAAAGAGTGAAATAAATGCAATCGGAACGAAATATAAAAGCAATATTTACATATGACGAGAATGAATGCAAGGTTGTTTCAAAACAAAATCATTCCCTGTCATGAAATTCAAATGAACTGAGTTAGACACACAAGATGACTAAGTGTCCCTGGAAGTACTGCCAAGTCTGTATTATAAGGCTAGTTTTACTTTAAGCAGATTGGATTGCCATTTTCGTTCGAAAAAAATGGGACAAAAGTTCAAATTTGGTAATGTTCCAAGTCTTTGAAAAATGAAGGCCAAATTGTTGCTGTTGTACTGGAACAGAATATGCCAAACAGAGTCAGTTCACGGGTCTGGTGTAAACATTAGATCATCTATTTCAATAGACAAAACATCATCCACTGTCGCTGGTGTAAGTTCGAACACCCCATGTAAGAGATCGACCGCACAAAGATGGGAAGCATCGCCCTCAGCATAGGCTGCTGCAGCAATGTTCGCGTCCGTTGTTACCTGTGTGCCTGGAGTTGTTTCTCGTACCTCAGCAGCAGCAGGAGGCGACTGTGAGATCTCAATGAATGCTGACATCAGTATTGGGAGCCTCTGGGGACAACACGAAGCATGGACCGTTATCGGGACCAGCAAAGTATCGACGTCCTTTGGCGCAGCTGATGGATATGTTAGACAAACGTCCAACACGCATTCTTCACCGCATAGCAGGCATCGTAGAACAGGTAAGATGCAATCATGCCAGATTGGTCGGAATGACAGGAACCACGTGGTATTAAGGTCCCGTAGACGAGTCATGCCCAATAGCTGTACTATTCGCTCACGGCACTTTCTTTCAAGGAGAACTTTCTCCATTTCGCTCGGAGTTATTTCTGCGAAGCGGCTGGCCATAGCGCAATAGCAGACAGATGAATAGAATTCCCGCAACAAGAGCTAGAATTAATGGTATGCCACCAAACACCGAATGTGCAAAGTTCGGAATGATTCCAAGTATTGCCTGGAACGGTGCTAAGAGACCGATGCAAATGCTCTTAAATACATGTACAATTCCTGTTGTATCTGACATGTTAAAGATACGTGATATCATTTCTACGAAATGTATAGGGCAGTTTGTACGTATTAAAGTCTGTATCTCAGCCGAAGTCCTTGCAATTTGTAGATCATAGGTTTCTTTGGCCGAGGTCAAAGGCACTGTTTGCTGTAAAAGCATGGCTTTCATTCTGCTTAAAGTATCAAATCTTATAAAAGAGACGTTAAGTGAAGGCCACAAAGGCGACTCCCTGACGGTGTCTATTGGGGGAAACAATACTTGCATACAGCAAGTGACCCTGGAGTTGACCGTTACTAGATATGGGATGCCGGGCAACATTCCACAGCAGCTCTGATCATTCAACATGAGGTAACTCCCATTCGAAAGTTGTCCAAACGTTGGATTAATCACAGCAGCTGGAGAACCGTGCTGATGGCAAGACAGGTTTGCCACAGAACCATTACAAGCTCCGTGTAAAATAATGTCCTGACATATGAGTGAACCGGTCAGTGCATGTTCACAGTTAGTACCGCTAAGAAACACTTCACGATCCCCACTCCAACATTTATGTGTATACGGTAAATTCCAAGATGTCTTAATGTATTCCTTACCCAACCTTTCATATTTGCCTGCTTGCATCTGTCTGACACAATACTGGAACTGAAAAGTTGTCACAGGTAATGTTATTTTGCCATGAATAAGCCATTCTGTAGCTGGTTTTTCTGCCACTGTGAATGGTAATTTGTCAATTTTTTCAATGCTCAGCACTGTATACTTTGCTCCTCTTTGTGCCAATTCGATCTGTTTATCAGTTAGATTGTATTCTGCAAATAGAGACGACGTGTTGATGAAACGCCAAGGCACATAGCCCGCTCGCAAAGATTGCAGCGTCCATGTCAATAACACTATAGAACGTAATTGAGACTGACCTTGTTGTAACATAGCCAAATCTTGTTCTAGAATGTCGATAGCAGAGGATACAATGCCATCCAATGAATAAATTCTGGAGGACAAAGTTGTTAACCCATTGTCGACTACAGAGAGTGTTTTCTCTAAATTAATACGATCAAGTTCACGTATTCGTTCTGCAGCCTCTATCTGTGACACTTTCCATGCTTCGTTATAAGCAGCGGAGATGCCGGCATTTATGAAACGTTTTTGACGCGGTTTTCTTGGTCCAAGCAAGAATTCCCTAAGATCTGCGTCGTGTGCAAGTAAGGTTAAGTGTTGCTTCACATCCTGTAGTGTAGATGTATGCAGCCAATCGAGGCATAATTTTCCTACACTATATGTTGTTACTACCCCCGGATGTTGTCTTTGGACATATCTTGGGTCTGGCCTATGAAGTGCAAAGCCCTGAGTTTTGTTCAAGAACCTTTCCTGACAGTTGTTTGTGTCTGTGGGCCAGATCAACCATTTCTTCCAATTTGGATGAGTTCTGTTGAGTTGTAGTACATTGTCAACTGTCACCACTGCCTTTGTATTATTATCACTGGCAGGTGTTGGCACAGAAGGTGATTTCATCTCTTTTATCTTGGCTAATCCAAGACAAGATGTCTGTTGGACGGTGTCATTCAAAAACAGTATTTGTTCAGGGATGATACAGGCTCTAAATAAAGCTTCTATACCCTGTACTTGCCAATCTTTACTACCCCAGACAGTTTTTGTCTCAATAGTGTCTTTCCATAAGTCGAAACCCTGTGTAGACAGTTGGGCAATAAATGCTTCAGAGTAAATCTGTTTGGTATTTGTTAACATAATTTTCAGTCCTGTTTTGTTTACATTTTTATAGTAAAACGTTTCTGGATCAGATGTATTATAACCTGAAAAATATGGAAACTTACTAGCAAAAGTTTTCGAACTACCTTGTGGTGGTGTAGGACAATGTTCCCATTGGTTAAACATAAACACATTTCTTGGATATGCAGTTTTGTGCAAATAATGATGACCATAGTGGTTGTAACAATACATTTCTTCGTAATCATTTGTACCCTCTAAATATTCATTTTTAGAAAATGCAGCAGATTTTTCTAGATCAAACATTATATTTTGAACAGTCTCTAAGTCCCAATCATCTGAATAGGTACTGGACGTTATCAAATCGCTTAGTGAAATTTTAAACAAATGTGGAATGTTCAATTGTTCACTTGGACCGAAGATTTCATAATCTGTTTTGTCCCACACTATACCATCCTGTATAGGAACAGCTGTGATGTTCACTGATGACAAGTCTCTTGCTTCACGATGGGAAGATTTATGTGGTTTCAAAAGCACGTTTATGTCCTTTCCTTCAATGTTCACATGGATGTATCTGCCACTTATAAGCATGCTTACTGTTGTTACCAAAGTTAGCCAGAGCAGGAAAACAAAAAGTCCAGATGTAATCCAGAGTTCAATCCATGGAGAAACCAGATAAGTCTTTTTCAGAAAGTGAATAAAGTCTTGTACTTGCTGCTTGAGTTTTGATGATGCTGGCGTCGTTTCAGGTTCGCTTGGATCCACTGAGAATGTATCAAAGTCAATGAAATAGCCAGAAGCAGTTCTGTCAATTGTTGGAATTGCATCAGGATTCGTTGAAATCACAGGAACCAGTTCTTCACGTGTCACGTTAGTGTAGACAGGTGTATTTGGACGAACTGTTATTTGGTTGTCAAGAGGGATGAGTTCCATAGCTTGGTTGCATAGTCCTTCATTTGTTACAGCTGAATTCTCGATCGTGATCAGTCTTTCAGTCTGAACCTCTTGAATAGTAGCGAGAGGAGTGCGTCTGCTACTAGGTCGGAGTCCACGAGGCCTACTATTTAGTATTGGCCACATGTTGTGGTTTGATCAGGTCGATTGACACAAATCTTTTCTCCTTTCTTCCAGCAAGGGGCGGCAGAAGTACTGTCCTTGTTCCTTGAACAGCTAGAACAGGTACCGGTTGTCTGTAAGAAGGTCCAAATTCCATCTTGTCCGCGATTTTTTCTCTGACTAGATCCCCAATTTTTGGAATCCAGACAGGCCTTGCTGGGACCGCTGATTTTTCCCCAGTGGTGGTTGGCTGTAAGGATACGTTGCTTTGTTTCGTTCTTAACTTGTTAAGTTCCTGTAAAACAGCCAAACGATCTTTGATATCAAATTCTTTTTTATCCACCACTGTGCCTACGTGCTCTAAGTCTGGAACCCACATTCTTGTCCCAAATAGGACCTCATATGGAGTGACTCCCCTAGAGAACTTCTTGGCAAGTTATTGATAGCGCGCTGAATGCTAATGAGGTGTTTGACCCACCCATCACCCGAGCCTAATACCCTAGCTGTTATAGACTGCTTTATGTCCCGGTTTTTCCTTTCCACAACAGAATTTCCTCAGGATGGAATGGAGAGGAGTACCGCAATGCAACGCCCAGACTGGCCATGGCCTCCTTGTAAGCCCTAGAGCTAAACGCAGGACCCTGGTCAGAATGAAACGTGCCTATTGCGTATGTGCCGATAAAGACTCGCAAATCTTTTATAACAGTTCGAGCGTCAGCTGAGCGCTGAGGCCATAACCATAGGAACCGAGAGCATGAATCCACTGCAACCATGATGTATTTATAATTACCGTCCCTTTGCAACGGACCGCAGTGGTCCAGGTAAACACAAGCTAATGGTTTATCTGAAATCAATAACGGTGTCTGCGCAGGACGGTTCACTGTTGAGACTTTCATCTGCTGGCAAATATCACATTCTAAAACATAGTTCTTAGTTTGTTTCCGAATGCCAGGCCACCAATATCTTTGCTTGAGTAAAGATACTGTCGCAGAAACACCTGCATGGGCAGAAGCCATCCCTTCGTGTGCTGCTAGGATAAGTCCTAATCTGCGTTCCTTGTTTGGTATTACCCTATCCCCCACTCCAGGGATTCGAGCAAAAGGAACGTTATTCGCATCAATTACATAAGAGTACTTGAGTGGAAACTTTTTTGGTAACGCTGCACTGCTGCCTTTGCTTGAAGCATTGACAGCTAACATTATCTCACCGTCTATTTTTGTTTTTGAACGAGTGATCGCAGCTACGGAAGCCGTTTGCACAGCCCCCTTCGCGGCTTCGACAGCCAATGAATTCCCTGCAACGTGAACGCCATCACGCTGATGACTCAGTGTGTGAATCACGTGAGCCTTTGGTAGTTCGTTTTTCAACAGAACTACTTGTTCCCAAAGCAATTTGTGCTTAATTGTGCCACCTTTTGCATCCTTAAAACTATTTTCAAGCCAGGTTCGTATTTAGTTATTATACGACTGAACACAGTAAAAGGAATCGCACATGATTAGTTTGAGGAATTCTCGATCCGTACTTTCAAGTGCCAGTTTGAATGCCTGTAGTTCAGCTCGCTGAGCTGTACAATCACCTAGTGACTGAGTTTTTGTGACCATAGGTCTGAAGATGCCATTTCGTATGCGACCTTTAACGATTGCACACGCTGCACTGTAAGCTTGCTTACTCCCTGTTGCGGGCTGTGCAGATCCGTCAGTGTAAATTACGAATTCATACTGATCGAGAGGCAGAATCTCAGTGGGCAGAGGACATTCTTGTTCATATTGGAGAAATGCCTGTGTTTTTAAATCTGGATCAAATACATATTCAACATTAGTTGCAGCAAGAGAATTAACCCACTGTATCCATCTCGGATGTAAAGCTTTAGCATTCGGAATGCTCGCTTTTGTGACCGCTTCTAAAGCCGGTACTGGGGTAACGACAATTATGCGTTTCCCTTGGGCTAAGGCTCTTTCTTTTGCTACAGCTGTTTGAACTGCTGTCAGAATTTTTTCAGTTGAACTGAAACGCATTTCCGCTTGTGTGTACAAATGTGATTTGTATGCAATTGGTACTTTCTCACCCTCGTTAAAGGTTAAGTAAGTGAATCCACATTGACCCGAAATTATTCGAATCACCAAATTTCTTTGACTTACGCGTGTTTGTAAGTGATTTGTTGCTAACATGTTAGCTTGAAGTGAACGCAAAATTTCTGTGTGTTCCTGTGTCCAGTTTTTATTTGAAAAATCAGGTTTGATTAATGCGTAGAGAGGTTTAACCCTTTCTGCATAGTTTAGAATGTATGTTCTACCAAAATTTAGGAATCCCAGTATTGATTGTAAATTTTTTAGCGTTTTTGGAGGTTGGAGCAGCGCACACTTCTCTAGAAAGTTAGCTGCCAAGCTCTTGCCTTCACTTGAAAGCTCATATCCCAAAAATAGGACATTGAGATGGGCAATTCGGGACTTTTTAAAGTTGAATTTATAGCCCTCAGAGGCGAATCCCAATATAATGGTGCTCACCCTGTTCAAGTGTTTTTCCAAGTCATCGTCTGTCAGATAAATATCATCGACATAGGACAATGCCTCGTTGTCATAAATTTGTAGTAACTCCGTTACTCTTGCTGAGAATAACCCCGGGCTGTTCTTGAACCCTTGTGGGAGTCGACAAAAGTGACGCTGGGTCCCCATTATGGAGAATGCCGTTAAGTACCTACTTTCAGGTGCTATTTTTTGACAAAAGAAACCATTTGAGATGTCTAATGTTGTTTTGTATTTTTTGCGCACAATGTTATTCATTAATGCTGTGCTGTGTGCATTTTGCACTGCAAAAGTTTTAGAACAAGTGTTTAAATGTCTGTAGTCCAAAACTAGACGATATTTATTGTCTGGTTTGGAGACAGGAAATAAAGGATTGTTCATTGATGAGGTGCTAGTTTCAATCACCCCTTGGTATTCAAGTTGATTTAAAATCTCCCTGACCTGTTTTTTAGCTTCTTGCTTAATTGGATACTGCCTCTGAGCAGTAGGTTCATGTTTCAGATGTATTTTATGGTGAGGGAGTCCTCATCCCATCCTACATGATTTTTATATAATGCTGGAGCCTGGGCCACTGCCCATTTTCTGGCATATGTATATTTTAAGTGAATTGGAATGTGATTGGAGAAGGCAGGCATAATCATGTCCTCGCCGTGTGGGCACTCCCTGACAAATTGTGGTGGCCAGTCTTTTTCTGCTAGAAGTATGTCATAACCCTTTGATAGTCTTTCCCAAAAAAGTGCTTTAACCTGTCTGGGTTTGTCTCCCTCCATCCGGAGTGTTATGTCATATAACTTTTGTGGAGTACTAACCCTGGTGTCTACAGTCTCTACTGTAATGTACTCATTCAAGTCCACTATCTCCAGAAGTTCCATCAGGTTCTGGCGAGCTATTGTGACTTCTGCTGCACTGTCCAGCATTGTCTGAGCCCATTCTCCGTTCTTGAGTTGCGATCTCATTATTCTCGGCATGTCTTATCTTCAGACCTGCTACTTTCTTTTTGGAGAATTGAGGTTTAGCTTTAATTTTTGTTGCGTGCTTGTCGTTTTTCGATTTCACGCGTTCTTCTCTATGTTCTGTTTGTCCTCTTCTTTCCGAAGTCTGTGATGAGACCTGAAAGGGACGAGAGGATCGTGTATCAGTGTCTTGATACCTATCAGGTTTTCTCAAATTATCCCTATTCTTGAGGTTGTACCTCCTTTCAGAGGGCTCCTTTTGAGGAGACCTACCTCGGGATTGAGAACCTTTCTCGTTTGAATTTTGTTTGTTAGATTCCCACTTCTTTTTAGAAGATGTAGGAGTTTGTTTAATTGAGTCCTTTTCAGGACTTTCCGATAGTTTTGGTTTAGCTGGTCTCCCACCCAAACTATCTCTGCCTAATTCTGCATAAGATTGCTCTATAATTCTGGGTAGCTCTGTCTGATGTTCTGTAACATCAAATTCCCTTAGTTTTTGTCGGATCGCCACTGCTGCTGCCTCCCCTTTAATATTAGATAATATTATCGTTGAGACCTGTTCAAAATTTTTCAGTAATTTCATACCTAAATTTAAAGCAGGCTCTGCTCCATATTCGTTTTGAATTTGTTTTAGGACATCAGGTATTACCGCAATTGACGGAATGCCGTGTGTTTTAGTGTAGCAGGCAGCAAAGACTGAGCCCCAAGTGGTGCAGTCTTCCAGTTGTGGTGTGATCCCCATTGGTAAACTGATGGTTAGGATTCTGTGTTTCTCATGTGGGCTAGTATTTGGAAATACTGCTTCAATTTGAGTAATTTTTTGAGCTATCCAAAATGGAATTTGCTCCCGCTTAATGGGCATTTTACCCATGACTGCGTATAGAGTCTGTGGTGTAATTTTTAGTGTACTCCCTGTGGAGGAGTATGATTTGTAATTGTTAATGGTGGTTGGACTGTGAAACTCCGCATGACATATTGAACCAATTGTCTGTAGATTTTTATTAACTCTGTGAGTTGATTAAGTATTTCCTCGTCTGACATTATTTCGATGTCTGGATGAGGTGTGTAGCCGGCTAGAATCGGCCATGTTGCTCCTGGTCTACCTAGTGGACCGAGCCTGGTTATATTTTTATTGTGTTTTAGGGCGCCTTTAAACCAGAGCTGATGCTCCTGGTATGTTTAATGGAATCTCAATATCCTCGAAAGGAATGTATTCCTCTGGTGGTCCATCTTCTTTGTAGAAGTGAAACAAGTGTGTTACTGGATTGGATTCAGGAAGAATTACCCATGAATAGAATACCTCTGTCTGAAAGGATTCATGTGCCTCAATCACGAAAACTGCTCTACTCTCCTCTCGGAGACAGGCCATGTTTTATAAGTTTTAGAGTAATGGCTCTTCTTAAGTTAGGAGGAATGTCAATGACACCCTCCTCGGCTTCATTTAAACCTGTGTTGTTAAAAGTGCTGCTTGGGCTGGATCAGCCGCAGCTACACCGTTTCCGGCGTCATTGTCAGTGCCTGACATTTTTCTGCTTGAAAATATGGAAACAAATTTCAAGGAAACAAAGATAAGGTGCACAATATTGTGGAACACTGTATCCTTCAACGTTGAGCAAACCAAGCAGCTAATATATAAGGGTCTTCCCTATGTAGCCGTGGCGGATACTATCCCTGCCCACTCCAGACGTCTTTTGGAGTATATGGGTAGGGGTCTCTGAGAGAAAAGAATATATGCACAGCTGAGTTACTCAGTATCTAACGTTGAATTACTGCCTTACCAAACGTTGGGCGCCATGTAGTGTAGCTCCTATTTCCCTTATAGGCTCTGCGCATTGGAATAATATATCCTATAGGTTTGACATAGGACTAAGGTCGGTATGTCCCTATCAAGTATATTAAACTTAATTACTTGTGCCAGCTAGCTCAGAGGCCACTAGAAACTTCTTGACGACAAGAAGGGATTAGTTTCTGGCTGCCGCAAAACATGACCACTGTGTTTCCCTTACAGAATCAGGATGTGTCCCAGAGTCGTAGAAACAATAGATAACCATTTCACTCAGCTCAGTCGTGCATGTTTTAGTTATTCTCAGATTTACACAGAAATAACCAGACGGGCGTTTCAATAAAGGATTTATTGAACAGTCTTGTTTCTGTTGTAAGTTATATGTGCTGTTACGATCACAAGACAGTATGCGAGATAAATAATGTACAAGGTGAGCAGTAAAAATAAATAATACTGCGTCAGCATTATCTTTTTAGCATATATGCATTTACATAAAATGACTCAACCTAAAAATGCGAGTACTCATACGATGCGTTTCTAGCCTAGTTCTACCCAGTGTGCCTAACCTATCCTAGGTGTAGGGAGAAGTAGAAGTAGGTGCTGTATTCCTGACTAGAGTATACTAAGAGTAAGTTACGCCTAGCATGCCAAGAGGCTATTATGCCAAGAGTCCCTCTAGGTTCTAGTCTGCTCCATACCTGAAGAATGAGAGAGGTAGGAATCTCTATCCGGACTCGAACTCCAACACCCCGCAAGGGAAGTTAGATCACTGGAAGCTGGACTCTCTGCGTGCAGGAAGGGCAGCGTCTTCTCAGTGCGTCTGGCCGGGAATCGGGCTCCTCTGAAGTCGAGGTCTCCTCTGATTTACAGGGGTTTGGGAAGGTATATTTATACCTGAAAATGTTAGCATTGACGTGAGTTGGGTAGCGAAAGACGTCATGAATGAATCCCTTAGGGAATAAGAGGTTCATGCATAATGTATGAGACCTTGAAGAAATCAATAGTCCTGGGCAAGGAAACTCCCGCAGCCAGAGGGTCTGTTTTTTCATGGACTCGTTGAGACGCTAGGGTGGACGGATGTCGGAAGCCATGCCTGTATTTGGTATGCATAGTTTATGCCTAAATAAGGTCTGGGATTCTATGCCTATATAAGGGCAGGTTGGATTGTGCCTATATATGGTCATGATTCTAGAAAGCCCGTTTAAGGACACCCTATGAAGTACACAACAGTCCTACTATGCAGCCTCCCACTTACAGATCATTAATAACTGGAGGTATGGAGTGCTCAATAATCCGGCATATGCAACAGAGAGATGGGCGATGGGCGACACCTCCGTGTTCGACTTTCTTTATAGTGGAAAAGAGATGAGATTTCTTATCTCGGCAAACAGGGTAGTGAAATGTATGGAGACAGTCCCTCCATAGGATGGGGTGGTGGGGGAGATTGACGCAGGTGACACCTCTATGGCAGGGCACCTTTTATCTGACCAGTGGCCCAACTGAGGGGGTTTCAAAAGTGGGATGCTATAGGCATCTCTACGTTAGGGGACATCATGCATGGCACAATGCTCAAATCGTTTCAAGAGAAGCAAGCTGATTACCAGTTGCACCTAGCCAGTTTTACAACAAATATCTACAGCTGCGACATGCTTCTCCCCTTATCTGCAAGACCTCTAAGACCTGTCAGAGTTTAGCCCGCTAGAAGGCAAATAGTTAATGAGAGATCTTGATGCACACAAGATCACAAAAATGTATTAGTCCCTGGTTACAAATAGCTCCATTACGCTGCCAGCCCTTCGTGCGGCATGGGGGGAGGACATCGGAAATATAGACCAAGATAACTGGACTGAAGCCCTAGAAGCCCCCTGTGGAGCAGCAATATCTTCCTGGCTCCAGTTGATCCAACTGAAATACTTACACAGGGCTTATTAAACTAGGAGCCGCCTGTGATGCATAGGTTTAATTAGATGCCCCATGTGTCTCCATATGGTGTGGAGTTGTGCAGCATTAACACACTTCTGGTTAGGGGTAACGTCCTGCCTTGGTGAGGTTCTTGTCTGGGATGTTCCTCTAGACCCCAAATTGCTCCTTCTTCATAGCATGGAGGCGACAGGCTGGAACCGCTAGAAACGGCATTTGTTATTTTTGGGGCTTACACTGGCGAAGAGAGACATTGCCAGGAAGTGGAAAGCAGTCACACCACCAATAGTAGGGGCATGGAAGAGAGCAATTTAGGTCACTGTACGGGGCTGTAGGTGGCGGTATTGCAGGCTAGAGGATGCCCACATAAACAGCAGAAGCTATGGCAGCGATAGGCAGATTATAGGGGATGGTACTGGCCCCTGTCCACAGCATGGAACCTCAACTAGATGCCAAAATACAACACTATGGTAAATGCACACTGAGGACTAATATGAGGCTAAGGCTGCATTTGAATAGGGGTATTGTTAATGATTTGTGGTGGGGGGGGTGGCTGTGGATATACTGTGCATGTTCTTGTGTTCTAGTTGTTCATGGGATTTCAGACTGCAAATTCCTGTATATGTATGTGGGCCAGCTTGGCCCTGATGTATGGCTAAAACCCAATAAAATGTGTTATAAAAAATACATATATGACAAGCAATGAAGGCGCTGGATAGTTCCTCTTTGCTGTTTCCTACAGGGTAGCAGTGAGAATTTGCAGAGTGGCTACGTCCCCAGCTATAGTTTTCTCAATTGCTAAGTTTATAGAGAGCACTTGGCCCATTCGGCGCAACATTTTAACATCCCTTGACCCAAACTTAGCGTTGCCCAATATTGTACTATGTGGTTTTATAGTTTTGATTAGTGTTATTATTGCTATGCTTGCTAATTTATTTCTTTTTAAAGTATTGTTTTTAGATCTGATGTGAAGTATTTTATCTGTACTGTGCTATGATTCATTGCTTTTATGGTCTATGACCGAAATTAAGTATAGAAATGAAATGACTACAAGAAGCACATTTCTGTGGGTACAGAAATAGTTTGTAACTTCATTAACTTCATTTAATAATAAATTGTGAGTTGCGTAGAATTGTTTTCCACTGCCTTGCATCTCTGCAAAATATACAGTGCATACACATTTGCATTGACTTGGTCTGTGCTATATAAAACAACAAAAAAATTCAAAAACAAAAAGGCTAAATGTTTTTTTACACAGTAGGATAAGGCACAACAAAAATGGTGTGTATGCAATTATAATTTATGCTGAATGGCCATCCTAGACCTGTCTATATGTTGCCTGTGCATTGCACTCTTCCTTTGCTAGCAGCTTCATATTGTTTGGCAGTCTCATGGCATGCAGCTGTCCTCCGGTTTTGGAGTGATTTTAATGACAAAGCCCCTTCTCCCCTGGGATAGGCCCTCCAGTCCTGACTAGTGACATGCTCTTTCAGCTCACAAACACATCAAGGTCACTCATACACCTTCCACGCGCCTTTTCCTCCCTTGGGAATAACTGCCTTGCTAGGTTTTGAAAAACTGTCATTCACCTAGGAGTGGATTTCTGACCTGAGCTGCTACATGTTCAGGGTTGTGACCTTGAAATGGCTGTGAAGTTAATAGTCGTTCAAGGCAATGCCTACCTGATGTCCGCGAATCTTACTTCGCACACTTCTAAAGCCAGGAGATTATTTCACTTTGATGGACATAAGTAATTGCTGCCTTTCACAAAAAATGTGGCACACAAGGAATTGTACCAAAACGAAAAATGCTGGAGTCTTCAATGGAAATGAATCTTTCTCCAGAAAACGTTGTTTGCAATTCAGAAAACTTATAGTATTATTTCGTTTATAAAATGGAACTGATTGTGGTTACTTTACGGCTGTATCTCATGGCGCCACCTATATGCCAGTCTTTGAAGTTCATTTACCACAACACTGCTTGCCGGGATTTGTAGCCTTGGTTTTATACATTTGAACCCATTGGATTATCACACTACGGGTTGCGAAGTTCCAAAGTTGGGTGGGTTGCAGGATTAAAAAATATTGTTAAAACTTGGGAAACTTTGTGAAGGTAGAATCTTGTAAAGTCTGTAAAAAAGGGCCTTTGTCGTAGTAGGGAAATCTACTCAGTAGTGCTTAGTGACTGGCAGAAGATCATAATCCTTCCTGTAAGCCCCTGAAAAGGTTTAGGCTAAGATCCTCTACCTTGCTATGTGCCTCCTTCCTCTCGGATGACTCACCAGCTGGTCACGGTGCTCTCAACTGCGGCAGCCCCCCTGCCAACTGGATCTTAACTGTCCACACCATGCACCTTGTACCTACATGGGGTCAGTGTAGGAAGGGTTACAAAGTGCCGCAATTTCACACTACAGGATGTTTCCTCCGGGACATCCTGCAGCAGGAAATTGGCACCCCACATGAAGCCTGCCCATCTTGGCCGTTGGGCTCACCTCTACATGACACTTCAAAAACATGAGTAGTAAAAGAAGTCCTACACTGGAAAAAATGTGCCCTTGCGACATGGAGGTACATGGTGAACCCACTTTATTTTTGTTTGTTTTTATTCAAAGTCATTTACGCATAATGTACCACACAATTCAAAACTAAGATTTAGTAAACATATTTGGTTATCTTCCTTGTAACTTATGATTTCTGTTTACAATCTAATTTTCGAAAAGGAGAAAAATGTGTTTAAATATCCTTTATTTCCTAGCACCGCCCTCATTTTCAGAGGGCAGTAGTCTGCCTATTTCAATTCTACACATTTGATCCAAAGGGCCAGGTTATGGTCGTCATACACATTCAGCACTATGACATAAAGTGAGAACTAGACATGCTAATTTCAGACTGGTCTATGCCACAGTTTTGGGCTGACTCTTGTCTTAAATAGTTGAAAAACCAGTGCCGCACATTTGTACCACCATAGAGAGTGGTAAATGAATATATTACTTAGCAGTGATCTGCATGGCCAGACACCTTAGCCCTCCCCTTCACAGTCAATTCATTTTGAGGCTCCCCTCATCCCTGAAAGAACCACCTACTAATTTCAAGTCTATCTACTGTCTCTGTGGCCGCAGACTTCACTACCACACACATAGCCCCACCTCCTTGTCTCCACACTTTTTGTAAAAGCTTCATTGGGGAATGAGACCAGGAAGGAGCTGTGTATGAGATGTGGAGGACTAAGGTTTATGGTAGTGAATGTCACAAGTAAGTAATATATTCATTGCCTTAAAACCCATCCTCCCTATCACAGTCAATACAGTATGAGGATATACACAAGTTTATCTAGTTTCTAGCAGTAATGTCTTACAAAAGTGTTTGTGGATAAACATGTTTGTTGCCCTGCACAGTTCAACTAAGGGAAGACCATTAGCCTCTGCTCAAGTTGCTGCAATAACCCTAGTTGTTTTCCCCTGAATATAATCTAGGACTTGTAGCTGGATGACAGTGTAGACTTTCAAAATCACCTGTCGAGCCCGTCTACTGAGAATTTCCATAGATGGCTTTTCCCCTTTGTGGGTTGAGATAAAAGAAACAGAGTATTTCACTTTCTGAACTCTTGTGTCCTGTCTAAGTAAATGAGCCCTCTTAACATCTAACTACAAGGGAACATTACCTAGACCTGACTCCTGATACACTGTGATGGAGCAGAGTAAATGAAAAAATGTAACCCCTAACAAATTTTATAAATAATTAATAAATATGTTCGTTTAAATGTATTAATCAACAATGTATGTGAGGGAAGGGTAACACGCAAGTATGTGTGCTGAATAATCTATTTACAAATGTCTGTGTGTCTAATTATAACATAAAAATAATTGCGTACTAAATAAATAATAAATGCATGATTCGTGCTTCATAGAATATAAAACGTGACGTTGCAAAAACAATAGTGATGGTAAGTAAGGAACAGCTTAAATGTTGCTTTCTGCTAGGTAATAACTAATTGGGGTACGTAGATGACGGGAGGGAAACGAAAAGGCTATGTTTCTCTATTTTAATTATGTTTTGTTTATTTCTAAATAGTGCTTCTAAGTCTAATCGAGTGGCGATATAAAATGGCTGCCGTTTATTAGAGTACGCATGCGCTGAGAATACACATGACAAGGGAGAAAAAGTTGGAGAAAGACTGACCACGTGATGGTGCTGAAAGGCTAGGATGCAAGAATGGTCAAGGCTGATGTGACCTATTTGAACTGATAATGTGCCGTGGTGATCAGCAGAGAATCGTGGGAAACAGTTTTAAGAGAAAGGACAATGCCTGCAGAGTTCTCGAATGTATCGAAAGAAGTTACAAATGTACTGATCGAAGCGGATGGAAACATGTCATGAACATGTGAGAAAGGAAATGAACATATGCATTCCAGAAGAACAAGCTGGATCCGGGAGAATTTGATTAAAACTGAATAAATGAACTGAGTGGACCAATGAAAGAAAAGCGCGTTATTAATGTTGCAACAATTTAGTTAGCAAAGTTAGAATTAGGGTATAAGTAGGCCTACTCTTAGTGGGAGGGGTAGTTGGTGGCTTCCAGTACTTGGAGTTCCAGATCGATCCATTTACTGAGCGGGAGATGCTGAAAGACTGTTAGATGAGACGGGTTGCGGTAGCTGATGCTGACGAGCTGAAGTTTCTGTTGCTGTTTTATTTTTCCAGTTGAGTATGAGAATCAGGTTATTTTTCAACTTTAAACTTAGGTTAGAAATCATTAGGCTAAATTAGGAAGATAGGCAGGTTAATTAGGATTTTTCCTCATGACAAAATTTCCTTTCTGCAATAAAATTGATTTTGCTTAATAAATATTTGATTTAATAATGTATGAATAATTGAATAATAAAGTCTAAATTCTTTTCCATGCCTTTAAAATTATATAAATTTTGAAATTCTTAAATCAAACGACTCAGTGATTATTTACTAAATGGTTGTGAAATTAGTAATTAGTTATTGTGATTTAGCTGGTCTTGATCACTATCAACTGATTTTCACTAGATGATCCATCGACAAACAATGAGCAGGAATATCTTAAGAAATAACTAAGAAAGCGATAGGTTAAGGTAATAAGGTATCCCGGCTCCTTCCAGCGGTACATCATGATGATTTTCATTTAGTTTTTCTTTCTCCTAGGAGTATAGATTCGTAAAGGTGTAGAGGAAATCCAGATGTGTGTGTGTGTGTGTGTTTGTTAGGCGATGTCATGGGCCCCATCGTCATGTGGATGTGAGAAATATAAGTCGCGCCTGGATGACCGATAAGTGACCTAGGAGAAATAGTTTTCATTGTATCCGCTGCATCAGATTTCTTGGTAGCAGAGTTATGGTTTCTATAGATTAGTTTGGTGATTATTGATTATTGATTATTTTGATGACTAATACTATATGTTGAGTCGCGTTATGTTATATGTGAGTTTTCACGCTTCTGGGATGTAGGAAGTGGAACACGTGTGGCAAGAGAAGTCACATGGAATTTGGTACATGGTCTGAATTCATTTTTGGTAATAACACAGGTTGTGTTATGTTAGGGATTTTCTGTACGAAAGGTGTGTAACTGGGATAGCAAATCACGTTTTCTTGTGAAACTCTGGCCTTAATTCTCAGGAGCATAGTCTCCACATGTGTCTTATCCCCAGAGAAACGGGTTTACTGTTTGCTTGAAAGAAGGGTAAGGTAGAGGGAAGTGCTACTTTATCGGCGAAAGTTAATAATTCTGTGGTAGGGTAGAGGTAAGCGCTGCCTACTGGAAATACAGGATTCTTGTGTAAAAGGACAAAGCTGTCACTTTTGTTTAGCGAATCAGACTATGGAATTGTTTTAAATGTTGTAACTAACGAAGAAACATTAAAAAGAAAAATTGCCGATAATTTTTGTAAAGGAGGGGTAAAAGAGCAAGAGTGACATAGACAGTGCCGCGCTAGGATTGGATAGTGCGCTAGTCACGTGAACGCAAAGACAGGAGTGACGTAGGAAAAGTGCCGCGCTAAGATTGGTGGGTGCGCGGAAGAAGGAAATCGTTCTGATTGGTGTGTTGGTGTGAATCGCGCTGTGATTGGTTGAAGTTCCGTACACGGAACAGTGCTGGTTTTGAAGAGAAAAACCAATCGAAAACATGCCGTATTATGAGTATGAAAGGGAGAGAACGTCATGGACGACAAAAATTAAGAATTTCTTTAAGAAAGACAAAAAGGTTGTGACTAGAGAGGGACAAGTAATTCCTCCGCCGAAATCAGCAGCTTCACATATGATGCTGAAATATGGATATCATACATGCATATGGTTAGAAAATTGGGCAAAGTATTCAAAGAATGATGGAGCATTAGCTTTCCCTGAGAATGGTTCATTTAGTGTAGCGGTTTTGCGGAATTTGAGAGAAAAGATGACAAATTTAGAACCTAGACCTAGACCGACACAGTTTGAAGCGTTGACGGAATGGGAAGATGAGATGTATGAGCGAGAGAGATTCAGAGGTTTAAGGGATCATGAGTTTATGCCTGGAAGAATGTGGGGAATAAATCATGAGGATAGAATAAAACGATGGAGATGTGCTAACATGACAGGAGGTTTGTTTCCGGCTTTTACAGTTGAGGAAGAGACTAAGAGAAAACGTACTGAGAAAAAGAAACATATGGAGAGGGAAAAATATATGCATGAGAGTGAAACGGATGATGAATTGCTGGAAGATATTCTAAATAGAAATCCCCCTCCGTATCAGCAGAGTTCTACAGTGGTGACACCTAATGCGCCGCAAATAGAGACTGTGCGAAATAAAAGTCCTGTAAAAAGAATTGAAATAAATAGGTCACAAGATCAAATAAGAACTTCACAAAATGAAGGAGTAGAAAGTGACAATGCAACTGAATTAGCAAGAACAACAAAAGAGCTGACTGAGAAAATTAGGGAATTAACGAAAAACATGGAAGCTGTAACTGTACCCGTAACAATAGGTCCAGTAATACCAGTTTTTGAGAATCAGAAAATTGATGAACGATCTTTAGTGATTCCTATGAATTCACAATTTCAGAGAGAAAAAGAAAGGATGGAACCAAGTGCAAGTACAAGTAATTTGGCTAGTACCTACAGACCAAGTCCACCTACAAATTTGACAGTGAATGAGTGTAATGGTAGGAAAATGCCTATGGTAACAGAATCTGCAACAGTGACCCCTGAAAAGAGTGGTAATTGGATAGAACTAAATAATACGCCTATAGGTCCGACTCCTGATGAGTTAAATGAGTGGATGAAGGCATTTAAAATAAAAGAACCAGAAGAAAAACCATTAGATGTAATTAGGTTAAAGATTGACATGGAAGAATTAATTTTAGGGACGATTGGTACAGAAAAGCTGAAAAATTACCAGGATGATGAGATTATGTTTCTGTGCAAAAGTATTACATGGAGAGCTAAAAATTTACATGACAAACTGGAAGAGATAGCAAGTGAAATTGGAGTAGATTTTGCGAAAGTGAAAACATTGCAGAAACCGTACAGAGTAGACTTTTGTGAGAAAGATATTGAAAATTTGAACACAGCAGGAAGGCTGACACAGATAAAAGAGTTAATTGTTTTACTGAGAAAATGGGGTGATGTGGACAGATGGAAAGTCAGATGGACGAAAAAGTATGAGAAAACTGCAGACAAAGCTTCTTTGGCTTTTATGATAACTGAAAAGGAACCTGTTGCAAGAGAATACCCTATGAGAGAAACTCCAGGTGGTAGTTATGTGCATGTTCCCTGGACTAGACAGGATATACTGTCATTTACAAACGAATTCCCGAAGCTGAGAGAGAAACCAGTTGAATGGTACCGACAAGTGGAGAGGTTTGTGAAGGTTTCAAAGGTGTTGTGGATAGATTTAGATGGATTGTTTGACATAGTGGTGCCAACTGATTTGTGGTCTGAATGTAAAATTACAGTTGACTGGCCAACTACAGAATATCCAAGAGATCCTAAGACAGGAGCTCCAGGTCCTGAGGTGATGAGGAAATATGATAAGGTGATTACCTTTTTGAAAAATAAGATTCCTCCTAAAGAAACAGATTGGGTAAAAATAGACAGAACTACACAGGAAAGTAAGGAGTCCGTACATGCCTATTATGAAAGATTGTTGTTGGTTTTCAAGCAGTATAGTGGATATGAGGAGTTGAGTGAAAAGGATATGAGTCATTTTGTATATAGATTTGTGTTTGGACTGAAACCAGAGATTAGTGAAATGATTAAACAACATATGATTAACTGGCAAAACGGCACTGTAGATGAGGTACTGAGGTATGCTAAGTATTGTAGTGATGATATTGAGAGTAGACAGCGTAAATTGAAAGAGAAGGCAATGTGGGCACAGGTAAAAGTGGCAGAGAAACAAGAAGCTCAATTGAATAATAGTGGGAATGAAACAGGACAGAATAAATCCCGACCTAACATAGGTAAAGGGAAAGGTCAAATGAGTCTAGAAGAGGCAAAGAAAAAATGGCCATGTCATAATTGCGGAAAATTAGGGCATTGGAGAAACGAGTGTACGTTCCCACCTAAACCTAATCCGGAAAATCAATCATTAAATCCACAGGTGCAGAATGAGGTAGTTGTTCAACAAGGTCAGGTGCCACAACCACCACTTCCCAACAATGTTAACCAGCAAAGATACAGTACAGAAACAGGATTCTACGGAGGAGAGCAGGTAACACAGTTGCCGCGAGCAGCTAACATTTCTCAGTATTGGTTGCGTCAGAGTGAGGATGAGTCGGATGAAAGTTTCTGACGGTGCCTAGGAGAGGGAAAAGAGTGCGTACTTGGCGCAACTCTAGAGGTAGATCAGTCTGGTCCCTTTGTGGATGGAGAAGTGAATGGTGCAAATGTAACATTCCTTGTCGATACTGGAGCTACCCGTTCTACTGTTAGGTCAGTGGAAATTCCAAACCTTCCTCTCTCAGGTGAATATATCCAAGTAGTTGGAGTAGCGAATCAGCAGATTAAAACACCACTTACTGAATTAGTGGAAGTAAAAATTGGTTCTTTTAGCAAAATGCATAAATTCGTAGTGTGCGATTGTAGTCCTGTAAATCTTTTAGGTCGTGACCTTTTGTGTAAGATGAACTGCACAATTTATTGTACGCCAGATGGAATTGGATTTCAGACCCCAGATGAAGATGTATTGTATAAAGTGACATTGATGAATCAGGAACCTGAAATGAATGGTTTGTTTCCTGCATTTGATGCAGAAAAACTTCCAAAAGAACTGAAAGAGACAGTGAAAGAGAATGTGTGGGATTTTACAGGAGAAGATATTGGATTGATGAAAGAAGTAGATCCCGTAAAAGTAACAGTAAAAGAAGGAACAACTTACCCAAATACGCCACAGTATAAATTGACTCCAGAAATAATTGAAGGAATAACTCCTGTAATAAATAAAATGATTGAACAGGGAATTCTAAAAGAAATAATGAGCAGTCCATGTAATTCACCTATAATGGGACTGAAAAAGCCAAACGGAACATATAGAATAGTACAGGATTTGAGAAAGGTCAATAAAATAGTTGTGCCTTGTTGTCCAATAGTGCCAAACCCTGCAGTAATTCTATACCAAATTCCACATGAAGCTGAGTGGTACACCGTGATAGATTTGTGTCACGCATTTTTCTCTATTCCTTTACATCCAGATAGCCAGCCATTATTTGCGTTCCGGTTCGGAGAGCGTATTTTGGCATGGTGCCGAATTCCTCAGGGGTATACAGAAAGCCCCTCAATCTTTAATCAGATTTTAAAGAAGTCCCTGGAAGATTTGAAAATGCCAGAAAAGTCAGTGATGGTGCAGTATATCGATGACCTGTTGGTGGCATCGAAAACAAAAGAAGCATGTGTAAGCGATACAATTGCTTTACTGAACCATCTAGAGAAAAGAGGACATAAAGTGTCCCCTTCGAAACTGCAGTTTTGTCAAAAAGAAGTCCAATATTTAGGGCATAAAATTGAGAAAGGAGTGCGAAAGATAACGACTGAGAGAATAAAAATGATTCAAGGAATGAGAGCACCAATGACGCAAAGAGAGGTAAGAATGTTTCTGGGAATGGTTGGATATTGCCGACAATGGATAAGTGGTTTTTCCTTGATTGCTAAGCCATTACAAAAACTGACCAAGAAGGATGTAAGAGACCCTTTTGAATTGAATGACGAAGAAATGAAATCTTTCAAAGAGTTGAAAAAGAAATTGTGTGAGGCCCCTGCTTTAGGAATGCCTGACTACGAAAAGGATTTTGAATTGTACTGCAGTGAAAGAGATGGATGTGCATTTTCAGTACTGGTACAAAAACATGGAACAATGAAGAGACCAATTGCTTATTTTTCAGCTGTTTTAGATCCTATAGCAAAAGCGTTGCCTGGATGTCTGAAAGCTGTTGCTGCTACTTGTGTAAGTCTGGAACAAAGTGAAGGTATAGTGATGGGGTATCCACTGAGAGTATATGTTCCCCATTCAGTAGAGATTCTTTTGACAAGAACAAAAACACAGTACATGACACATAGTCGGCTGACTAAGTACGAAAAAGTAATCTTGAGTGCAGAAAATGTGACCATAGATAGATGTATGAATGTGAATCCTTCGACATCATTGCCAGATGAAGAGAGTATAATTGAACAAGATGAAGTAGATCATGATTGTCTGAATGTGCTGGAATATTGCACAAAACCAAGAGCTGACATAAAAGATGAGCCTTTAAAAGAATCAGATTATGTCATGTTTGTGGATGGCTCATGCTTGAGAACGAGAGAAGGAGTTTTAAGCGCAGCTTACGCAGTGTGCACAGTGGCGACTGTGATGGAAGCGTCCTGTCTGAAAGGAATAAGGTCTGCCCAAGTTGCAGAACTGATTGCTTTGATTCAAGCATGTAAGTTGGGAAGAAATGTACGAGTTACGATTGTGACCGATAGCCAGTACGGTTTCGGTATAGTGCATGATTTCGGTCAGATTTGGTCACAAAGAGGTTTCTTGACGTCTGCAGGAACACCTATCAGAAATGGAGATTTTGTAAAGAAACTGCTTGAGGCGATACAGCTGCCTAGGCAGATAGCTGTAGTGAAATGCAAAGCACATAAGAAAAATGAAGATTACATAACTGTCGGAAATAATTACGCCGACGAGATAGCCAAATATTGTGCAGAGAACATGGTATCCCTGAATAAGAATCGCGAAAGGGAGCATATCTCTTCTCCTTTGCTTTTTACTAACACTGTCGAGACATGGGATGAGGTGAGACAGTTACAGGAAGTTGCAAATGATGAGGAAAAAGATTACTGGATAAAAGCAGGATGTAGAAGACAAGAAAACAATGGTGTGTGGGTTTACAGAGATGAAAGACCAGTTATGCCTGATAGCATGATTTCAGACATGGCACGGATGTACCATGGACAAGCTCATATTGGGAGAGATGCAATGATCAGACTTTTTAGACAAACATGGTATAACCCAAAATTCAGAGCCATAGCTGAAAGTCTTTGTCAAAGATGTCTTATTTGTCAGCAGTTTAATCCAGGAAGAAAGACAATAGTGAGTCTAGGAATAATAGGACGAGAAGGAGGTCCGTTCACTAGAATGCAATTGGATTTCATTGAAATGCCCCCTTGTAACAGACTAAAATATGTTCTAGTGGTCGTCTGTTTGTTTTCTCGTTGGGTGGAGGCATACCCGACTAGAAGGAATGATAGAATAACGGTAGCAAAACTTATGCTGCGAGAGTTCATTCCAAGGTATGGTTTTCCAGTCACGATTGAGACAGATAGAGGAACACATTTTCAAAATGAGTTGATTCAATTAATTTGTGAAGCATTAAGTATTAAACAAAAACTGCATTGTGCATACAGACCAGAGGCTTCTGGGGTAGTAGAGCAAATAAATGGAACAATTAAGAACAGGTTAGGAAAAATGTGTCAAGCTACAGGACTCAAATGGCCCGATGCACTGCCCCTTGTCCTGATGACCATCAGAAGTATTCCTGAAAAGAAAACTGGACTTAGTCCTCATGAAGTGATCATGGGACGAGCAATGAGACAAGCACAAGTACCTGTCAACAAGTTACTGACTATAACTGATGATCTAGTACTGGATTATTTCAAAGGACTGGCTGATGTGGTGCGTTCTGTGTTTCATCAGGTTGGACCGGATGCGACCACTCTTGAAAGAAAACCAGCCCACGACTTGAATCCAGGAGACTGGGTCCGCATAAAAGTCCACAGGAGAAGAAACTGTCTAGTTCCTCGCTGGGACGAGCCACGACAGGTAATCCTAGTGACAACGACTGCAGTCAAGTGTGCAGGAGTGAAAAACTGGGTCCATGCCAGCCACACAATCAGAGTTTCAGAACCTGAAGATCGACATGTGAGTCGACATCTAGAAGTGTGGGATGAGAGTTCAGCGACTGAGACAGAAAGAAGAAGAAAAAGGGTGCCAGAACTTGAAGATCGACCTGAAAGTCGACATCTGGAAAACCCAACTGCAAATACCTCTATAGAGGAAGAGGAAGAAGAAGAAGGAGAAGGAGAAATTGCAGAAATTCCAGAACTTGAAGATCGACCTGTAAGTCGACATCTGGAAATATCTGACACGAGTTCAGGATCTGATGATTCAGTTGAAAACTGTGAAGAATTTCGAAGGAAAACTTGGAAATTTGAACCAATTAGAGAAGAGAATGAACAAGAAAATGATCTAAATGAGCAACCAAGTACAAGTTATGGTGGAAATCCTTCAAAAGTAATATTAATAGACAAAGAAGGGAAAGAGACAATTAAAAAGCTAGAAAATCGAGAAGAACCCCGAGGAGCAATAGGGACAGATAGTGAAACAAAAGAACAGGGAAAATTAGAAGCAGAAAGTGAGATAAATACCAATTCGGAAGAACATCGAGGAGGGACAGTAATAGGTGAACACAAGAAGGAGAAAATAGAACCACAAGTAAAAGAAAATGAGATCATAAGTTTCAAAATAAGAGACAATTGTGAGAAAATTGAAACAGAATCTGAAGAAAGCGGAGAAGAAGAGAAAACAAGAACTGAATCAAGAAAAAGAAACTGGAAATCAGAAAGAGGAGAAAAAGAAGGTGAAGCCAAAAGGCCAAGAAAAGGAGACAATTGGCCCAGCAACTATATAAGGAAATTGAGATACAGAATAATCAGAACAGGAGAAAAAAGTGCTGAACAGGTGAATGAAATAACAAGTCAAAAGGAACAAGAAAAGCCAAGTGGGAAACGATTGCAAAAGTCTAAAAGAATAAAGAAAGTGAATTCGAAATACAAGTCACCTGAGTGGTTGTACATCGCTCTAACTGATTACAAAGAAGAAAGAAACACTCACGAGAACCCGAGACTACGAAACCGAATGGGTAAAGGTGAGGTGCAACAAACCTGAAGTGAAGACTTAAAGTGCTTTTGCCGGATGTGACAATTTTACTGGATATGACAAATCACCGGATGTGACAACGAAAGAATTCTGAAAAGAATTAAAAAGAAAGTACCAAGCAAAGACTTTTGAATGAAGGGTGGCATCTAAGTCATTTCTGAGGTGTAGTGACACAATTTTCTGAGGTTTAACAAAAGATAAGAACAAAAATGGAGAATACTAGAGATAGAAGAGACAAATGTGAGTTTTTAAAAAGATGGTGTAAAATGTGCTGCTTTTGTACAGGATTATTAATGACAGTATGGATAGTTTTAGTAATCACAATTCCTATTAGTATAGCTGTAGTAGAAGCAAAGAATGATATTAAACCAGAAAAAGAAACTAATATTAAAGAACCAGTTATTTTAAGAAGTAGTGCAGAATTACATAAGGATAAGTCAGTAACAGATTTTTCTAAAAATGTTTTTACAAAATTGTTGTACGAATATGTAGAGACAATGGATGTGAGAGATTGTTATGTTTGTATGCAGTTGCCTGCATCAGTGACAGAAGGTGTGACTTATCATCACCTACCTCTAACTTATGGAATAACATGTAGTGTCATAGCAAGTTTATTTTATAAAACAGGTAGATTAGAATTTTATTACACTGATGTAGATAAGATTTTTGCAAATATTCCTGTAGTTTCAGAACTAAACAAAGTAAAACAAGCAAAAGTTTTAGGAGAATTCTTTTTAGAGCATAGAATTTTAACATTAGAAGAAATAGCTAAAAACAACCTTACCTGTGAGTTAAAGAAAGAAGAAAAGGTATTTTTAGAAATGGTTGAAGAAAGAAGAATGAAATTTCACAAAGAAGCAATAAAAGAGAAAAGAACACATCTATGGACGTTTGAGGAAGAGAATCCTGAAGGGAAAAAGATAAATGCAGCAATGACATTAGATTGGCCGCAAACAGGAAAGTTATGTATTAGGAGAAATAAGACAGTCTATGACAATTATTTTGTAGGTTCCAGTATCTGCCATGACAATTATCAAATTTTGGGATGTTGGGGATTCAAAGGTGGAAAAGATCCAATATTTCCAGGTATCTATTATATTTGTGGGAATAGAGCTTATTACAGGTTACCGGACCATTGGTATGGAACTTGTTATGTAGGCCTGGTCTTTCCAACATTTTTTCATATGGACAGAGAAGAAAAAGGAACATACAAGATGATTAATAGCTTTACACGTAGAAAGAGGGAAAGTTTTTCAGAAATTGTAGGTGATATTTTTGGAGCATTAATACCAGCAGTGGGAATATCTTTGAATGCATTTAAAATTCGGAAATTATCCACAGTAGTAGATCATTTGTCTACAGATACTGCGGGAGGGTTCTTGATGGTAAATACCGAAATGGTTGCCATGAGAGCTATGGTGATGCAAAATCGGCTTGCCCTTGATATTCTTTTGGCAAAAGAGGGTGGAGTTTGTGGAATGCTGAAAGTCCAACATTGTTGCACTTACATTCCTGATAAAAGTGAAAATATACAAAAGTATATCACAAATATTACAAATTTGCACAAAGAACTAGTTCCACTGGAGGTTGAAAGTGTCCTTGGAAAACTTGGTAAAGGGTTTTCTTCAGTAGCAAATTGGTTAACAAGAATGAGTAGACTAGTGATAGGGAAAGTTATAATAATAGCAACTGTAGCAATATTGTTAGCCATGGTGTTGAAAATTGTAATAACGTGTATAAAAAGAAAAAGAAGACAAAATAAGATAAAAAGAAATAACAGAATAATGAAAGAGAGAGAGAGAGAAATGGGTGAAATTGAGTTAGAGAAAATTAAAGAAAGTATGTATAAAGAGACAAGAAGACAAGATGAAATGGAAACAGATGTATAACTAACAAAAAGCAAAAGGATGAGAGACATATGCTGCCTGAAAAAGAAGTATAACTTGGGTTTTATGTGGTGATTTAAAAATCACCAAAGGGGGGAGTTGATGGAGCAGAGTAAATGAAAAAATGTAACCCCTAACAAATTTTATAAATAATTAATAAATATGTTCGTTTAAATGTATTAATCAACAATGTATGTGAGGGAAGGGTAACACGCAAGTATGTGTGCTGAATAATCTATTTACAAATGTCTGTGTGTCTAATTATAACATAAAAATAATTGCGTACTAAATAAATAATAAATGCATGATTCGTGCTTCATAGAATATAAAACGTGACGTTGCAAAAACAATAGTGATGGTAAGTAAGGAACAGCTTAAATGTTGCTTTCTGCTAGGTAATAACTAATTGGGGTACGTAGATGATGGGAGGGAAACGAAAAGGCTATGTTTCTCTATTTTAATTATGTTTTGTTTATTTCTAAATAGTGCTTCTAAGTCTAATCGAGTGGCGATATAAAATGGCTGCCGTTTATTAGAGTACGCATGCGCTGAGAATACACATGACAAGGGAGAAAAAGTTGGAGAAAGACTGACCACGTGATGGTGCTGAAAGGCTAGGATGCAAGAATGGTCAAGGCTGATGTGACCTATTTGAACTGATAATGTGCCGTGGTGATCAGCAGAGAATCGTGGGAAACAGTTTTAAGAGAAAGGACAATGCCTGCAGAGTTCTCGAATGTATCGAAAGAAGTTACAAATGTACTGATCGAAGCGGATTGAAACATGTTATGAACTGTGAGAAAGGAAATGAACATATGCATTCCAGAAGAACAAGCTGGATCCGGGAGAACTTGATTAAAACTGAATAATGAACTGAGTGGACCAATGAAAGAAAAGCGCGTTATTAATGTTGCAACAATTTAGTTAGCAAAGTTAGAATTAGGGTATAAGTAGGCCTACTCTTAGTGGGAGGGGTAGTTGGTGGCTTCCAGTACTTGGAGTTCCAGATCGATCCATTTACTGAGCGGGAGATGCTGAAAGACTGTTAGATGAGACGGGTTGCGGTAGCTGATGCTGACGAGCTGAAGTTTCTGTTGCTGTTTTATTTTTCCAGTTGAGTATGAGAATCAGGTTATTTTTCAACTTTAAACTTAGGTTAGAAATCATTAGGCTAAATTAGGAAGATAGGCAGGTTAATTAGGATTTTTCCTCATGACAAAATTTCCTTTCTGCAATAAAATTGATTTTGCTTAATAAATATTTGATTTAATAATGTATGAATAATTGAATAATAAAGTCTAAATTCTTTTCCATGCCTTTAAAATTATATAAATTTTGAAATTCATAAATCCAACGACTCAGTGATTATTTACTAAATGGTTGTGAAATTAGTAATTAGTTATTGTGATTTAGCTGGTCTTGATCACTATCAACTGATTTTCACTAGATGATCCATCGACAAACAATGAGCAGGAATATCTTAAGAAATAACTAAGAAAGCGATAGGTTAAGGTAATAAGGTATCCCGGCTCCTTCCAGCGGTACATCATGATGATTTTCATTTAGTTTTTCTTTCTCCTAGGAGTATAGATTCGTAAAGGTGTAGAGGAAATCCAGGTGTGTGTGTGTGTGTGTGTGTGTTTGTTAGGCGATGTCATGGGCCCCATCGTCATGTGGATGTGAGAAAATATAAGTCGCGCCTGGATGACCGATAAGTGACCTAGGAGAAATAGTTTTCATTGTATCCGCTGCATCAGATTTCGAAGTTCGAGTTCCTGATCTCTATGAAAATGAGGAGGCACTTTGGGCTTGAATTTTGGGGCATATTTACGAACCTCGTTGCACTGCAAGAGCGATACAACTCAAAAAAGAGATTTATGAAGCCATGCACGGCCACCTTGCGTGGCCCATAGTGGCTTCATAAATGACAAGTAAAGCAACGCAGCGCAAATTGCTGCGTTGCTTTACTCTGCATGAGGGAGGCTGTGACCAAACGTGGGTTTAATCAATTACTCAGGATAGATATAACTTTCCTTGTACTTTATTTAAAACAAAAGTAGTTTGTGTATAGAAGAGAAATAAAGTCACAGTTTTGTCCTTAATAGCGTCTTTCTCTTTTTCAGGTTCTTTGGAGTTCCTCTCCTCCAGTACCCTCGACAGAAGTAAAGAAACCGGTAAGTATCTGCACTTATTTATTTTAACTTAACATGAGTGGATTAGTGGGGTGTTCTCTTTTCTACCTTTTGATGCAGAGTGCTCGTTAGCAAAGTAAAGAATAAGGGTTATAATAAGAAGCAGATAGCCCAAAAGAAATGTTGACTGCACCTGTAGTGAGACGATTAACCCATTAGACTTCTGGGTTCTAGTAACTCTTTCCTTATCGTTTTTTGATTTCTTCCTTTTTCTTTTCCCTTTTTTGTAATATTTTTCCTCCCTCCCACCTTCTTTTTCGTTTTCTACACCTGTTTCCCCCTTTTCCCTGACTATTTTAAGCTCCTTTGGTTTCTAACTAGGAACCGGGCACGCACCTGGTGGAGCCACGTCTCTCCTGGGACACGGCGGGGCTCCAGAGACAGCTGGCGGGTAGGAGACTCCACTCCTGCTGGTGCTTTTCGCTCCTCGCTCGGGACATCAGCTTCCTCAGGAACTGGCTCGCTGCTTTGTTCCCCTGCTCCTCCGATTCCTCCGTCTTCTCGTTCCTCTCCCTGGAGACGCTGTTTCTCCGATTCTTGTACGCGTCCTCCGAGATGCCATTCTTTCCCGTCTTCTTCTTCCGGGTCGCGTGGAGAAACGTGACTCCTCCCCTCTGCCTGACTTCCGGGACAGGCAAGAAAGAATGAGCCGGCCTCAGTCTCCTGCACATTGGATTCGTCAGTTCGGTGACAGAGGCATTCCACGGGTGTTTTGCATTGGTGTTCCCACGCAACTCACTCCTATGTTTTTTTATACATTCCCAGATTTACCAGAACTGGTAAACCTGGGAATGCGCCAAAAAAGATAGGCCTACCCAGGTGAGGCGTAACGAGGAGAAATGTCTTTATTTCTCCCTGTTACTTCCTCTTTCTATGTATGCTGATTCTGCAGCACAAATAGAAAGAGGAATTTGCCTTTCAGGATTGTTTTTGTGCAGGAAAGTGTCCCTTACTATACAAAAACAATACTGTCTGCAACACAGGCACCCTTGCACCATGATGCAAGGGTGCTCGTGTTGGTACTAGGCAGCCAAAATGGTGCCAGCGCAGGGACAAGGACAGGAATGTGTCGTATTTTTTTAAATACGGCGTATTCCGACCCTTTCCCTGTAACGCAGCGCATCAAGGTGACTTGCTGCGCTGTGTTGCATTACTTTGCCATAAATATGGCCCTTAGTATCTAATCTTGATACCACTCCATCAGGGAAAAATTGAATTTAAAGAAAGAATGCCCATAGGGGCCCTAATTCTCCCAATCTTCTGTCAACAGCTGCAAAGACATTGATTCTAATGGTTTAAAGGTAGATCTTTGTTGGCCTTCCAAAGCTATAGGTAAATCCAAACGGGGAACCATAGATGGTTGAACTGCTTTTCTGATTCCAAAGCTTCTCAATAACCTCTTAACCAACAGGGATATTTTGGAAACATATGTCAAGGATTCAGTGAAACATTTAATAGCTACACATTGTGGCAATAGGGTTGAGGAAGACAAACCTGTTCACCAGCAACTCTAAAACCCTAAAGCAGTCATACAAATCTGCCACAAAGTTCAATACACACCATTTCTCAATATTATCCAGTATTTTGAATAAGCTGCCAAGGTAGATTACTTTCTCGCTTCCTGAAAAGAGACGTCCACCTCCTCAGAACATCCTAAGTTATGTAACACCCTCCTCTCAATTTTCAAGCCGACAAACTTAACACTTATAATGCTCTAAGAGATAACTGGGCAAATCTGATTGGAGGAGGAGATAGTGGGAAATGAATTTGCTGCTGATCTGATAGCTGCATCACAGTTGGAAACCATTCAATTGTCAGCCAAAAGACAGCACTGTCACTCTCTCCTCCTGATTCTTCCAAAGCACCCTGTGGAGAAGGAGAATGGATGGAAAGAAGTATAGAAGCCCTATTGGCCATCTGAAGGCCATGGCACCCACTGCCCAGCATGACTTCTCCTCACTTCTGTTCAGTAGAGCATGGTACTGGGAGGCAAAAGGGTCTAACTATGAGATACAAAAGCTATTGCCAGTACCTGGAATGCTTCCCTTTCCAGCTGTATATTCACTGATAATGGAATGTTTCTGCTGAACCTGTCTGCATGATAGTTGTCCTGGCCTGTAATATACATTGCTACAAGGGAGAGAAGATGAGCTTCTGACCACAACAATATAGTTTGAATTATCTCCACTAGAGCTTTCACCTTGGCTCCATCCAGTCAAATTTTGTAGCTCTTGGCTACCTGATTGTTCGTTCTCACAACAATGGCTTTCCCCTGTACCAAAGGGGCTAAGGCATGCAATGCTCTCTCTATTGCTCTGTCAATTCCCTGCAATTCAAGCAACATTTGGACTCCACAGGGATCCAATTGCCCTTCACGTCTTTTTTCACAAGGTTGCTCCTCACCCCAACTGACTTGCATTTATAGTAACCACAAGCAGATTTGGGGGAGTTAGAGGTACCGTTCTGAGACGAATGTACATATTGTGCCACAAAGATTCTGTCTTATTGTTTGTAAAATTGGAATCAAGGCCCTGAAATTCTATGTTTCTGGTAACCATTGGGCTAAAAGGAGTTGAATAAATGATATGTGATGGAGACAAGCCCATGGCAAAATTGCTTTAGTTGCCACCATCATATATGTTCTGAATAAATTTATCTAGCTGTTTTACGTCCAGAACAGGTCTTTTAATCCCGTCTAGCTTGGGCACCAAGAACAAATTTGACTATTACCCCTGTGTCCTTTGGGAAGAGGTACCTCTATTTTTGCTCCTTTTGCCAGCATATATTCCACACCTTTCAACAGTCTCTTTTTAATGGATATTTTGGAACTGGTGTCTTTAGAAACCAAAACAGTGTTTCCACTTTTAGTTTTATGAAATAACCATCTGTTGCTATTTTAATAGGCCATTTGGCCTTCATTAACTCCTTCCACATGTTGCAGTGACTGGTAAGACTTTCCCTCACCATCTCTTCTTGATAGTCACGCTTTTGAATTTTAGGATTGCAGCAACTCAGTTCACAATTTCCCAGTAACCATAGCCCTCAGACCTCTGGCCCAACCTCAAAAGAGGGCTTGAGCTTGTTGCATAAATTGTGCCAAATTTCTTTGAAAAATGCCTCTTTTGTAATGAATGGTTGAAAGATTTTCTCTCCTCTGCCTTTTTTTGAATTAGGTCGTTGAGCTCTGACCAAAAAGCTATAGAACGTGAAAGGAAGTTCATGGATTAAAGATCTCTAAGTTGAATCCAGCTTCCACATTTTCTCCATAACAATCTTCTGGCATTTCCCTTCCGTGTGCCAGCATTTGCTGAAAGTGAGTTCCCTCTACAAACTCTTACTCATCCTCATTAGAGCAGTCAGGCAGCTACTTTTTTTTGTAGGAGGCTCACTCAGTGCTGAGGAGAGAGCCTCCTGTATTCAGAATTGAAAATCAGCCCTAGAGAATGTAATTGAATCCTGCTCCTCCTCCTCTTCTACATGGTGCCTTTATAAGTGCTCTTACTAGGGTCTGATCTAGAGCTGGGCCAACCTCTTACCATTGGGTCTTTCTATGCAACCAATAGGTCAAACATATGTAATTAACAGTGTAGCCCATTTGGCTACGCATTAAGGACAAAGAATCAGTAAATAAAGTTAAGAAGTTTTATTACAAGTTAGCAGTTAAGTTAATGTTAATGAATCTCAATACTATGATGTAATAGTACAATAACAACTGGATAGCGAAACCTCCTATAGAAGTTCAGGCACATCAGTATAAGACAAGCAAGAAGTTCAGTCACAGCAATGCAAGAAATTAACAACAGAAACAGAATCTGATGCTCAGAGAAGAATCTTTAATCTTCTCAATTAAACATGAGCAATATCTAAAATCATTTAGTTTAGAATCTAAAACAATTAAAGGTAATTTAATCTAAAAAAAAAAGGCTCAAAAAGTGAGGGGAAATGAGAAAAAGAGAGGAAATTGTTGGAAGTATGCGGGAAGGTGTCAGCATTTCAGAAGCTCGGTCAAGAGTCTTCTAGGGATAAGTGTTAGCCTAAGCCACACTCGGCAACGAATCAAAGGGTAAGCACAGAGGCCTGTACCCCTAAAAGTCCAATGGAAAGTGGCCGACATCATCCTGTGAGAACACTAGTTAAAATCGCAAAAATCATCTGGGTAACACCCATTGACCACACTATCATGGGCTCCATTGTCCTTTACATTCTCATGTTGCGAATTGCAACATTAGCAGACACCCCCAGGCCAGTCCTGAGAACGACATTGTCCTTGGTTGCCTGCAACACTTTGATACATTACTGCAATTAACGTTCTGGCTCTCCATGTTCCTTGTCAAGGTCCTCTTCTCAGGCTCTCTATCGCTAGTACAGAGTAACATCTATTCTCAAACTAACACACTATGTGAATGTACCTGCAAGGAAAAAGACACGCAAGCAGAAATGAAAAACAGTATTTATGTAGAAAGAAAAACAGGCCTACTTGAGTCATTTTAAGCATATAATTTAATGGTGCACATTAATACATGTTGTTTGTGAGCATACAACTACAAATGAATGACACATGTAAGTACACAAATTCAGCCTTAGATTCACATTGCACCTTAAGTAAATTTAAAGTCACTTTGAATGCACGAACACAAGTGTAACTGAGAACTACATTAGGAATATCAATGAAAAAACATTAGTGCACACATTTTTTCGATGAATCGCGCTTGTTTCTAATGTAAATACATTTTAATAGCGCGAGGATATTTAATTTAGTAAAGCTAAGGCACACTGTGTATGTGATTCCTAGTTCTACAGTGAATGCTCCTCAGTACTGAATTTAAGTGCAACACATTACACTAATAACGTTAGGACACACAAGTATGAAGTATGTAGGGGTAAGTGCACATATATATTGCTTATTTATGATGTGTGAGGGTTGAGCCAAAATTATGATACTCCAGGTCCATAGTTCTTTACTCTTTGAAACACAGCAGTGGTTCTCTGTTTTGGAAGGTTTCTACAGCAACAAAGTCTCTAAGACGTCCCTGTAGAAAGTTTTCCCTGCCTTATTTGTCCTCATGCTCCTACAGGAGAGCTACACTTAGTAAATATCAAGTCCCCAAATGAAGGGGGAAAAGACAGCTTCCCAACCATGCCTGTGCTCATCCCGCACCCCAGCACAGCACATGGGCATGTGATGCAGGAAGGCTCAACCACAGCATATACCGCTCTCTTAACAAAGCACCAAATGATAAAATACTGTGGGTAACATTTAAATATATGAAACTCACCACTACGCCACAGCCACCTGGCATCCCATCTGTCAGGAAAGCAGAAACGAAAAAAGCGTGGCACAGAGAGGGAAGCCCTACTTGTGTGGTATGACGTCTATGGGCATAGAGCCAGTAGAAAGACTTGTAGTTATAAAGAGTTTCTGTGAGGAAGCCGGGCCCCTGATAATGTTTTGACTAGGATAAGGAGGACAGGTTTAGTGGTAATAGTGGTAATACAGGAATTATAAATGCATGTGCTGAATTAGGTTGAAAATGCAGCAACATTTGTTGGCATCTCTAAAGTAAACTACAAAATATACCACAATAACATATACAAAGCACCGAAATAACACCAATCATAACAGTGCACAACAGAATTAAACAGTTGAAACGTGAACTCAACACAACAACCACAGACTCTGCAGTATTTAAGTACAAAAGCAGCACAAGGACTACTGAACACATCACCACCACCACCACCCCAACAAAATGCAACACAAATGTGCAGAAAATACTCCTGTCACACATTATCACCTCCAGAAATCTGTTTCATAATACAGTGGCAAAATGTGTTTGCACCATGCACTGTCTTACTTAACACCAAGGACAGTAAATAGTACCAGTCAATAAATGTTTTGTGATGCATCCTACTGGCTGCTCTTTCAGGGCAGGCCAAGTCATAAAACCGGCAAAGGTCAGTAGTGTAGTGTTTCCTAATGTTTATATGCTCAGGGCTTGCAGACAGAAACAGAATCTCTGATGCTGCACCAGATATTACATCCTGCCTGCTAAACACGTAGCCCTGTGATTCTAAACACAAACACATGCTTGAATGCAGTAACACAATACTTCCTGGCCTAGATCCGATGACTAATTAATAAAGTGCTAAAACCATCCAAACCGGGTACTGGACATTCGATTGCAACCATATGGGACTGCAGCCATTAAAAGAAACGCTTTCCCCAGCGTCTGCGTCACTGCTGGTGTTTTGTACCTATGCCAACGAGCTCTTCTTTCTACATAATCTTGTAGCAACGCAAAAAATGCAAATAATTTGAAATTAAATTACACAAAGGCTACTGAGTGTTTTGCATCACCCTCTCCTTCAGCCCCTCTTCACCAGCTGTGCCCGGGTTTACATTTAATCTGATTACAAATGAACCCTTTTAAATTAGTGATTGCATTTAAAGAAGGCAGCTGGCTGACTGGCAAGCGGCTTAAATCCACAGTCATTGAACGAGAGAGCGGGTTTTAATTCTAACAGCCTAACAAAGAATGCATCAGAACTTTATTTGTAAAATTATAATAATAATAATAAGCCAGGGGCCCCAAACGTTTTCTTAGGATTGTAACACAAGTGCTGCCGAATTCCAGGGTCACTGAATACCAAGGCTGCCTAGACCTGATTAAACCTGATTAAATCTTCTTCTTTCTTCCACCACACTCATAGCACTCTAACTCAGTTCCATGTGTAAAAGCAGTTCAAGATTTCTTTTCACTGGATTTTTTTTTTGCAGATTTATATAGCGCAAACTCGACCCGAAGGTATTGAAGCGCTTTACATGAGCACCGGTTACGTTACACAAGGACACATTCATTTTTTTGATAGGCACAGGGAGATTAAGTGATTTGCCCAGAATCACAGAATGTGGAGTCGACCCAGAGGCTCGAAGCTTGGTTTTCCAGCTCCAAAATCAGCAGTCTAGCCGTCAGACCACATCCTCTCTCCTGGTTGTTGGGATTACTAGTCCCGTTTAACAGATTATAAAACCTGGCCTACAAATCTCAGAATTCAAAGACAAACCCTAGGCTGGATGAACTGTTCATGCGTGGAACCGGGAAACATGAAAGCTCAGCACCCAACACTTTCTGGGCCCGATTCACAAAGGTAAAGTTAGACCTAAAGTCTAACTTAGACCTAAAGTCTAACTTTATTACTTTTCGGTGTTCACAAAGGTAAGTTACTACTAGTAACTTTACTACTAGTAAACCTACTAGTAGTAAAGTTACTAGTAGTAAGGTTACTACTGGTAAAATCACTAGTAGTAAAGTTAGGAGTAGTAACTTACCTAAGTGTAAGTTTACTACTTTTGGGTATTCACAAAGGTAATTTACTACTAGTAACTAGTACTAGCTAATAATATGTATGAACTGTAGATCTTGTTAACTTACATGTCTAATATGGTTTTGATGTTCAATCTTCTACAAGCCTTCATCAGTAAAGAAAACATTACAACATGAGTATGCATTATGGATTTCAACTATAGTCATAGGGTATGGAAAGAATGCATTTAGCTTAAGCATAGTTTCAGAAAAAGCTCTTTTTGTACCCAATATTTTCTGTAGGTGGGCCATTTGAGACACTCTAAATATAACTAATCTCCACTCTCTACCCATAACTGACTAACCCTGATTGTATTCTGAGGGAATCTGAGCTCCTAAATTTGGTGGTCGCCAAAATTGGTACATTGATCAGATACATCTAAAATGTGGCTTTACCATTGATGTGGTGTTGACACAGTTATTCTATTTATTATGTTACTCTTTTAAAATCTCATTGGAGAACATGGAGACTTCAAGTTTTTCACCTGAACAACATCTAGTCTGATGGTAAGAATTATTATTAAGTGTGTTATTATGGACCAATATCAGGTGGTGATTTAACTTCTCCAATGTCTATCCAACTCTGAGTTGGCAGTGTATGATTCCGGAGGATTCCTAGGCACTTTGAAGAGGAAGTATTAATATGCCTCATATCAACTGTGTTAGAAAGGAAGCTAACTATACAGTACATAGATGTTTCTTCTCTTTCATGTATGGTGCTACAGGGTCTGCCCCTCTCCATCACTTTTTATTTTAACATATAATTGTGTTCTTTGATGTCTTATAAGCTATTTTGAGTTCTCCTTTTCATGTACAGCAAGGACACACAAGGTTATACTATTGAAAGTGTGTCGAAGGGTAAAGCCTGTGTAGGATATTTTTGGTGCCATTGTTTCTTCTTTCTTTTGCAAATCAGTCTGCGGCATACAGTGATACATGCATTGTGTAGAGTTTTTATCCAATGCAGAGGCTTTATTAAATTACAACGCGTGGGAGCTAAATACACATACTGAGAAATAACATGATTGAAGGAGAGTTTTCTGAGAGAGTTTAGAGATGTAAAACAAATAATTTCTAGTTTCTGACAGATAATGGGAAACAAAGGTGAAATCAAGCATTGGCAAAGCCAATAGGTCTCTCCTATGTGAAATCTATTAGCTTTGTCAATGTTTTGAAATCGCAGAGATTGAGAATTCACAAAAATAAAAGTTCTGTGCAAATAAATAGTTCCCACATTCATGCTGTGCACTTCACTGAGATTTAACATGAAAGCATAAACCGTCACGAAGGGCTTAGAAGTATGAGTTTTAGCTAGCTTAAACAACGACATGCGTTTTGATAACTAATATCAGCAAATACACTGGCAAAACAGGTAACATATTTTTTATGTGTAGCTATATGAACAAATGCATCCTCAATGCACATTTTCAGAGCACTTCATATTGGCAAACACTTTGATTGTAGCCATGTTTGCTTTTGGGAGACAGAAAGGCCGCTTAAACAAACATTCTCTTTCTGAGAAAGGGGGCTAATTTTGCTGAAAATCACAGGAGAACCGTGAAAGGGTGTGACTTAATAGCATGTGCCCATAAACACAAAGGGGGTCATTAAGATGGCATCGTGCCGGGGCTTGGTACCGGTCGCCTGTAATGCGGGGATCCCGCACATGAGATTACGATGCGACCGCCACCGTGGCAGTCGCATCGTGTATCTCTGACATTGCGGCGGGCGCTGCTGGCTGCGGCACCCGCCGTAATGTCCGAAATGCACTGTTTGTATTTCCCTGCACTACGTGCAGGCACCACGTGGTGCCTGCCACCTGGTGCAGGGTAATTGGTACCATAGGTACCCCCCAGTGCACACCCACCTACCCCAACACAAGGGGGGCCCGCAACGGGCCCCCAAATGCAATCCCCGCCATCCTGTGAATGGCGGATGAACCGCCATACACACGTTCGCGGGATGCAGCATCCTAATCTGGCGGACGGTGCCTGCTAGGCACGCCACCATTTTAGAGATGCTTGATGGGTCCGCCAGGTAATCGTAACTATTGCCTGTGGCGGACCCGTGGCGGACGGACTTTGCGTCTACCAGCACACCGCTCGCCATCGTAATATGGCGGGCGAAGAAGTGCTTCGAGATGGCGGTGAAACCGCCACCGGCAGGCCGCCATCGTAATCCCCCTCAAAGTTAGCACTATTTCAACCTGGGACAGGATGGGAGGGGATACATCAAACAATAATGCATCAGGGCATTGCAGTGTCAAAAAAAGAAATAATAGAGTTAGAAAAAAGTGCTGACATACTAGTGCTTTTTTCTAGCTTAATTTCTTTTAGTAACACACCATCCCGCCCTGCCCCAGGTTGCTTGTTTTCTGTTCCCATGGAGTAGATAATCACGGATCTTACATTGTTGGGAGCATTCACTCCATGTATCGCGATGCAGAAACTTCTGAACCAATCCTTGAAAATAAAGCTGCGTACAACTTGAAATCTTGAGAGAAGGCTTTGCTATTTAAACAGATGTGCCTCTGTGTAGTCACAGAAACCATATAGTGGACTGACTGAGTTTTTTGTTACAATTTCATACTAAAGGCGCCATAGCATAATTTACAAAAAAAGCACTATGCTGTGGCCAGCCCTGGCCACGTCAAAACACTTTTTTTGTCATGCTAGGTGCAGATGAGGGAGACCAACATGTGGGAAGAGGGTGGTAGAGAGCAGCAAGACAAGGAACAGCAGGAGGAGGGCAGGAAGGTGCAGCAAGATGATAGACAGATAGACATCAGGAGAGGAAATCAACACATGGACAACGGGACGGACCTGCAGCACAAGGGACAGTTG
Source organism: Calotriton arnoldi (assembly GCA_963921515.1). Classification (NCBI taxonomy): domain Eukaryota; kingdom Metazoa; phylum Chordata; class Amphibia; order Caudata; family Salamandridae; genus Calotriton; species Calotriton arnoldi. Next base: position 475,406 of record CAWUFW010010199.1, on the reverse strand, counting down.
GAGGATGGTGGTAGGGGGCAGCAAGACGATGGGCAGTGGCAGGAGGGTGGGAGGGATCAGCAAGTTGACCAGATCCGGACTGGGAACTGAAACCGGCCCTGGCAAACTGCTCAGCCTGCCCCGAGGGGGGGGGGGTGGTGCTGACAAGCTTTATGCTATGGTCGGTTTCAGCTGATTTTGTTACAGGGGGCCGAGTCGGCCCCTGTAACAAAAACGCCCCCCCAGGGGCCCCCACCCTGGCGGGCCAACGGGGAAACGCCCGGTGCCCGCTACGGCCAGTCCGGCCCTGAAGTTGACAGACAGCGGGAAGAGGGTAGGGGGACAGGCTAGCAATGACGTGGAGTGAGGAGGGTGGGAAATGACGCTGTAAACATATCCACTCTTGTGGAGTGATACAAGTAATTTTTTTTAAAGTACCTCAGAAAGCACATGCCCTGTGGAAGGACACTGGGCGCTGAAAGGAAGCAGTAATTAGTTCATGCTCCACAGATCAGAGAAACACACCAAAAGAAAGTGAAACCTGAAGATGATGACCAATGAGATGCAAGGAAATGAGAGTGACGAGTAAGCCAACCAATGATAATTACTGGGTGGGCTCTGAGCCCATTTTAGATGTTTTTAATGGAACAAAAGATCTTTCATCGACAGCACATGCAAGAAAGACTTAGGGGCCGATTCCGATTCGGGGCGGAAATCTCTCCGACCGAGCCGGACCCGGAGAAAATTCCGACCGAATCGGACTCTGGCAGTCCGACCGAACGAGTACGATGCGCACGCATGCACCCAGACTCGATTCGGTCGGACTCCCATTGAAGTCAATGGGAGCCGGTCGTACAACGCGTACGCGGGCTCCCATTGACTCAATGGGTGCGAGGCAAACAAGTGCGCCCCCTACAGCGGGTACGCGTCGCCGCGCATCGTGCCGTACAAGCACAGGTAGGGGGGACCCATGGGTCCCCCCTGTGTGCGACTCGCGCGGCTACGCATACAGGGGGGTCCGACGCGGACCCCCAAAGTCCGGCTCCGACAGCTCTTTCGAGCCGGATGGCGCGAGTCGGTCGGACTGCTCGCGGTGCGCATCGTACTTACCCGGCCGGGGAACGTCTCCATTGCGCGGTGCGAGTTGTGTCCGTGCGAGTCGGTCGGAGCGTGTTGAAGCCGCGTTCGAATCGGTCAGCGATTTCGCGGGCGCTTGCATCGTACTCGCTCGGCCGGACCCGCGTACGATTCGGTCGGGAAACAGGCCTCCGAATCGGATACGGTAATGCCGAATCCGATTCGGAGCCCTACCGGCCGAGATCGGAATCGGCCCCTAAGTAAACTAGAGTTTCTTTGAGCAAACTGTTAAAATACATTCTTATGTAATCAGCAAAAATGTTGACAGATTGATTTGTTCTTTTTTTCCATCAATGGAAAACATTAGCTAGTATGCTCCGACTGCTCACACCCCTAATTTTGCTGGCCATATGTACGTTAGGTCCCAATGCAACCATGTTCCTCTACTGCCTACAGAGTTTTAATACCAGGATAAATGTCAACTAGTTGAAATTGAATCAAACCAAAGCGAGGCGGTAATCCCCAGTGTAAGCACCTAGACCTTGGAGGCAAGCACACACAGCACACACTACATATATCTTCTATACTGCGAGCTTAACTAAGCTTTTGTGAGTTTCTCACAAACACAGCAGAGGGAGGGCTGTGCTGGGGTGATGATGCTCATACCTTTTAACCTGTTAAAGTGTCAGGCATAGCACATTCACTTTATTTGTCGAAGTCTTATGCAAAGCGTTCCTGTCGCTTCCTCAGCTGATTCTGCTTAACATAACGCATTTTTGAAAGCTGTTGACACATACCTGTGATTAATTCTGACTGCTCCAGATGCATTTCTGAATTTCCAATGTGAGATGTACATTTGCTTAAATGCTAGAGGTACTCTTTTTTAGCTCATTCCTCTCAAATGGAAGATGCTTGATCAGTGTATATCTAGTTTGACTGTTACAAAAACTAAAGCCCAAAGTGAGATAAATTCAAGGTCGACTGGGACAGAAAATAATCCCAGGCACCAAATAAAAGTGACTCTCACCGCCACGTAGTGAATCAGCTAGGTAAAAAAAAGTGGCACACATGTGCAGATCATGGCAGTATGAACTTGTGAAGACATTACGTAGGTATTTTCCATGGTATAGAAGACTGTATGCATTTGAGCTTGCTGCAGGCAATGTTTGTGGTAATATCAGGAACAGTACAAACCAGCCCACCAGACTTTAATGTAGGCCCACAAACATCCCAAAAACAAACAGCCTACACACTGACCTTTTTGACCAGTCCTGCTGGCACTGCCTGATTGCCGTATAGGCCAGTCTGATCCTGGATACATTCAGGGCCATATTTATGAAAAGGTTGCATTGCTTTTGAACCACGCAACGAGGTGCAAAAACGACATAACCCTGAAGATGCGATTTATTAAGCCACGCAAGGCCATCTTACTTGGCCCTGAGTGGCTTGATAAATCCAGAGTAACGCAACGCAGTGTAAATCGTTGCGTTGCGTTACTCTGCCCCAGGGAGGTGTTTCATGGGTGGTGCGTGGGTGTTCCCATGCAAAAGCCATGGATTTTGATGCATTTCCAAATTTATCATAAGTGGTAGACCTCGGAATGCGCCACAATTGCTACGGCTCCCCAGGTGAGGCATAACGAAGAGAAATATGTTTATTTCTCCTTTTTTTTCCTCTTTCTATGTGTGCTGCATACTGCAGCACACATAGAAAAAGGAAAATGCCTCAGGGGATTGTTTTTGTGCAGGAAGGTGCCCCTTCCTGCACAAAAACAATCCTGCTAACAATGCAGGCACCTTTTTACCATGGTGCAAGAGTGCCTGTGTTGGCGCTAGGCAGCACATTGTGCGCCAGCGCTGGGAAAAGTCAGGAATGCGCCATACAAAGGAAATTATGGCACATTCCTGCCCTTTTCCTGTCACGCAGGGTGGTGACTTGCTGCTTTGCGCTGCGTGATATAATGATAAATATGCCCCTCAGTTTGTATAAGGGCGGGGGGGGGCGAAGCCTTAAGGTTTGCATCTTCACACATAAGGAGGTTTTTCTCAAAACTCCGAAATGTATGTCACAAGGATCAAAAAAATATAATCTCTGCAAAAATATCCCAGTAAAATTGTTTATTAGAAGATTAAGCAAACCTCACGAAAACTTACTTTGAGCAAACGAATAGTTGCATGTACTATGTTTGTGAGAATGTTGCCTTCGGATGAAGACACTTTTTTTTTATTTTGAAGAGATTTGATATCGCATTTTTACATGAAGTTTGTTGAACCGTTTACATGCCGAACATCTTCATGGCTCAGCAGGTTCACAGGCACTTAGGGGCAGATTTACAAGGCCCTTGCGCCACTTTTGCGTCACTTTTAACATGGGAAAAGTGACGCAAAAGTGGCGCAAGGGCCTTGTAAATAAGCCCCCACGATCTTAGGCAGTCCCCTGGTTTGGATCTGGCTCCGCCCTCCCTGTGAATAAGTTGACTGGCACACCACAATTTACAAATAATAGAAAGAAAGGAGATGTTTCAGTTGTTTTACTGCACCACTTGAAATGGCCTTATTTCACTTTTTTTTTAAAAATGATCAACATTCTCAAAGCTGGCATCACAATTTGGAAACCGAAAATGCCTCTGCAGCCCAGAATTAGCCGATTTGTAGGAGAGACAGGCGGTCAGACTTCATAAGTTGATTGATGTGCTTGGAAAATACATTTTCAAACACTCGGCTGTATGGTACTTAACATGGAGGCGGATAATGAATGACCTTGAAAACCACAGTCAACATAATGAAGGCACTAAAGACTTCTTTCTGACTGCGGATGTACTTGTTTAACGCTAAAAAAATACAGCCTTTTGGGCAAGATGGTCAGAAAAAGCAATCATTTTATAGCTGCTGGACTGTAAATAAAATCAAGCAGTGAAGCGCTTGCAGGCTCCATATCACCTCTGATTTATGGCTTGAGGTTGACACTGTGAACCTGTTTACATGTGCTGCCTACAATGAATGCAGCATATGTTCAGCAAGCAGGTTTCTACCCTGCAACTAAATGAAAACAACCAAGCCACCAATGGGCAGCTCATGTGCTTAGAAGCTTTTTCTGAGAAGCCCATATACTTTGGCAAAGTAGTTTCATTGTAACATATCAAAAAACAAAAATCGTAATTTTAGTAGGTTTATATTGAAGTATAGCAAGGATTGAAAAAATGGAACCCCTGGAAACTATTGCTCCTCCATTTAATGTCACTGTTTAAATGTGTAATTTGCTGCAGAATACAAGGGGGCAGATTTACGTTCCCTGGCGCATCCCTGCAAATCAGCAGGGATGCGCCAGGGAAGATGCGTCACGCAAGTTTGCCCTTGCGCCACCGCAGATGCGCCGCATTTACAATGCGGTGCATCGTGGCGCAAGGATAAGCAGATGCGTGACGCATCTGCCGGCGTAAGGTTGGCGCAGTGCTGAAGCTGTGTCGCAAGCGCGACGCAACTCCAGCACTGTTCCAACCTGCCCTATCTCTAACATGGTGCGTCACGCCTTACGCCTGCTTGAAGCAGGCGTAAGGATTTGACGCACCGGGGTCGGAAAAGTGACTGAGTGAAATCTAGTAGATTTCACTCAGCCACTTTAGCGAGGCGTTCCTGCGCCGGAACGCCCCCCTGCTCCGGAACGCCCACATGAAACCTGACGCAGGTTTCATGTGGCGCAGGGCTTTACAACGTGACGCATCTCCCTAGATGCGTCACGTTGTAAATACCCCGCAGCATGGCGCTGGCTTTACGCCGCCGTTGCGTCACAGAAGTGACGCAACGGCGGCGCAAAAGTGGCACAAGGGGCTTGTAAATCTGCCCCAAGGTGCCTAAGTCACATAACGCCCATAAAGAATAGAGAATATAACCTGCAAGAATACATTTTTAGGTCTGGTTTTGGTAAGTCCTTTTTATTTTGTTCAAATTATATGTATCATATACACATACAGGCTTTCAGTCAGTACTCTCCACCCATTGGTCAATTGTAGTGAAAGTCACATTTTTCTTCCACGGACTACAGTATACACCATAGGGCAACAGATCAGCCCACATCATTTATTGGCAGTCTTCACTATGAGTGATGGCATTCTCACGTTCACAAGGGCCACATCCACACACAAAGTAGTTCCCTTCAGTGCATGGGACTACTGCAGCAATATGTGCTTTGGAGACCTAACATATTTTTGCTATTAGCCAATGCTTTTTTATTAGATTTGTGAGAGCCTAGCAGCTTCCTAACAATAATGTTTTACATAAAATATGATAAAACCAAAAACATTGGCAAATCCAAATGACTGATATACAACCCCAGTCTAACTGACTTTGTCACGGCTTGCTACCTTTGTATTCCAGATTCAAAAAGCAAAATCTACAGGTTTTCTATACATTCAGTATGGGACCGGGATGGCAACCCTTTAGGGCAACCCTGGGGCATGCTGATGAGAAGCTATTAGAGAGCTAGCTTTTACCCTTCCGCTAGGCGGGTACGAGTACTTTTGGCACTACAGGTAAAGGAACATTTTACAGGTCCACTTCACTGGAAAAGCGACAGTATTTGCTGATTTTGCGTGCAATCGGGTTTTGCCTCACTGGTGGTGCTTCAAGGTGCCTGTTTAGGATTGCCTTGCTGTAGTATCGATGCTGACCATCGGCATATGTAGGAAGGGTGTGAAATTGAGGTGGTTGAGTCACTTGCAAAATGGCATTTGATCCAGCGTTTTCTGGGCCCACTTGCTTAACCATTGGTTCTCCGATTCACTGTTTTTATCCGTCTGAGAGGTGATGGGAGTTAGCATTAACAATCAATCTAAATTTCGAGGACCGACAGAGGCAAGATGGCGGCCGCTAGTCGAACGTGCGACTATCTTTCACGGATCTCTCCCCCCCTTGCGGGTAATCTGAGTGTTATGTACCCCCCGCTGCCCAAATGTGCTGGATTAGTGAGGACCTACCTGGGCTCCTTCAAGGCATGCTACTTTTGGGGACGATTGTTCGGGGAGCGGAACGGCGATTTTTCGGCTTTAGCTGGCGGATCACTCGGCTTCCGTACGCGGCGTGGAGCGGCTGGAGTGTTGGGGGCGGAGCCAATCGACTTGGATTCTTCGCTTCAATGCCTCCGAAGGCAGTGCGTGGGAAGACATGTACTCCAATGGAACTCACAGGCACGGGGAAAACTGGGCAACAGCAGCATCAGAGCGGAAAGAATGGTACAGCTGACAAAACTGGAGATATGGGAGAGAAAAAACGTTAACTAAGTACGGAGGATTGCGGTAAGCGCAATATTCCTTCTTTGTTTTTGCCAGTAAGAGGGGAAAAAACAACATAATTTGAAGAGTGATGGGGGCCAACAGGGGGAATGTGCAAAGGTGTGAGTTCCACCCCAAGCCCTGAGCTGGATATGATTAATTTACAGCACCGTGATGACAGCCAGCCTAAGGATCAAACAAATAGAGTGGGAGATACCTCTCTAAACACTATGGCTACCATCAAGACAGGGGAGATTCCTGGTTCTGCATCCCTGACGGCGCAAATAAAGAAATATACAGGATCCAGCATGGCCCGAAAGGACACTTCAAGTAAAGATATACAGAAAGATGCTATGATGAACAGGGATGGACTAGGTGAAGAAGTGAGGGGGGTCGATGAATACGGTGTGCAAAATATGATCAAGGAGACTGATTCTGGCGACTATTTCTTTTCTCTTTCGGACCCCTCGTATTCATCGGAGGATGAAATTGAGCTACATTTTGGGCACGGATGCAGGGGTGTATCCCCGAGCAGTGGACATAGCGAATCAAGCAGTCTGCACCCTGAAGACCAAGATCAGGGGACAGATACATCTGAAAATGCCTCACGGACAGTCCGCAAGAAGCTGTGGCACGGTGAAGATGCCATACATGATAGGGGGGTCGATGCCTTGACATGGGACTACTCATTTTTGGCTGGAATAAGGACGGACGAGGGGACGGTAACCAAGCATCTGATGGAATGTGCAGTTGGGAAACCTGAGGAGATTTCGTTGACTATGATCTATGAGACTATCATGGCTCATAGAGAAGAAACCCATATAGAAAGCCAACGGACCCAAGCGGCTTGGCGCAAGTTACAAAATTTGATCCGACGCATAGCAAAATCCTGCACCGAAACTCCGGAAAGAGTCACTGAGGCAGAAACGCAAATATTTAACCTGGAGAATGAGCTGGCAGCTCAAAAAGCAATAACTGAATCGATTCAGGCATCTAAAGAGGACACTCAATGGAAACTGACAGATTTGGAAAATCGCCTCAGGCGTCACAATTTAAGAATACTGGGGGTCGCAGAAGGCATGGAGGGTCAGGATGTATGAAAATTTGTGGTTGCTCTCTTTTCGGAGGCATTTCCTGAACTCTCGCAATGGGATTGGAGTCAAGAAATACAGAGAGCTCACAGGCGTGCAAAGCCAGGGCAAAATACCGTCAGACCCAGAGAGATCTTGATATCGGTCAATAATTTCCTAGCCCGTCAAGCTGTGTATGAACTGGCACGACCCGATAGAAAGAGGAGGGGGAAGGGGTCAGGATTTTTTATAAGACCTGATTTTTGCCATCGGACGGTAGAAAAACGGTGTCAGTTAAGACAGCTTATTACCTCATTTCAGGGCAAAGGGGCTAAAGTTTGCTTACTTAACCCAGCCACACTGAAAGTCATATATAAGGAACACACTTGGTTCTTTACATCGGAAGGAAAGACAAAGGAGTTCCTACAATCCATTACGTAGGGTGCAATAAGAGACATATTTGTTGCTTTGATCCTATCACAACTTTATCTGATTCCGTAATTTGTTATGGAATCTTGTTTGCTTGCTTGCTCACCTATCATATCTTATATACTTACTTTTGATCTTTTAGCTAAATCTTCTGTTTATTTTTATGACATTAAGCAATGCTTAAGGTGTATATGAATGGGGAAAAGATTTCCCAGAATAGGAATATGTGTCTCCTGTTTGACCTTTCAGGATACCATGCACTGGTGTCTAATTTTTTTTTTGTTTCTCTCTCTTTATGTAAGCAAGCTTATTACGCGAGGGGGGGGCCTTTGGGGAGGGTTAGTTATCAATCACCGGGACCATGGGTTCTAAAGCCTCACTGCAGGATGGGTGGGGGGAGGGTGCGAGGTGGGTCGCCGGACCCGCAAGGAGGGGGTGGGGAGAGAGGGTGGGGGAGGGTTTGGAGGGGGGCTAGGGGTGCACGAGGGGTGGCAGGGTGAGGGGGTTGGGTGAAAAAGAAAATGCAATCCAATATAAGTGGAAGATAAAGGTATGGAGATGTACGAGGCTAGGAGATAAGGCTTGCAATTGGAGAGGTACAACAGTATATGATGGGGGATAAGATGATACTACCCAGATTGCGCATATGTTCATTTAATGTATGTGGGCTAAATAATTGTGCGAAATGGCAACGGGTGGCTCGGAACTACGGGTTTTGCAACCTGATGTGGTATGTGTACAAGAAACACATGTACCATGGAATAAACGGAAGATTTTAAACGAGATTGGGTATACACTATTGGCCTGTACACAACAGTCTACTATGAATCGAGGTGTAGACATCTTAGCTAAGAATGGGATACAGGGCACAGGTAAAACACTGGTGGATAACCAGGGCCGTTGGGCGGTTATTGAATGCACAAAGGGGACTTTCTCTTTTACTCTGTGTTCAGTCTATGGGTCTAATTTAGAAGAAGCAGCAATATTGGAGGGCCTTAATTTAGAGCTGGCATCATGGCCTACCCCACTGATCCTCTGTGGTGATCTTAACATCCATATGGGTTGCCAAGATCTTCAGAAGGGGTGGAAGTCCAATAAGGGCAGGAAACCTAAAGTAAGTTTTTAAGGCATTATATCACCTGGCAGATGATCATGGGTTGAAGGATGCATGGTCTGTGTTACGAAACCCGGACCCTGGGTTTACGTTCTATTCTCACCCCCACAATAATCTGGTTCGGTTAGACTACTTTTTTGTGTCATCAGCATTGCTTTCGGGTGCTAAAATACAGGTCTATCCAAGAATTACAGCAGACCACGGTCCACTAGTGATAGATATTCCGATTAGTAGTGGCAATAACCTTTCCTCTCCGAGGTCTTTTTCGTTTGATCGGAAACTTTTAAAAGACACAAATTTTATAGACCACATGAACAAATGGATCCGGGAGTTTTTGGAAGTCAATCGCACCTCAACTTCACAGGTATATGTTTGGGATGCCTTGAAAGCGGGATTTAGTGGAGAGGTTCTGAGCTATAGGCTTCACAGACAGAGGCAATTGAGAGGGGAGATCCAAGATTTATATGGGAAACTTAGGTCAGCGGAGGAAGAAATTATGCGAGGAATACAGATCGGAGCTGATGTCACCCCTTTACAGACAGAGGTCGCCTGCAGCAAAGCTAAGAGTAACCTATACTGGAGCAAAGAGATAGCTATCAAATATAATCTGTTTAAAGAGAAGAGGTATGAGTTTGGGGAAGCCACTGGACGATGCTTGGCACAAAGACTACGCTCCAAAGAAGCTGCACAGAGAATTAAAATCTTGAAGGATATACAGGGTAATCTGGTGCATACCCCTCGTGAGATATTGGAAGGGTTTCATACATTTTTTAAGACTCTGTATACAGAGGACTGCCACGAGGAGGAGGGGTTTGAGACATTCCTTCGGGGCACTAACTTTGAAAAACTGGGCCGGGAAGAAGCACTTATCCTAGATAAACCTATTACCTTGGAAGAACTGGAGGAGGCCATAAATAATCTGAGTAGGGAGAAGGCTGCGGGGCCAGACAGACTGCCTCTGGAGGTTTATGCAACCTTTTTTCAGGAACTAAAATTGAATATGTTGGCCACCATGCAACAAGCGCAAGGTGGGGTGGTGCCTCCATCGTGGGAGGAGGCAAACATTATCATGTTTAAGAAGAAGGATAAACCTGCTGAACTTCCAGGGTCCTATCAACCTATCTCGTTGGTAAACTGTGATGGGAAGTTTTATACTAAAATTCTAGCTTCTCGGTTAGCTAAGGTAATCACCCCACTAGTATCATTGAGACAGCATGGGTTTATACCCACCGGGGGCACAGTCAACCACATCAACAGGGTGGCTGCCCTGCTGGATACAGCTATTGTTCAGGGCACCACCCTAGGCCTTGTCCTGTTAGATGCCTAGAAGGAATTTGATCGTGTCTCATGGAATTTTTTATGGGGGGTTCTACGCTGCTTGGGGTTCGATCCTGGGTTTATTAAATCAATTCAAGCGGTGTATAGGGCCCCTAAAGCCCGAATTTGTATTAATGGTTTAGAGTCGGAACCAGTTTACATATCAAGAGGCACGAGACAAGGTTGTCCGTGCTCCCCATTGTTATTTGCGCTATATATGAATCTGTTTTTAACCATGCTAGAAGGGAGCCCGATAATTAAACCAGTAGACTGTGGACAGGAGCAGCTTCGAGTGTTAGCCTACGCAGATGAAATCGCGGTCGTAACATCTGATCCAGGGGTAGCAATACTTGAGATAGAAGAACTGGCGCACAGGTTTGGATCTGTGTCTGGTTATAAACTCAATGTATCAAAAACATAAATCCTCTGCACTAATCAGACCTGCATTAGAGACCCCAGGGTGACCAATGAAGTGACATATTTGGGGGTTAAGATCAGGACATGCTTAAAGGAATTAGTGGAAATCAACTGAAAGGCTATCCTCACAAATGTGAAACAGCAACTAGATAAAATGGAATGCCTCCACCTCTCACTGGTGGGGAGGTGTAATATTTTAAAAATGATGATCCTACCCAAATTCCTTTATTATTTTAGATCTGTGCCACTCGAGCTGTCCCGGGGACAACTGCAGCAACTGCAGTCATGTTGTACTAGATTTTTTTGGTCTCAACGGAAGCCACGTAGAGCATTGCGTTTCATGTCATTACCCCGAGAGAAAGGTGGTTGGGCCGTGCCAGATTTTACATTTTATTATTATGCATGTATTCTACAAAACCTATGGATAATGTTGACTGGGGAGGAGGTAGATATCCCAGCAGAGCTTCCATCTATCTACCAGATGTTACTGAGCGCAGAGATTAAAAACTGTCTATTCAAGATACTGGACTTTAATTACTACAAAAAAAAACGCTTCAAAGTTATAATAGCTGCTTATAAGGTCTGGAAAGTGGTACGGAGAAAGCTACAGTTTGAGGGGGTTTGCCACTACACACCGATCGCCACACCAACCCTATTGCCAGCCGTCTTCTCTGATAGGATAGTGCACAAGTGGAAAGGAAAAATGATATTATATATCGGCAATTTATATAGAGATGGGGACCTGCTGTCCTTTTCAATGCTAGCCGATAAATATGGACTCTCTAGAACAGAATTATTTTTATTTTTACAGATGCTGGACTTCTTGAAGAAAAGACAGAGGATAATTGAGCCGAACCCGACGGTCGAGGCCATTAGACGTAAACAGCGGATTGGTGTGATATACAACGGTTTATTAGATACACAGAAAGACGACTTAGAGGCTCAAAATTTAAAATGTGGGAATCGGCTAAGGTGTCAAGACATATAGAACAATCAATTGATGTGGCAGGGAGGATTCTAATCTCGGCTAATTTAAGAACGCAGCATTTTAAAACCATATTTAATTTATATCATACCCCAGTGAAAATGCTGAAATGTGGGGGAGCTAACGATGGGAAATGTTTTTGGTGCAGTACAGGCTCGGCCGATATTGTACATATCTTTTATATGTGTAGGAAACTAACTCCATTTTTGGGCCGTATAGAAAAGTTCCTCTCGGATATTACTGGGGTGGAAATAAGTATCACACCATCCACTATGTTGTTGGGTATAGGGGAAGACGGGACAGATAGACACCCAGCCTTTGAATTCCGATATTTGCTTTTTATTGCAGTTGCTGTAGCTCGTCTCTGTATAGCCTCCATGTGGTTGCAGAAGGAAACCCCTACTTTTGAGATCTGGAGAGCTAGATTTTATGTTATTTTTAATTTGGAACATAGTCTTTATACTCTTAAAGGGGTACAAAAACGGAAACTAGGGCTACTGATATGGGGGTCTATGATTGAACATATGAAGGGCTAATATGAATGTATTTTAATATCATTGGTTTTGCACTGTGCTCGGGAGGCTTTAACCCTGTTTCTACGTTTAATGAATTTGTCCTAGCCTTTTTTTCTTCTTTCTGTAAGAAATATGAATGTGTTGCATTGTATAGCTGATGTATGAAATTAATTTGTATTTATCCACGTATTGGATTGCAATAATAAAAAAATTATTAAAAAAACAATCAATCTGAATTTCAATTAACAGCTCAATCCATTTGGCTACACAATGAGAACTTGGAATTGGTAGCCAAGTTCAAATGGTTTTAGTACAAATAAATAATCAGATTCAAATACACTACTCTCAGCACCATGCTGTAGAGAAACAGAATGACAACAAGGAGACCCAGACGGCGAAAGAAATTAAGACAAATTAGAATCAAACAGACAAGCAGTTCTGTAACTGCAATACAGAACAATAACATTAAAATTTGGTGCTCAGAAAACAATCTAAGGTTCTCTTTCTTATACATTAGTAAACTAGAATGCAGAGTCCAGTGGATTGTTTGGGGTATAAAGGTTCTAGCAATCAGGGAAATTCCATAAAGGAAGTCAGGTTAAGACAAAAGAAATCAAACTTGGAAAGCGTTAGCATTTCAGAAGCTTGGTCAAGAGTCTTCTATGGGTCAAGGGAAAGTGTCAGCCTACGCCACACTTGAGCAAAAATCAGAAAAAGAATTGAGGCATGAAACCTCTCAAAGTCCATTAGGCTAGCAATGTCTCAAGAAAGGAGTGAATCAAAGAAAGGTGTCTGCAGGGATCTGCAAAGGGTCCCGAAAGAGATCAGGAAAACATCTGCGAAGGAATCTGCGCAGAGTCAGGAAGGGATCTGCGTAGCCTCTGAGTAACAATCCAAGAGGAACAGTATAATATAACGTGCCAGTCCAATTGTCAACACCCCCTCGATCACACCATCAGGGGTCCATTGTACTCATTTGACATATTCCATTGCAGACTGCAACATTACGATTTTATCCCACACTGGACATGGTAACGGCATCCTTCTCCCAGGCACACGTAAATAGCAACTTTTCCACAATGGCTCATTCAGTTAGAGCTGTGTTTCTCCATGCACCTTCGTCAAGGTCTTTTTCTCAGGCTCCTGAGTTCCCTATCTCAAGTACATTAATGTATCTGTTCTAAAGTAACAATGCCTGTGAATACCTGTAAGAAATGTTGAGTTAGCAGAAAAATGAAATCAGCTGCAGGCAGCATGGTAAAATACAGGCCTACTCATAATGGGGCCGAGTCACAGAACTAATCTGAGATAAAATCCTAAACTTACTACTTTTGGTATTCACAGAAGGCATTTAGTAGTAGTAAAGTTAGGACTCCTAACTTTACTACTACTAAATGCCTTTGTGAATACCGAAAGTCCTTAGTTAGGATTTTGTCTCAGTTGAGTAGTAGTAAAGTTAGGACTCCTAACTTTACTACTACTAAACCCCTTTGTGAATACCAAAAGTAGTACGTTTAGGATTTTATCTCAGATTAGTTCTGTGAATCTGCCCCGGTAAGTTTAGCATTGATTCCAATGGTGCATATTTAATATGTGTGTGCACATTTAAACACAAATTAATATGTGTTTCTAATACATTAGGTTCCCTACCACATGAAATATTCAATAAGCCATCATAATATTCGGTCATAACTATGAAAATGAGTTACATTTAAATCAAATATATGAATTATTAATGCTTACATTACATGACTTAGTTATCATTTCTGGCTAGATTACATACTACATGTGTAAGAAAATGTTTAACCACATTGTCAGTTCATTACATGTTATTCAGGTGAAATAGAACACACATTTAGAAAGTCACATTTCATCTCTATGGTGAATACAATTTCTACTAAATTAAGGAAATTCTTTATTAATCATACTAACGAAGGCAAGACATTTTGTGTAAATTCTCTAATCCTACAGTGAAGGCGCTCTTCAATAATATCAAGTGCAAAACACACATTAGTTCCTTTAACAATGCATAAATCATGTGCCAAGGGCACTTTGATATTGTATTTCTCAAGTGTCAATGACATTTGTAACATGAAAACGATGGGCAATCTTTGCGCTGCACTACGTTGTTTGTCATGCTGACACAAAAAAGGGAGTGCATTTGACGGAGGTTAGTTATGGCTTATGTGAAGATTTGGACTGATAAATCCTGTTGCATCTTTTCATCATGTGAGACCCATTTTTCAATGTTCTGAGGCATATTGGCAAAATGACTTGGCTACTGAGTCCAGAGATGCTGAAATATAAATGAATGATGTAGCAATTCTGGCCAGAAATGTTTCCAATGAACTGTGGAAATAAATGAAAACAATATCCTTGTAGTAGAGGAAAGGCAAGTCTGTGCCACTCGTGCACTAATAGGAGCGATGGTCAGGGCCATCTGCACCAGAAGCATGTCTTTAAAGGGCCCGTCTTATGCTGATGAAGAGCAGAATGGCTCTGTGAATGTTCTGCATTCAGGATTTCTTTGCTTTGTGTGGTGCTGAAATGTTTATGGTATTTGTCTCACACCAGAGGCCATTTCGTGCAATAACAACGCTCCATGTCATCATATTAGCGTAAAAGGCCATTTATTAGGACAGGGTTGCAACATTCTATTAACTTTATTACATTAACAATGTCTCAAACTTATGAATATGACAATAAACATGACAGTTCCATTCCTCCCTGCACCTTTCACAACTCACCCACTTTCGATTCCAAAGTCCATATCCTTTGCTTTATTCTTCCCCCTTTCACTCACTGACCTTGTTCCATATGCCCAGTCACTCCCTCACTTGCCCTACAAACATCCTCCATTGAAGATCTTTCCCGTGCTCATCGAATCCCATGCACCGCCTTCAGTCACCTGTGCTCCCTTCCTCCCTCCCCGAAGGGTGAATATGCCCGCATGTCATTCACCACCCCCCAAAATACCGTCAACCAGGAATACCCCTTAGGGTGGTTTCCTGCCCCACCCCATAAAGCGTGCACCTTCCACATATCAATGATATGACCTTCTGCACCAAATCGTCTCATTCCACAAAGTGCTTACCACATCCCGCAATTCCATCATGTAATAAGCATTTCTCAGGTGCAAAAGGTACACTCCATCCTCCCTGAACAGACCCAGCTCCTCCTCCTTAAGCCCCCCATGAGCAATCACCTTGATGTTGTTTGCCCCCCAGAAAGCCCTCATTGCCCTGTTCAGCTTCCTCCGGCCCTTGTCAATCAAAGCCACCCTCCAAACCCTGCATACCTCAAACTCAGTCAAGACTAAACAGGTACCTGAAAAATTCCTTTTGATCACCTCCAAGTCACTCTGCATGTGTTGAAGCAGAGTCAGCCCTGACAAACCAACCAATTAATTGTCACCCAGATGGATCAGGAGCATGTCCGGACAGCCCCTCTGCGGGACCAGTTTTGGCAATCATGGTAACAGATTGCCCCAAAGCACTCCCCCTTTACCCTACCAAAGCACCTCATATCGTCTGCTCTGCAGGCCCAGATTATGCCCATACATCTGTTGGTCTGCATACTTTGCCACCCAGTGTACAAAGGAATGTCCTACAATCCAGGTCACCGTCTTAGTCCCTGGGCCGCTCACACACCCTGCAGCAGAAAAAAAGGCAATTAGCTTAGATACCTTATCCCCACTCCCACCTCCCCCAGGAAACCCCCCTTTAATTTCCACACAAAACGCTTGCAGCACTGTGACCTCCAACTGCCATTCTGACGAATCCGTCCCCAAGATAACTCCTAACACCCTGCAGCCATCGCTGACCCAAACCAGAAAGAATGCGTGCTAAAACCGTCCGGGTCTCTACCAAGTCCTCGCAAAGCCATGCGCATTAACGGCAACAACTGTAAAGCAGTGACCCTACTGCCATCTGCATGACAAAAAACCCATGATTTATCTTGACCGGGCCATTCTAGGAAAACAAAACGCACCATTCCTGCACAGGACAAACCTCACGACTACCTTCCTCGCACAGCCATACCCATTTACCCCTGACCATCTGAACCGTCTTGGATTGACACAGCCAGATGCCCATCCATCCCTGGTCCAAACACACCTACTCATGCAACACCCCCCCAGCTCGAGCAGTCCCCAAGCGCTCTAATATCCTAAAGGCCCAAAAAAACATCCAGATTAAATGTATGCGAAACACCGCAACTTCAAAACGATCATAACTACAAAGATGCGGAACAGACAACAAATCCTGTTACAGCTCAAATATAATTGCTTCCTGCAATGTCGCCCTCCTCGCACCCCTTTCTCTGCCCCACCCTTTCAATACCCGGCCCAGAATCTTATCCTTGGAGGGTTAAAGTCCCAATACAGCTTGCCATAGAATGAGATCTCCGCCAACTTGCCCGCAATCGTGGTGAGTGACAGACCTCTGTCAATACAAGTTAAAAAAAATTCAACACTCACTATTCAGTTTCCTGCCGCTCCAGCATCATATCCTTGTTTGAACGGCCTGTAAACTCCCCAAACTCGCTCCATGTCAGTCAGTAGCTTCTCCTGGTGGACTCAGTCAGCGATCTCTCGACCAGACCCGCAACTCTCACTCCACCCAGGCCCAGATGTCGGCAGGCAATGGCGTCTTGAACTCCTCCGTCCCAGGCAGCAAACGGTAAAAGCGTTGCTACTGCAAATGAGACAATGAATCAGCTACATCATTGCTGGCACCTCGAACATGTTTAGCCCTGAACACCACATTGAGCTGCAGGCACACCAGCATGAATCTCCCCAGCAGCCGCAACACCCTAAGATCCCTCGCTCTCTGCCTGTTCACCAGATCCACCACTGTCATGTTGTCCATATGGAACAGTACCCTCCTGTTAATCAATTTGCCACCCCACACTGCCAATGCCACCAACAATGGAAAAAACTCAAGGAAAGCAATGCTCCGACCCTGACTCAACCAGTACACCGGCCACAGCTCTGCACACCACCTCCCGTCCCAGAAAAGACCAAAGCCCAGAGCCCCAGCCGCATCCGAGAGTATCTAGACCTGCCACACCGTGCTTTCTTCTAAAAATCGGCCACATCCTGTTTTCTTCCAAAAAACTGAAGGATATATTGTTGAAATTGTCCAGTATTGTTCGCCAAGTACAAAGGTCAGCCCTGACTGCCGAAGAAATCCGCACCCTGTGGTGTGGCACCACCGCACCAGACAGAGCCATGCCAAGATGTCTGCAGAATGCCTGACATCCTGAATGCCTGAATCTCACCATCCGGCATGCAAAATTCAGGAAACCCAGCAACTTCTGCACTGCCCTCCCTCTCCCCAATCACTCCCGCCAGAAAACCTAACCTCATATTTCCATCACTTTTACTTGTGGCAGCCACGCCACTCATTGCACTTAATCCAACTCAATACCCAGGAATGCTAAAACCTCACTTGGCCCCTCCGTCTTCTCAGGAACCAAAGGCACCCCAAACACCTGGGCCAAGGACTCAAATTGCTGAATCGCACTGCAGCAGTTCCCTGAAGCTAGCTCACCCACAAACAAGAAGTCATCCAAACAGTGAGACACTTCCCGCTGGCCACTCATTTTGGTGAAAACCCATTGCAAAAAGGTGCTAAACAGT
Organism: Calotriton arnoldi; assembly: GCA_963921515.1. Classification (NCBI taxonomy): domain Eukaryota; kingdom Metazoa; phylum Chordata; class Amphibia; order Caudata; family Salamandridae; genus Calotriton; species Calotriton arnoldi. Next base: position 457,596 of record CAWUFW010010199.1, on the reverse strand, counting down.
TCAAACAATGCACAGGAAATGGCACAATCCCATGGGCAAAACCTTGTCCACATAGATGGCACCCCCAAATTGCATGCCTAGCAACGAAAGGTCAGCAGGGTGCATGAGCAGCAACTAGCAGGGTGCAGGAGCAGCAACTGAAATGCAGCCTTTGTGTCACACTTCGCCTGTTCAGGCCCCCGCCCCACTTCCTCACCAGGGCGATAGTATCATCCACAGAGGCGCACAGCACCCTGGTGTCTTCTTCAGCAATGAAGTAATTGACTGACCCTCCCTCTGGCCAAGATAAGTGATGAATCATCCTGAATTCCCCAACTCCTTTTTTAGGCACCACCCCAGTGGAGAAATGATCAGATCCATCAGGGGTCCCTCAAAGAAAGGGCCCGCAACCCTACCTTCGACTACTCCTTTTCCAGTTCAGCAGCTACCACCTGAGTGAGTTCCATGGCCGATCTCAAATTGTCCGCCCACCTGCGACCCCTAAAACCCTGGTACCCACCCAAAACCCCTCCTTGAATCCCCATTCCAAACGCAATGCTGCCTTTCTGTCCGATACATGGAGAGCCAAGGTATCATGGCCGCCACCTTTATTGGGGTAGAGACCCTTAGGCCCAGACTGACTGGATTGCCCTCGGCCTCTAGAAGCCTTCCACTGTTCAGCGGGGCTGGGCAGTGTGAAGCACTGAGTGAGAGGGTTGCACTCCTGCACTTTGAAAATTCATGCTTAAATTTGCAGGGGTGCTGGGAGCAGAATCCCTTATTGAAATTCCAACCCGCTCCAGTGCTGGGTTCAGTTGGCTTCTGCACATAACTCACTTCCTGAGGAGCAGGCGGGGCTGAAAGGACCGATAAGTAATGGCAGCCACTCACAGTATGCCTTCAAGGCCTTTGACGTGGACGACAGCCACTGCATCCATAGTTCCGAATCCACCTCCCCCACGGCTTATCAGGATTAAGGCTCACCCTGGTCCTGAATTCTTCATTGTACCTCAGCCAACCATAACCCTTGAAGTACATTTGTGCCTTGCGAATAATGTCCATTTACTTAAGTAGTGCAATCGCCCAGTCAGGGTGGCTTTCACAGTATATGCTGGCATAAAAAAAAAATGTAGACGTCCAATTTTCCATGTTTATAGGGACCTTCGTCCTCCTAGTCAATTTCCACTCCTCCTCTTTGGACCCTTTCTTTGTCTGAATTTCCCTATGTAAGAGCTTGAAAACATCAACGTCTTTGTGTTTCTAAATTCTATTCTTAGTTTTGTCAGACAGATGGGACCCCAGGGGCATCACCAAACCCATATATGGTAACCTCTTTTTGTGTTTATCTTCCTCAGTCTAATCAACCCCTCCGGCCGCACTTTCCCCAACAGTACTGGCCGTCTGGACCCCTGTACCCACCACGTTCCATCTACTACCTGCACATTTAGGCATCACCGTTACAGCTGAAGCATCTGTCAATGCAACCTGTGTTTCATCCACAACCCCATCCCCAAAGCCTACCAACCGGCAAGGCTTCCCTCCAGCTCTAGAGACCTCAGTATCCCACAACGCCCACCAATCACCGTTAACTGTCAGCAAACCTCCATCAGCCATCTTCTCCTTGTGACGTCCACCGCTGTTCCGAGCCCCTTTGTTCATGGCATCCCCTTGCCCACACTTGAAGTATGTAAAACACCAACCTCGCCTATTGCCTGCTTCTTCCTCATGGGCCTCCCCACTGGTATCCCCACCTCCTCGTCATCACGCAACACACCCTCCTCCCACTACTCATCACTGGTTTCATCATGGTCAAGGAACAGCTCTTCCTCACCTGCAGCAGTCACACACTCAGACTCATGCCCCGCTCCCTTCCACAACTGCACTGCCACATCATTCTCAGACAAAAGTGGTTCCGGCTGGTCTCCATGTGTGCGAGCCCTCGTCAGAGGACAGGCTGCCAATGACCCCCCTGCTGCTTCTGGCTAACGTCCAGGGGATGTTTTTCACCCCACTGGCATCCCCAACCATCTATCGGCCTCGATTGCCAGTCTTGCGCTCACATTCCCCATCAGACTGCACCAACCTGGGGGGTCGTCACACCACCGGGCCCCCGAGCTGCACTGGCTTCTGGCTGACCTACCTCTAGCTTCTGGTCCTCTGGCACCCACACCCACTTCCCACCTGGCCCGGGACCCTCAGTCTCTCAGGCCTTGCGTCATGCACCCTCAACCTGGGGCCTCCCATTCACAAGGCCAGGGCCTGTTGCATTTGCCTTGGCCCCACACATCTGTGCCCATCACTCCTCTGTCTCCTGAATGAGCAGGCACTGATTGCTTATGCGTGTCTCGAAATCCACTCCTTGCCATCTACTGGACAGGGTGTCCCCAGGACCCAGAGGCCGCTGGCCCCCCTCACGTCCCTCAGTGGAGGCCGCAGGAAGTAAGGGGTGTCCCCTCTCCCCTCCAGACATCTCATGTGGAGGCCCGGCCCCAACAAATTTGCATTTTTTGTGTGCTGGGCCCTGTGGCCCTGCCAACCTCAAAGGAACACTCCCTGGGAGGGGCTTGGCAGAGAGGTCTAAAGGCCCAGCCGTCCCTGGGAGCTCCTGGCCTGCAGGTATGCAGTGGTGCCCGTGTACGTGCGTCCATCCCTGCATCAGACTCTGCTCCCTCACCCTCCTGTAATGCCCCGTCTCTTCAGCTGAGGAGAGACGTGCTGGGAGGCTGCGTCGCCTACCCCCTTGCTTACAGCTGCCCGCTGAGCACTTTATGCTCTTACCACGGCCCGCCCCTGCTTTCTGCATTTTTCCAGCTCTGGTTGACAGGCAGCCACTGCAGAGGCAACACCACCCGACACAGAGCGCATCGGATGCCGCATGCTGACCCAAGCCTGGTCAAGCACACCAGGCCTGAGGAGGTCGACCCTACCTGCTGATCCCAAGATCTCTTGCCTGGGGGTGAATGTTTGATTTGCTCTGCATTCCGTCCATCAACTGTCTGTCTTTTGCTTTCTTGCCCTAAGTGCGCCGGGTATGCCCAGACGTGGGTCCCGGGCTCACTGTGCCACTGGATTCAAGCTAGCCTGGCTGATGAGGGGTGATGCCCCGAAACTGGTCCCAGGATGCTTGTTTCTGTTCCAGGGAGAACCTGGCTTGGCAGTTCGGGCTGGACTGTTCCCATGAGGCACAGGGTCAAGGCTGATTTGCATATGGCTGGGTCTAAACTGGGGTGGCATGGTGAGCAAAAGAACGATGGATTTAACCCAGATCTCTTGACTGGGAGTGAATGTTTGATTTGCTCTGCATTCTGTCCATCAACTGTGTGTCTTTTGCTCCCAAGATTGGGACTGCTGCTCACACGGCCGCGCTGTCTGGCGCTTCCATGCCAGTCACTCATGTGAAAAAGGGGGGAGGGGGAAAAAACAGCCTGGTGAACACCAGGCTGTGCCAAGAAACCTCCTGCCTAACTTGACCCTCCCGGTGGTGCTCGGCATCAGGAAGAGGCTGGACACACCCTCCCTGATGCCTATATAGCCTTATGATTATCCCGCCCCTTCCCCCTAACTAACCTATCCCCACCCTGTCCTGTGCTAAGTACGAAGCACCCCAGGGGAAGACTATCAATTCCCCGGGGCCAGCATTCACTATAATGCTGTGCTATGTCATGACCAAGCCCTAGTGTTACCCTATGTGACAAATTGTTTGTCAAGCATATACATTGGTAATTAAAATTTAATTTAGAAACTCCATCCCTCAGGGAATGGGGGTGTGTATATATTTAAATGAAAAATGTTGGCAGGTTTGTGAAGAATGCATGAAGGAATAAACATACAGAATCCGTAATTTTTGTATTACTTTCATAAAAGGTATTCTTAACACGTTATAATATTCTGGTATATTTAAGAAATACAAATTTTCTGACATTGCTTTTTCATATTCCTCACCTTTTCCGTTACATCACTCTTCCAAAACACATCTGAGTATTTTATAGATCACGGGTAGAATATGATGCACATCTTATAATCACGGCTACTGAAATTATGTGGCAATGAGAGACCAAATTATGTGGCAGCAGTGAATATATTATGTGACAAGAAAAGAAACAAGCAATGGCATAGCCAATAGGTCTCGCCTTTGGGACGTTATAAGTGTTTAGTGAGAGCTATTGGCAATGTTTTTAAGGTATGTTGTAGAGGGAGGGTTGGGGTAGAGAGTATCATGCCTAGATGGTGTTTGTAAAAAGGAGACAACGATAGTGAATCATTTGTCAGTCCAGAGGGAGGCTCAACATCCGGTGATTCTGGGCAAATCACTTAATCTGCCCGTGCATAAAACATCAATTTTACCTCTTCCATTACATTTTAATGTTAGGATGTACGACGTCTATATACGGGGGACTAATAGTACGAAAACGAAACATAATGATCATAAAAATGAAGGAAATTGTTGTCATTGCGTGCACAAATTTAAGAGCATGTATAATTGTGAAAATAAATCATTAGCCTTTGTCATCAACGCCAAATGTATGATGCACATCTTATAATCATGGCTACTGAAATTACGTGGCAATGAGAGACCAAATTATGTGGCAGCAGTGAATATATTATGTGACAAGAAAAGAAAAAATATGTGGCATAATAAGGCACATTCTGTGGCAGGATTATTTTTCTACTTTGTCATGTTATTTTTAACACACAATAATACTGTCTTGGCAAACATTTTACCTTGTTGGTATCAGCGTCATACCATTGCACAGGAGTCAGCAACTCAATAGCTTGGCTGCATAACCACATAATTCTAGTGGCCCTGTTGAGTATACAACTTTAAAGAATAACCAATATACTCCAACTGGTTCAAACTTACTATTCCCAAACACGATCATAATCTTTTGTTTGCGAATTCTATAAAAATCATGATAAGTTCTACAAGCATAATTTAACATTCAAGCAGTATATTCTATATAGTTAGTCCTTCTATCGTGCACAGTGTGGGTAGCTGGCCGGTCAGGTACTGGTAGCCATAGTGACGAATGTGGGGAAGTTGTCTATACACAGTCATGCAGGGGTTTGCCCGTTCCAGTCGGGCATCTAATTATTAAAAGTAAAATTCTAAATCCAAAACAAATAAAAATATAAATAATTAAAATTACAACAATCAAAGCATACCATTATAGTAGGTCACTACCAATTTCCCCTCTCATTTTTTCCCTCTGTGTGCGGCAAGAAGGGTCTCTGTGCACTGTAGCCAAGGCTTTGTACACCAACTCACCATGCAAGTGAGTACTTTTCTCAATTGCATGACGAAAAAAGGAGCAAGAAGCCCCCTGAGTGTTAAATTGCAGTGAGTGACGTACCTTGTTTCAGTGTGTTTTATTCTGGGGGGTGAGTCCATGGAGATTTATATGAAAGAGCCAGGAAGACAGCTAAGCAAGTTCTCTATTGATTTTAATACAGTTCAGGATGAACAATTTGAAAACTTGTGGCCAACAAGCTCTCCATACAGATCAATTCTGTGTAGTCATGCTGAATGTTTTGGATACAGGAAGAAAAACCTGCCTTTGATATTATACTTGCTGCCATTGTTTTTACATTTTTGTTGATCTGTTAATAATACCTCTTAAAATTACTCAATTCAGTGGTAGTCATTTTTTCAACCTTGAATGGATGAAGAGTTGAGTGAACCTTGGCAGGATTTGACCCTGCTGCTTATATATTAAAATGCACATTTCAGTAGAGCTCGTTTAGCATACCAAGCTATCTCAATAGCTTCAAATTGACTCTGGTTCACAGTGCCATACTTTTACCCAGCTAATGGTTATATAAATATAATGAGAAAGAAAGAGCACACTTGAATAAATCAATGTAAACTGAACGTAATCTATAGATATTTGAACACAATGTGACAAAGTAGTAATAGATGTCACAATGTTGCAGGAAAACTGAGATAAAGAAAAAGACAAGACTCCTCTTGACAAGGCAAACACAGCTTTTAGTGTTGCAGCAGGGAGAGTAGCTATTTCCACACAGGTAAACAGCTGGTCTCATTTGCTGCTTCACAGGTAGCCACTTATATAGAATATTTGAACCATGCTCATTACAAAAGGTCAAATAATAAGTTACTTAGCAGTCACATATTGGCTACAGAAAACATGTTGTCACCTGTGTCCCTAACCTCTTAGCCTATTTCCTACGCATTCTTCATTGTAATTCTAAAAATGCTTAACAAGCCATGTATTTACTTATTTTGAATGCATGTGCATTTGTGTGTGTGTTTTATCATTCTACTCCCAAGACTTCTTATCAGATTCTGTGTACTCTTGGCTAATTCAATCTCCTGCTCCTATTCTTCAATCATGTTTTCAAAATTCTGGGACAACATGATACGTGCTTGTGCTGAGACCATAAATTCCTTCAAGCTTACAAACACATATTTTCCTTTAACTAAGACCTTGCAGGCCCTGCACTCTATTTTCTAGTGAATTCTTCATCTCTTCTTGCAACAGCATGAGATTTGGGCCTACGCTGCTCTTTCACCACGTATAATTTTATATCGCTTTCTACTTTTGTCTGCTGTAGAGTAATTTCTTCACCTTTCATTTCCTCTCCAACCTTCCCCCCTCTAGTTGATATTTCAACTACTGGTTCTAAACCTTGGTCTGCACTTGGCAGTAGGTTATATATATTGCCCTGAGCATCTGCTACTCGTGTTGGTGTCCTAACTGGAAACATTCTTCCTGCCTTTGTACTAATCCTTCTACAACATGCCAAAAGTATTTGAATGCCACATTATATAAAGAACAGGGCCACAAATGCAGGCAACAAGGCTCCCAACAGCCCCGACATTCAGGATGGTAGTAAAGAAAACCACCCACTAAGCCAATTATCTGGGGCACCTCCTTCATCTAGAATTTTCTTCTGTAGATTATGCAAAGTTTTTATATCCTCTGGCAGAGTTTCATTGTCCCAAATCGTTCGCTGGGACATAAGTACAGCAAGCAGTCCCAATCTTTGCACATACCCCTCGTTCTACGGCCATCACAAGGTCAAGTACATAACAGTGCTGCATTATCATCATTCTCATGGTACGCAGTTCTTCCTTTATGGCATTTAATCCACCTTTCATAGTATTTATGGATCTCATGAGTTCCCATCAAGTTATCTGTATCCATCGAGCAGTTGCCTTTGTCTGAACAAATGACAGAATACTCCCAAAGAACAATTGTGTATCATTAAGCAACCAGTACTCTTGGGAACATAATTCCAAGTGGTAGTGCCATAATACTTTGTAGTTCTTCTCCTTCGGTGATGATGTAACAAAGTAATTGGACGGCTCATGGTGTGTTCATGAAGTATTGATAAATGAACTCAAGGACTTACCAAAAAAGGAGCATGCAAGGTGACCATGGTACAAAGGCAATTCCAGTTTGGTGGTAGCTGAATGCACAGTAGTTCTCCACACTGCCAATAACATTCCATGAGGCTGGAGGCGCCCACCTGCATGTCGGCGTTATCTATTGTGGCACTGCAATTGATATTCCTGCCTACATTAAGAGTGCTGTTTCCTCTGAAACATATAGAAACATATGTTAATCTCATGACTGTCTGAGGACTTACTGTACTATCTATCCAAGTGTAACACGCAACATTATCACCCCATAAACGTGCACACTTTCTTACTGCATCCTGACTAATATCAGTACCATTCCATAAAGACATGATCCTACAGGAAATTTTAATATCACAATGCCATTGATCATGGGCATGAACTGATCTAGTAACTCTAAATCCTGGCCTGCGAACACAATCTAGGGGAAAAGAATTTACCAAATAACTATTACACTCAGTGAGCGGGCATGTTACTCCTAAAAACCCTAAACCTAAGACCATTTGTATCTATTCTGCAGTGTTAGGATGGCCTGTTTTCTTAATTTATGCTATTTTATCCCTAATGTCCTGTCTATCTGTAAGGATGTATAAAACGTCTGCTGAAGAGTCATGTTGTGGAATGAACTAGAAAATGAACTACCCTAATGTGTTGGCTGCATTCAGGCCTGAATCCTACACAGGTAGAGATGCAAAAGACATAGAGCTGTGCTTGGGGGTACTTTCCTTAGTTGGATGTAGCCTGTCTCATCCTGTAGCATGAGGAATTAAAGAGCAAATGAAATATGATTCATTTGTACTTTCTGAACCTATGTCTGACATGTGCTGATACCACATGTTATCTAATAATCTGGTATTAATTATTAATACTATGGGACACATTAGCATGAGTAGAGAGTTCTCTTCGCAGGTGTATGATGCAACCAGTAGAGCTAGAGTATACATTGCCATAAAAGAGCAATAGTAGAAGTGATAGTAATAAAAGACAAAATATGAAAAACTAAACGAAAATACATAACTTTCATTCTGTTAATCCAAAAAATTGTCCAAAGGCAGAGGTGGAGGGGGACATTTTTACAATCACAATCTTCTTCCTCCCTCTTGTTCCATTTACATTGCTGGCAGTGCTTGGCATGATGCAGGGTTTAATCGAATGTCCTATAGATAAATCCAAGGATTCCTGCCATCTACCTTCAGGGTAGTGGGGATTACCATCGTCACAGTGAAAGACCCACTGAATTTTGCCCCTTTCCATTTCCCCAAAAAACCTTTCACAAAAACTTTGTTGCCTGTGTGCACAATTGGAAGGTCGACCTTAACGGTGGCACGCTTCTCCTTCCCTTTGGTTACCTGTTTAGAAATTAACTTTGCAAGTTTGGTTAATTCAGAGAGATAACATGCATTTAATCATTTAGGATATCAGCTGCACTTTCTCCATGTACCTTACTTCTAGTGGCAGGTATTTGTATATTCATAGGTCTCCCTGTCACTATCTGATGGGGTGTCAGGTGATGATCAGAACTAAGGGGCAGATTTACAAGCCCCTTGTGCCACTTTTGCGTCACTTTTCCCATGTTAAAAGTGACGCAAAGTGGCGCAAGGGCCTTGTAAATAAGCCCCAAAGTGGGTTCCTAAGGGAGAAGAGTGCCAACTGTAAGCAATACAACCACTTCTTATCCAATGTGGCATATAGCTTGCTGATCTTATTATTCAGCAGGCCATCAAGGCGCTCAACGATGCCAGTGCTCTGGGGATGATAAACAGAAGATAGTTTATGTTTTATCCCTAGCACTGTTGTGAGATGTGTGGAGATAGCATTAATAGAGTTTGAGCTTTTATCAGATCTTATCCCTTCTGGAATTCCCCAGCAGGGAATCACTTCACAAATCAGAGAAGTAACAGCTGACTTAGTATCACAGTGGGCTCACAGTCCTGCTTCATTCCTTTCCATTGGGAAAAAGGACAAACTACAACTTTAAGATACCAATAGTAATTGCATCTGTCTAACATCTCCGCAAAGCCAACATGGAGAGCTTTAAAAAGAACTTGTGGTCATGGAATGGCAGAATTTATCACCTTCATCGTGGGATTTGGAGAGAATTGTTGACAAACAATACAATTATGAAGGTACATGGTAAGTATATCATGTGAGTTGGGAACAAACCAATCTTGTTGTATTTGCATAGACAAATGATCTTGTCAGATGTGGGTTGGTAAAAGCAATTGCTCAAGAGCGATCATAAGTAAAACCTGAGGCATCACTGGCTCACCTGTAGATATTTGTCTATAAACTAAGTCATCCCCTGACCGGGAGCATCCTCTCGCCTCCCATAACTGTCTCTCATGTGGTGGAGCAGCTTCTGAAACTCTCGAAGAGGTAAACACACTGTTTCAGCATAATGAGGCATAACATTATCTGTGATAGTGTCAAATTCAGTCTCAGACGGCGAGGCAGTCTGGGCCACCAAAACAGGGACATGTTATGAACCTCATGGTACAGGCGGGGTGTGCGCCTAGCTGCATCTTTAGTTGGCCAATCTGCTAGTGCATTTCCCTGTGACGCAAAATCCTGTTCATTCGTATGTGCTGCACATTTCACATCTGCCACTGCCTGTGGTAATGCAAGTGCCTCTATTAAAGCCTCTAAAATATTTCTATGCATAACAGTACTTCCGTCCGCCTGACTTAAGGAAGGCTCTCCTGCTCCATCTCATAATGCTTGAAAGCACAATAGTAGTTACATAAGCCGAATCTGAATAGATTGTGATACCCTCTCCTGTTCCTTGCTCAAGAGCTGCTTTCAAGGCTATCAACTCTGCTGCTTGTGCAGAATAATGTGCTAGCAGTGTTAGCTGCTCTATTATGTGGAGTGTGTCTGAAGAATCATGCTGTTGTGCTCTGACTACTGCTGCACCTGTATGTCTTACTCCTGTGTCCTGGTCAATAGTAGAAGAACCTTCAACAAAATAGATAATGCTACCTGGAATAGGACCCTCTTGCTTGACTAGATTCATTAGGAATATACATTGAACAGTCATGTATATCATCCTCCGAGTTTATTAAAGGATGAGCAAAGAATGTTGCAGGGTTCACTGTATGACACTTCACAACCTTCAAAGATGGTAGTGACAGTATCACCACATATCCTGACACTCTCTGTGCAGTAAGAGTAGTCTTAGCCTTCTGAATGATGGCATGGCAAACACTGCATGATCTGCATGGAGCATCAAAGGTTCTCCCATAACAATGGGGGTGCTCTTCTGCACCGGAAATACTGCAGTAGCGAGAGCAATGAGTTTATGTCCTAAGGGATATTTCTGCGCAAGTCATCACTTGACCATTGCAATGACAAAAGAGAAAAACTCCTTGGTGTAGTCAGGAGTCCCCAAAACTGGGGCATTTGTGATCTCTGCCTTTAATTTCTGGAAAGTCTCCGTCATCTATGGTGCCCAGATTATCTTATCAATTCTGTCTTTCACCTGTTTAATAGAAGCCAGTAAAGGTGCTATTAAAGTGCTGTAATCAAAGACCCATTGTCTCACATAATTACAGAGACCAAGAAACTTTTACATTCCCTTAACAGTTTCTGGCTCAGTCATTTGACGTATAGATGCATCTCTCTCAGGACTTACTCAAGCTGACAATGATTGTCCTAAGTAATGGACCTCCTCCTGCCAATACTGAACTTTGTCTCTCTCTACCTTGTATCCTCTCTGTGAGAGAGTAACCAGAAGAGATATAGTATCTTTCCTACACTGCTGTAGTAAATGCTTCTATATCAGTGGGTCGCGCTCAAATTTGATCGCCAGTAGCAGAATCTACTGTTACATCCATAATCCTGGAAGGTGGAACTACAGGGGTAGAACAAATCATAGTTCCATCAGGCTCAAAATGAATAGTCATATTTAATTTGGCTAAAAGATCTCTTCCCAATATATTATCTGGGGCAAATGCAGAAAACAATAAACAGCTGTCAGTGTACCTTCCTCCTATTTCCATCTCCACTGGTTTAGTAAACAGAACCCTCATCACTACCCTAGAGAATTCTTGTGTGTCCATTTATGTATTAGAAATTGGAAGGTCTCCCTCTCTAATACAAGATCAGGGTGCTTCCATATCTATGAGGAATGCATACCCCTTGTCATTGATAGCTGCCATCCCAGTGGGTTCCTCATCTAGCCTGTGTGTCACTGACAGTACTGGACACATGGAACTACTCTGTGGGCATCTTCATGGCGTGCCGCATGCATCCTCCCACATAATATGTCTAGAAAGGATTTCCTCCTCTCGGAATTACACCTCCCTGTCCACTTTGAGGTGGAGTCACCATTGGGGTTGCTTGGTAAATTTGCTATAGCTGCATTTTTTATACTTGAGGCATTACTGATTGCTACACATTTTGTGGTGCCGTCTGGGGTACATATATTATTTGTGGGTTTGACTGTGGCTGCACTACTGTATTTCCTGGCGGATTTTAAACTCCTGTCCTTCCATTTTGTTCAGCCCTTGTCTTAGTTCTGCAATCTCAAACAAAATGTCCATATCTATGACAATAGAGACATGTTTGATCCTTCCTCTGGGGACTTATCCTACCTCTTTCTATTCCTCCTCATCCTCCTCTGCTACTTCCTTGTGCCCTTACATTATCCTGCTATTGTGGGTACTGCTGATGGGTGGTCCCTAGGACTGATCCCACAGACATTGCAGTCAACTGAGAGATGGCTACTAGTACAGCTCCTTCCACTGCTCCTTTCTTGGGCAACGTTTGTTGCACTAACATAGCTGCTGCTTTCTCTCTCACCTCCTGCTTGGTTCTCTCTTTCTCCTGCTTCTTTTTACAAAAAGAGATTATATGTGCCTGTATCTCTGTCCAGGGTTTGGCTTCCAATGCCACCGTATTATCAAGATTATCCTGCACATCAGAGGGTAAACACTTCTTGACTACATTGTAAAACAACACAGCATTTCCCTCTGTTACTTCCCAACCCTAGCCTACATCTTGAGTCCACTTTTCTTTCATCCTGCTGAGAAACTGAGAGGGATCCTAATTTGGCTGCATTGATTGAGCCATCAGGGACCCAATGTATGGCCTGTCAGGATACATTTTCCTCATCTGATCCCAAACTTCTGTACGAAACAAATTGAATGGAGAACCATCATACAAAGTCTCAGTGAGGGTAACATTTCTCACTCCAGCCTTCTGAAAAATAGTATCTGTCTCATCTCCTATGAGAGAGCTAAGTAAACTCTTTATGTCACCTACTGCCAGGGTAATACCTGCAGTTTGCTTTTCAAAAGCTCTAATCCATTTCCCTGCTCCCACTGTAAGTGGCGGGTACAACTTTTTAAGATTCTTCTTCTCCATTTGTGGCCAAGGAACATAATGAAGTGCCCCAGGTCCCTTGTGTATCAGGGGTTTCTGATATATGGGAGTGAGAGAATTTTGGGGGTTGTGCTGTCTGGCATATTTTTGTCACACACGCAAACATTTCTGCATGTAGGGATAATTCCAGTCTGGATCTCCCTCACCATAAAGAATACAATCCTCAGCATTTGCCATGTCACGTGGATCAAAAGACCCTTCTCGTGCCCATGGACTCATCTATGGGCTAAACCTTCAGTCAATCCTGCAAATTATCCACATAAGGTACAACAATGTACCAACTGTTTTCTCCCTCAGCAGCTATCTCACTGAGTGCTGCATAAAGCTAATTGAACACTCATCTACTGCATTGGTCTATCATACAGTGTCAATCCTCCCATAGCATCACAAGTTCCCATCCTGGGAGCTGGCTAACCATGTGTTCCATGAAATTGCAACTGCTCAAGCTCAGTCACTCTGGGTTTCCTAGTTCTAAAGAACATGTCCTGCTGTCTTTCTCTAGTGTCAGTGTGATTAGGCAATCCCATTGCACCCTTTGTATGGTCAAGGTCAATAAGGGGCTTTTCTTGAGTACTAACATCATAAGTAAAGCGCCTAGCCTTTGAAGATTGAAGAATTTCACTTATGTTATCTACATGCCTATGCATTGACTCTACTCTATTTGCTATTCTCCCAAAACTGCCCTGAATCTGCCTTGAAAGATTGTCATAATGTCCTTCTCTCCTTGCTTCTCTCACATACCTTCTGTCCTCACTTCATGATAACCATTCCTGAATGTTCTCTGGTGAAACTATTGCATTCCCCTTCTCCTTCTTCCAAAGTGGTAAATTGTTACAAAGAGGGAATCTCCAGACGCAGGTAAGAAACAGTATTTATTTTCAGTCTCCACAGTTCCACCAACATACCGCTTAAGGTAACACAACCTCCGTGTTATCTCTCTCACTCCTCAGTGTCCAGGCTCCCAATATTCTAAGGCAGCCTCACAGCCAACAGAAGGGCAATACCAATGAGGGAAAGGAGGAGGGGGAGAAAAGAGAGGGAGCAGGAACACATGGAAAAGGCATACTATATTGATATCCAAAATATAAGGCAGCAGTGAACAATAATAACAACATTAGGTAAGAGAATATAACACATCTTCCTCCCATAAACTTGAGGAAGAACATGACTAGGTTCGTTTCATAACAAAGTCTTCGTGCCATTTAGGTGTTACAACTAGTCTCTTTGTTGCCCCTTGGTGGTAGATCAGGCAATCTTATGGAAGACTCATAGAGGAGGAGCTTCCAGATGGGTTGCTGTCCGGACCGGGAGCTCTCACTAGTCTGTCCATGCTCCAGTTTTGACCATTCTCAAGGATCACGGTATTATGAGAGATTTTTACAATCTTCTTGGGATCACAGAACTTGGATTCATTTTCCCCACCATGTGTGGGTCTTTTTATGGATAACCAGTCTCCTATGGCCCATTCTGAGGTTTGGCCCCGTGTTTGCAATCATAGTAATGCTTGTACTTGGCTTGATGTGCAGTAACCTTGGTTCTTGCCGCCTTGGCGTCATGCTCCACTATTTCCCCCCACCAATAATTTTGTGCTGGTTTTCCTTCCCTGGAGGGATGAGAATGGGGAGATACCCGTGACTTGGTTGGGAGTAGTATGGTATGCCCACAACATGTCTTGTAGAGCCCGTTCCACTGGTAAGTGGTTGATGCAAGCAAGTTCAATGTTCTCTTTGATCATCCTGTTCACTCTTTCGACTGGCCCGAGGTCAGTAAAGGGCAGTTTTGAGATGTGTAATGGCTAAGTTAGATAAGAAGGTTGTCATAGCTGAGGAAGTGAAATGCACTCCATTGTCGGTAACAATGCTGGATGGAATGCCTTCCGAGGCGAACGTGTCCGTAGGAAATTAATAAGTGTCTCAGTAGTGGTTTGGTTCACCATCTTAATGACTACCCAGTGGGAGTGATAATCGGTTAGTACTGTCGTGTAGTTCCTATATTACCTATACAGGATCTGCGCGTTTGGATAACATAAACTGTGGGATTGGTGGCGGACGGATTCCGTGCACCCCCACTGGATACGTTAGCCTGTCTGTATTAGCTAGCTCACAGTGCCACTAGAGTCTCCTCTTATCGGGGAGAGAATAATTCTTGGCAACCTCAGAACATGACAACCCTGATCCCCCAGGATCGTGGAAACAATATACTACCTTTCGCTCAGTCACTCGTGCTCACTTAGTTTGTCTCAGAGAGATACACAGAATAAACAGTCGGGCGTTTCAATAAGTATTTATTGAACAGTTGTTAATCTAGTGTAGAATAGATGAGCTGCAACAACCGTTAGACAGTAGCAGAGATATATGATTAGCAATACTATGAAAGTAATGGGATGGTATAGTTCTACCATCTTGCAGAAATTATGAATACATACATGTACATAAAACACATTGTTAGATTTGGGGGTCTCTAGTTGGCAGAGGTAGGTACCTTTGACCAAATAGGGACCCTTGCGTCTAGTCAGGGTAAGGGGGTACACTCCTAAAATAACCCCTGCTCACCCCCTTGGTAGCTTGGCACGAGCAGGCAGGCTTATCTCAGAGGCAGTGTGTAAAGCATTTGTGAACACATACAGTAACCCAGTGACAACACTACAGATGGACACCACACAAGTTGAAGTATAAAAATAAGTATTTTTATATAGACTTAACACAAGACCACAAACGACAAAAATCCACAATACTGTACTTAAAAATGGTAGAAATAGCTTAGTTCTCTTTAGATGGTAAATGCGACACTTTGAGTTCAATGTACCTTTGGATGCGTAACGCTATACAATGAAAGTGTGGCAGGGAAGGTGATGCGTCGGTTCCTTACACGCAAGAACAGTGATGCGTCGGGTCCCTACTGCTGCGTAGGGGAATGCGTCGGTTCCTCTCCGCGTGGGGAGGTGATGCATCGGTTTCTTACTGCGCTTCCGTGGCGATGCGACCAACAGCGCTGTGATGCGATGAAGATCCGGTGCAATGAAACAAAAATGGCGTCTTCATCTTGATGCGACACGATGCGTGCATGCCCGATGGCCGTTTGGCGACTCAACGAATCTTCTGAGCCGCGACAGGTGCTGCGACACGCTTCTCTGGTGATGCGACGGCATCTGCTGCGACGGCGACACTCTTTTCCAGGGATGCAGGCCGCCTCGGTGATGCGATGCAGCAGCGGCAGTGGCGGCACGCTTTCTCAGCGATGCGACGACAACGGCTACAGCAGCGCCACTCTTCTCCGGTGATGCGACGGCAACACTCTTCTCCAGTGATGCGACGACAACGGCTGCGTCGGCGTCACGCTTCTTCGTCTTGAGTCGCGCTTCCAGCTCCCATTGACACGCAGTCTCTCAGAAGGCCCAGCTCAACAGCAGGCACTTCAATTCCCAGCAAGGGAAGGCAGGGGAGCTGGTTGGTGAAGTCTGTTGTCCCTGAGACTTCAGCAGGAGGCAAGCTCTATCTCAAGCCCTTGGAGATCCTTTACAAGTTGATGAAAGTACACACAAAGTTCCTTTCTCCTTTCTTTGGCAGTCAGGCAACCACTGCAGGCCAATCCCCCAAACAGCACTCAGCTTAGGGATAGTTTCCTCCTCAGTTTCTCTGGTTCCTCTCCTCAGCAAAAGTTCTTCTTGTTTCCCAAAAGTGATCTAAAGTTCTGGGGTTTGGGTCCCCTCTTTTATACTCATGTTCTCTTTGTTCTCTGAAGGCAGAGAGGCCTTTGCCTAGTCCAAACCAGTTCTGGTCAGTCCTGGAGCACTTTGTTGACAAGACTCCTTCTTTCCTTTCACAGTGTAGGCCAGGGACATCAGACGCACCACAGGAGGTGGAGCCTGCATTGTGGAGGGAAGGCACAGCCCTATTCAGGTCCCAGGTGCAACTCCTCCCACCCATCTACAAGCAGATCTCTCTATTCAGCCCTGTGCTGACTCACCCTGTCTCCTGGAATCCCCCAGCCCCTGTCACTCACAAACCAGACATGGAATACACAACCTAGCAGAGGCAGGCTTGGATAGTTAGGCAAGAAAATACCTACTTTCTAAAAGTGGTATTTTCAAACACAGAATGTTAAAACCAACTTCACTAAAAGATGTATTTTATCATTCTGAGTTCAGGCATACTAAATTCGTTTTTCTACCATGTTCCCTGGGACAGTTAGGATTATAAGATGTAATAATCAAACTGCCCATTCTGGCCTATGGGGAACAGGTAGCCTTGCAATAGTGAAAAACGAAAATGGCTGTAATTCACTATTAGGACATGCCACACACACCAGGGCATGTCCTACCTTATACTTACAATGCACCCTGCCCTTGGGCCTACCATAGGGGTGACTAATATGCAGAAAAGGGAAGGTTTAGGGACTGGCAAGTGCGTGCACTTGCCCAGTCAACATGGCAGCACCAGACTGCCCACAGGCTCTGCAATGGCAGACCTGAGACACACTTTTACAGACTGCTTCTGTGGGTGGCACAACCAGTGCTGCAAGCCCACCAGCAGCATTGGATTTACAAGCCCTGGGCACACGCAGTGCACTGTACTAGGGTCTGACAAGTAAACCAAATAAGCCAATCATGGAGTCACTAATCCATACATCAATTTACAATAGAGAGCATATGCACTTTAGCACTGATCAGCAGTGGTAAAGTGCCCAGAGTCCTAAAACAGCCAACAACAGGTCAGAAAAAATCCAGGAGGAAGGCAAAAAGTTCAGGGATGACCCTGCAAAAAGGGCCAAGTCCAACACAACCCCCTTCCAGCCAAAACGCACGGTAGACCAATCACTACCTTGATGGGCTTCCCTGCTTTGGGCGATAGAACCTGGACCCTGGCCCGCAACAGCAGGGGCATATTCCAGTTCTACGCCAATCTGAACCTATTTGGATCCCTCTGTCCATACTCTCAGGGCCCAACAAGCTAACCCATGGGGAACCCTTCTCCTCACCTGTGGAAACCATCTGTGCAGCACCTAACCTTAACTTGCTCACAGGTGTGTCCCAACAGACAGACAGCAAGCCACAGTGGCCACTGACCGTAGTCAGTGGTGAGACCCAGGCCTTATGCCTCTCAGGCCTCTCAACCCTCTGTGGCGTCAGAGAGCGGGGGGCAGTAGCCCCAGGTGCTTGGCACCCTTTGTCCACTCTCCCTCCTGTCAGGTCAGGTATGACATCCTGACACTGACCTACCAGCCCCGGGCCTGTACCCGGCGGCTGGACTGGAGACTGGGGTGGGCTTTCCCACACCCGGTCCTCCTCCTCCTTGTTGGGGCTCTGTACCCTCCCACCTGGAGTGGTACCCCCTTCCAGAATTGCCAGGGCACCTGTGACAGGTGTCCTGCTCAATTTGCCCACCAGTTCAGGGGTTCTATCCTGCAACTGGGCGCCCAGGTCAGGGGGGACACCCCGAACCTGGCCCTCCAACCTAGGGTCTAAACCCTCCAGTTGAACCGGGGTCAGAGGCGAGGACTCCCTCCCTCTGCACCCCTTTCCAGAGTACTGCCCCCTCCCATCAGGAGTGGTACCCCCAGAAGACAAACTGCTAGGGGCACTGTTAGCAGCTGCCCCTTCCTCCAGGTCAGGGGGGACACCCTGAACCTGGCCCTCCAACCCAAGGTCTGTACCCTTAGGCCAGACCTGTGCCTGGCAACCCAGGACTTCCGGGGGGGTACACCAACCCCCCCAAGGGAAACACACTCCTCTAGAGTTGTGTAAGAATCTGCCTGGCGCACCAGGACTTTCTGGGGAGCACGCATGCCCCCCCAGAGGGTAACACATCTCTCATGTGTTGTGTGACAGTCTGCCTGGCGCTGATCTCCCAACCCCTGTCCACCTGACAGTGCGTGAAGACCCCCCAAAAGAGAAGTGGTGTCACCATGGTCACTCCTAGGAGGCTCGGCCCTTCTGTCTGGCCCCTGACCCACTGGCTCTCCCACTGGGGAACACATCCCCCTCTCACCCCTCAATCTGGACTTCTGCACCCTCCCAACTGGAGCGGCACTGCCAGACACCAGAACCACTGGAGATCCATTTACAGACGCTCCAGGTTCTCTAGACCCTGGGAGATCCCCCTCAAATGGCCTACCAGTACAGTCTAGGCCCCCAACCTGGTGTTCCCTTAAGGAACCCTCCAGGCCCTGAGACTGGGTTTCGTGCACCTTGGGACATGCAGTCCCACACTCACTCCTCCGCAGAGACAGGACGTGAGCCCCTACACCCCTCCCACTACCACGGGACCTAGTTGGGCTACACTGAACCTCTCCCACCACTCTGGGTTGGAAGATACCTGAGCCACTCCTCTTAGGGTCACTCCCCAATGCCTCTTCTGACCCTCTGGAATCCACCAAAAGGTCTGCCTCCATTGTGAGCTCCCTGGGGTCAGAGAACTCACACTCCACCAGGTGTTGGCATAGCTCTGGAAAATAGGGACTTACAATATGCTCTCCCTCACTTGGTTCACACAGACCCCCCAAACTATCCTTCACCTCACCATCCAGTGCCTTGCACACGTACCCCACACCACTCTCCTGAGACTGGCAAGACAGTATCTGACTGTCTCTATCACTCAACCCACACTCTTCTGGGCGGTCTTCACACTCACACACCAGGACTTCAACCATGGGGGAACCCCTCTCCCTGCACCTCTCATCTAGAGTCAGTAGAGTGTCCCTCCCACCACTAGGACTATGAACCCCTGTGCCAGTTCCCCAATACACCTCAGGGACACTGTGCACCACTGGAGCTACCTCACATCCTAGAACCCCCTGGTGTATATTAACCCCCTCCTTCAAGTCAGGCGCCACATCTCTGGGTGTGTGTACTACTCCCTCAGCACTAGAAAATTCAATATTGCTGCCACCATCTGAGCTGGACTCCACCTCCAACTCAGCCAAGCTCACTTCTTGAGCTTCACACCTTTCTTTTTCAGCTAAGGCTCGCTCGATCTCCTCGCACTCCCGGTCTAGCTCCCTCAGCCTCCGGTCACGAGCACAAATCCGATTCCTCTCTTCACGAGCCAATCTTTCCCAAAATGTTTCCTCCTCAGGTCCACTGCCCTCTTGGTATTCTGGCTGGGGATCCTCCCCCTCAGATTCCTCCTCAGAGTCATCTGCTAGTGTTGCTTCCCAGCGTAGCACCTCATAGCTATGCAGGGCTGCCTCAAGATCCTGCCTTGTGGATCTCCTCTTCACAGGTAGCCCCCTCTCCTTGCAAAACACTTTCAGTTCCTTTATCTTGTAGATGTACAGGTGCCAAAATTTGACTTCCATTTTGAAAAGGCCCTACAGCTGCAACAACTAACCAGAGTTCCAAAAAACAAAATTCCAAAGGAAAACAGGGAAAAATAGTATGTGGTTGCGTTTGGTCTGAACTCACTAGTAGTGTACACCAATCACTGTACATGAATCACAAATGCAAGTCCAGAATCCTCACCGCTGACCACCAATGTTAGATTTGGGGGTCTCTAGTTGGCAGAGGTAGGTACCTTTGACCAAATAGGAATCCTTGCGTCTAGTCAGGGTAAGGGGGTACACTCCTAAAATAACCCCTGCTCACCCCCTTGGTAGCTTGGCACGAGCAGGCAGGCTTATCTCAGAGGCAGTGTGTAAAGCATTTGTGAACACATACAGTAACCCAGTGACAACACTACAGATGGACACCACACAAGTTATAGTATAAAAATAAGTATTTTTATATAGACTTAACACAAGACCACAAACGACAAAAATCCACAATACTGTACTTAAAAATGGTAGAAATAGCTTAGTTCTCTTTAGATGGTAAATGCGACACTTTGAGTTCAATGTACCTTTGGATGCGTAACGCTATACAAAAAAAGTGTGGCAGGGAAAGTGATGCATCGGTTCCTTACACGCAAGAACGGTGATGCGTCGGGTCCCTACTGCTGCATAGGGGATGCGTCGGTTTCTCTCCGCGTGGGGAGGTGATGCGTCAGTTTCTTACTGCGCTTTTGTGGCGATGCGACCAGCAGCGCCGTGATGCGATGAAGATCCGGTGCAATGAAACAAAAATGGCGTCTTCTTCTTGATGCGACACGATGCGTGCACGCCCGACGACCGTGCGGCGACTCAACGAATCTTCTGAGCCGCGACAGGCCCTGCGACACGCTTCTCTGGTGATGCCACGGCATCTGCTGCAACAGCGACACTCTTCTCCAGGGATGCGGGGCGCCTCGGTGATGCGATGCAACAGCGGCAGCGGCGGCACGCTTTCTCAGCGATGCGACGACAGCGGCTACAGCACCGTCACTCTTCTCCGGTGATGCGACGGCATCTGCTGCGACGGCGACACTCTTCTCCAGTGATGCGAGGCGCTTCGGGTGATGCGATGGCGACAGCGGCAGCGGCGGCACGCTTCTCCGGTGATGCGACGGCATCTGCTGCTACGGCGACACTCTTCTCCGGTGATGCGACGACAACGGCTGCGGCGGCGTCACGCTTCTTCGTCTTGAGTCGCGCTTCCAGCTCCCATCGACACGCAGTCTCTCAGAAGGCCCAGCTCAACAGCAGGCACTTCAATTCCCAGCAAGGGAAGGCAGGGGAGCTGGTTGGTGAAGTCTGTTGTCCCTGAGACTTCAGCAGGAGGCAAGCTCTGTCTCAAGCCCTTGGAGATCCTTTACAAGTTGATGAAAGTACACACAAAGTTCCTTTCTCCTTTCTTTGGCAGTCAGGCAACCACTGCAGGCCAATACCCCAAACAGCACTCAGCTTAGGGATAGTCTCCTCCTCAGTTTCTCTGGTTCCTCTCCTCAGCAAAGGTTCTTCTTGTTTCCCAAAAGTGATCTAAAGTTCTGGGGTTTGGGTCCCCTCTTTTATACTAATTTTCTCTTTGTTCTCTGAAGGCAGAGAGGCCTTTGCCTAGTCCAAACCCGTTCTGGTCAGTCGTGGAGCACTTTGTTGACAAGACTCCTTCTTTCCTTTCACAGTGTAGGCCAGGGACATCAGACGCACCACAGGAGGTGGAGCCAGCATTGTGGAGGGAAGGCACAGCCCTATTCAGGTCCCAGGTGCAACTCCTCCCACCCATCTACATGCAGATCTCTCTATTCAGCCCTGTGCTGACTCACCCTGTCTCCTGGAATCCCCCAGCCCCTGTCACTCACAAACCAGACATGGAATACACAACCTAGCAGAGGCAGGCTTGGATAGTTAGGCAAGAAAATACCTACTTTCTAAAAGTGGTATTTTCAAACACAGAATGTTAAAACCAACTTCACTAAAAGATGTATTTTATCATTCTGAGTACAGGCATACTAAATTCGTTTTTCTACCATGTTCCCTGGGTCAGTTAGGATTATAAGATGTAATAATCAAACTGCCCATTCTGGCCTATGGGGAACAGGTAGCCTTGCAATAGCGAAAAGCGAAAATGGCTGTAATTCACTATTAGGACATGCCACACACACCAGGGCATGTCCTACATTATACTTACAATGCACCCTGCCCTTGGGCCTACCATAGGGGTGACTAATATGCAGAAAAGGGAAGGTTTAGGGACTGGCAAGTGGGTGCACATGCCCAGTCAACATGGCAGTACCAGACTGCCCACAGGCTCTGCAATGGCAGACCTGAGACACACTTTTACAGGCTGCTTCTGTGGGTGGCACAACCAGTGCTGCAAGCCCACCAGCAGCATTGGATTTACAAGCCCTGGGCACACGCAGTGCACTGTACTAGGGTCTGACAAGTAAACCAAATAAGCCAATCATGGAGTCACTAATCCATACATCAATTTACAATAGAGAGCATATGCACTTTAGCACTGATCAGCAGTGGTAAAGTGCCCAGAGTCATAAAACAGCCAACAACAGGTCAGAAAAAATACAGGAGGAAGGCAAAAAGTTCAGGGATGACCCTGCAAAAAGGGCCAAGTCCAACACACATAATAAAAAGTGCGTACTCCTACGATGCCTCCCTAACTAGATGTACCTAAATGTACCTAGCATCTGTGTAGGTGTTATGCCAAGAATCCCCCTAGGATCTAGTCCACCCCATTACCTGAGAGTTTAGAGAATATGGGACCCCGTCCTGGTCTCGAGTTGGACGCCCCGCGAGGGATGTAAGACCACTGCTAGCTGGAGCGTCTGCATGCAGGAACCTCAGCGCCTCTGGTCAGTGTGTCAGCCGGGAAGTCATGATCTCCTCTATCTTCCTAAGCAAGATGTGTTGTATATATACCCATAGGTCTCCCCAGGGGTCCTACCTTGCTGTGTTACTGTGTCGGCCTAAAGGATGACGTTGGGTCTGAACTTTATACAGAGATATTATACAGGAGATGGTAATCCTACTGTTAGTCCTGCTGTGCTTCCAAGAAGCCTCATGCATAATGTATGAGAATTGAACCAGGGCAAAACCCACGTTCTGAATGCAGTGTCATATCTAGGTAAAAGGTCAGTGCCTAAGAACCGTTATGTATGCAATGTAGGGAAGGATGTAGGTGAAAGGTTGCGATGTTACCTGCGCCTATATAGGATACCTATATGGAATATAACACCCACTCCTCTTCCGAATGGACAACATATGCAACCTATTACTGGCCAGGACACCCAGGTTTCCTCGGAGCCCCCTGACCGACGTATCCCTTCTCCTGCTAAAGTCACCTTTTCCACCTTTGAAGCCATATCACTAATGGACTCCCTGGGAGCTTTATCCTCCCTTAAATCGGGTTCCCCTAGTGACCCCTGCCCTGCCAAACTCATGGCCAGTGCGGCTGTTGCTATTAACCCTCTTCTTAATCAGCTGATCAACGCCTCACTGACACTGGCCTATGTCCCCACTGAGTGGAAACAGGCACTGCTTATCCCTCTGATCAAAAAGACGACTTTTGATCCTAACCTCCCGACTAGCTATCGCCCTATTTCTTTGCTCCCTGCTATTGCCAAAGTATGCGAAAAGATGGTCAATAAGCAGCTGACTGCCTTCATTGAACAGCATGGCCTCCTTCATCCGGCCCAATCCGGTTTCAGGGCTGCCTATAGCACGGAGTCTGCTCTGGTGGAAATTACGGAAGCTATTTGCGAGACTGTGGATGCGAGGGGCAGGGCAGTGTTGGTCCTGTTGGACCTCTCTGCCGCTTTTGATACTGTCACCCATTCACTTCTTCTGGCCCGCCTCAAGGAATTAGGCATTATTGGTACCGCCGGTGAATGGCTGAAATCCTTCTTGGAAGGTAGAACCCAACAAGTGTGGATCCCTCCCTTCACGTCTACTCCCCAAGTTCTTTTGACAGGGGTTCCGCAGGGGTCGGTACTTAGCCCACTTTTGTTCCACTTGTATATGACGCCTCTCATTCAGTTGGCAGAAGAACTAGGAGTTAAGGTTGTTGCCTATGCCGACGACACCCAGCTCCTGTTCACTTGGAAAAAATCAGTCATCCACTGCCTATGTTAAAACCTGTTTAGCTGCAGTGTTTAATTGGCTGACGGGCGCTCAGCTGAAATGCAACGAGGATAAAACTGAAATTTTATTTTTTGGAGAATTTCCTCCCCAGGTTTGGCATATCTTCTGGCCTGATGAGTCTCCCAGGCCCTCTCCTTCTGGACTCCCTGTAAAAAACCTCGGGATCTGGTTTGATGAAAAGCTGAATTTCTGTAATCAAATTAATAAACTGACTGGTACTTGTTTCGGCATTCTGAAACCTCTCAGGAAATTTCTGCCCCTTCTGCCCTTAACAGCTAAGGAAACAGTTGTTCGAGCTCTTGTTACCTCCCGCATCGATTATGCAAATGCACTATACGTGGGCCTTCCCGCCTATCTTATTGACAAACTTCAGGTGGTCCAAAATGCCGCTGCTCGTCTGCTTCTTGACCTCCCCAAATGCACCAGCGTCAGGCAACACCTGCGCAACCTGCACTGGCTACCGGTGAAGGCAAGGGGCACGTATAAAGCCCTGGTAACTATCCATGCCGCACTTTATGAATGCGGCCCCCTCTACCTCAGGAAACGTTTTCAGTTCTACTCCCCCAGCAGACACTTGCGTTCTTCTAACATGCTCCTGGCTTCTGTCCCCAGATTCCACTTGAAGAGAAAGGGCGGTAGCTCTCTGGCCTACTTGGCGGCCATGGCTTAGAACTCCCTCCCTCTTGACCTGCGTAGTCTGCAGAATTCCACCCAATTTAGGAAGAAACTAAAAACCTTCCTTTTTCAATGATCTGGTTTTTGTGTTATTGGCTCTTATTTTTTTCCCTTTCCTTCTGCTGCCTCTTGGGCTCGCGCCGGGACACTCTTGAGTAGCTGTGCGTGTTATAAAACCATAAACATACTAACATGACTAGATAGTGGTACGCACAAAGTTTATAAAAACATCTTTTGATCTAAAATGTTTAAAAACTTCTAAACATTTTCTAAAAAACTTAAAAACATTTAAAAAAAGTTTGCAAGCCCTAGCTCTAAAATGTCAGTTGATATAGTCCGGATCACTATAAGCATTATAAAGCCATGAATGCCCAAAAATGAAAGGAATGTCAATTTAATTCCATAGTTCCAAATTTGAACTTGTTTAAAAAAGGGCGAATATTTCCCAGCACACAACGAGCCAAATGAGTTCAAATGTTTATGTGTCCTGGCTGGTAGACGCAACATTCTCGTTGCTTGCTTCCACAGTAGACGGCCCCTGTAGCACGTCGCAGAGCACATCAATTGAGCACAGATGTTCCACGCTGTCCACAGCCGGTGCTGGGGCAGCTTGTGCGCCGTCCAAAGCCTGGGTGTCAGAGGAGGAGCCGGTGTTCATACCAACAGGTGCTGTTGCTACCCGTGGGGGCTCAAGGAATGCCACCATCAACATTTGAATACGCTGAGGACACTGCAGAACATGGGCCGTTATCGGGTCCAGTAAAGCATTCACTTCCGGTGGCGCACATGATGGTAGTGTCAAACAAAGGTC
The DNA here is from genome assembly GCA_963921515.1 of Calotriton arnoldi. Classification (NCBI taxonomy): domain Eukaryota; kingdom Metazoa; phylum Chordata; class Amphibia; order Caudata; family Salamandridae; genus Calotriton; species Calotriton arnoldi. The sequence goes on along the minus strand of CAWUFW010010199.1, from coordinate 431,923 downwards.
TAACACGCATTCTTCTCCGCAAAACAGGCATCGGAGGACAGGTAAGATGCAGTCTATCCAGACCGGTCGAAATGACAAGAACCAAGATTCACTTAGTTCTCTTAGGCGAGGCGTGCCTAGAAGTTGTACCATGCGGTCACGGTATTTACACTCCAGGAGTGTTCTTTCCATCGCCTTAGTGACTGGGACATCCATTGCGTAGCAAATAGAAAACAATCAGGATACCTGCTATTAGAAACAGGATCAGCGGAAGTCCTCCAAAGATGCTTCCGAATACGGAGTGTATGAAGTTAGGTATAACTCCAAGTACCGTCTGAAAGGTGCTCAGAAGTACAGAACCTACGGTCTTAAATAGGTGGACAATGCCTGTCGTATCAGACATGTTAAAGATACGATTTACCATTTCTGCGAAATGGAAAGGGCAGTTTGTATGAACGAGTGCCTGTATCTCTGCCGAAGACCTTGCGATCTGGAGATCACAAGTCTCTCGAGCAGAGGTTAAGGGCACAGACTTCTGTAGAAGCATGGCTTTCATTCTGCTTAGAGTATCAAACCGTATTAAGGAAACATTCAGTGAAGGCCATAACGGCGCCTCCCTGACTGTATGTGTCGGTGGAAACAATACTTGCATACAACAAGTAAGCCTGGAGCTCATGGTTACCCGAAATGCGATGCCCGGGAGCATGCCACAGCAGCCTTGACTGTTCAGCATCAAGTAACTCCCATTTGAAAGTAAACTAAATGCTGAAGTAATCATTGCAGCTGAGGCACCCTTCAAATGACAGGACAGGTTTGCTACAGAACCATTACAAGCTCCGTGCAACATTATATCCTGGCATATGAGTGATCCACATTCTCGCCGTTTGTACCGCTCAGAAACACTTCTTGATCCCCACTCCGGCATCGAAATCTGTATGGTAATTCCCAAGATTCCTTAATGTATTTCTTACCCATTTCTTCATAACTGCCTGCCTGCTTTTGTTCAAGGCAATATTGAAACTGAAAAGCAGTGACCGGTAGAGTTATGTGGCCATGGATTAGCCATTCTGTAGACAGCGATTCTGCCACTGTGAATGGTAATCTATCCAGTTTTTCGATACGCAGCATTGTATATTTTGCTCCCCTTTGTGCCATTTCTATCTGTTTATCTGTTAGATTGTATTCAGAAAACAGACGTGCTGTTGATAAAATGCCAAGGCACGTAGCCTGCACGCAAAGATTGCAGCGTCGAGCTTAACAACATAATAGAGCGTAACTGTGATTGCCCGTGTTGTAATATGGCCAAATCTTGTTTTAGTATGTCTATCGCAGAAGATACAATGTTGCCTAAGGAATATATCCTGGAGGTCAATGTAGTTAACCCATTGTCTACCACTGCTAGAGATTTTTCTAGATTTATACGGTCTATCTCCCGTAACCTCTCTGCGGCCTCTTTGTTTAATTGTAGACAGCATAATAGAAACGTTTCTGACGTGGCTTCCTGGGACCCATTAAAAAATCCCTAAGATCCACACCCTGTGACAGTAAGGATAAGTGTTATTTCACCTGTGTGAGTGTTGAGGTTTTTAGCCAATCAAGGCACAACTTCCCAACACTGTAGGATGTCACTACCCCTGGATGTTGCCTCTGTACATAACGTGGATCTGGCCTATGGATACTGAACCCTTCGGTTTTTCCCATTAATCTTGTTTGACAACTATTAGTGTCTGTGGGCCAAATCAACCATTTTCTCCACTCGGGGTCTGATCTGTTGTATTGTATAATGTCATCTATTGTAATTTCTTCCTGTGATGTTTTGTTGCCCTCGGTGTGTGATGGAGTCGGCAACCGAGTCGTGTTCAAGTCTTTGTTCTTGGCTAGTCCAAGGCAAGAAGTCTGTTGAACTGTCTCGTTCAAAAACATGATTTGTTGAGGGATGAGGCATGCTCTAAACAAAGCTTCTGTCCCCTGTACCTGCCATTCCCTAGTACCCCAGACTGATTTTAGGTCTATGGTGTCTTTCCACAAGTCGAAACCTTGTTCGGACAACTGGGCAATAAAGGAAGCAGAGTAAATCTGTATGGTGTTTGTCAACATATTTTTCTGTGCTGATGTTAGTGCAACCTTATAATAGTACGAGGCTAGGTCAGACATATTAAACCCTGAAAAATATGGACATTTCTGTGTAAATGTTTTTGAACTACCTTTCGGTGGTGTTGGACAATGTTCACACTGGTGGTATGTGAACACATTTCTAGGATTTGCAGATTTATGCAGAAAATGATGACCATAATGTTGATAACAATACATACTCTCGAAATCTGATGTGTCTTCCAATGTTTCACTACTAGAAAAGGCAGCAGATTTTTCCAGATCAGATAACATGTTATTAACAGTTTCAAAATCCCAATCATCGGAAAATGTACTTGAGGTAATGATATCACTCAATGATATTTTAAATAAATGAGGAATTCTTAAAATTTCAGTCGGACTAAATATATCGAAATCAACCTTGTCCCACACTATACCATCAGGTATAGGAACTGCTGTAATGTTCACTGATGACAAGGCTCTTTGTTCTCGATGAGATGATTGGTGTGGTTTCAAAAGTAAGTTCACCTTTTGGGCTGCAGAGCTTTGTCGAATGTATTTCCCATTAATAAGCATACTAAAAACTATTACCAAGCCTACCCAGAAAAGAAAGAAAAGTATCCCGGTGATTATCCATAGTTCTACCAAGGGTGACACCAGGTAAGTCTTTTTAAGAAAGTGCATAAAGTCTTTAACTTGCTGTTTGCGTGAATTTTTTGGCTGGCGTCATTTCCGGTTCGCTTGGATCCAAAGAAAACGTATCAAAGTTTATGAAGTAGCCAGAAGCAGTTCGATCAATTGTTGGTATTGCATCAGGAGTTGTAGAAATCGTGGTTTGCTCTTGTCGAGGCATGTTGACGTAGACATCTGTATTTGGTCTAATTGTAATTTAATTTTGAGTTTGATTTTGAAGTTGAACTTCAGGTTCAAGAGGAACGAGTTCCATAGCACTGTTGCTTAGTCCTTCATTCCGTGTTGGAGGCTCTTCGAACGTGATGAGTCTTTCCGTTTGACCTTCTTGAATTGTAGAGAGAGGAGGGCATATGCTACTTTGGAGTCCACGTGGCCTACTGCTTAGTATCGGCCACATAGTGTAGTTTGATTAGGTCAATTGAGACAAATCTTTTCTCCTTTTTTCTGGCAAGAGGTGGCAGAAGTACAGTTCTTTTTCCTTCAATTGCTAGGACCGGTACAGGCTTTCTGTATGATGGCCCAAATTCTTTTTTGTCCGCTATCTTCTCTCTGACCAGATCCCCGACTTTTGGGATCCAGACAGGCCTTGCCGTGGCAGATTTGACTTCCCCAGTGGCGGTCTGCTTCAGATGGACATTACTTTGTTGTGTCCTGGATTCATTTAGATCCTGTAAAACAGCCAAACGATCATGGATGTCAAAAGGCTTTTCATCCGCCACTGTGCCTTCACAATCAAGATCAGGTGCCCACATTCTTGTCCCAAATAGGACCTCATCTGGAGTGACACCCCCTCGAGAACTTCTTGGCATGTTGTTAAGAGCACGCTGCACTCCAATCAGATGTTTTACCCAACTTTCACCAGTGCCTAATACTCTAGCTGTTAAAGATTTCTTTAGGTCTCAGTTTTTTCTCTCCACTACCGAATTTCCCTCGGGATGGTACGGAGATGAGTACCGCAATGCTACACCCAATCCTCGCATGGCCTCCTTGTAAGCCCTAGAGCTAAACGCAGGGCCCTGGTCAGAATGTAATGTGCCAATTGCGTATGTCCCTATAAAGATTCGCAAATCTTTTATAACATTTCGAGCGTCAGCCGAGCGCTGGGGCCACACCCATAGGAATCGCGAGCAGGAATCCACTGCAACCATGATATACTTGTAAGCCCCATCTCTTTGTAAGGGGCTGCAGTGGTCCAAATAAACACACGCTAGTGGTTTGTCAGATATTACCAGCGGTGTCTGCGCTGGACGTGTTACGGTGGAAACTTTCATCTGCTGACAGATGTCGCATTTCAAGACATAGTCTTTAGTCTGCTTTGTTAACCCAGGCCACCAATAGCGTTGTTTCAACAATGAAACAGTCGCCGTAACTCCTGCATGTGCAGAACCTATCCCTTCGTGTGCTGCTAGAATTAAAGCTAACCTACGATCCATGTTTGGAATTACTCTATCCCCCACTCCAGGAATCTGAGCAAATGGAATGTTATTGGCATCTAACTTGTAGGAGTACTTGAGTGGAAACCTTTTTGGTACTGCTCTGCTGTTTTTGCGGGTTGCATTATTAGCTACCATAATCTCACAGTCTATTCTCGTTTTAGAACGAGTGATTGCAGCTACGGAAGCCGTGCGTACAGCCCCCTTTGTGGCTTCATCAGCCAATGAATTCCCTTCAACGTGAAAGCCATCACGCTGATGACTCAGTGTATGTATCACGTGAGCCCTCGGTACTTCGGTTTTCAACTACACTACCTGTTCCCATAGCATTTAATGCTTAATTGTGCCACCTTTTGCATCTTTGAACCCGTTTTGAACCCAGTACTGCAAATATTCATTGTAAGACTGCACTCAGTAAAAGGAATCGCACACAATTAGTGTGGGGAATTCCCGATCCGTATTTACCAGTGCCAGTATCAGTGCTTTTAACTCTGCCAACTGTGCCTTGCAGTCTCCTAGAGACTGCTTCTTTGTGCAACTCAGGTGGAACTTTCCATCCCGCATGCGACCGTTAACGATTGCACATGCTGCGCTATATTGTTGCTTACTCCCTATGGCCGGTTGAGCAGATCTGTCTGTGTAAATGATATATTCATACTGATCTAGAGGCATTATTTCGTTTGGTAGAGGATATTCTTGTTCATATTGTAGGAATGCTTGTGTCTTTAAATTTGGGTCATACCTGTATTCCACATCTGTTGCAGTAAGAGAATTAGCCCATTGTATCCATCTCGGATGTAAAGCTTTAGCATTGGGAACGCTCGCCTTTGTCGCAGCCTCTAAGGCTGGAACTGGAGTTACTACTATTATTCGTTTCCCCTGAGCCAGTGCTCTTTCTCTCACTACAGCAGTCTGTACTGCTGTCAGAATCTTTTCTTTAGATGTGAAGCGCATCTCAGCATTTGTATACAAATGTGATTTCTATGCAATTGGTACTGTCTCCCCTTCATTATATGTTAGATAGGTGTGCCCAGATTGACCCGCAACTATACGGATCACCAGGTTGCGTACGTTTACGCGTGTCTGTAAGTGTTTGGAAGCTATCATGTCAGCTTGTAAGGAATGAAGTGTATCTGTGTGTTCCTGTGTTCATTGTTTTACTAAAACATCAGGTTTTATTAAATCGTAGAAAGGTTTCACTCTTTCTGCGTAATCTAAAATGTATGTTCTACCAAAATTTAGGAATCCCAGGATTGATTGTATATTTTTTATGATTTTGGAGGTTGGAGCAGCGCGCATTTTCTAAAAAAGTGGCTGCCAGGCTTTTTCGTTCACTTGAAAGCTCATATCCTAAAAACAGGACACTGAGGTGGGCAATTTTAAATTTTTTAAAGTTGAATTTGTAGCCCTTAGATGCAAATCCCAAAATTATGGTATTCACTCTGTTCATGTGTTCCTCTAGGTCATCGTCCGTTAGATAAATTTCATCCACACAGGACAATGCCTCTTCGTCCAAATTTTGAAGTAACTCAGTTACTCTGGCCGAAAACAACCCCGGGCTGTTCTTATACCCCTGGGAGAGTCGACAAAATTGATGCTGGGTCCCTAGCGCTGAGAAGGTTGTTAAATACCTGCTTTCAGGTGCTATATTTTGGCAGAAAAATCCATTTGAGATATCAAGTGTTGTTTTATATTTTTTCCGCACAATGTTATTCATTAATGCGGCACTGTGTACATTTTGGACTGCAAAGGTCTTAGTGCAAGTGTTTAAATGTCTGTAATCTAAAACTAGACAATATGAATTGTCAGGTTTCATGACAGGAAACAAAGGATTGTTCATTTGTGAGGTGCAAGTTTCAATCAACCCTTGGTATTCAAGTTGATCTAAGAACTCCTGACCTGTTTTTTAGCTTCTTGCTTTATTGGATACTGCCTCTGTGCAGTTGGAGTATTTTTTAAAGGAATTATGTGGTGGGTTGAATCCTCATCCCATCCAACATGGTTTTTGTATAATGCTGGAGCCTGGGCTGCCGCCCACTCCTGCGCATATTGCAAGTGCCTGGGAATATGGTCTGAGAATGCCGGAAGAATTACTGTTTCTCCTTTAGGGCAATCCATGACGAATGGATGCCAATCTTGTTCAGCTAATAAAATATCATAGCCAAACGTCAGGTTCTCCCAAAAGAGACCTCTCACTGTTCTACATTTGTCCCCCTCCATTTGGAGCGTTATTTCATATACTTTATGTGGGACGCTTACCCTAGTATCGGGTGTTTCCACCGTGATATAATCATTCAAGTCCGCTGTCACCAGAAATTCCTTCAAGTTCTGGCGAGCTATTGTTACTTCTGCCGCACAGTCTAGCATCATCAGAGCCCATTCCCTGTTCAGTAGTCGAGTCCTCAGAATTCTGGGCATGTCTGATCTTTAGACCTGCAACTTTCTTTTTTTTTAACTGTGGCTTCTGCTTTGGTTTCTCTTCTTTTTTAGAAGTGTAATCTTGAGCGTGCTGCTTGTCTCTGGACTTTGTACGCTCTTCTTGTCTGTCTGACCGTCCTTCCCTCTCAGAGTTTTTCGATGAACCCTGAAAGGAACGAGAGGAACGTGTATCAGTATCCTGATACCTGTCAGGTTTCCTAATATTATCCCTATTCCTAAGGTTGTACCTCTTTTCGGAGTGCTCCTGTGGAGGAGATCTACCTTGGGATTGAGATCTATGTCCTGTAGAGTTTTGTTTTTTATTGTCCCACTTCTTCTTAGTTGAAGCAGGTGTCTGCTTGGAAGTATCCTTTTCAGGACTGCCCATCAGTTGTGGTTTTAAAGCTTTCCCACCCAAACTGTCTCTGCCTAATTCTGCATATGCAGTTTCAATTATTTTTGGTAGTTCGTGTTCCTGTTCTAAAGGATTGAACTCCCTCAGGCGTTGGCGAATGGCCACTGAAGCTGCTTCCCCCTTAATGTTAGCTAGTATTATGGCCGATACCTGGGCATAGTTACCTAGTAACTTCATCCCTAAGTTTAGGGCAGGTTCTGCTCCGTACTCGTTTTGTATCTGTCTCAATACGTCTGGTACTACTGCTAATGACGGGATACCATGAGTTCTGGTATAAATGGCAGCAAAAACTGTACCCCAAGTGGTACAATCCTCTAATTGTGGTGTTATCCCCATGGGCAAGCAGATTGTTAGCATTCTGTGTTTTTCATATGGGGTAGTATTCAGGAATACTGCCTCTAGCTGCGTTATTTTCTGAGCTATACAGAATGGTATTTGTTCACGTTTTGTGGGCATTTTACCCATTACCGCGTGTAATGTTTGTGGTGTAATTTTAGTTGCTGTACCCTGAATTTGAGTTTCATTTGTTACAACTATTGCTGGTTGGACTGTAAGTGTCCTCATGACAAATTGCGTCAAGTTTCTGTATATTTTTATTAAGTCTTTGTGTTGTATGAGTAAGTCTCCTGGTGGCATTGTTTCAATGTCAGGATGTGGTGTGTAGGCCGCTAATATCGGCCATGTTGCCCCTTCTCTTCCGAGCGAGCAGAGTCTCACTCTTCTTTTTATGTGTGGTAGGGCGCCTTTAAACCAGTATAAGTGTTCCTGGTACGTGAGCGGAACCTCTATATCCTCGAACTGATAATATTCTGCTGGTGCATCTCCATCCGTGTAGGAGTGAAATGTTTTTGTTCTTGCATTTGCTGCTGGCAATGTAACCCACGAATAAAATACCTCTGTTTTGTTTGATTCGTGTGCCTCAATCACGAAAACTACTATGCCACCCCTAGCTGATAAACCATGCGCTAGTAGTTTCAGGGTGACTGTATTTCTAAAGTTTGGTGCAATTCGTATTGCGTCTGCATCGTCCTCGTCTATGAGGGGCAGATTTTGTTGCATTGGGTCTAATTCTTCTGTATTTCTGTCTTCAGTCATTTTGTAAAGAAGAGGTTTTTCAAGGGAACTAAGATAAGGTGTTTTTGCACAATTTAGGAACAATGTGTCCTTCAAGCTTGATTAACCAACAGCCAATAAATAGGATTTTTTAGCCTACTCAGCTGTGGCGGAGTTTGTGCCCACCCACTACAGACGTCTCTGGTGTCTTGTGAGTAGGGGTTTCTGAGAATAGCACGACTGAACTACTCAGATTCTACTGTTAAATAAGTACCCAACCAACGTTGGGCGCCATGTTGTGTAGTTCCTATATTACCTATACAGGATCTGCGCGTTTGGATAACATAAACTGTGGATTGGTGGCGGACGGATTCCGTGCACCCCCACCGGATACGTTAGCCTGTCTGTATTAGCTAGCTCACAGTGCCACTAGAGTCTCCTCTTATCGGGGAGAGAATAGTTCTTGGCAACCTCAGAACATGACAACCCTGATCCCCCAGGATCATGGAAACAATATACTACCTTTCGCTCAGTCACTCGTGCTCACTTAGTTTGTCTCAGAGAGATACACAGAATAAACAGTTGGGGCGTTTCAATAAGTATTTATTGAACAGTTGTTATTCTAGTGTAGAATAGATGAGCTGCAAAAACCGTTAGACAGTAGCAGAGATATATTATTAGCAATACTACGAAAGTAAAGGGATGGTATAGTTCTACCATCTTGCAGAAATCATGAATATATACATGCACATAAAACACATGATAAAAAGTGCGTACTCCTACGATGCCTCCCTAACTAGATGTACCTAAATGTACCTAGCATCTGTGTAGGTGTTATGCCAAGAATCCCTCTAGGATCTAGTCCACCCCATTACCTGAGAGTTTAGAGAATATGGGACCCCGTCCTGGTCTCCAGTTGGACACCCCGCGAGGGATGTTAGACCACTGCTAGCTGGAGCGTCTGCATGCAGGAACCTCAGCGTCTCTGGTCAGTGTGTCAGCAGGGAAGTCACGGTCTCCTCTATCTTCCTAAGCAAAATGTGTTGTATATATACCCATAGGTCTCACCAGGGGTCCTACCTTGCTGTGTTACTGTGTCGGCCTAATGGATGACGTTGGCCCTGAACTTTATACAGAGATATTATACAGGAGATGGTAATTCTACTGTTAGTCCTGCTGTGCTTCCAAGAAGCCTCATGCATAATGTATGAGAATTGAACCAGGGAAAAACCCGCGTTCTGAATGCAGTGTCATATCTAGGTAAAAGGTCAGTGCCTAAGAACCGTTATGGATACAATGTAGGGAAGGATGTAGGTGAAAGGTTGTGATGTTAACTGCGCCTATATAGGGTACCTATATGGAATATAACAGTACAAAGGTGTAATAGTGTGCGTATCACCGTATTGGATTTGCAGACTCCGGGCCAAGATGACAGAGTTGGAGTGTGCGTATCACTGAAGACAGTTGTGACATGTGTACAGGTGTGCGTGTCACTGTGTTAAAATAGTAACACCAGGATCTACAATAAAAATATTGAGGTATGCTGAAAGTGCGCGTATCATTGCAAATAATTGTGACACGCCTAGCGGTGAGCATGTCACTGTCGCCTAAACATGTAGAAATGCAAGGGAAGAGCAGATTCCCTGCACTGCCTGACAAGAGTTAGATACGAGCAGGAGGGGAAGGCGTGACGGCAGGCTGTCGGGAATGCCTCAGCTCGTTTGACAAAGATGATGAGAATAGGAGGAACTGCCTCCTGAGCCGGGGTAGTTTGTGAAACAACGGAAGTGCCTGGTGAGTGTGCACACCCAGCCCCCGAAAGAGGAAGGGCAGCGCTGACGGAGCCAGGATATGCAATGGCTTCAGAGAGATCCAATTGCTGGAGCGCCTGCGACCGAGCTCTGCACAAAGCCCAGGGTGTTTTCCAGTACGGACAGGGAAAACAGAGTATTCTACCCGGGGAGTGGGTGCACAGAGGCAACTAAAGCAGGTGAGGGACAGCCTGTGGGAAATGGTCTCGTCAGAGATTGCGAGGTAGCCGTGGGGAACAGCAAGTCAGCCTCAAAATATGCTGTTACTCCACAGGACTTTAGCAAAAACTTGAAAGGATTCTAAGGAGGGAAGAGTTTGTGAGGATCCCTGAGTAGTGCAGAAAAGAGAGTACCTTAACCTTGTGGCCACAAGGTGAATGAATGAATGAATGCTCCCTAACGCAGACCAGTCGTCGCCAGTGTTACGAAGAGAGAATCTCCAGAAGCAGGTAAGAAACAGTATTTATTTTCGGTCTCCACAGTTCCACCAACATACAGCTTAGGGAAACACAACCTCCACGTTATCTCTCTCGCTCCTCAGTGTCCAGGCTCCTGACATTCTAAGGCAGCCTCATGGCCAACCGAAGGGCAATACCGATGAGGGAAAGTAGGGGGGGAGAGAAATCTATCAATTTGTCTTTTCAGTCATATGTTAAACCTTATACGTCATAATAACATTATACAACAGCATCACTCTATGACCACATTTGTATTTACATGTACACATGCATTCACCTTCAACATTTTTAAAATATGAACACTTCAACTACTTCTAAATGTTATTCACCATTATTTTCACTCTAAATGTTAAATACCTTCGGCAGTAACTGGACAATTCCCACTGAGCTCAAGAGAGGATAATTCTTAAACCATGTGTCTCATAGACCATGGAATGACTTCTGGACATTAGGTCCGGGATGGTAAATTGATTGTTCAGAGAGTACTTGGAGGTAAAGTTTAATGACATCAGCCTTTCAGCCATCGCCCTATGTCAAAATATTGGAACACATACTGGGAACCCAATTTGGAATAACCCACATTGACCACTTCCAACTTTATATTGGGATAAACACTCTACCAACTGGGCAGCACCTTAACTTAATATTGTGCAACACATGTACACAATCTTGCATGCGATAACCTTATATTTAGATTACTCTGCGTCTACCATTGCCAAAGTGACAAGTCATACAATACACAAAGCAGGGAAGGAAGTCCGCATTGTCCTCACCTCATAGAAGGCAATCTCCGGGTCCTATCCGCCCCTGTGAATAGGCAAAACTTTAGACAACAAGGTGTCTGCTTACCTCATCAAAGATGCCCAATTAATTTATGCCGCGAGGGTAGGCGATATACCGTGGCAGCAGTCGTTTGAGGGCAAAAAGGACTCCTATGATGTCTCCCCAAATGTTACGGGGAAACTGAGATAAAGAAAAAGACAAGACTCCTCTTGGCAAGGCAAACACAGCTTCTTACTGTCACAGCAGGGAAAGTAGCTATCTCTACAGAGGTAAACAGCTGGTCTCAATTTGCTGCTTCAAAGGCAGCCACTTATATAGCAACATGAACAATGCTTATTGCAAAAGGTCAAATAATAAGTTACTTAGCAGTTACATATTGGTTACAGAAAACATTTCACCATCTGTGCACCTAATCTCTTAACCTATTTTCTACACATTCTTCATTGTAGTTCTAACAATGCTTAACATGCCATGTATTTACTTCTTTTGAATGCATGTGTATTTGCGTGTGTGTTTTATCATTCTACTCCCAAGACTTTTTATCAGATTCTGTGTACTCTTGGCTAATTCATTCTCCTGCTCCTATTCTTCAATCATGTTTTCAATGTACTGGGACACCAGAATACGTGCTTGTGCTGAGACCATAAAGTCCTTCAAGTTTTCAAACATGAGTTTTCATTTAACTAAGACCTTGCGGGCCATGCACTCTTTCTTTTAGTGACATTTCACCTCTTCTTGCATCAGCATGAGATTTGGGCCTACACTGCTCTTTCACCATGTATAATTTATATTGCTTTCTACTGTTGTCTGCTGTAGCACAATTTCTTCACCTTTCATTTCCTCTACAGCAAAAACTTGATTCATTTGTAGAGCTTGCTATATATATGGCCCTAAAAGTTATATCTTGGGTCTATCACAATTTCTCAGAAAATCAGTCAGACCCTCTTCCATGGTACTTACTTCTGAAATCACCTGAAGGCAATGGGGTCTCAGATGGAGCATCACATCACTTCAGTGGTCTATTTTCCACTAGCCTGCAAAGGCCAATAATCAAAGTGAGCGAATGATGCAGTCCCTTTGTCTGTTACCAGAGGTCACTTTTTTACCACTCACAAGTAGCGGAAGGACAGAACTTGAAAAGTCTCAGACTGGTCTCCTGCCTTAAGCTGTCATTCCTGGCCCATGAGAGTGGATGGAAAAAAGTAAAAGGGAGGTGAATCTGTGTTCCTTATTCAGATGCAGGGTCTGTTAAATGAGGACACACCACATGTTTTAATGTGATTTCAATCCTATACAGGTGTCCCCTGAAGGAGACACCTTTCCTGGCACAGGGTTCTCAAACCCAGCAAAGGGCAATGGTTTACTTAGGATTAATTCTGCAGCATCACTTTTTTCAGTTTAGGTGGAATCTGAACTACCATGCAAGGGTCCCTCACTGAAATTATTGTGAGTGACAGAGATGGAGGAAGAGTTAGCTAGTCTTTAGAAGGACATCCACAATCCATTGTATAACCATAGTGACCTTCTTTTATGTTATGAGCAGGTACCTTCTTAATGTTGTTTGCTAAATGCAGAAAGATAGTTCTTTACCCCAAAATACTACCATTAAATGTGTTTCCACTGTATGCATGCCATTTCTATGGTAATTCTAACTTTCAATATGGCCACACAAAGGTTCATTGAAATAAAGAAACACAAACATTTTTTAAAAATAATTTAGTTTCAATCAGTTTTATTAATCATTATTCATCATTATTGATTTGGTTGTGGTGATTGTATAACCCTTTTCTTTTGAGCTTTATGTGCTGTGCTTGAAAATGAAGGGAAAAAGTGGCAATGACGAATACAGTCCCAACAAACAGATGGATTTACTAATGTCTTCTGCCCTGTCACTTCCCAATAGGCAAGAGATAAGTGATAGTTATTAGTAAACTTAGTTGCAGTGAATTACTCATTTACATTGCCTCGAGTTACTGCCAATGGGCAGGGCTTTAAGATGTCAGTAATATATTTTTAGCACAGAAGCAGGCAGGCAGTCAACAGAACCACATGTGCTTTAAGTGGGATGAAATAAAATGTGTGGGGAGTGGAGGTCTGTACAAAGTAGTCTTTCCAGAGAGGCGTACATAGGAATTTTGATCAAGATTGATGGCCTCTGAAATTAAGGGTGTGGGTTAAAACATGTAAAGTAAAACCCTGTGCTTCATACAGTGTGCTACATGAACAGTATTTGTGTGTCACTAAGTTTTCTGTTATTGCATCCAGGCATATCACACAACAGCATGCTTATAGAGCAAGTCAGAACTATTACCAATGCTTGTCAGCAGCATCTAAATGAGTAACAGCAATGATTTTGGTGTAAACAATTAGAATGAAATTATTTCAGTTGTGAAACTATTAGACTGAATCGAAGTGTTCATTACACTCCTCTTCTTCCCTTCACACCGCTTTCCTCTGCAGTCTCACAGTCTGTTAGTCTTCCTCATACAATGGGAATTACAATAGACACTTATGTGACATTTTTCTGTGCACTCTACAGAGGAGTCAAGGATTGGATGATCATGTAGGGTGAGCACCAGGACCCACTGACAGGTAGTGTGAGAAATTTGCACTGTATTCAGCCTCAACTACAGTTCTCTCAATAATGCCCAGTCATAAACATCCATCCACAAGTTGAGCACCCCAAGATACCTTAAAGCATTTACCAAATATTGACGCAACACCATGCAACGCAGCAAGCCACTTGCCTCCCCTGGGGAGGCGTAGAATTTTGATGCATTACCAGGTCTACCACTAATGTTAAATATGGGAATGCACCAAAATCCATGGGTGGATGCGTGGAAACACCCATGCTCCACCCATGGAGCATCTCCCTGGGGCAGAGAATCACAAGGCAGTGAATTGCACTGTCTTACATGATTCCACATTTACCAAGCCACGCAGGGCCACATAAGGTGGCCTTGCATTGCTTGGTAAATGTCATGTAAATGTCCTGGTGAATGTCATTCTAGGCACAAGGGTGATGCAAAACCATGCTAAATATGCCTCCAAGTAGGCACTCAGTGCACAGTATGCACAATACAAGAGCACAGAAATACAAACAAGAACTCCTAGGGAATTGAAGATGAAGTAAAACTTGAAAAGGAAACTTGAATGCATAGCTGACATTGCGGAACAGAACCTGCTGACATAATAGGATCCACCCATTTCTCTCAGCATTATTTTTATAAGTTGTTTTCTGTAGGGAAATCACAAACGCACTTCTATTTGTCTCTGTGTCAGTTATTCAGATTAGATCATGCAAGCTGGACTCCTGTTTGACCAAAAGTCATTTTTATCAGAAGATCAAATAAAAGTTACATTTAAAAAACAGTCCATTCTGTTCCCATGGATGGACTTTGGATACTTTCTGTCCAGTTTCTACAAAGTGGTTTGTGAAAGAGTGCTGCATCAATAAATAAGCACACTCAGTTTAGTTTCCGAAGTAATTTCTTTTCAGCAAAGTGTCTCTACACATTTGTCCCATATATCCCCCATGAATTTATGAACTGATTTAAAGCTACCTTGTACAGCAGCTGTAGACCCTCAGTAGAACTAATCACAGCATCGGAGCCACTTCTCAAAAGGTGCGGCAGCATGTCACAATGTATATAGAGCACTGAACAAAATGAGAGCCTTTCTCAAAGTTTGGCCCGGCCTGGATGCAAATAAAATAGAAAAGTAAAGAGTTTCTTTAAAACGGAAAAAGAAAGGCCAAGACCCAACCGCAGAATATTAAACAAACACAAACTTAAGCAAGTTATCCTCACACAGACCACCCCACCTAATTCCAAACCTCATCTGAAATTCAAGCTACTCAATTGCAGATCGGCCACAAGATACTCAGTGGATATTGCTGACCTTATCCTCGTACATGATCTTGACCTCCTAATCCTGACTGAAACTTAGTTAAATGATTCATCTGCACCCACCCTTGATATACTAGTCCCTCCTAATATGGTATCACTAGATTAGACAGATCTGGCAGACCAGGTGGAGGTCTTGCCTGCATACACCGTAATAGCTTACCTGTTAAACAGTCCAATTCCCCTGGTCTATCCTCATGCGAATACTTATGCATCGATATCGCATGGAACAACAGACCAGTTTGCAAACTGCACATGTTCTACCAGCCTCCAGGGGACATGCTTTCCTTCTTTGACCAGATTATGGAAATTATCACAACAAACATGGGACAACAAGGTACCCAAATCTTCCTCGGCGACTTCAACCTACACTGGAATGATCTGAATGACCCTGCAGTTAACAGCCTTAAAACATTTCTTTCTGACCTCAATCTGATCCAAATCTGCAACAGCCCCACTCACAACACGGAAGTGACCTTAGATATTGCCAAAGCCAACTCCATGAAACTTAAATCTATCCTTCCCTGTGACTGGACTGACCACTACCACGTCACATTCCTCATAAATGAAGCAGTGAGAACAAACAAAGCTCAACCAAAGAGACCCAAAATCTGGAAAAGGAGCATAGGAAACATTAACATCGATGAATTGACATCTCTCAGTGGCAAGATCCTGACTCCTGCCTCCACCCGGGGACATGTCAGATGTCCAGGATCTTACAAACCACTACACTCGTTCCATGAAGAATATTCTAGATTCTATAGCATCACTACAACTAAAAGGATTGTCCACCAATGACTCCAAACCATGGTATTATGGTAGTCTTAATACAGAAAGATGGAACATGAGATCCTCTCCGTCCCATGAACACCTCAAGCATTTGAGAACAATGAGAAACTCATATTACAAAAGTATCAGGTCAAAAGCTAACTTCTTCAGAAACCAACTATACCAAGCTAGAAATGAACCAAAAAAACTATTTGAACTTGTTAAATTCCAAAACTGATCTCCCCCCCCAAGTAGAAATGGACAGCCCATTGCAGACTCAAACTCCATCGAAAGCAAGCTGCAAAAAAAGTAGCATCATTACGATAGCCCAGATCCACAACCCAAGGGGGGGCAAAATAAGGCACCGGCCCCACATCAAAACAAGGCAACTCAGCAAGTGACAAACAGGACCAATGGAGCCTACATCTAGGACAGGGCCTGGATGGGGCCACCCCCAGAAGAGAAAAAAAGGAAAATCCCAACCACAGAGGAAATTGTGGAAATAGATAATAACCCCACACAGAGTATGAGCTTTTTTGAAAACCAAACCTCTGACATCAATCCCGACTGAGAACAGGACAAACTACTAGCTTCCATAAGAACCACATTAGCTACCACAGTAAGAGCTCTAACATGGCAGTCAGACAAATTAGAACTCCAACTTGACTTAATCCAAGCCCTAGCTATCTCAATACTAAAAATAGAGGGAAAAGTCGATTCACTAGCAGAGAGGACAAAGAATATCGGAAATATCTCGTGCCCCTGGAGCCCCACTTGCACTTGCCACCAGATTGCGGGAAACTGTGCACTCTGCCAGAGGCATTAAACTCAATAATCACAGATATAAAATCGGCCCTACAATTACAGTCAAGAAGCAGCCCAAGGCGGTTCGGAACATAACCCACAGAAAATGGATCCGGTCAAACCGAGCAAAAAGCTGCCCACTTACGGGAGCCCGCAGATAAGACAACCACTTCAACACCATCATTGTTGGGCAAGACACCACCACCAAAAGCAACATTAAATAACCTTCCGTCTAATGAACCGGGAAACTCAAATAAGGGGACTATCCAACTCTCTGCAGAACAAGAATCTGCTTCAGATGTAAAGGGCAAAATCTGCTATGGGGCCCCCAAGGACAGAACAATTTCTGGTGAAAAACAATGGTCTGTCGCCTTATCAAAAAGAGACCAAAAAAAGGCCAGAAAAAAGGTTGAGAAAGAACGACTCTTAAATATATCTCTCCCCAACCGAAAAGCCTCAGATAAAACTTTCCCCAGCGTCTACCCAATGTTCAAAAGCAGCGAGAAAGAGAAGAGTGAACTAAAATTAGCACCAATGACTGGACCCGCAAACTTAGAAAACCTGACTTCTGTATCTATTCCAACAAAGCATATAACCAAACCTGACTTAGCACAAAGGACAATAGTGCACCTTCAGGAGACGCAGCACCAACGTACTTGAAAACAGACAGAAGCCTTGCCCAGAAACAGTGGCAATGCAAAGAAAGACTTGAAATTAGATCAATTACTATCTTGCCCACCCCAGGGTATCGATATACCAGTTCTCTCAGCAATCATACAAAAGGACAGGTTGTCCTTATTTTGTTTGTGGATGTTTGCACAATAAAGCACCAATTGAAAGTCATAATTTGTTCTGTCTTATGTAGCGGGTAGTGGGTAATTACTGTGTTCGTACCTTTAGAAATAGTTGTTAGCAATCTGGTCCCTGCACCTTCTCCCCTCTGCTGCAGCGCTACCATCCCTTTGCTGTTGGGCAGGTGGTCCTAGGTCCTCATCCTTCGATTCTATGTCAGACACATCCATGGGCAATCCACCCCTGCAGGCCATGTTGTGCAGCATGGCACATGTTGCGACAATTTTGCAGACTCTCTCAGGTGCATACTGCAGAGCTCCGCCACTCTTGTGTAGGCACCTGAAGCACGATTTCAGGATGCCAAAAGTGCGCTTGATCACGTTCCTGGTGGCCTGTGTGCCCTGTTGTACCACCTTTCATGGACATTGTTGGGAGACAGGTACGGCGTGAGGATCCATGGCAGCAGGGCATACGCACTGTCACCTGGTGAAAGATGTATGATGGTGAGACAACATGCATACAGACATAAAAGTGCAAATAAATTTCTCTGGGGACAGGAAAGATCAGTACCTAGGAGGTATCCATCATCAAAGTCCCCTCTTTCTAATTTCTGGTATATGCCACTGTGTCTGTAAATGTTTGCATCATGGGTGCTTCTAGGATATTTTGCTCCCAGGTCTGTCATGATCTTTTTGGCATCACAGACAACTTGGATGTTGTTGGAATGTGTGCTTTTCCTATTATGGAAGATGTACTCTATGCAGGATGGGGGACAATGGGCACATGGGTCCCAACTATGCACCCTATAACCTGTGGGAACCTTGCTAATTTGTAAAATTCCAGTTTTGTATTTTCAAGTTCCTCATCATCCCTGGGCATGTAGATGTGTTGATGGATGTGGTGTAGCATGGCATCTAGGAAATTTTGAAAACAAAACGTGTTAGCACACTCTGAGACACACCTCCGGCCACTGCAATGACATCCTGGTAGCTACCAGTTGCCAAGAGGTGGAGGGAGCACAACACTTGCACATGTGTGGGGATTGCATTGCTGCGCAGGGTTCTGCTTTCCAGTTGTGGCTTAAAGGTGTTTATGATGTCTAAGAAGACAGTGCTACTCAGCTTGTACTGGTCATAAATCTCCTCCTCTGTCTTCTCAAACAATGTTAGCCTGACTCTGAATATCCTCTCCTGTCTCCGCCTCCTCTGCTGGGCAGCCAGTATCCACATCCTCCTCGCTATCACATACAGGGCAGACATTGTGGAAAGATTTCTGATGCATTCTGGGACTGTTTTTATAGGTTGGGCCTGGGTACCACTTGTTTCTGGTTAGTGGTAAATTGCATGTGCAAATGGGTCTAATTGCGCATACTCGCAATTTACGACTGTTCTGTACATTGTATTTTGCAAGTCGCTATTTGCGAGTCGCAATTTTGGAAACGCAAAAAACTGTTCCATTTTTTGCAAGTCGCTATTCAATCGCAATGCAATTTTGTATTTTGTGAAGGCCTTTCGTACATTGTGTACAACTATTTTTACATGCGCAAATCAATTTGAGACCGATTTTGCGCATGCAAAATGGCCGTACATCTGCGCCTTGGTCCCTTAATAATAACAGGAGCAAAATCGTATAATTATTTGGGCACTTGGCTGTTGGCAAATGGGGGTCCTAAACACATCTGAACCATCTAAAAGATAAGGCTGCACTAACTATCTTCAGACTGTGCCAATTGAATGCCTCCCTTGAAAGCTCTTTTCCAGCACCAATTTGAAAAGTGCTCAGGGTCATATTACCATCTGCCATCACCTATGGTAGTGAGGCTTTCCCGGGACTTTTCATCAAAATCATGGAAAAACCACCTCTACAAGCCTACAAAAGAGTGTTTAGGCTGCCATACTACACCAGGGGATCGCTGGTGAGATTGGAATTTGGCCTAGAGGCCCTAAATATGACCAGCATGGGCTCTATCATGAAATACTACCATAGATGCATCTCAGTCACGCCCGGCACCTTGAAGTTTATCCTTCAAAATATATTCAAAACCCAAAATAGCCCCTGGAGAACATATTTTATGACACCAGCAGACACCCTCCAAATTGACTTAAGCGTATTAAATTCTCCATTGCTTCCTCACACAGCAGTGAAAAACATACTGAAGAAACAGACAAGATTCCTTTTGAAACTTGCTGATGTGGAAAATATCAAGACTATTTCATTTTTACAAGCCTTGGTTGCCTCGTATGACAACGAACACCAGGTTGGCCTAAAACCACAGCCATACCTTAGTTGTTTAATTCGGAAAGCTTGTGTCACTAACATTTTGGCTGCGAGTATGATGACACTACAAATTAAAGACTTTAATTCAAACTGGTCGATCCTCTCCAATATTGTGAAGTGCAGGTTCGGTAGTTACAAACTTGAATCTTTCCCTCACATAGGGCCCCATTAGTCCATCCGCCACCCTAGCGGTGCTGGGACAGGCCGCCAGCGGTGCGGCGGTCCCGTACCACCAATTAGGATGCGACCGCCACCCTGGCGGTCGCATCCCGCATCTTCAACATTGCGGCGGGTGCTGCTGTAAGCAGCACCCGCCGCAATGCCAAAGAGGCATGTTGTGCATTGCCATGCACAATGTGACAGGCACCGTGTGGTGCCTGCCACCTTGAACATGGCAATGTAGGGTACCCCCCAAGTGCAGCCCCCCACCCCTCCGGGGGCCCGCAATGGGCCCCCAAAGCAATTCCCTCCAGCCCTTCCATGGCGGCATCGCCACCATGGAAAGGCCAGTACCGCCAGGCATCATAATATGGATGGCAGTGCCTTCCAGGCACCGCCACCATTTTATGCCCGAGTTCCGCCCGGCCGGCAATCGTGACGATTGCCGACCGGCGGAAAAGCTGCGGACTTTTCCGTCCGCCGCGGTACTCCCTGCCATGGTAATATGGCGGGGGTAAATGTGGTTGTGATGGCGGGTGGATCGCCACCGCCGGCCCAGCGGTGGCGATCCGCCCGCCATCATAATCGACCCCTTACTCTGCTGCTATCCGTCGCTACTCCACTCCAGGCGGACGTTACTAAAGCCACTCTTTCTAATCCATGGCTTAAGGACCTGAAGCGACGTCACGATCTGGATATTTACCACAACGGTCCCCTCGGAACTGGCCCGAATCGGCAAATACTTCAAGGTGGTGCAGGATCTGCTTAAAACAACCCACTTAAGTAGAGCAATCATCACTGATCAATAAAAGGCACATGGCACTCGGTTTTATTTTCCAACAGAAGCCAATCATATGATCCTTCATGTAATGACTGCTGACTGTAAAACATGCATTTTATTTTTGACATTACAAGATCGTGATGGACATATGGTACTCAAGCCCAATTAATTTCAATGCACTGTGCAATTTGACTTAATTTCAATTGTTCCTTCATGTAATGATTGCTGATGGCAAAATACGTATTTTATTTTTTTGATATCACAAGGTCGTGATGGATATATGGCACTCAAGCTCTATTAATTTCAATGCACTGTGCACTTCGACTCAATGGCAGTTGATTTTAAATAATTGTATTAATAACAAATTAACTATAATTGTTTTAAATCCCTTGTCCCCCCGAATTAATTATTTTTCTTTTTTAATGCAGGTCCAATGTGCTATATTGTTAAGGTTTTAATTAATCACACAATAAACTTATTTCTTCTTCTGTGTACTCCCATGAGTACTGCTTGCTGTCATTGTTTTGTTGATTATT
The DNA here is from genome assembly GCA_963921515.1 of Calotriton arnoldi. Taxonomy (NCBI): domain Eukaryota; kingdom Metazoa; phylum Chordata; class Amphibia; order Caudata; family Salamandridae; genus Calotriton; species Calotriton arnoldi. Next base: position 410,767 of record CAWUFW010010199.1, on the reverse strand, counting down.
CTTTTTATGATTATTGCGCTTGTTCTTCTGTATCCATTTGCTTCTATTTTTTTGTGCTGATCTCTCCCATATCTTCGGAGCCTTACTTGTTTCCATATGTCGTTGCTCTCTGAACATGTGTAAAGTGCTCTGATACCTGCATGGGTCATGTTCGCGCTATATAAAACTTTTAAAATAAAATAAATAAATAAACTTCAGGGTTAACTTTATATGCACGCTTAGAGCCTCGTACTACACAGCATGTAGAGAAAAGCTGCGCAGGCACGCAGGAACGCATCTTAGGGGAACACTGTTTACTGCTAAATATTTGAGGTAAAAGTGACCCTTAAATATCCAGGAGTCATTCTAAATGTCAAGTGTTCATCAGAGAGTATTCAAACATAAATTAAATTTGCCATGGCCTAGTGCAATGAATGTTTCCAGTTTTCTTTCTTTCTATGTTACATAGTCCAAAGACAAAGGGCCTGATTATGAGTTTGGCTGTCCTCCCACGGAGCACCATGCCAGCGCTCTGTGGGAGGACCACCAAACCTGTAGTCAGCCCACCTGGAGGGCGGTCCTGCTGCCACGGTCCCACAGCGGTGCCTTTCTAAGGCTCAAAGGAGAGCCATAGAATTGCAGCGCTGCAACATGTTCCTGAACAGGGAGAAATGCACCATGTCATGCATTTCTTCCTGTGCATGAACTGGGGGTGCAAACATGCAGGGGCAACAGGGGGCCCTGTAAGAGCCCCCTGAGTTGCCTCACTGCCACCACGTGGGTTTACCTAATTTTGCATTCCACTCCTGAAGCTTCTCAGTTCAACTTTGTGCAGATGAAATACCCTCACAGAAAAGGCTGATTTAGCATTGCATTGAGCTTCTTTATAAAGCCTCATTCTTGATCTACAGATAAGAACTGAATGTTCATCACATTCTATTTGTCACACTCTTTCCACTTGTCTTACTCACACTCTTTCCTCTCTGAAATCCGCAGAAATCTAGGGGTTAGGTATGTGCTTATATTCTTTTTATTTGTAATTAATCAGACCTACTAATGCCCCATGGAGAAAGAAATTAATTAACAAAATTTGCATTTGAACACCGGGCTGCCTTTGAACTGTGCTTAATTGTACACTATGTCAAATTTCAAATTGGGGAACTAGCTGCTTTTGTAAAACCCACATGACTCACTCAGGCCTACACTTGGAAAGCTGTGCCTGGCACTCAGCATGTCTTCAAGGGATAGCAAAGCTACAGAAACTACTGGGAGGAGAGTGGCAGTAAAATATGTATTTTGTGCCATTAAATTGGTCAGGGAAGGGTATTTGATCCCCCTTGAGGTTCCATCATATATATAAGTTGTTTACGTTTTGTTAAGATTACTTGTGGAGTTATACATTTCCATACATAGTTCCTTTTGTGAGGCTCTCCCCCTTTTCCTCTCTTTTCCCCTTCTCTTCTTTTTACACATAAACCAATTAAAATGCGTTGTAACTTTATATTGTTAACCTTAGTCTAATACTCAATTTTGATGTTGTTAACTGTGTTATTGTGTTACTCCTTATCGGAACTTATGTTGTAACTGACTACTTTGACTAGATTTTTCTTTCTATGGTCATTAATAAAGCATTTTTTAAACTTAAAAAAAGGCCTGGGAAGAATACTATCTCCAGGCTTTGCAGCTGCTTCTTGCTGGCCAAAATTATTTTCAGATTAAAAAAAGTATTGTTTTGCCCATAGAATGGTCTAAAAGTTTGACATGTCATGAAATATGGTGTATCCCCTAATTGTTTTCTCATGAAGGCCAATTGTTTTGACATGAGTTTGAGTGACCCCAGCTGTTAAAATATGAATTCAAACATGGAACATACACATTTTGCCGTGGATGGTGAACAGAGCAAATTTCCACCTTTTCAATGAACATTCCTGACCACCATTATGCAAGAAGGGAGGTCTTACTTTTTTCTAATGTTAAATACCTCTTCTCTCTCTATGTGGCATAAAGAAAAATTTCACGAGTTTCAAAATTTGCTACTAAAATAGTTGAAACATTACGGCCACTGGCATGAACATAAGTACATGTGTCTACCTCTATTGTGCGCTACAAAGAGCAGAATTTGACGTGGAGGGGGGGGAGAGAATGTGTGAAATAGAACACAAAAAAAATAACCAATAATCGGAGTACTTTCTCTTCTACCGGCTTACCATTGCCATATTAACTTCCTCCTGTGTCTAAAAGAAGAGGTAACTATTCATTTATAGAGTCACAAGGATTAGGTTTAAGAGCCCTTATCATGCCATGTCAATAATACAAAATAACAATGAACACCAGCAACTAAAGAGAATTTAGGAGCCATTGATTTCTCTTATACATGCATTGTAAAAGTGAAGCTCTTCCAAATGTAACCAAAGCCTTATTCTCATGCTATCCATTTCTCCTATTATAGGCAACTTAATTAATTATTGATTTTTGATAATCTGTAGTTTTTTCAATGTTAGCAGAAGCCTTATTTTTATGCCATCTATTGTTTCTGTTGTATACACCTTAATTAATCATTGATTTTTAATTATATATATTCAACACTAGGCATTCTTGATGATAACTACCTTGTTCTATATTTCAACAATCTGCTATTTTGTTTACATCTTTTTGCATAAAAAATAATAAAGGAGCACTGATCATGTCCAGAGTTGCATATAGTTATTGAAGTATCGGGAAATAGAAGTATGTTTTCTGTGTTTTTAATAGCTCCTACTGAGACACGTCTGAAATAGCAGCTCAGGGAATCCTGTAATGTATGATGTGTAACTGCATTTTAGCTAACAAAAGAGATTTGTATATTAAATACAAACAATAAAAAGATGATTAATTGATAGTAACTTTAGTGAGACATTTCAGGACGATATAATCTAGTAGCTTTTCAGATAAATATATTTGTTCTTACTTCACAAGCAGCATTGTTCACTCAATCACAGCAGGTCTGGTTTAAATCATACATTTTAAGACATCATCATCCCTCACCGTCACCCTTCAATCCCAATTTCTTACTAATCCAAACTAAGAAACGGGGAGTGAGGAATGGGGCCTGAGGATTGTGCAATGAGGATGACAAAGTGAGCACTTCGGAGTGAGAGATGAGGAATGACAGGAGAGGTATTATGAGTAAAGGATAACTGAGGAATAAGGACTGATGTATAAGGAGTGAGAGAATTGAGGTGTGTAGTGAGTGCTGGATGAAGGATGAGGATTGGAAAAGGAGTGAGGAATGAGGGATTGAACAGGGGATGCTGGATATCTTTTTAAGTTGTGGAGTGTTAGGGGTTCATACAACAGAATCACACACACATACAAACTCATAAGTGCTCAGACCCATCCATTTACAAGCACGCTCACGAACATACTCACACCTACCCATCCACACATGCACACATACTCAATTCCAACCATTCATGCCAGGGGAAATACTCTAACATACATTCATTCATACACCTCCACACGCACCCAAACTTGCAATAAGCTACCTACCTGTCAGGCCATATGATCAGAGTTCCATGGAGAAGTCAGCGCCAGCGAGTGGCAGGAGTTGCAGGAGACAGAAACGCCATGGCTTGGGAGAGATCTAGAGGCTTCAGGCAGCATGAACCAGAAGATCCTTCCACCTCCTTTCATTAGCTAACATTGTGAAATGTCAACAGTATGGCATGGGGTCTGTGAGGCTTGCTGATCCCACCCCAGTCTGTGAAGAGTTGGGAAAGGTCTGTGTGAGTCTTCACTGACTGAAAGCCAGCCCTGAATAGTTCACAGCATAAACCTAAAGTGCCCAAGGCTTACTCTAACAGGGACACTTTCCCTCTTCAATTGGGGAGGATACTCAGAGGGCTTTGCTGATATGATGATGTCACTGCCCTCAGGGCAGTATGGTGCCTCCACATGAGCGGATGTAAAGTGCCTGGATTCATGAATTTGACATGATATTCGGTTGTCAGGCTAATCTTCACCAAGTCTACAGACACTCATCATGCACTTGAAAAATGCAGAAGGCGGAGCCTCAACGTCCACACTAATGGGCCACCACTGATTGGGAATGATGCACAACGAGTGAGGGATGAGAAGTGAGGGATGCAGAGTGTGGTATGAAGGATAAGAAATAAGGTATAAGGAGTGAGGGATGAGGAATTATGAATGAGGAGTAATGAGTGAGGGTGAAGATGAATTATAAGTGAAGATGAAGATTGAAACATGATGGATGAGGGATGAAGACTGAGGAGTAAGAGATGTAGAATGAGGACTGAGAAGTGAGGGCTGAAGGATGAATATTGAGGACTGAGGAATTTAGTTTGATTTGAGAAGTGAGAGGTAAGGGCTAAAGACTGAGAAGTGAAGAATGAGGGATGATGATATTTGAAAATGGATGCTACAGTGGTGGGAGGAAGGTTTCTTCTTCTAAAAATCTGTAAATCCCTTAGTTAATTGTCTGTAGTCTTTATTTGCGTTTGGAACAAATTCACATTGAATTGTTTGTGCTCAGCATTTCTAGACTAGTGCTAAATTATGTAAACAGCAGTCTTGCACAAATGGCACCATGACCAATCAATTATTTTCACAAGTTTTGTTTTAAAATGAGTTATTCAGCACTTTTGGATTTGTGATCACATCACAATGAGTGAGCCACAGTTTGAATCCTCCGGAATGAGATTCAATAAGGTAATTTTCACATTGTTCCAAAAAGTGCCAGTCATATCGAGAATGTTAAGAAGCTGTCTGGCAGCCACGTTCCAGGGACAACCAGAGTATGGGATTGGCCCATCTAAAATGAAATTAAAAATGTTCATGAAATTAACTCAAGTTGGCATAAATTGACATGTATACTCAGCATTTAGTGGACAATTAGATGTGTGGAACTTCTCAATGTTCATATATTTATTAGTTCTGATCTCAAACCTTTGGTATGTATTGACGCCTTTACTGAAACTATGATAGGCTCTTTGTGAATGTCACATAACAAATATCAAAAGATCATATCCATAATCCTCCTAGCTCGTATGGTAGAATATATTATTTTTATGGTTATTGTTGTTACTCTTTCTTCTTCTCCTTTAATATTTCTATCTTTATCATTAGTTTTATTATTATTCCCACTATTACACCTAATAATACTACTACGATTACAAATACTAATAATAAGAACAATAAGCAGTTGCATAGTGCACACTATAAACGGAATTGACATTTCAGCAATGACACGTTACTATAATACTAAAGGACTGAGTAAATCAATCAATAATACATTTCTTTTAATAAAACTATAAAAAAATAAAAATGTTAGCAGCTTACTCACAAAGGTAAATATAAAAGTTTATATTTACTCGTTTTTCCTGGCAACCCTCTAGGATAAAATACTTAGGTCTATGGTTTTCCTCGACTACCTCTGAGACTCTCAAATTGAATTTGGATTACATTAGCAAAACTTTAAATGATAACATTACAAGATGGCACCCTCTTTTTCTTTCTTGGTAGGGAAGATTGGATTCGATTAAGATGATGCTAACCCCCTTGATTTTATATACTCTCTCTATGATTCCCGTACATATTCCGGGATATTATTTCAAGAAAATTGATTCGCTTCTACTAAAGTTCCTCTGGAAAGACAAATCCCCTCGAATAGCTTTGTCTTATTTAAAAAAAGACAAATTTAACGGGGGCCTTAAATTCCCTGATTTTAAATCTTATCACTATGCCTTCTCCTTGAAACAAGCTGCTCGTTGCATTTCCTCCAATCACTCTACTCATCCCCCGGTGTGGCTGTCTATAGAAAAATTTCTTTCCTCCCCTTTTGATCTTCAAGAAACTCTTGCCTTCACTAGTAACGTTTCCTCTATACGCTCCTCCGTTATTTCTCACACTCGTAAACTTTTAGCTCCTTTGTTATCATTGTCTTATCCTTCTTTTACCTCGTTATCTCAACAACCTATTTGGTACAACAAACTTTTGCGTATTAAAAATCGCTCCATTTACTGGAAATCCTGGCGATCCAAGGGTTTGATATGGATTACTCATCTTTTGAATAATAACGTTCCTTTATCTTTTCCGGAGCTCCAATCTAAATTTTCACTTCCTAACTCTTTTAAAGCACAATATAATCTCCTTCTTCCTTCTCTTAATCAATATCTCCTTACGCTTCCAGCTATCCCCACTCTTCCTAATTCCTGTTCTGCACTTTTTCCTTTATTGGATACCTCTCCTTCAGCATCTTCCATCTACAAAAGTTTATTACTACCTTAAGATCGGTGCAAGTCAAAGACTGAATTGGCGTGGGAAAAAGATTTAGCACAGTGCTGGACTGCCTCCATGTGGGATAAACTGTGGATGAAGACATCAAGGGCTGCTAATACTACCCAAACTCTTTCTTTTGTTTATCAGCGTCTACTATATTCCCCTACCACATTAGCTTCTTTCTCACCTAACACTCCTTCCTCCTGCTGGTCCTGTCCCTGTCCAAATGCTGATTTAAAACACATGCTATTTGACTGCCCCTGCATTTCTCAATTTTGGCAATTAGTTTGGTCCCAAATTAATAAGATTTGTAAAGTTAATGTTCCCTTTTCTTTATCCAATATTTTCTTAGGTTCATTGTCACCTCATTGGCCTCAATCACCATCAAATTTTAAGTTATTAGATTTATTATTAGCCATAGCTTTGCACTTAATAACCTCAAACTGGAAGCAAGCAGATAAAGTTATTTTTAAAGCCTGGTGGAATGCCATTTGTTTTCACCATAGACTAGATACCAATTATGTCACCCCTATCTCTCTAGCAATTAAAAGAGATTTGTTATGGCTTCCTCTTACCACTTACCTTTCTAGTTCAGCTTCTTCGAATACTTCTACTGTTAATGTTGTAAATACTTCAGATGATGTCCAGAAACCGCCGTAAATATACCTTGTTGTCTTTTTCTTAAAATGTTAGATTATTGTATTTCACCTACTTAACTATATTGCAACATGTTTTTCACTGAATTCTTTCAAATGTATACAGTGTTTATTCTCATATTTTGTTTTTCCTCTCAACCTTTGAATGACATAATTTGTTACCCCCCTTCCCCCTCACCCTTATTCCCATCTTACTCATAGTTATGTTTATTGTAACCATTACATTTCCTTTCTTTTTATATAACTTTGTTGCTTAACCAAGATCTATATTATTTACTATATTGCTGTTCTTTTTCCTATGGTTTTCAATAAACTCAAACTTAAATTTAAAAAAAGTTGAATTAAAATGTATGAAGTTACGTTTATTATTAACTATTAAAATAATATGATCATTTTTAATAATTGTAAAAAAATTTAACATTAAAATAAATTTCTATTTTTTAAATATCCCATCATTTAAATATTTCAACATTACTTCCTACGGGGTGTTATTTTACTTCCCTGTCTCCATTGTTTGCTCTGGGAGTCTGTTGGAGCACCAGTGATAGGCCATATGTGGTGCTTGTGTGTTTGACTTACTCCAGGGCTGGGCTCCAGTATATTTACATCTGTTTTGACCATTACACGGTATATGGCGTGAAGACCTACCATCCCTGGCAGGAAGTCGGGAGGGAAGGTCTAAGCGCCATAAACCGCGACTATCCACTAGTATCTAAACTGCAGTAAAGTCTTGGTCCTCTGCCTGGACCAAAGGTGCCTTTTATTTCTTATTTAAGGTTTGGAAATCCAGACGCCCTTGGGTCATTTGACCCCTAGGTATCTAAGTGATCATCTAGTAATCATATGGTGGTAACAGTGAATGCCCCACGAGACACAGAATCCCCCCACATAACCCAGACTAAGGGTAGGGATTGTCTCTCCCCCCTTTTGGTCCTGGCGAAATGCCACGGTTCCCTCCTGGACCACTGAGGCGTAAAACGTCGACCCAGACCCACACACGCAAGTAGATTGCTTTTCTCTATTACGAGAACCTCACAATCTACACACACCATTTTTTAACCCTACTGCAGGGGACCCCGGATTAAAATATAGCATTAAGGTACCCCACACGAGTTTTAATTCACTACTGGAACCCTAACCTTTCCCCACACACCTGCATTCACCATCACGTCTTCTTCTAAAAAATATCTCCACCAAAGAGCCCTCTTGCGGGCCGTGGGATATTGCAGTGCCGACCCCACGAGGAGCAGAGCCCGATGATGAAACATTACACCCTCACGGGTGTGTGAGGACACCACTTCCTAATTAGGAAGTATCCTTCCAATCTTTCTACATTTTTTCCAACCTGCGATCTAACACCAGAGGAACAGTTACCCTATAGTATTGTTATCCTTAGTTTGATAACCATCTAGAATACATATTTAGTACACATTTCACTGTACAAAAATATTTGTTAGCCAATTGTCTTCTCTTCCAGGGGCATATTTATCAAATATTCATGCAACGCAACTCAGCAAGTCACCTTGCTGTGCTGCGTGAAAGGGAGAGGGCATTAAAGCATCAAATTTAACATTATATGACACTTTCCTGCTCTGCCTGCACTGCCCCACAAACCGCTGCCTAGGTCCAACTCAGGCACCTTTGCACCATGGTGCAAAGCTGCCTGCACTGTAAGCAGGATTGTTTTTATGCAGAAAGGGACACCTTCCTGCACAAAAACAATCCTCTGAGGCCTTTTCTTCTATCTACGTGTGTTGCATTCTACAGAACACGTAGAAAGATGAAAAAGCAAGGAGAAATAAGCATATTTATCCTCGTTACACGTCCCAAGGGAGGCGTAACAAGGAGAAATATGCTTATTTTGGCACAGCATTTAATGCATTCCCAGGTCTTCCACTAATGGTAAATCTGGAAATGCGCCAAAATCCATGGGTGGATGCATGAAAACACCCATGCGCCACCCATGGAATGCCTTTCTGGTGCAGAGTAGCGCAAGCATGCGGCTTGCACTGCCTTGGGTTACTCTGCATTTACCAAGCCACACAGGGCCACGCAAGGTGGCCTTGCATGGCTTGGTAACCATCATTCTGGGTTTTGCTTTGCCCTTGCACCCGCTTCCGTGGTGCAATTGCAACACAAAAACCAGTTCTTTAAAACATTCTCTGTCGGCATATAACTGCTGCTTTGTATGCCAAAACTTGACTAGTTTTATGAAGTAACATGGTAAATGTATAGCTCCAACTTTTTTAGTATTTGATTTCTATAAAGTATCCTACTTAGGCATACAAATCATGAATTGCACAATGAACTATGGGAGCCATTAAGAATCTGGCAGAATGGTGCATCCTTCATAAAATGGTGGACATACTGTTCCATCAAACGTGGTGGTCCCCTACCCTGTTTTGAGGTTTCTGATAAGGGAAACTCAGGTCCATCAGGCTAGAGTGACAGTATACCCAGACATGGGCCTCTTGCTCACTTTGCCACTGGATTCAAGCTAGCCTGGCTGATGAGGGGTGTTACCCCGAAACCGGTCCCAGGATGCTTGTTTACGGTTTAGGGAAGACCTGGCTTGGCAGTTCGGCCTGGACTGTTCGCATGAGGCACAGGGTCGAGACTGATTTGCATATAGCTGGGTCTGAACTGAGGTGGTGAAGTGAGCTAAAGAACAATGATGGATTCAGCCCAGATCTGTGACTGGGGGCTCTGACCATCATCTCCTTCTGTTTGCAAGTGAGACATGGCAGATCCAAAAAGGGAAATCACACAATGGCCCATACGCACATGGAGAAAGCTCCCTGTGCATTTGGCCATTGTTATTATGTTCTGCATGAATACATTTTTGCTTTGGGATATTATTCTTGCAGAGCAAGCTTGTTTGCATATCAGGGTGCATCAAACATGGTGCCCTATCGGCAAATGATCAGTGCTTATAGTGGAGCTGCTGCAGCAAGGGCTCAGCTACAGGTAGAGAGATACCAGTCAGGCAGTACAGTATCTCTACATCTGTTGGATGATCCTCATGAGGGAGGGCATAGCCCCACCAGATGTAACAGGCTGGTAGGCCTCCCAGCAATCTCTAAATGAGGCCCTATGACTCTTCAATTAATAATTCATGGCTTGGCTGCAAGGAAACGATTTATAGAACGATAGTGCGAGGTGCGGAAAGTATGTCAGTTATAATTAGGATAAGCTAATTTCACTAAACTCATAATATTGTACAACAATATTGTTTGAATAAATTTCAAATATTTGCTCAATCTAGAGAACGTCATATGAGCTGGTTCTAGGATGGCTATAATTTTGGCTGCTAGCCGAGTATTTTGCATTTTGTCTCATAAAGGAAACGAAGATAGGAATATCATCAGTCGTGATAATTAACAAGTTTTACAGTCCAACCTAGCATTGGCAAATATCACCTGGGCTGTAAAATCCACCCAATTGGGATAGCACTAATCATGAAATTATTATTTGGGTAAAATCAATATTTATGGCAATCCCTATTTCAAAACAAAATATGAACTTAATATGGGGGAAGTGCCTATTCTGAATATGATCAGCTCTAAAAATATCTTAAAAATTGTAAAATCTATAACATGCTGTGTCGGTGAGCAGAATAGATTACACATGGTCACTAAACACTCAGTTAATGAGGGAAGAGTAATTTGTTTGGCAAAGTCCCAATTGCTGCCTTTGGGTGTGAATTATATCATGGTTGGTGGAATTTTTACCATACCACCAGTGTTACAGTTTTAGCTCTGACAGTATTTGTTTCTTTATTGGAGATGCAATAAAATAAGTACTCCATTGGTTATTCTTCCACCATCGAGGGAACTCAGGGCCTGATTATGATGGCAGTGGGACCGCCACTGACAGACCATTGGTGAAGGTCCCACCGACATCCAGCCCATCGTTCCGACCACAGCATTAGGATGCAGGTGGTTGGAGCTTGGCTGTCGGGGGGAAAAACTTCTGCATCCGACAGGATAAAGAATCCCATCGGGACGGCTGTCAGAATCTATCCCTACAATGAGGGCGGTGCCTGCTAGGCACATCCATAGGGATTAGGATGTCCCTTTCCAAAAGCCAGTTCATGGCGGTCTGACCACCATGTACAGGCTGTAGGAAAAGGACTTTTGGGGGCATGAAGCAGGGCCCCCATCTCCTGTGGGTTGCTGTACAGTGGCCCAGGTGGTACCTGTGGTACCCTCATGCACATCCATGCACCGTGTGCCAGGTACCACATGGTGCATGGCACACAGTGCATGGATGTGCACAAAGTGCCTTTTTCAACAGCGGCTTGTGCTGCAGCCCTTTTTCTGGGCTGCAGCACAAGCCGCTGTTGAAAAAGGCTTTTTAGGACCGCCTGCACGGTGGTCCGATCGTAATTGGGCAGTTGGGAGTGCCGACACATTGTCTCATAGATACCTGCCCGAAACGATGGCTGTTGGACACTCGTCCAACCGCCATCGTAATCAGGCCCTCAGTTCTATTGGCAGTAATGCATAATACCAAAAAAACAGTAAACTTACACAAAAGTTTAGTTCACTTTATGAATCAGGCCCTGTAAGTGTTTGTGTGTGCATGCATGCATGAGAGAGTTATATTTTGTGCACAATTTTACTTCTCACAATATTGTTTCAGTATTTAGTGGCTGTCCGAAATATTCAAAGTATGATGTTTTAAAGTCCTAGAAATATTTTAGGCCACTTTGCACAAAGCCTGTTTTTTAACTGAGCGACCTTGACATGATTTTAAAACCGTGATCATTTATTGCTTGAAGAGAATCCAAAAACAACCAGGCTTCATTTTGTGCCTTCTGCCATTTAGAAGAAGTTTATTTTCATAACTGCCATATCCTAGGGATGTGACACATGCACCTTCTGGTACAAATGTAATATTCATTACATGTCTTGCTACTCAGAGACAACGATACAGATGGATTGCAAGTAGAATAACTGATGTAAAGATGCGAAAGAGTAGAAAATGCTTGAAAATGATAAAAAAAAATAGATATATTTTGAAAGGCGGAGCAGAGGAAAGGGAGAAGAGAGAGAAGCAGTTTTTAAAAGTGGGATTTGTGTCTTCATTGAAGGTGAAAATCATAAAATAACATGATAACAATGCCAATGCCTTATTTGAATAGTCTTTTTAAAAGAATAATAAAGAAGCAATTCCAATAAATATATCAGTTTTGTGGTATATATAATGATAGTAAAAATTATATATAATGATAGTAAAAAAAGTATCAGACTTTTGAGCAAATGTCCTACTACCAGTTCTTCAATCTTCAAGCAAATACTCAAAACAATCAAAAGAAGCACTGGGAAGATGTGTCCGACCAGCTAGGTGATGCATTGCCTTTACACAGCTTATTTAAACAAATGTATGTTAGCAACTTTCAAGGAGGTGAGATATGGTTTATGTGAGGAGGCGACTCGGGGAGGTTACATTAGAAATCAATGGCATCTGTGCTACCGTACAGCATTGCAGTCCGCCTGACTACCGCTGCTTTTATAAATGTGTCTTTGTGTGTGTGGGCGTTGAAAAGGGATGCCGACTTACATGGGTCAGTGAATTCTACAGATGTAAAGTTAAATATAAATGCCACATGCAGACATAGTGTTACCTCTGTTAGAAAACACATTAATGCATAAGTGCAGGCCCATTCTACAACATAACAGAAAGATTGCACTTGGTGTGAATAAAAGGGCCAATTCAATGGCACCAATGTTGGTTCTTTTCTTTTACCCGCCACTTTTACAATAGAGAAGGCTGTCAAATGATAAGGGCCATATTCGAAGTAAATCTCTTTGGGCCCTGTGTACGAACACATTTACTCTTTGCAAACACTACAAATCAGCAAATGTGTTTTTTAAATGTACGAAAACATTTGGTGATTTGGTGACAGGTTACCAAATCGCTAAATGAATTAAGGAAACCATACTAAATCAATATTTGGAAGGAGAGTGTATAGGGTGTCCTTCCAAATACTGATTCCTTATGGCATGTATTAATGTTTTGCGACAGAAATCTAGTCGAAAAACATTAATATTTTATTGACCACTGAAAGGTAGTGGTAACCCATTTGCAAGTGGGAAAGGGCCCTTTGTGAATGTAAAAAAAAATTAGGAGTAGGCAGTGGCCCATTGGAGCACTGTCTACTCTTTAAAAAAGTGTTCAAAACTTATATTTATATTATTTAAAATACACAGCCTGTTTTCCTTTAAGGAAAACAAGCTGCGTTTGAAAAAAAGGTTGTTTTATTTAAAAGCAATCACAGTCATGGTGGTCTGCTAAATCCAGTAGGCCGCAATTCCTTTAAATCATGGTGGGTCGCAGTTTGCGACCTACCTCATAAATATGCATATTGTAGGTTGGCTTCTGACCCACTACGATCAGATTTATTAAGAACCGACCTATTAGTACATAGGTTGGTTCTTCAAAATCTTTACTGGTCGCAAAAATACTGGTAACAAATTATGACTAGTTTTTTGGGTCTAATAAATAATGTATCTATCCCTATGCTCTGTTTTTTTATGACAAAAGCAACAACAAAAAATACTATAAAATCAGTTTCCTGTGTTTTAATACAAAGACATTAATGGATTATATTTTTTTCTGTTAACATAGCTTCAACTCACTATATATTATTTATGAGCAATGCATGTGCTTCAGATTGTTTCACAATCTACTTCTCCATTTTCCATGATTCAAATATTTTTCTATACGGCCTGGAGAAAAATCTGTTTGCTGCATTCTACATTAAGGGGGCAGCAAATAGGGGTAAATGGATTTGTCTTGTTTTTTTAGCACTAGGTGAAAGTTTCAGTGATAATGGCTCCAGCATGGTATTCACCGACGTAAATAAAGATGTCTTTATGTGTGGCCAGTAATTCACAATGCAGTCAGTAACTAGCATCTTACGCAACAGGGCAACACAATATTCCCCCAGGGAACTGGGTAAATCAATGTAGAAAGAAAATATGTTCCTGGAGGCATTATTTATACGCTACTACACAGTTTGTTGATCACATGATCTAACTATGAAAGGCAAGCATTAAACAAAAGGCGTACTGTTTTCATGGGATTATTTTTATATTTAAGATATTCAGTATGAAACACATCATATTAAAAAAAAAGCAAGAAAAACACACTGCACAGAGAAAATATCAACATAGCAACACTGACGCCACCCACATGATCAACATAACCTAAATGTACTAACAAAACGAAACACTAATGAATATATATGACAATACGCTAAAGAACATCCTGGGGCAGATTTACAAGGAACTGACGCATCTGCATAGATGCGTCAGTTTCCTTGCGTCTTCTCCAAATGTCCTTGAGCCACCATGGGTGCACTGGGGCTTATTTACAAGCCCCTTACGCCGCCGGTGCGTCACTTTTAACATGGGAAAAAGTGACACACCGACGGCGCAAGGGGCTTGTAAATAAGCCCCACTGTATTTACAATACAGTGCACCATGGCGCAAGGAATTACAGATGCGTCAGAAATTCTGAGGTATCTGTTGGAGCAAAAGTGACGCATTGTTGGAGTTGGTCACAAAAGTGACGCAACTCCAGCAATGCGCCAGAAAACATTGGTAGGTCCCATGTAAAAAGCCCTGCGTCAATCCTTACGCCTGGTCTGAGCAGGCGTAGGGATTTTGACGCAGTGAAGGCGTAGAATGACGCAGTGAAATCTTGTAAATTTCACTGCGCCAGTTCTACGTGGCTTTTTGCATGGGAACGCCTACCCTGTATACATTATACCTGGCGCAGGTATAATGTGACGCAGGGCTTTACAACGTGACGCATCTCCCTAGATGCGTCACGTTGTAAATTGTCCGCATTTTTTACGCCGCCGCTGCGTCACAAAAGTGATGCAACGGTGGCGCAAAAGTGTTCCCAGGGGCTTGTAAATCTGCCCCCATGTGTACAGCTTGCCCACAATGTAACACCAAAATGAGTGACAGACCAATCAACATGCCAAAAAAAGAGTGCCTAAAGAGTGTACACAAAGAATATTAGGGTAACTCGCTCACAATGATGGTGAAAATCAATACTACACCACATAGCAAACATAAACATGTCTAAACAGAGAGACACCTCATTGTATCTCCAACTCCACCAGTGATCATGAATGCAAGATACAGGAAAACACATTACCTTGCCAATGTGCCGTAGGAAAGTTGTGCACACTGTACTCAATCACTACAGAGTAAAAGGAAACCATTCTGGCAGGTAAAGGCTGTTAAAATAGGCCATAGAAAAAGGATCAGAATATGAGGAAAAAAATACGGAAATTGGTGCAGAAACACCAGTTCCCATGGTTATTTCTCATTTTCAGCACTGCATCCTGTAATCAGGAGAAATCCTCAAATCCTGGATTAACCAATCTATTCTGCATTTGTAATATTCAGGTCTGGGAGTTTAAGCACAATGACTGAGCCTTTTTTAATCAGATCATAAAGCCTAAGGGGGATATGTACAATGAAGTGGCGGAGCGTGTCGTTAGCCTCCTGGGCTTAACGACACGCTCCGCCACTTCGGAAACGCAAGGCTGCACCATATTTACAAGAATGTGGTGCAACCTTGCATTTCCCCCTGCGATGGTGCTAAGTTTAACAACTTACCGCCAACGCAGGCACCCTTGCACCAGAGTGCAAGGGTGTCTGTGTGCAGGGGAGGATTGGTTATGTGTTGGAAGGTGTGCCTTCCTGCACATAAACAATCCTAAAATGCCATTTTGTAACTTTCATGTGTCCTGCTTCATGCAGCACACATAAAAGTTACAAAATGGCATTTTTTTAAAAGGTTTGTTTATGTACAGGAAGGGACACCTTCCTGTACATAAACAAACCATGGCATTTTGCTTTTTCCATGTGTGCTGCACAAGGCAGCACCCATGGAAAAGGCAAAAACGAGGAGAAATAATGCATTTCTCCTCGTTTCGCCAACTTAAGACCAGGATTTTCCTGGTCTTCATTTTGGTGCTGCCTCCTATGTACGCCACCCTTGTACATAGGGGGCAGCGTCAAATACAATGGGTGTTGCAGTGGAACGCCCACCACAACACCCACTGCACGCCCCTTTCACGCTAAACATAGCGTGAAAGGGTTCCTTATGTACAAGGCAGCCTTAAGCCACGTTAAGTGGCTTAACGCTGTCTTGTACATAAGGAAAGGCCCCTATCGCCACGGGAATGTCACAAAAGGTGACGTTCCTGTGGCGATAGGGGCTTGTACATATGCCCCTAAGTACTTTGAATTTGTGCAATGGCAGCAAAAAGAGGCATTGACTGTAGTCTTCACACTGCTTTGATGGCTTTCATAGAAAATCATTCATGGAATTGTTTAGGGGTATATTTATGAGAGCCTTGCATCATGTTTACACTCCGCAAAGGGGTAGATGCGTGACACAAGGCTCTGAGTCAGATTTATGAACCAACGCAAAGCCACGTTGTGTGGCTTTAAGTGGCCTCATCATTCTTGAGTATGGCAATGCAGCGCAAATCGCTGCATCGTTTTACTCTGCGCAAGGAAGACATTCCATGGGCGTTGCAGTTGGTGTTCCCGAGCAACTCTTGTGCATTCTCCAGCATACATAGAGGGAGGAAAATGCCTCCATGGATTGTTTTTGTGCAGAAAGGTGCCCATTCCTAAACAAAAACAGTGCTGCCTACTACACAAGCACCCTTGCACCATGATGCATGGGGGCTTGTGTTGGCACTAGGCTGCTGAAATGGCACCAGAAGGGGGAAATGACAGGAATGCACTGTATTGGATAAATACGGTGCATTCATGCCATTTCACTTTGACGTAGCGCAGATCAATAAGGTGGCTTGCTGTGCTGCCCTATGTCAAAACCCTATAAATGAGCCCCTTAGAGTTTGGGTGAATTGGTGAATGTCCTGTTGACCATGTTTAGTTTTGAAAACCAGGCATACACTCTAAAGCCCTCATTATAAGCACCCTAGTAATTAGTGTGATATTAATCATATCTGGAAAAATCTGTCTTTGCCAAGTCGGAATGTATTTTGTGTTGTGAGTTTGGGGAATAACATACAGGTTTTGCTGCTTACTGTACTGAAAACTGCATGTTCCCATAAATACAGGGCATTTTTACCTACCGATATTTATCTTAAAACTCATAGGGGCATATCTACAAGGGCTTTATCTCCGTTTTTCTGGCTTTAAAAGCCAGAAAAACGGAGATAAAACTATCGCCCTATCAACAAGAGGGTGCTAACATGCATAATCGCATGTTGGCACCCTTTTTCGACGCCCCCTTTGCATCTCTAATGAGATGCAAAGTGGGCATCACTGGCGTACCTCGGATGGACTGCCTTGAAAATATCGCTGATGTTCACATCGCGATATTAACAAGGCAGCCCATAGATTTTAGCAGACGTTAGATTTTGGCGAAAACGGCCGTTTTCGCCAAAATCTAACGTCTGCTAAAATCCTGACTTACCTATGTTAGACATAGGGGATGGATTATGCTGATACGACCACAGGGTCGTATCAGCAAGGATATCGCCGTTTTGCAGGGAACATCGCTGGAAAACCAGCGATGTTCCCTGCAAAACGGTGATAACCTCGCTATCTCTGGAATTCTTATCGCCCTGGGGAAACGCGTTGTTAACCAAACGCGCTACCAGGGCGATAAATACCAGAGATAGCCTGCGTTAGGGAATTCGGCGCTCAGCACGGCCAGCGATAATTATCGCTGGCCGTTGATAATATGCCCCATAATTCCGGTATGTGCAGGAACGCCATTTACCTCACATATCACAATTAGCCGCGCCGCTCATAAAAGGGGCCTAAATAGGGTGCATGGGATATCTACCAACATATCTGCCAAACTCCAAATATTCCCCTCAGCAACATAAACATAGTTTTAGTTTCAGTTTAAAGTGGGCAGATGTGTGAAATGTACAAATTCTGCATAATTTCATAGTTGAACCATGATAGTCCCTCTTAGTGTTATTCTCATTTACTACAGTGGGAAGAATAAAATGCCAGTATATGTTTTACAAATGGTATTGCCCTTATCCATCCAGGCCTGTATGTCCAAAGAAGTACACTTTTTGAACTTGCCTCTGGCACCAGATGCACTTGGAAGAATGTCAGTATCATTAGTGCCCTTTCCGAGAAGGCAAACCTCTTTCTCTGTAATTTAATAAAGAAAACTCCCCTCCAAGGGTCTGAAGCGCTCACCATCAATTTGGGGAAGTAACTAAGGCATCCAGTGACATGAATCAAGGGAGACCCAGAGGAGGCCTCTATTCCCAGGCGCCCTCTTTAATGGGCTCAGAGAACGCCATGTCTCTAAAAGGCAGACTGTCTATTCAGGTGGAAATGGAGATTATCTTCACAAGGCAGTAGAGAGATATGCTCTACCTAGATCATGATCTCATCAGCACTATGAGATGAGCGTTCAGAAGTAACCACAAAGCTATTTGAAATATACAACGAGTAAATCTAAAATAAAATACTTTGAGATAGTTTTAGTGGACATCACGGTGGACATTCGATTAATTTGTTGAAAAAGTTTATTTTTTAATTGGAAATTGGAAATAAACAATAGTGGAGTATTGCATTAGCTACAAATATTATTTTGCAATTACTACTAGGTTTAGGGAGGGAAAGCCACAGTGAATAAAATTAAGGCAGATGAGAGGTGGTCTTTTTTTAGCTAATTTGCTATTATAATACCGTTCATCAACACATTAGTGAGAAATTGAAATTAAAATGATCTCATGACCACAAGATTAATGTGTTAATCTGGCCAAAGAAAGGAAGAGCAAAATGATAGTTCTCTCCCAGTCTGAATCAAAGCTAGAAATTCTTATGCTAGAAATATTGCTAGAACACGGAAATGACTAGACCTAATGCAAACACAAGGAGATGATGGACGGAGCGCTTTTCAGACACTCACCCCCAGTCACTGATCTGGGTTGAATCCATCATCGTTCTTTAGCTCACTTCGCCACCCCAGTTCAGACCCAGCTATATGCAAATCAGTCTTGACCCTGTGCCTTATGGGAACAGTCCAGCCCGAACTGCCAAGCCAGGTCTTCCCTGGATGGGAAACAAGCATCCTGAGACCGGTTTCGGGGTAACACCCCATATCAGCCAGGCTAGCTTGAATCCAGTGGCAAAGTGAGCAAGAGACCCACGTCTGGACATACCTTGCCAATTTAGGGCAAACAAAGCAAACACAAGGAGATGATGGACGGAGCACTGAAACTTTTCAGACACTCATCCCCAGTCACAGATCTGGGTTGAATCCATCATCGTTCTTTAGCTCCCTTCGCCACCCCAGTTCAGACCCAGATATACAAATCAGTCTTGACCCTGTGCCTCATGGGAACAGTCCAGCCCGAACTGCCAAGCAAGTTCTTCCCTGGACCGGAAACAAGCATCCTGAGACCGGTTTAGGGGGAAATGCAGAAACAAGAAAAATAGTTTCATATTTCCATTTGGATTCCACCATTGATATTCCATCACTCCAAAAAGCCAATCAAAGGGGCTCTGGCTTTAAATAAAAGAGCTGCAATGGAACCTTTGGAACCACTAAGAAGTGAAACCCATCTAATGAAAGTGTTGCGATGTGATACCAGCATCATATTCTGTTATTCATATGCTACCATTCCCCATTCTATATAAGGGGACATCCCCCTTTCTATTATAAGTTGGCTTACAGCTTCCTGGCTCAACCCACAGCAAGCGGGGGGCTCACATAGAGGCTGGAAACTTTGGGCAGGTTGCCACTCCAGGCTACATTTGCAAAACCACTAGAACCTATTGAGCACCAGACAAGGTAACAGGAAGGTCATTCTAGAAGCTGGCGAAGGTGTAATTTGCAGCACTTTTACTAATTCCCAGCCACCTAGCATAAGCCACGGCAAGGAGCAAAGAACAAAAAGAGGGCTTGGCACATAGGTTTGGGTACTCCACAGCAACATAACCAAGAACTGATTGCACAAACCAACGTCCTCCCTGGTCCTCTCATGGGCATGGCATGAGGAGAAGAGGAATGCACGTTCATTATCAGGGAATTGTCTGCCTCTAAATATGACAGAGAGACAAGGACATGCCCACACCCGATGTTAACCGAATATTCACTGAAAAAACCATAGGTTTCAGACACGTTATAGTTAGAAATTAGCATTTAAAAAACCTTTGAAATTCACTGAAAAAACCATAGGTTTTAGGGACAGTTATAGTTAGTTGGACATTTCACTCGTACAAAACCCGTGAAATTCCCCTGTTATAGTTAGTTCAGCTAACTATAACTCGCGCCCGCAATGCACTGCTGATGACGTCACATATTACATCACTCATGACATGGTCAGTGACATCACTGATGACATCACTGATGACATCTCAAATGACATCACTGATGACATCATCCAGTGACTGTGTGTTTCTGTAAAGTTTAAATATTTTCAATATATATAGGAAAAGACGTATTGAAGAATGAGTGGGTGTCTAAGTGTCTGTATGGATGATTTAGTAGGTGCGTGACTGACTCTATAAGTGAGTGATTTAACGTATCTTACTGAATGCATGGGTTAGTGACTAAACTGGGTGAATGTCTGTATCCGTCTGTCTGTTGCTGTGTAAGTGGCTGCATGTGTTTGTGAATAGCTACATGAGTGTCTATATGAGTTATTGAATGGTTCTCTGAGTATCTGTATGGGTGCCTCAGTGTTTGTGTGGGAGGGGTGTGTGCGACTCTGTGCATAGATGTGTGAGTGGGTGATTCACTGGGTGGATGGTTTCAAGAGTGCATCTGTGATAGACTGTATGGGTGGGTAAGTGTGTGTAAGAGTGTGTTAGTGAGTGAATATATGTCCCAGTGGTACATGTGTGAGTAACTACATATGTGAAAGGCAGTATATATGTGTGTTGGAGTTTATAAATAGCTATAAGCGAGAGTGAGTGATTGTGATAGTGGCTGTATGGATGAGTGTGTGCTTGTATCAGTGATTGTATAAGAGCGTAACAATGTGGTAGTATTTGTATGATTAAGTGAGCTGGTGTGTGTATAACTGTATAGGTGAGTAAATGGCAGTGTGTTTAATTATTTGCATGACTGACTAGGTGTGTGAGTACCTCTATGGATGAGTGGCGGTGTTTGAATGTCTATATAGGAGTAAGAGTGCATATGATAGTCCTGTACTGAGTGACCATAAGTATGAGTGACTGTACGGGTGAGTGAGTGGATGTGTGTGTGTAGACCTAAGAATCAGTGAGTGGGTATGTAGTTATTGGTGTTGGAGTGTCTATGGTTTTGCGAATGGCAGTCTGTAATTTAGATTGGGTATATCAAAGGTTATATTAGGGTGTGAGGAGGTGCATCAGATTTTCACGTGGATGATGTCATCAGTGATGTCATTTGAGATGTCATCAGTGATGTCATCAGTGATGTCACTGACCATGTCATGAGTGATGTAATATGTGACGTCATCAGCAGTGCATTGCGGGCGCGAGTTATAGTTAGCTGAACTAACTATAACAGGGGAATTTCACGGGTTTTGTACGAGTGAAATGTCCAACTAACTATAACTGTCCCTAAAACCTATGGTTTTTTCAGTGAATTTCAAAGGTTTTTTAAATGCTCATTTCTAACTATAACGTGTCTGAAACCTATGGTTTTTTCAGTGAATTTCAAAGGTTTTTTAAATGCTAATTTCTAACTATAACGCCCCTAAAACCTATGGTTTTTTCAGTGAATTTCAAAGGTTTTGTAAATGACAATTTTTAAATGTATTAATTGTTATATTTATTTTTTTGATACTGATTTACTACATTTTTTAAAACTATTTATTTTTATATATTTTATTTATTAAATTACATTGTAATTACATTATACATTACATTACAAAATATACTTTCTCAGAATGAATTACTTTAGTTTAAATAGTTTGCAAATAGGCAATAGAGTTTTAAGTACAGTAGTTACAGTTGTTGCAATGGGCAACACAATTTCAAACCTAATGCAACATTGAGCTCAATGTGAATTTCTAGTTAAATGCAATTAGTTACTTTATGGATTACTTTTCTAACCACAGGACTGGATCCTAGCTTCAGTCCTGGGACATCTCCTGTAAACAGTTGAGTAAAAGCGTTTTGGTTACAGTAGTGATTTTTAAGGAATATTATTGTATTTTAAAAGTTGACAGAAACTTTTTCACATAGAATCACCAATGTTATCCTATGGGAGGAAATTCACTTAGCAGGTAAGTAGTGTTATCGTTAATTTTTCTTACTCAGTGGTGGATCCTGGATCCAGCACTGGTGCATCTCCTGTAAACAGTTGAAAGAATGCGTTTAAGTCATACAGGCGATTTTTAAGGAATATTTGTAATTTGTGAAAATCGACACTTTGAAACTTTTCTGCTGAAAACCAGACAATGGATTCCTATGGAAGGAAATGTAAGTTACTGGTAAGTACGGTTAGAATTACTTTTCAGGGTCAGTGCTGGGCTAAAAGATGCAGCACTGGGTTCTCTCCTGATAACAGGTGAGTAAATTGGAATTTGTACTTTGGTTGATTTTAGAGGAATATTATAAAGTTCCAAAACTCCACACTTAGAAGAATTTCCAAGTGAAACCAGTCAATGTTAGCCTATGAAGGAAATTCAAGTTACCGGCAAGTACGGTTAAAATTACTTTTCAGGACCAGTACTGGGCTGAAAGATGCAGCACTGAGGTCTCTCCTGATAACAGGTGAGTAAATCAGAATTCGGATTTCGGCTGATTTTAGAGGAATATTTGTATGTTTCAAAAATCAACACTTAGAAACTTTTTCAGCAAAAAGCAGGCAATGATATCCTATGGAAGGAAATTCAAGTTACTGGTAAGTACGGTTAAAATTACTTTTGAGGATCAGTACTGGGCTGAAAGATGCAGCACTGAGGTCTCTCCTGATAACAGGTGAGTAAATCGGAATTCGTATTTCGGCTGATTTTAGAGGAATATTTTAAAGTTCCAAAACTCCACACACAGAAGAATTTCCAAGTGAAACCAGTCAATGTTAGCCTATGGAAGGAAATTCAAGTTACTGGTAAGTACGGTTAAAATTACTTTTGAGGATCAGTACTGGGCTGAAAGATGCAGCACTGAGGTCTCTCCTGATAACAGGTGAGTAAATCGGAATTCGTATTTCGGCTGATTTTAGAGGAATATTTTAAAGTTCCAAAACTCCACACTTAGAAGAATTTCCAAGTGAAACCAGTCAATGTTAGCCTATGGAAGGAAATTCAAGTTACTGGTAAGTACGGTTAAAATTACTTTTCAGGACCAGTACTGGGCTGAAACATACAGCACTGAGGTCTCTCCTTATAACAGGTGAGTAAATCGGAATTCGTATTTCGGCTGATTTTAGAGGAATATTTGTATGTTTCAAAAATCAACACTTAGAAACTTTTTCAGCAAAAAGCAGGCAATGATATCCTATGGAAGGAAATTCAAGTTACTGGTAAGTACGGTTAAAATTACTTTTGAGGATCAGTACTGGGCTGAAAGATGCAGCACTGAGGTCTCTCCTGATAACAGGTGAGTAAATCGGAATTCGTATTTCGGCTGATTTTAGAGGAATATTTTAAAGTTCCAAAACTCCACACACAGAAGAATTTCCAAGTGAAACCAGTCAATGTTAGCCTATGGAAGGAAATTCAAGTTACTGGTAAGTACGGTTAAAATTACTTTTCAGGACCAGTACTGGGCTGAAAGATACAGCACTGAGGTCTCTCCTGATAACAGGTGAGTAAATCGGAATTCGTATTTCGGCTGATTTTAGAGGAATATTTGCACAATGGTGAAGGGAGGGGCAAGGCCTGAGGTGACATCTGTGCAAACGCGCCCCGTGGCGCGTTTTAAGTTGGGGGATTAAGTCCCCTTGAATCATGAGGGTCCCTAGGGGCCAACTAGCCCACCAGGAACCTCCAGTATGCGCCAGGGGGCTGCGTTGCAGAGATGTGTAGAGAGGCCACACCCCTTTTTACACCTCTCTGCAACGCTGCTCTGTGGCGCTTTCTGGATGTACCTGTTGGGCTAGTTGGCCCCCAGGGACCCTCAGGATTGAAGGGGATTTAATTCCCATCTTAAAATGCGCCACGGGGCCTGTTTGCACACGTCACCTGAAGCCCCGCCCCCTCCCTTCACCACAGTGCAAACGCGCCCCTTGGCGCGTTTTAAGTTGGGGGATTAACTCCCCTTGAATCCTGAGGGTCCCTGGGGTGCAACTAGCCCACCAGCTACCTCCATTAAGCGCCACAGAGCTGCGTTGCAGAGAGGTGTAAAAAGGGCGTGGCCTCTGTACACCTCTCTGCAAGGCAGCCCCTGACGCATACTGGAGGTTCCTGGTGGGCTAGTTGGCCCCAGGGACCCCCAGTATTGAAGGGGAATTACTTCCCCATCTGCAAACGCGCCAGGGGGCGTGTTTGCAGAGTGGTGAAGGAAGGGGCGGGGCCTGCGGGCCCGATCGTTTTTTTTTTTTTCCTGAAGGGGGGCTGTGTGGCCCCCTTCCTTTTCCCTATTTTTGGGCCCTGGGGACCCCATCCCCCAGGGCCTTTTTTTTTTTTTTTTTTAATTAAACGGGGCATGGCCACACTTTTAAATTAATTTTTAAGGAGGGGGGCTGCGTGGCCCCCCTCCTCAGGCCTCCTTTTGCCCCGGGGACCCCATCCCCCGGGGCAGGCCTTTTTTTAAAAATAATTTCTGGGGAGGGGGGCCGCGTGGCCCCCCTTCCGGGCCACTTATGGCCCCGGGGACCCCATCCCCCGGGGCCTGGCCTCTTGTTGGGGACTGTGGGGGGGTCCCCAAACCCCCCACAGTCCCGCCGGCTCCCCGTGTCCTACGTGAGCCGGCATTGCTTTTACACATGGGGAGCAGCTAACATGCTGCTCCCCGTGTGGAAAAGCAATTTGCTTTGGATATTGGAAGCGAGAGCAGGTTTCCCTGCTCTCTCTTCCAATATCCAAAGCAGTTTGCAATGACAGGACGGGAGCCGCGAGGCTCCCGTCCTGTCATTGCAAACAGCAGTGTCCCGGGGGTAGGCACCCCGGGACACTGCAGGAGCCGGCCCTGGGGGGTGGCGGTCCCCAGGGCTTGGGGGGCCCTTTGAGGCCCCCATACATAAATTTAACCCCCCCCACCATGCCCCCGGGACTTGGGCCACCCGGGGGCAAAATACAATCGAAGCACAATAGACCGCGCTTCGATTTTTTTTTTTTTGGCACAATCCGCGCACCCTGAGCGCATCCTGCCGATTTAAAAAAAAAAATAAAAAAAAATTCTGAGCAGGCCTAGGGGGTCAGGGTGTTGCTACCCTTCCCCCTTTTGTGCGCTTTGCGCACTTGTTTCTGTCCCTCGGTTCTACCGAGGGACAAAATGGCTGCCAACACTTCCTGGTTTGGAGTGTTGACAGCCAATTAGCATGCAGCTTGTGATCGGGAGGGTGCTCGGATCCTCCGCGCCCATAGATATATATGTACTTTTACTTTTGATTTTCTCAGCAACTACTGAACGGATTTACACCATTTAACAAAAGGGTTCTTTCTGAACCAAGAACTACCTCTTTGCCAAATTTGGTGTAATTCCGTTCAGCAGTTCGGGCTGTAGCCGTGTCTAAAGTTTCCTATGGGAAATTGATTTTTTGACTCTTATTTTTTAAATTTCTCCGCAACTACTGAACGGATTTACACCATTTAACAAAAGGGTTCTTTCTGAACCAAGAACTACCTCTTTGCCAAATTTGGTGTAATTCCGTTCAGCAGTTCGGGCTGTAGCCGTGTCTAAAGTTTCCTATGGGAAAATGAATGGGGAAAACACGTTTTGGGACCCCCTTTATTCTCGGCCCCCGCTTGACGAATCACCCCGAGACTTTCAGGGTAGGAGCGGACCGTAGCGGGCCATAAAGTTTGAAACTTTCGCGAAGATTCGTCAACCGGCAAGAGAGTTATTTCAAATAGAATGTTGCGGATTTCCTATGGAAAATAGGTCCTAACTATAACTATCTACTGGCGACCGCCAGTAGATAATATATATATATATATATATTGCTAAGATGGAAACTACTAGCATAATTACAAGGGAGCCCCCTTAAAATCAAGTGCTTCTGATGTACAACATGGTCATATTTGGATAGTCCCTAATAGCAGGTGGGAGCAAAGTATTGGTGGTCCAAGTAGTGCCACCTCTAAAATGTATGTATACATACAACCCTCATCTCATACTGGGTGCCTCTTATAGGAAATCAGAAGTATACTACAGGTAATTGTGCAAATCTTCGCCTATGTTAAGACCCTGGGGGGACTTGGTATCGAGTTTGATAATGTATCTCCATTCTAATTGTCATAGCTTTTTTTCACGATTGCCCCCTCTTTTGTTCACTAGAACAGTATTGATGACAAAGTATTGGAGACAATTGAGATTATTGTCATGTTCCAATTTAAAATGTCTGGCCACTGGATAGGCTGGGTCAGAATTTACAATGGCACGTAAATGTTGTAATATGCGTACATAAACCTGTCGTTTTGTACTGCCTATGTAACGCAACCCACATTTGCATTGTAACACATACACAGCGTATTCTGATCTACATGTGTAATGGCCTTTGAGTTCTATGCTCTTGTTGGAGAATGCTGTGGTATAAGTTGTAGTATTTATTCCGAATTTACAGACACGGCATGAGCTGCATTTATAAAAGCCTCTTTTGGGTGATAACCAGCTGGTTTTATTGTCCATTTCAGGACTGGTTTTCACAAGGTCATTGTGCATGGAGTATGCTTTACGAAAGGTGAATGTGGGTCTGTCAGGAAGTATTTGTTTAAGAGTGACATCCAGAACAATAGGCCATTGTTTGTTAATAATGGATTTAATTTCATTGGCCTGCTTGCAATAGGTGGTAATGAGTCTACACTGTGTTGTTTCAATTGTGTCAGACTTGGTGTTCTCAATTAAATTGTTCTCTGTGGCTCTTTACCTACTACCACTCAACAATAACTTCCTGTCTTTGCTGTTCGCCTTTCTTATCGCTACATCCAATTTTTTGGGATTGTACCCTCTTTCTATGAACCTGTGTTTGGCTGCATTTTGGTGGTGCTCAAGATCTTCACCAGAACTACAGGCCCTACGGATATGAAGATATTCGCCGAATGGAATGCTAGTGATGGTATGTTGTGGGTGAAAGCTAGTGGCGTGTAATAATGTGTTGCCTGCGGTTGGTTTCCTGTAAAGACTTGTTTCTACTTTGGCTTGGTTGATGTATACCTTTATGTCTAGAAAATTAGTGGTAGACTTGTCAATGTGTGCTGTGAACTTTAAATTCATATTGTTGATGTTAGTATTGTTAACAAAATCTTCAGCTTGGGCTTGCGTTCCGTGCCAGATAACAAAAACATCGTCGATGTAACGCCACCATTGCACTACATGATTTGACCAGGCATAATGATGTTTCACCCGTAGGACATGCTCCTCCCACCAGCCAACATGAAGGCAAGCGTAGCTGGGGGAGAAGCATGCCCCCATAGCTACGCCCTGCATTTGTTGAAAAATGGTGCCATCAAAAGTAAACACATTGTTATATAAGCACCATCTAATCATGTTTAGCAGCATTTTGTTATGACTATACATTACAATAGGTCTTTTGTTCAAGTAAAACTCAACTGCTTTCATACCATCCTCATGCCTAATGCTGGTGTAAAGGGCAGTAATGTCCAAGGTAAGAAACATAAAATCATTTGTCCATGATTGTGAGCTCAGTTTATGGAGAAAATCATTAGTATCTCGTATGTTTGTTGGAAGATTAGTGACATTATCTTGTAAATAATAGTCAACATATCTTGAGGTGCACTCAAATAAACTTCTTTTGGCAGAGATGATCGGTCTGCCAGGCACCGGACTGACACCTTTGTGCACTTTGGGGATGAAATAGATAGTAGGCATAATAGGGAAATCGTTGTTCAGGAAAGTGTATTCATCCTTTGTTATCATGCCTTCTCTTTTCCATGATATTAACTCATCTTTGTAGTTTTTACTGATCTTTTTGACCTCCACAGGGCTTATTTTCTTATAACATTCCTGGTTGTTAAGGTGCCGGAATGCCTCTGTTTTGTAATCACCTTTTCCCCACAGCACAATATTCCCCCCTTTGTCCGATTTATTAATGACCACAGTGGAGTTATTTTTGAGTTTCGCCATAAGCTGAAAATATTGTGTAGTCCGATGACGGGGTTTTTATGAACTTTTTGGAGGTTCGGTAGAGTTTTTTCAGTTCATCTGTCACTCTATCATGAAAAATATCTACCGCATCGCGGGGCATAGTGGGCACGAATGTGGATGGAGCCTTGAAAGGGCTGTGACCTGGGGATGAGATATTAACCCCTTCAGTAAGTGCTGGTGCTTGCTTGATTGCTCTCATTTGGCTCATCACGTAATGTGTGCAGTGTTTTCATTAGCGAAATATCACCAGCTGTTAATCCAATGTTCTCATTTGGCAATACACGTTGCGGTTCTTTATCTTTTTCTGTTTGCCTTTTGATCGTGTAATATTTTGTTAACTTGATCTTTCTAATGAATTTAAAAACATCAACTCGTGTTTCACAATACATACACAGTGTAGAAACTAAGGTTGGACAAGGTAATCTACATGAAACAGTGCAAACGCTGTAGTCTCATGGCCGCCATATTGCAATCTTTTCTTTGGACTATGCAGCGCGAATGTTCAATCAGGTGATTGCATGCCCCTGCTACCTATGAGTCATGTCATGCTTGCATGTACTTCTGTGCCGTGATGGTCTAACATTGTGATGCAACTTGTGAATTAACACGTTACAATATGGTGGCCATGAGACTACAGCGTTTACACTGTTTCATGTAGATTACCTTGTCCAACCTTAGTTTCTACACTGTGTATGTAACAAGGCTGTTATGCACTTTTTCTTTGTGTGATCAAGGCCGCTTGACGGCCGAAATGCGTCATGTCTGATTTATGAAGGAATAAATCAACTTTTTCAAAACCTTGGTGTGGTTTCTGAGAGCGCAATTTACTGAATTTGTTCGAAATATATATATATATATATATATATATCAACGATCCAGTTTCAAAAAAGAAACGCTGCACTCACGGGGCCTCTTTAGGATGCTTTAATACAAGGACGCGTTTCGGCGTTCTGCCTTCCTCAGCTTGTTTCAAAGTACAGCGCAACCTGTCATGATGGCATTTTTAAACAGGTAAATGTACTCCCATTGGATGTCACAGCTTAACATCAAAAGAGGACTAAAATCACTCGGAACAAATGTTCTGATGTATTCTGGGATATTGAGTTCAGGAATGGTGTTTCCTATCCTCTTCGAAGTGTGCTGCTGATTTAAAGAATAATCCCGGATTGCACTGTTAATCACCACACCTTTGGGGGGCCCCTCGTCCAACCACGAGGTCTCACAGCACTCGGCGCAGGAGCCGGTCGGATGGCCAGGTCTCCAACAGCAATGATGGCTGTCGACGTCGGTCGGCGGCGGTGCTCAGAATCCTCATTGGTGGTGCAATTGCCATGTAAATGTCAGCTCCACAGTCCACCTAGGGCAATATATGCACTCTTGCAGACGGGTGCAGCAATAGGGAGGTGGGTCCCTATAAATCTCAACGCTCCAGTTTCAAAAAAGAAACGCTGCACTCACGGGGCCTCTTTAGGATGCTTTAATACAAGGACGCGTTTCGGCGTTCTGCCTTCCTCAGCTTGTTTCAAAGTACAACTGGAGAGTTGAGATTTATAGGGACCCACCTCCCTATTGCTGCACCCGTCTGCAAGAGTGCATATATTGCCCTAGGTGGACTGTGGAGCTGACATATATATATATATATATATATATATATATATATATATATATATATATATATATATATATATATATATATATATATATATATATTTTTTATTAATAGATTTTTTATATTTTATAATACATTTCTAAACTGTTTAAAAAAAAAAAATCTAATTGCAATTTTTTTGTTATTAAAAATATGTTCATGTATTTTTTTTTTTAATTGGGTCCGTGGTACTTTTGTGATTCCCGCAAGACATGGTAGCCAGACAGAACTCTATAGTTTTGTATTCCGATTGTGTGATCCAAATGGAACCGCAATGCGGATACCGCAGATTCACCAAATCTTTATAAAATGTAGTTATTTTTATATACAACACTATTTCAGATTTTGTTAGTAGGGTAGACATATTACAGGTGCACAATGTTGGACAATATATTTATTTTTAAATATAACTCGATCAAATTGCTATTTTATGGCAACGCGAACCTACCTATCGGCACAACAGATTCACTCAGCAACCCAGCAAAATGTCCTCATTTGATTGGACACATAGGAAACCTACCTTTTTCTCCATTAAACCCCACCCAAACCATCAAACTTTATTGAGAAATAGAGGAAAGAGGACATAACTTGGAGAGTCTGCTATTTTCACAGTTGTAAAAGTCAATAACTATTTACAAGGTCTGCAGCACCAATACCTGCTCGTGCTGAAGATCTAGTTCTGCTGGACAGTGAGCAGGATGAAGAACAGTCTGCACCACGGAGGAAGGAAAGTGAAGTCTGGCGATACTTCAGTATACCATCAGGCGCAATAAAAGTTTCTGCTAAAATTGTCAAATGCAACATCTGTGGCAAAGAGCTTTCTCGCAGAAAAGCCAAAAATACAGTCACTGCACCTGGTTAAATATGCAGAGATCGACAGAGTGGCATTACAAGCAAAGATAGAGGAACTCAACGAAGAGATCAATAAAATGGGCAAAAGTGATGAATTAACCAAAATAAGGGAGGAAATGACCAATAGATTGTGTAAAGAGGAGGATAAAGTAAAGGAACGCAAGGCGTTCAAATTCCAAAGGGATCGTGTGGATTACGAGACAGGAAGAATCTTTACCTTCTCGAAAAAATATGATGCAATAAAATCTAACAAATACAAATCCAAAGGCGAACAACTGCAAAAGTCACAGGCAAACAGAGAAGGGCAACTCCAAACATCGAATTCGGACTTGAGGTCTGCTATGGAGAGCGAGGTGGAGAACGAACCGGTCCAGGCATCTACAAGTGGAGCGTGCCCCAAACTCTCACCAGCAGAAGAGCTTGATTTTTTAGCGGAGGAACGGAGGCAATCTCTCCGTCCAAGGCCACAAAGGAAACAAGTAGGAAGAGGCGAAACCACCGGCGCCGGCAGAGGCGAAAGACAAGAAGAAAAGGCGACCTCCAACAAGAAACGGGGCGAGGCTGGTGGAACCGCAAATAACTGCGGAGGAAGAAATTGAAAAAACCGTCATAAATTTAACAGATATCAATCTAAACAAGGCAGAGAAACAGATTTTAGCACTTGGCTTATCCTACTGTCCAACTTCGATTATGCCAACACACGGATGGACATATATAAGTTTATTCGCAAGCTCAAATTAAAAAAGCATCATACATTATTACAGCAACAAAAAGTAGATAAAAACGCCACGGCAGAGGAAAACTCTGTCCAGGAACAAGCAACAACAACTGAGCAAACCCTCCTTAACACCCTGGTGGCGCTACAGGAAGAAACAGATGAAACCGTAAGCCAAAGTATCAATCTGGCTGCGACCTCAAGTGACAATGGGAAAAAAACTCCTTTTAAGAAAAAATCAACATTTACACCTGTCACGATGAGGGACGGAATTGACATTTTTAATGAGAATGTGGTACATGAAATAAAAAAATTAAATTCTAAAATTCAAAATCAAAAACGAAAAAAGAATAAGAAAAATTTGCAATACCATCAATTGATATCCAAACTTCAGAAAAACGAGAATATTATTGTTCGAGGCTCAGACAAAGGGGGCAATGTGGTTTTATGGACGAAAAAGAGATATGTTGAGGAGGCACTGTCCCAATTAAATGACAGTGAGTGCTACCGAACAAGTAATTTCCTAGCACTAAGGGGAATATATAATGATTTTTATGGTAAATTGGTAGCCTGGAAAAGTGCGGGACTCCTGACAACTGAAGAATATAAATTTATCAGAAATAACAATCCAAAGGTACCCAACATATACTTTATCCCCAAAATTAATAAAAGTGCCACAAGACCACCAGGAAGGCCGATTATATCGGCACAAAACAGCCTCTTGGAAAATGCTTCAATATATGCAGATTATTTTTTACAAGATCTAGTTAAAAAATTGCCGTCCTACATAAGAGACACAAGCAATTTTATTTTAAAATTGAAGGATTTTTGTTGGAAAAGGAACTATTTGGTAATGACTCTTGATGTTGTGTCGTTATATACATGTATCAACCACAAAGATGGACTACGTGCTCTTGAATTTTATTTAAGAACTAACGATACTACTTTGTCTCCACATAGTGCAATGTTGATAAATATGATCAGTTTTTGTCTTCACAATAATGTATTTTTATTTGATAAGACTTATTATCAGCAAATGTGTGGTGTGGCAATGGGGGCCAGCTTCTCCCCTAGCTATGCCTGTTTATTCATGGGCTGGTGGGAGAGGCTGGTCCTGGAGGTTTTACACAAAAGATACATGGAGAATAACGTAAAGGTACTTTATCGTTTCATTGATGATCTGTTTATTGTATGGGAAGTGACGGTGGAGGAAGCCAATGAATTTGTGGCAGCTATCAATAGAAACAGCATTAATTTAAAATTCACCTCTAACATTAGTGAGAGAAACATTCATTTTTTAGATGTGGAATTGTATATAGAGAACAACAACATTGAAACTAGAATTTATAGAAAGGAAACAGCCGGAAATTCGGTGTTGCACTCCACTAGCTTCCACCCCAGACACCTAATTGAAAGTATCCCCTATGGGGAAATGACACGACTGAAAAGAGTCTGTAGTAACCCGGTAGACCTAATTGCTGCTCAACAAGAAAGTAAAAAAAAGATTTTTAGCACAGGGGTATTCTAAAAAGACAATAGAAGCAGCCATAACCAAATCTAAGATGAAAGACGGATCGCTGCTATTAAAAACTAACAAAATGAGAGAGGACACCTCCCAGCAACCAGTACCTGAAGTAAGGTTGATTCTAGCCTACAATGCCCAGCAAAGAGAAATCAAAAAGATTATGCAATGCAACTGGCAAATTGTGAGGAGTGACCCAGTAATAGGTGACACATTACCATCCAACTTGGGGGTCACTTATAGAAGAGCTCCATCCATGCACAATAGCCTAGTCAGTAGCAGTCCAGAAATAAAGGATCAAAGAAAATGGTGGCCACAAAATGGATTCCTGAAATGTAGGAGCTGTAAGGCATGTCAATATGGTGTTAATATGAAAACATATAAGTTGGCATTCAGTGATAGAGTCTTTAACATCAATAAGCCGCTAAATTGTAAAACGGAATACGCCATTTATGTCTTAGAGTGCTCATGCAACCTTAAATACGTGGGAAGCACCAAGCTCCCCTCTCACAAAAGGATTTTGCAACACATTAGAGCGATCATTAATAACGATCAAACATATCCAGTTGCAAGACATTTTAGGGAGGTACACCAAAATAACGTAAAAGACTTCTCTTATTATTTGATTGATACTATCCCCATGAATAGAAGAGGTGGGGATAGAGAGGGGCAGGTCAGAAAGTTGGAAACAAGGTATATACTCAACTTCGACAGTAAGGCCCCGGGAGGTCTAAATACGACTGAGGACCTATACACATGCCTATAAATTAATATGTCTTTAATTTGCCAGATCTGCATATCTAACCTTGATATTAAGTAGTTACATATGAGGGGGAGGTCTATATTTATCTTAGAAACCATTATCTATGGACCCAGTGTAACTACTCTACGGGACTCTCACAATATTACAGTCTATCTCTAGAAAACTTGATGACAAAAGTAAAGTGAGAGTTTTTGACTTAGGAAAATTATCTGAAATTAATATTAAACTTGGACGACATTAGGCCGCTTGACCGACCTCAACCACAGGTATAGTGGTTTTTTAATAAGCACCCAAAGATTATATATAAAAAATAAAAATAAAAACATGGTTTTAAAGCATTGATTAAGGTGAAGGGTATCATTATAAGATTATGTGGCACATGCACTTTAATGAAACAGGCCTAGGAGTAAGAATAGACAAAATCTGGGGGAGCCCAGAATGGGACACACTTATATGAAATGGTTTTAAGACACTACAACACAAAGTAAACCCCGCATTTATGCAAGGATTTTGGCCATCAAAATGAATTTGCTTTTATAAAAATGATGTTAGGCTTTTCTATAGCAAATTTTAAATGAATATTTATTAATATATTTATTTAAATTTAATGTCATGAGATGCTTGTATTTTTATGGTATTTTATATTTTGATACTGTTTTAATATCTCATGTGTGCAGAAATATTATAGACTTTTTTATGAAGCTATATGTATTTCATAATGTATATGATAGCCTGGACGAGCAATTTTAATTAATTGAGGTCTTTTTACTTTTTGTATGGTGTAGTGTCACATGAAATTTATTTAAAAAAGTATGTTTTCCATGTCTATTACAATACTCCAATGGCATTGAGCACTAGTCACTTTAAAAAGGGTGGAAAAAACCATAGGCGTTGTCATGTGATCAAGGTCCGGCTGGAACGAAACGCGTTATGGCCGATGCTGAATAAATAATTGAAGCACTTATCTTGTGGTCCGTGCCTGCTTTCATCGACGAGGAGCAGATTGGGAAAAGGCAGTTGACTTGGATATATATATATATATAATTTTTTTTATTAATAGATTTTTTATATTTTATAATACATTTCTAAACTGTTTTTTTTAAATAAAATCTAATTGCAATTTTTTTGTTATTAAAAATATGTTAATGTATTTTTTTTTTTTAAATTGGTTCCGTGGTACTTTTGTGATTCCCGCGAGACATGGTAGCCAGACAGAACTCTATAGTGTTGTATTCCGATTGTGTGATCCAAATGGAACCGCAATGCGGATACCGCAGATTCACCAAATCTTTATAAAATGTAATTATTTTTATATACAACACTGTTTCAGATTTTGTTAGTAGGGTAGACATATTACAGGTGCACAATGTTGGACAATATATTTATTTTTAAATATAACTCGATCGAATTGCTATTTTATGGCACTGCGAACCTACCTATCGGCACAGCGGATTCACTCAGCAACCCAGCAAAATGTCCTCATTTGATTGGACACATAGGAAACCCACCTTTTTCTCCATTAAACCCCACCCAAACCATCAAACTTTATTGAGAAATAGAGGAAGGAGGACATAACTTGGAGAGTCTGCTATTTTCACAGTTGTAAAAGTCAATAACTATTTACAAGGTCTGCAGCACCAATACCTGCTCGAGCTGAAGATCTAGTTCTGCTGGATAGTGAGGAGGATGAAGAACAGTCTGCACCACGGAGGAAGGAAAGTGAAGTCTGGCGATACTTCAGTATACCATCAAGCGCAATTAAAGTTTCTGCTAAAATTGTCAAATGCAACATCTGTGGCAAAGAGCTTTCTCGCAGAAAAGCCAAAAATACAGTCACTGCACCTCTTCCATGTGGAAGACTATCAAGACAATCTACGACAAAACATACCAGAGGATGCTGCATGAGAAGGAAGCTGCTTCCCATCCTTCTGTTTCATCTACGACTGTTGCAGGACCATCCACCTCAGCAACCATAATGGTGGCTGCTCTGGCCCCCAATTTGACGTACATGACCACCCATTGTGCACGGTGTCATATGCCTGTTGGACAAAACACAACGTCTGTTGCAGAGTATTTACATGCTGCAAATACTCATCCTTGCTAACTTTTTTTTTAATTACAATCCACATTTGATGCCTGTATTTCTGATGTTGATATGATGTCCGTTGGCATGGAACTGATTTTGGAATTGTTCAGTACTAAGTTTTTTTGTGGTACAGTAATCCTTGAAAAAACCCCATAATAAATACAGTTAAAAAAAGGTTCTTTTTATAACCTAACCAAATAATCAAAAGTAGCTCTGTTCTTTGTGTAATTTATTCATTGTAAATATGGTGTATTAGTGTGTGTGTATGGGTGAATTAGTATATGTATGAGTTAGGGTTGGAGTGTGTTTCTGTGTGTTTGAGTAAGTGTCTCAGTAACTCAGTGAGTGCATTATATGTTAAAGATACTCTCAGGGTATATATTATTGACAAGGAGTCAAATACACTACACTATATTCACTGTCACTCCCTATTAACACACTAATAGACACACAGAGTTAATGATTCACTCAGGGAGTATAGAAGTAAGTCTGTGAGTATGTAAGTGAATGCATTAGTGAATCATGGGTGTGTAAGTGTATCTATTAGTAAGACCTAGGGTGTGTCAGTGTGTGTATGACTAAGTCAGTGAATATATCACTTAATGCATCAGTGTGTTCGTGGGTGTGTCAGTTTATATATTATGCAGTCATAGGTTGTCTCAGGGTGTGTAGAAGAAGTGTGAGAGTGTGTCAGTGAATGCATTAGTGAATTCATGTGTGTGCCAGTGCATGTATTAGTTAGTCCTAGACTGTCAGGATGTGTATGAGTAACTGCTTTAATGTGTTAGTGAATGAATTGGTGTGGCCATGAGTGTCAGTGTATGTATCAGTTTGTCCCAGAGTGTCTCAGTGTGTACATAAGTGAGTCTAAGATTTTGTCAGAGAATGTATCAGTGTGTGCATTAGTGAAACCTATGGTGTGTCAGAGGGTGTAAGACCGAGTGAGTCAGAATGTTAGTTAATACATGAGTGTGTCCATGGATATGTTGGTATATGTATCAGTGAATTGTAGAGTGTCAGTGAGTGTATTACTGAGTGAGTGAGTATGTCAGTTAATGCATCAGTGTGTGCAAAGGTGTGTTAGAGTATGTATTAGTGAGACCTAGGGTGTGTCAGAGTATGTAGGACTGAGTGAGTGAATGTCAGTTAATGCATCAGTGTGATCATGGATGTGCCACTATATGTATTAGGGAGAGCTAGGTGTGTCAGAGTCTGTATGACTGAGTCAGTGAATATATTACTCAATACATCAGTCTGTTTATGTGTGTGTCAGCGTATATATTAGTGACTTGTAGAGTGTGTGACTGTGTGTATGACTGAGTGAGTGAATGTCAGTTAATGCATGAGTGTGCCTATGGGTGTGTTAGTGTATGTTTTAGTGAGTCACAGTGTGTTAGTGTCTGTAAAAGTGAGTGGATGAGTATGTGAGTGAATGCATTAGTGTTTGCAAGGCTATGTTACTGTATGCATCAGTGAGTCCTAAGGTGTGTGTTACTTTATCTATTTATATATTTCATAACAAGTATATACAGAATTGATTACTGAATCATCTCCAAAAATTGAATCCATTGATCTGTTATAAAAAGAAAGAAAACAGAAATACTTGTTATTAAGATATATTTAAAAATGTCACAGTAACGTTCAAATTACTGAAAAATATACATTTATATTAATATACAAGCAGTACACAACTGAAACACTGTAAAACACATATATTTTTGTAAAATATAATTTACAGTTTTTTACTGATTTCTCCTTTTATACTTGTACATTGTACAAAATGTAAACCGTAAATAATCATCTTTGAACAGTGGATAAAAAACAATCATATAGATTAAAGAAAAAATTGAACTGCACAGTATTACACTACAAATAAGTAATACCATGCATCACACTCACTAGAAACACTTAACAAGTTATTCCTGCGAAGGGTACTCAACTGATTTAAACTAATATATCGGAGAAAAAATGATATGATACTGAAATTGTCCATTACTCGAAATAGATATAACACGGGCTCAAATTTCAGACTCCATTTTGAAGATATCACCCCTGCTAGGCCATATTATATCCTACACACTGATTATCAATCAAAAACAAACATTGTATACAGCTCTTTAAATGCTAATCTTCCTTAAAACTTTGGTTGAAGAAAGAAGAGATATGTATTTGGTATGTTGGAAACAAAGGATTTGATCCCTTCCTGGAAAGACCAGCATCAAAATCAAGACTGCAGATTGTGCAACTACAAATACGAATCTCTACCACATATTCTCTGTGCATGTCTGAAGTTATTAAAACAAAGAAAGATATTTTTGAAAGAAATATTCATTAATATGAACATTCGCACATGCAGAGAAGCTGTAACCACCTGGTTAGGTGGGTCTTTGATCCCTTTGGTCTGCAGGGGGCTAAAATTTATAAACGCGTTTCTAAAGGAACTGGGTAGATTTCCAGAAGAAAATCAAACAGACTAATACATAGTATTTATGACGCTGATAGTCCTTATGATGAGGATGATTTTTAGGGGTGCTGCACTTTATGGATATTATAAACTGGACTTGATTTTACTAAGTGTAGAAAAATGAACAAAGACTTTTTACTTTTTATTAATGTTTTTCTTTTTTACAGAATGCTTTAAGCAAGTAAATAAAATTATATGGTGTAATGGTTTTAATAGACCAAACATTTGAATAAATAAACAGATATGTATTTGGAAGTTTGAAAGGTAGTTTTTGTTGAAAGTGAGCTTGTTGTCGTTGCAATCTGTCCATCCAGTTGAATTTTTTAAAAACACAGTGTAGTGTCCTGAAGTTATATTAAGTCCTTCATGAAAGATAATAGCCATTGTTGAGAATGTTCTTCCAGAAATTGAAATTTGTGCTGCTTTGAAGTTTGTAGTTTCAGTTTCTATTTCTGATCCATTAGGTCTGCATCATTGTAGCATCATTATAATGTATTTACCACTTCTCTGCATCTGCAAAGTAGACATACAATATGATCTGCAATTTGAGCAGGTCATACTTTGGTTTGCCTTTTTCATTAGCATGTCTAAAGACAGTTTTACAATATGGTAATGTTAAGTAGATGCATCTTTCCAAATTGATTTGAGTAGTAGTTGTAAAGGAGCATTGTTCACAAACATGGTTTCATGTGTTACTCAGTCCAAATAATTCATCAATATTCACTTCTCCTTCTTCCAAACATCCAAGCATCACCATAATAAATTCCTGAGCTTCTTGTTGACTGTTGAGAGAAAATACTGCAGATCCACTTTGTATGTCTACTACATATTGAATGCCTGAAGCAGAATGTACTACAGCCCTATCACTACATAAATGTTCCAGCAAAGTACACAGAGGAGATCAGATTCTGTTGTTTCCTTTATGTTGAATTTCATTGACAAAATGCTGTAAATGGAAGAGTACATTGAGAACCACATTTGCATAGCAGTTGGCACCATTAAAGTTTCCCAGCTGAAAAACCTACAATATCACTGTCAATTTTAATTTTTTCTATCTTAACACCTTCTTCTTTATCTTTTTTTGCTTCCTTACAGGAACATCCATTGTTTGCTTACTAAGCTTCTGCTTAGGACAGATTCTTTTTTATTCATAAATAGGATACTGTCCTAAGTGAAGGGTGTATACACTTCTAAACTGATTGTATTCTGTAACACAATTATTATCAGCACTAACTTTCTTTTCATCATAATCAACCTAAAACAAACCGGACAATGTTCTAACCCACGACAGTGCTACATATGACATACCTTCTTTAAATACATCAAATATTAATAAAAGGTGCATCTACACTTAAACTTGTGACTTATGGATAGTTACAGTATACGCTAGAGAGAGAGAGCGAACTGCTGGTGCCGCACATGTAAGTCTTTCACTAGCAAAAAACGTACAACACATCGACCAATCATTTTGATGCCATTAATCTGATCAAATTTTATAGCCAAGTAGTCAACCTCATTCCTATTCGGAAAATTAATGAAAGCAATAACTTTACCCATTGCACCATTTACTAATCCTTCTTCAATATTTAAATTAAACCACAAAATTACTCTAAAGGTTTTACACACACATAAACACTTCTCTAACCCAGCAGTCTTTGATACAGATTTTTCTAATGAATCCAGTTTTCCTTGAAGTTTTTCATTTAGCACTATCATTACTCCCTGGTGTTATATTTTGTCAATAGCTGTAACTTCCAAAATGTCTTTGTTCTCCAGTTTCAGCAATTCTTCATTAAAAGTGGCACACTCTTGAAGTACAGGTATTAAACAAACTATTGATTTCCCTTCTTGAATTAAATTGAACATTAGCTGTGCTGCTGTTTTCTTATACGTAAATAAGTTTTTGATAAGTCAAATTTCTAAGGTACTCTTACCTTCCTTTGTCAGAAGTCCAACTCTAATATCCTTCAGAATATTACCATATATCTCATCAGTTGCTTGACGCATATTCTTCAGCAGTTCCTTGCATTGAAAATTCAGCCAAATGTTTACATTTCCAATACTCACTAATGAATTATGAGTTTGTTCATGCAGAAGTGTCTTGAAAACAGGCTTTCCTTTTACAGGGGTTAGTTGCAGTAAGTCACCATACACAATTAAATGCTTTCCTCTGAAGAGAACGTCGTAGTCTGTTCTTAAAATCTGTTGAATTCTTAAGTGAACACAGGCAAGCATTAAATTTGAAACCCTGCTTACCTCATCGATGATTAAAAGCTTCATTTTCTTCAAAATACTTGCTACCTCATGACGTTCTTCACTAGATAGCTTCTGGTATTCCAGTTTATTATTATGTTCTACAGGTAGCATTAATAGCTGATGTAGAGTAATTCCTTTAATACTGTGTGCAGTTAAGCCAGTTGGTGCTGTTAATACCCATGACAAATTTGATTGTGTTGTGCTCTGTAGGCAAGTGGTGAAAATTTTAATTAAAAAGCTTTTTCCCGTGCCAGCTTGGCCACTGATATATAATAGAACTGGTATAAAGGATAAGCAATTGCATTCTTCGTTCTCGTGGAGAAATCCATGTTCTTTTTTCTTTTTACTTCCATTGAAATCTCCTTCTGCTCATTGTTGAGTTGTGCAACTAACTGCTCCATATGTATAGTTTCTTGTCTAACTTGTTCAATTACACTTTCCACCTCATTCATAGCTATTGCAGCTTACTTTCAATAATAGGTGGTGCAAGAGGATCTTGACTGAGTGGTGCAGAACATTAACAACTTTGTGAACTATTCAGAGCTACCTCTGCCGCAATTGTTTCTTCTTGCTGAATCTCATCACTTAACATTTGCATATAATTTTGGAAGACTGAAAACTGAATAGTGTCTTTTACAACATTAAATGAATCTTCATAGCAATCATACCCTCCAAGTAATGCAGATTCTGCATGCCAAGGTTTGAAAAGTTGAAGAAGTCCAAAATAGAAAAACTCTTTTCTCTTGAGTTTGGCAACTAAGTTTCCTGTGGTTAATCAGATTTCCTTTTGCATGTTTCACTAAACAACCATCACATCCAAGAACTGCAACTTCTTCTAAGTTTACTTTTACATTGATTCTGTATCTGTAGTACTGAAGAATTTCATATAGGAACATGTTTTCCAAGTGTACACTTCTTTTTGGGTAGTATGTATCTAAGATGCTTGTTTTTACTATATCTGTACTTTTAGCGTCAAACTCTGCTAGATACTGAATTTCTGGAAAATACTTTTACACACTATTTTGTGTACTTGAAAGGCCTAAACTTACCCAAACTATTCCCCTAGACTTAGAGTACAAATTTGCAGAGCTCAACCTATCCGAGCATTCATAAGAACCAATCTCCCTTTGTGACAACATTTTTAAACTGAAGCTGTACAACTTTTTTGTTAAACTCTTTTCTACAGAAATCTCCTGCCACATCTCTTTCATTTCAGTCTTCTCTGATTTTGTAATGTACGAAGTCACATGAAGAGCAACAGCAATGGAGTTGTCAGCAACTGATTGAATGTCCATATTTGCATTCCACATTTTATGATTTATAGTGTTATAATTATTAATGAACTTGGAAGCCTCTGTTCTTCTTAGATTGTATGTACTTTCGGTGATTTCCGTGCTAGTGTATGTCTCACTGCAGACAAAAAGCAGTTGACTCTTCCTTGTGAAATAATCAGTCACGGAAACCTAAAACAACATCTTGTGTAAAATCTTCCTTTGCGTCTGTATTTTCAACAACAGTACTTTCCACATCTATATGTTTGAAAATGCAGAACTTTTTCTCTGAGGCATTTCAGTATGTTTTGGAATGGCGCATGTCACATACTGTTGTATGAAAGACAGCACAGAGTTATTACTGTCTGTTCCTAATTTGGGAGCATCTTTTTATCAATCCCAGCATGTGAATATGAGGAGCACATCTTGCTTGGTACTCTTTACACCCAAAAAAATCAGTTACTTCGCCAAGAGGAGTGTTGTTTAGTTCCTATATTACCTATACAGGATCTGCGCGTTCCGATAACATAAACTGTAGGACTGGTGGCAGACTGGCTCTGAGCACCCCCACCGAGAATGTTAGCCTTTCTGTTTTAGCTAGCTCACAGTGCCACTAGAATCTCCTCTTATCGGGGAGAGAATAGTTTCTGGCAACCTCAGAACATGACAACCCTGATCCCCCAGGATCGTGGAAACAATATACTACTTTTCTCTCAGTCACTCGTGCTCACTAATTCGGTCTCAGAGAGTTACACAGAAGAAACAGTTGGGCGTGTTA
Organism: Calotriton arnoldi; assembly: GCA_963921515.1. Lineage (NCBI taxonomy): Eukaryota > Metazoa > Chordata > Amphibia > Caudata > Salamandridae > Calotriton > Calotriton arnoldi. The sequence continues at coordinate 368,256 of CAWUFW010010199.1, read as the reverse complement.
CAATAAGAATTTATTGCACAGTTTTTCTTCCAGTGTAAAATGGATGTGCTGCAACAACCGTTAGACAGTAGCAGATATATATATGATTAGCAGTACAGTGAAAATAAAAGGATAGTATAGTTCTACAATCTTGCAATAATCTTGAATACATACATGAATATAAAATGCCTGATAAAAATGCGCGTACTCCTACGATGCCTATCTAGATTAACCTAAGTGTACCTAGCATGTGAGTAGGTGTGAAGCCAAGAATCCCTCTAGGATTTAGTCTAACCCCATTACCTGAAGTGAGAGAGTGTGGGACCCGTCCTGGTCTCGAGATGGGCACCCCGCGAGGGATGTGTTAGACCACTGTCAGCTGGAACGTCTGCATGTAGGAGCCTCAGCGTCTCTGGTCAGTGTGTCGGCCTGGAAGTCTTGGTCTCCTCTCCCAACTCTAGCAAGATATGCTGTATTTATACAAAAAGTATCTAGGGTTTCCTTGTCCCTTGTCTCTTGTATTAGCCATTGTTGGATGTGAGGATGACGTATGGGATGAACCTTGTACGTAGATATTGTGCAGGTGCTGTGTAGCCCCTGAGTGGTTTCCAGGAACCCTCATGAATATTCATTCAAACTGTATGAGTCTATTGATGGAGTTATAGGACGCTATTGTTCAGGGAAAACCCTCCTTCTGTGCCCAAGACTAGAAATAGGTAAAGGTTCAATCCTAAAGGCTCGTTACTGTGTAGTATAAGGGAGATAATGTAGGTGAATGATATTACCCGGGCCTATATTAGGGTACCTATATGAAACATAACACCCACTCCTCTTCCGAACAGTCAATAAAGATAAGAATGCAAGTGAACTACTCTTTGTACTAGGTAGCGGCGCATAAAACTATCGGTGAGCATCATAAAATAATGTCTTTAAAACCACTTAAAAATAGTCTAATAGGGGGAAGAAAAATTTATTTTTGAAAGTTTAGCATTGGGAATGTCACTCGAAGCCAAAGTCCTAGTTGAGTTTGTTTATATAATTTGAACCACTACAAGCATCAGAAGGCCATGCTTTCCCAGAGAAAGTGTCAATTAAAGAAAATGTTCCAAATTTAGTCGAGTTTTCAAACAAAAAGGAAAAACCGAATTCTTTCCCAGCACACTATGAGCCAATTGTAGATTAAGGGGCCGATTCCGATTCGGGCCGGAAATCTCTCCGACCGAGCCGGACCCGGAGAGATTTCTGACCGAATCGGACCCGTGCAGCCCGACCGAACGAGTACGATGCGTCCGTATGCTATCGTACTCGAGTCGGTCGTACAACGCATACGCGGGCTCCCATTGCATCAATGGGTGCGAGGCGTACAAGGGCGCCCCCTACAGCGGGTACGCGGCGAAGCGACTCGCGCCGTACACGCACAGGTAGGGGGACCCATGGGTCCCCCTGTGTGCGACTCGCGCGGCTACGCGTACAGGGGGTCCGACACGGACCCCCGAGTACGGCTCCGACTGCTCTTTCGAGCAGGACGGCGCATGTCGGTCGGACTGCTCGCGGCGCGCATCATACTTACCTGGCCGGGGAACGTCTCCATTGCGCGGTGCGAGTCGTGTCCGAGCGAGTCGGTCGGTGCGGTTCGACCCAGGAACGAGTCGGTCGGAGCGGTTGGGACGCCCGAACGAGTCGGTCGGCGATTTCGCATCGTACTCGCTCGTCCGGACGCGCGTACGAATCGGTCGGGAAATAGGGCTCCGAATCGGATCCGGTTATGCCGAATCCGATTCGGAGCCCTACCGGCCGAGATCGGAATCGGCCCCTAAGTGTCCTGGCTGGGAGACGTAACATCGCCGTTGCTCGCTGTTGCAGAGGACGATCCCTATAACACCTCGCAGAGCACGTCAATTGAGCACAGATGATACTGAGAACTGCCAATAGCTGGTGCAGAGGCAGCCGGTGCTGTAGTCGATACCTGAGTGCTAGTGGAAGAGCTGATGCTCAACCCAGTTGTAGCAAAAGGCATTGCGCGGTGCGAGTCGTGTCCGAGCGAGTCGGTCGGTGCGGTTCGACCCAGGAACGAGTCGGTCGGAGCGGTTGGGACGCCCGAACGAGTCGGTCGGCGATTTCGCATCGTACTCGCTCGTCCGGACGCGCGTACGAATCGGTCGGGAAATAGGGCTCCGAATCGGATCCGGTTATGCCGAATCCGATTCGGAGCCCTACCGGCCGAGATCGGAATCGGCCCCTAAGTGTCCTGGCTGGGAGACGTAACATCGCCGTTGCTCGCTGTTGCAGAGGACGATCCCTATAACACCTCGCAGAGCACGTCAATTGAGCACAGATGATACTGAGAACTGCCAATAGCTGGTGCAGAGGCAGCCGGTGCTGTAGTCGATACCTGAGTGCTAGTGGAAGAGCTGATGCTCAACCCAGTTGTAGCAAAAGGCACCTGCGGGTTCTCGAGGAATTCAGCCATCAAGATAGGAATACGCTGGGGACACTGCCGAGCATGGACCCTCACCGGTTCCAGCATGGTAATCTTGTCCGGTGGCGTTGCCGATGGAAGTGTCAGACAGAGATCTAACACGCATTCTTCTCCGCAAAACATGCATCGAAGAACAGGTAAGATGCAGTCCACCCAGACTGGTCTAAACGATAGGAACCAAGAGGCGCTCAGTTCCCGCAGGCGAGGCGTGCCCAGATGTTGTACCATGCATTCACGGTATTTACGCTCCAGGAGTGCCTAAGCCATCTCATTGGTGATTGGGCCGTCCATTGCGTAGCAGAAAAATAACAATCAGGATACCTGCTATTGAGAGCAGGATCAGCGGTAGGCCTCCAAAAACACTTCCCAATATGGAGTGTATAAAGTTTGGAATAACTCCGAGGACAGTCTGAAAGGTGCTCAGAAATCCTGACCCTATGGTCTTAAATAGGTGTATAATACCACTCGTATCAGACATATTAAAGATACGTCCCACCATTTCTGTGAAATGAGAGGGGCAGTTTGTACGTATGAGTGCCTGTATCTCAGCCGAGGTCCTTGCGATTTGAAGATCAAGGGTCTCCCGGGCGGAGGTTAAGGGCACAGTTTGCTGTAAAAGCATGGCTTTCATTCTGCTCAAAGTATCAAACTGAATAAAAGAAGCATTTGTGAAGGCCATAGTGGCGCCTCCCTGACTGTACTTGTTGGGGGAAACAATACTTGCATACAGCAAGTAACCCTGGAGTTCACCGTGACCAGATAGGCAATCCCCGGAAGCATCCCACAACAACCTTGATCATTCAGCATCAAGTAACTCCCATTCGAGAGCAGCTCGAATACTGGTGTAATCACGGCTGCTGGAGTCCCTTGCAGGTGGCAGGACAAGTTTGCTACTGAACCATTACAAGCTCCGTGTAGTAAAATATCCTGGCACATGAGAGAACCACTCAAAGAGCTCTTGCAGTTTGTACCGCTTAGAAACACTTCTCGATCCCCACTCCAGCATCGAAATCTGTACGGTAATTCCCAAGATTCCTTAATGTATTCCTTACCCAATTTTTCATATTTGCCTGCCTGTTTTGTTCAAGGCAATATTGAAACTGAAAAGTCGTGACCGGTAGAGTGATGTGGCCATGGATTAGCCATTCTGTGGATGGTGATTCCGCTACCGTAAATGGTAATCTATCCAGTTTTTCAATACGCAGCATTGTATATTTTGCTCCCCTTTGTGCCATTTCTACCTGTTTATCTGTTAGATTATATTCAGAAAACAGAGACGTACTGTTGATAAAACGCCAAGGCACATAGCCTTCACGGAAAGATTGCAGTGTCCAGCTTAACAACATAATAGAACGTAACTGAGATTGCCCGTGTTGTAATATGGCCAAATCTTGTTCCAGTATGTCTATTGCAGAAGATATAATGTTGCCTAAGGAATAGATCCTGGAGGTCAAAGTTGTTAACCCATTGTCCACTACTGCTAATGCCTTCTCTAAGTTAATACGGTCTATTTCCCGTATTCTCTCTGCGGCCTTTTGTTGGGATATTTTCCAATTTTCATTGTAGGCAGCATAAATGCCAGCATATATGAAACGTTTCTGACGTGATTTCCTGGGACCTAGTAAAAAATCCCTAAGATCCATGTCATGTGTTTGTAAGGATAGGTGATGTTTCACTTCTGTGAGTATTGAGGTTTCTAGCCAATCAAGGCACAACTTCCCAACACTATAGGATATCACTACCCCTCAATGTACTCTTTGTACATAGCGTGGGTCTGACCTATGGATACTGAACCCTTCGGTGGTACCCCAGAATCTTTGCTGACATCTGTTCTTGTCTATGGGCCAAACCAACCATCCTTTCCAATTAGGATCTGATCTATTGTACCGGAAAATGTCATCTACATCTACCCCTTCTTGTGAAGTTGTATTTTGCCACCCCTCCCTCTGTGATGGTGTTGGAAACCGAGGTGTGTTCAGGTCCTTGATCTTGGCTAGTCCAAGACAGGATGTCTGTTGCGCAGTGTCATTTAGGAATATCATCTGCTGTGGAATGAGGCATTGCTCTAAATAGCGCTTCTGTTCCCTGGACTTGCCAGTCTCTAGAACCCCAGACTGATTTTAAGTCTATTGTGTCCTTCCATAGGTCAAAACCCTGTTCAGACAATCGGGCAATAAAGAAAGCAGAGTAAATCTGTTTGGTGTTAGTCAACATAATTTTCTGTGCCGATGTGGGCGCGACTTAATAATAAAATGACTTCGGGTCAGAAATGTTAAACCCTGAAAAATATGAAAATTTCTGTGCAAATGTTTGCGAACTACCTTTCGGTGGTGTAGGGCAATGTTCCCACTGGTGGTACTCAAAAACATTTCTAGGTGTTATAGATTTGTGTAGGAAATGATGACCATAATGTTGGTAACAGTACAAAGTGTCATAGTCTTAAGTACGTTCGAGCATTTCAGTGTGTGGAAATGCGGCAGTTTTCTCTAAATCAGACAACATGTTATTAACAGTTTCAGAGTCCCAATCATCAGAAAATGTACTGGAGGTAATGATATCACTCAATGAAATTTTAAGTACATGAGAAATTTTTAAAAGTTCAATTGGACCGAATATATTGAAATCAACCTTGTCCCAGACTATACCATCCGGTATAGGAACTGCTGTAATGTTCACTGATGACAAGTCTCGTTGTTCACGATGAGAAGATTGATGTGGTTTCAGAATCAAATTTACTTTTTCGGCTTCAGGTCTTTGTTGAAGATATCGTCCATTAATAAGCATGCTAAAAGTTATAACTAAGCCTAGCCAGAAAAGAAAGAACAGTATCCCAGTAATTACCCAGAGTTCTACCCAAGGTGATACCAGGTAAGTCTTTTTGATAAAGCTCAGAAAGTCCGTAATCTGCTGTTTGCGTGTTTGTTGGGCTGGCATCGTTTCTGGTTCACTTGGATCAAAGGAAAACGTATCAAAGTTCATGAAGTAGCCAGAAGCAGTTCGATCAATTGTTGGAATTGCATCAGGATTTGTTGAAATCGTAGTTTGCTCTCGTCGAGGCATGTTGACGTAGACATCTGTATTAGGTCTTATTGCAACTTGTGTGTTATTTTGAGTTTTATTTTGAAGTTGAACTTCGGGTTCAAGGGGAACGAGTTCCATAGCATTGTTGCTTAGTCCTTCATTCCGTGTTGGAGGCTCTTTGAACGTGATGAGTCTTTCCGTTTGACCTTCTTGGATTGTAGTGAGAGGAGGGCGTCTGCTACTGTGGAGTCCACGAGGCCTACTTCTTAGTATCGTCCACATAGTGTGGTTTGATTAGGTCAATTGAGACAAATCTTTTCTCCTTTTTCCCGGCAAGAGGCGGTAGAAGCACAGTTCTTGTTCCTTGAATTGCTAGGACCGGTAGAGGTTTTCTGTAGGATGGCCCAAATTCTTTTTTATCTGCTATTTTTTCTCTGACCAGATCCCCGACTTTTGGGATCCAGACAGGTCTTGCCGTGACTGCCTTGACTTCCCCAGTGGTGGTCTGTTTCAGGTGGACGTTACTTTGTTGTGTCCTGGATTCATTTAGATCCTGTAAAACAGCCAAACGATCATGGATATCAAATGGTTTCTCATCCACCACTGCGCCTTCACAATCAAGATCAGGTACCCACATTCTTGTCCCAAATAGGACCTCATAAGGAGCGACACCCCCTAGAGAGCTTCTTGGCTTGTTATTGAGAGCTCGCTGTGGAGAAGTGTGGCTCAATGGTTAGAGCGGCAGACCCTGATGCAGAGATCTGGCCCGGGACCAGGGTTCAATTCCCGCCTCGGCGGGTCTTGGGCTCAATTTCCTCGGACCTGATAATTCTCGCCTCGGTGCCTATTCTAATCATGGGTCCCACTCTGCAACTCTGGGCAATAGCTTGCTTAATCTCCACAACGGCCCCAACAGCGCTGGGATGCCTGGCTTCACCCTGGGGGTGCCCAGGAGTGGACATTTCACAGGGAAAAGCCAGGAAGGGTTCCACAGCGGTATGCGTACAGCGCCTGGACACCCATTTGGGGGTATGGGTGCGCTTTACAAGTACAAATTTCATTTCATTTCATTTCACCCCATATATATGATTGAACCAACTACCGCCCTTGCCTAATACCCTAGCCGTTAAAAATTGCTTTAGGTCCCGGTTTTTCATTTCCACAACTGAATTTCCCTCAGGATGGTACAGAGAGGAGTACCGCAATGCTACGCCCATACTTTCCATGGCCTCTTTGTAAGCCCGAGAGCTAAACGCCAGGCCACGGTCAGAATGTAACGTGCCAACTGCGTATGTCCCGATAAAGACTCGCAAATCTTTGATAACAGTTCGAGTGTCAGCCGAGCGCTGAGGCCAAACCCATAGGAATCTTGAGCATGAATCCACAGCAACCTTGATATACTTCTAAGCCCTATCTGATTGTAAGGGTCCGCAGTGGTCCAGATATACACAAGCGAGAGGTCTGTCTGATTTTAATAACGGTGTCTGTGACCGGCGTGCTATGGTGGAGCCTTTCATCTGCTGGCAGATGTCACATTTCAAGATGTAGTCTTTAGTTTGTTTTGTCAGACCTGGCCACCAATAGCGCTGTTTCAACAATGAAATAGTCGCTGTAACGCCTGTATGTGCAGAGCCCAAACCCTCGTGTGCTGCAATAATCAAACCTTGCCCACGATCCATATTTGGTATTACTCTGTCCCCCACTCCAGGAATCTGAGCATATGGAATGTTGTTTGCATCTAACTTGTAGGAGTACTTGAGTGGAAATTTCTTTGGTACTGCTGAGCTGCCTTTGCGTGACGCAATGACATCAACCATAATCTCACCGTCTATCCTTGTTTTTGAACAAGTGATTGTAGCTACGGAAGATGTGCGTACAGCCCCCTTTGCGGCTTCATCAGCCAATAAATTCCCTTCAACGTGAACGCCATCACGCTGATGACTCAGTGTATGAATCACTTGAGCCCGTGGAAGTTAGTTTCTCAACTCAACTTCCTGTTCCCATAGCATTTTATGCTTAATTGTGCCACCTTTTGCATCTTTGAACCCGTTTAGTTCCCAATGATGTAAATATTCATTGTATGATTGCACACAGTAAAAAGAATCACACACTATCAGTGTGGGGAATTCGTGATCCGTATTCACCAGTGCCAGTATCAGCGCTTTTAACTCTGCCAACTGAGCCGTGCAGTCTCTTAGAGATTGCGTTTTGGTGCAACTTGGATGGAACTTTCCATCCCGCATGCAACCTTTAACGATAGCACATGCTGCGCTGTATTGTTGCTTACTCCCTATGGCTGGTTGAGCAGATCCGTCAGTGTAAATAATATATTCATACTGATCTAGAGGCAAGATTTAATTCGGCAGAGGATATTCTTGTTCGTATTGCAGAAATGCTTGTGTTTTTAGACTTGGATCAAATCTGTATTCAACATCCGTTGCTGTAAGAGAATTAGCCCATTGTATCCATCTCGGATGTAAGACTTTTGCATTCGGAATGCTAGCCTTTGTAACGGCTTCTAAAGCCAGTACCGGTGTTACAACAATTATGCGCTTTCCCTGATCCAGTGCTCTTTCTCTTGCTACAGCGGTCTGAACTGCTGTCAGGATTTTTTCTGTTGAAGTGAAACTTCTGCGTTTGTGTACAGGTGTGATTTGTAAGCGATTGGTACTGTTTCGCCTTCATTGAAGGTTAAGTAGGTGTACCCGCATTGACCCGCTATTACACGGATCACTAAGTTGGGTACGTTTACCCGTGCCTGTAAGTGTTTTGAAGCTATCATGTCTTCTTGCAGTGAACGTAGGATGTTTGTGTGTTTCTGTGTCCATTGTCTAACTGAAAAGTCAGGTTTTATTAAGTCGTAGAAAGGTTTTACACTACGCGTAATCCACAATGTATGTTCTACCGAAATTTAGGAATACCGGTATTGATTGTAATTTTTTTAATGATTTTGGAGGTTGGAGCAGCACACACTTTTCTAAAAAGTTGGCTGCCAGACTTTTCCCTTCACTTGAAAGCTCATATCCTAAAAACAGGACATTGAGGTGGGCGATTTTTGATTTTTTTAAATTAAATTTGTAGCCCTCAGAGGCGAATCCCATAATGATGGTATTTACTCTGTTCAAGTGCTCCTCCAGGTCATCGTCGGTCAGATAAATATCATCCACATAGGACAATGCCTCCGTCCAATTTTTGAAGTAACCCTGTTACCCTAGCCGAAAATAACCCCGGGCTGTTCTTAAAACACTGGGGGAGTCGACAAAATTGATGCTGGGTCCCTAGCACTGAGAAGGCTGTTAGATACCTGCTTTTAGGCGCTATATTTTGGCAGAAAAATCCATTTGAGATATCAAGTGTAGGTTTGTATTTTTTCCGCACAATGTTATTCATTAATGCGGCACTGTGTGCATTTTGGACTGCAAATGTCTTAGTGCAAGTGTTTAAATGTCTGTAATCTAAAACTAGACGATATTTATTGTCAGGTTTCATGACAGGAAACAAAGGATTGTTCATTGATGAGGTGCAATTTTCGATCACCCCTTGGTATTCAAGTTGATCTAAGATCTCCCTGACCTGTTTTTTAGCGTCTTGCTTTATTGGATATTGTCTCTGTGCATTTGGTGAAACTTTTAACGGGATCAAGTGGTGGGTTGAATCCTCATCCCATCCGGCATGATTTTTGTACAATGCTGGAGCTAGGGCTACTCCCCACTCCCGTGCATATGTGTGTTTTAAATGAATGGGAACGAGGTCGGAGAAGGCTGGAAAAATTACTGTTTCTCCCCTAGGGCACTCCATAACGAACGCTGGCGGCCAATCCTGTTTAGCTAATAGGATGTCATAACCAGATGACAGATTCTTCCAAAAGAGACCTTTAACTTTCCTGGGCTTGTCCCCCTCCATTCGGAGTGTTATTTCTTATAACTTATGTGGGATGCTTACCCTCGTATCTGGTGTTTCCACCGTGATGTAATCATTCAAGTCCGCTGTCACCAGAAATTCCATCAGGTTCTGGCAAGCTATTGTTACTTCTGGCGCACTGTCTAGCATCGTCTGAGCCCATTTCCCATTCAGAAGTTATGTCCTCAGAATTCTGGGCATGTCTGATCCTTAGACCTGCAACTTTCTTCTTAAACTGAGGTTTTGACTTTGGTTTTTCGTCTTTTTTGGAAGTATAGTCTTGAGCATGCTGTTTGTCTCTGGACTTTGTACGCTCTTCCTTGTGTTCTGACCGTCCTTCTCTCTCGGAGTTTTTCGATGAACCCTGAAAGGAATGAGAGGAACGTGTATCAGTATCCTGATACCTGTCAGGTTTCCTAATATTATCCCTATTCCTGAGATTATACCTCCTTTCGGAGGGCTCCTGTGGAGGAGATCTGCCTTGGGATTGGGATCTGCTTCCTTGAAAGTTTTGTTGTTTTTTATTATCCCACTTCTTTTTAGAAGAAGCAGGTGTCTGCTTGGAAGTGTCCTTTTCAGGACTGCCCATCAGTTGTGGTTTTAAAGCTTTCCCACCTAAACTGTCTCTGCCTAATGCTGCATATGCAGTTTCAATTATTTTGGGTAGTTTGTGTTGTTGATCTGTAGGACTGCACTCCCTTAGGCGTTGGCGGATTGAAACCGAAGCTGCTTCCCCTTTAATATTAGCTAGTATTATGGCTGATACCTGATCATAGTTACCTAGTAACTTCATCCCTAAGTTTAGGGCAGGCTCTGCTCCGTACTCGTTTTGTATTTGTCTTAATACATCAGGTACTACTGCTAATGACGGGATACCATGTGTTCTGGTATAAATGGCAGCAAAGACTGTACCCCAAGTGGTACAATCCTCTAATTGTGGTGTTATCTCCATGGGCAAGCAGGTTGTTAGCATTCTGTGTTTTTCATACGGGGTAGTATTCAGGAATACTGCCTCTAGCTGCGTGATTTTCTGAGCTACCCAGAATGGTATCTGTTCACGTTTTGTGGGCATTTTACCCATCACTGCGTGTAATGTTTGTGGTGTAATTTTAGTTGCTGTACCCTGGATTTGAGTTCCATTTGTTGCAACTATTGCTGGTTGGACAGTAAGTGTCCTCATGACGAATTGCATCAAGTTTCTGTAGATTTTAATTAAATCTTTATGTTGTATGAGTAAGTCTGCCTGTGGCATTGTGTCAATGTCAGGATGTGGTGTGTAGGCCGCTAATATCGGCCATGTTGCCCCTTCTCTTCTGAGCGGGCCGAGTCTTACTCTTCTTCTTATGTGGGGTAGGGTGCCTTTAAACCAGTATAAGTGTTCCTGGTATGTGAGCGGAACCTCTATATCCTCGAACGAATAATATTCCGCTGGTGCATTTCCTTCCGTGTAGGAGTGAAATGTTTTTGTTCTCGCATTTGCTGCTGGGAATGTAACCCACGAATAAAATACCTTTGTTTTGTTGGATTCGTGTGCCTCAATCACGAAAACCACTATGCCACCCCTAGCTGAAAAACCATGTGCTAGTAATCTCAGGGTGACTGTATTTCTAAAGTTTGGTGCAATTTGTGTTGCGTCTGCATCGTCCTCGTCTGTGAGGGGCAGATTTTGTTGCAGTGGGTCTAATTCTGCGATATTTCTTTCTTCAGTCATTTAGTAAAGAAGAACCCTTTTTTTTTTGTTTGTTCAAGGTTAAGGTGTTATGCACAATTTTAGGAACACTGTGTCCTTCAAGCTTGATTAACCAACAGCCAATAAATAGGATTTTTAGCCTACTCAGCTGTGGCGGAATTTGTGCCCACCCACTCCAGACGTCTCTGGTGTTTTGTGAGTAGGGGTCTCTGAGAATAGCACAACTGAACTACTCAGATTCTACTGTTAAATAAGTACCCAACCAATGTTGGCGGCGCCATGTCGTGTAGTTCCTATATTACCTATACAGGATCTGCGCGTTCGGATAACATAAACTGTAGGACTGGTGGCATACTGGCTCTGAGCACCCCCACCGAGAATGTTAGCCTTTCTGTTTTAGCTAGCTCACAGTGCCACTAGAATCTCCTCTTATCGGGGAGAGAATAGTTTCTGGCAAACTCAGAACATGACAACCCTGATCCCCCAGGATCGTGGAAACAAAATACTACTTTTCGCTCAGTCACTCGTGCTCACTTATTCGGTCTCAGAGAGTTACACAGAAGAAACAGTTGGGCGTTTTACAATAAGAATTTAATGCACAGTTGTTCTTCTAGTGTAAAATAGATGTGCTGCAACAAACGTTAGACAGGAGCAAATACATATATGATTAGCAGTACAGTGAAAATAAAAGGATAGTATAGTTTTACCATCTTGCAATAATCATGAATACATACATGAATATAAAATGCCTGATAAAAATGCGCATACTCCTACGATGCCTATCTAGATGAACCTAAGTGTACCTAGCATGTGAGTAGGTTTGAAGCCAAGAATCCCTCTAGGATTTAGTCTAACCCCATTACCTGAAGTGAGAGAGTGTGGGACCCCGTCCTGGTCTCGAGTTGGACACCCTGCGAGGGATGTGTTAGACCACTGTCAGCTGGAGTGTCTGCATGCAGGAGCCTCAGCGTCTCTGGTCAGTGTGTCGGCCTGGAAGTCTCAGTCTCCTCTCCCAACCCTAGCAAGATGTGCTGTATTTATACAAAAAGTATCTAGGGTTTCTTTGTCTCTTGTATTAGCCATTGTTGGATGTGAGGATGACGTATGGGATGAACCTTGTACGTAGATATTATGCAGGTGGTGTGTAGCCCCTACCTGGTTTCCAGGAACCCTCATGAATATTCATTCATACTGCATGATTCTATTGATGGAGTTATAGGATGCTATTGTTCAGGGAAAACCCTCCTTCTGTGCCCAAGACTAGAACTAGGTAAAGGTTCAATCCTAAAGGCTCGTTACTGTGGAGTATAAGGGAGATAATGTAGGTGATGGTGTATGATATTACCCGGGCCTATATTAGGGTACCTATATGAAACATAACAGGAGGCTTACCTTTATTGCAGATCAAAGACAACAGTGCTTGGAACCTGTGGTTAAAATATCTGCAAACATTAACCAGATCTAACGATCAAAGTTCTCCTGCTGGCTTTACATTAGTGTCCTCAATGTTTGTGTTTGCCTCTCTTACAAATTCCAGGTCATCCCATGCATATTCAGCACAACTAATTATAACAAACAAAGTTGGCACACCCAGGTTTCTCAGCATGCATTTCAGTTCTCCATGTCGACGATACCAATACTCGTTGGTGCCACGTTGGCACGCCATCAAATTAATTAAATTGTATTCTAAGTTTTCATATTTTTCTTGAACTTTATCAACAAATTCCTTTGCTGTGAGATTTTGAAGATTAACACCTGTCTTCAATATATGATTCATAGCATATGAAAGTCCAGATAAGTCACTTTCAAACAGAAGATGGAATATATATGGAATGCACTGTTGAAATCTTGGATCCTTTGAATATAGGGGTGTTGAGCGATATTCAACTGCTGGTATCTGTACTGCTCGGTCATCATAGCGGCTTCCTGCTCAAGTGGGAAACAGTTGGGGAAAACAGCAAGCCTCTAAATTCTTTTTCCATACACTTAAGGGAGCTTATTTTGCTTGTTTCATTTGAAACAGCTCAATAGCATTACCAATGATTTATTTACAATGCAGGGGATGGATGCTGTAGTGTTCATAAATTTGTTCAGATCTGGGTTGATCCACTTTTTCAATCCGTCCACTTGATGCCAACGTCTCATCCTACATACAACTTACATTTTCAGCAACATCAACATTTCTTTAGTACATTTTATTTCTTGCTAGGTATAATGTTGCTTTTTTAACCTTATTAGTATCTACTAACTCTTGCCTTACTTTTCTACTCTTTGTTGGAACACCATTTACTAAAATAATAAGAGGTTTGCTGAGATGGGTGGATGAATCTAGGATTCACGCTATCGTTGTAAGGACCCAATGTAAGAAATGGCACGCGCCTCACAAATGGCTACACCCAAGGGCCATTTGTACAATGGATATTTCGAGTTGTGGTTGGAGGTCTGTGCCCCTTAATCAGATGTAATGAAAGGAATAATAATTTCCAAGACTTATGTAGTGTAGTTCTTAGTGGGCAAGATTTGCCATTTCAATTGCTTCTTTCAGTGATATTACACGAAAAACAACAGCCGACACGTGTTTTGCCCGATGGCCGATTGACCGAGGGCTTTCTCAATGCTGATATTGACAAAAGGCCACAGAAATAAGGCCTTTTGTCAATATCAGCCTTGAGAAAGCCCTCGGCCAATCGGCCATCAGGCGAATACACGTGTCGGCTGTATTGACAAAAGGCCACAGAAATAAGTGGTACTTTGTACCACTTATTTCTGTGGCCTTTTGTCAATATCAGCCTTGAGAAAGCCCTCGGCCAATGGTTCACTGACAAAACATCGATGTGAAAAATATTGATGTAAAAAATATCGGCCAAAATAATATAGACAGCAAAAATATCGACTCCTAAACTTAAACAGGTAAGTAAAAAAATATTGACTCAAAAATATCGATGTAAAAAATATAGATGTATAAAATATCGACTTTTAAATAAATAGTTGATAAAATAATATATATTAAATACAATAAGGGCTCGATTCCGATCTTGGCCGGAAGGGCTCCAAATCGGATTTGGTTTTACCTAAACCGATCCAGAGCCCTTGTTTCCGACTGACTCATTCCTAATTCCGAACAACCAAGTACGATGCCTGAAAACCCTTAGCGCTGACCGAATCGTTTCCGGAAGGCATACGGAGAGATAGAGCCCTCCGGAGTCGAATCGTACAGCTCTATGGAGTAGGTTTTCCAAGCGAGCAAGTACAATGAACGATTCGAACAGCCTTTACGAGTCGTTGTGCCTGGATCGAAAAGGCTGCCGGAATTGGTCTTTGGGGGCCCATATCAGGCCCCCCTTCACCCGGGGCCCTCCATATCGTGCCTGTGGGGGTACCCATTGGTCCCCCCTGTCAGACCCTGCACAGTGTGGCAGGCATCAAGGGGTGCCCACCACAGGGTGCATGATTTTCCCCAGTCACCCCTTTCTTCAATGCGAGCCTGTGTACGCGTTCAGTACACAGGCTCCCATTGAAGTCAATGGGAGTCGACCGAATCGTATCTGGATGCATTCAAACGCATCGTACTTGTTCAGTCAGACTCCCCTGACACGGGTCGTACGGAAAGCATTCTGGACACGAGTCGTTCGGTTTGCTTTCCGAACGAGATTGGAATTGGGCCCTCAGTATTAAATATAATATTAACAAAATAAAATAAATGTAATATACATTTTAATAAAATATAACAAATAAACTTAATAAAAAAACACACAAACATAATAATTTATACATATATATTTACTTTAAAAAATAAATAAACTATTATTTTTAATTTATGTTAAAAGTTTAAAATAATATAAAAAAAAATATATACATTAATGATTTAAAATATAAAAAAACTAAAATCTATAATAAATTAAAACATTAAACTATTAAAAAAAAATTAAACTTAGATTTCACAATACAATCAGTGCAACAGTAGGGAAAGTGTTGGATAACAAAGTGGTAAAAATAACTATTCCCACTCCATTGTGTGCAAAAGTAGGGGAAGTGATGGATAGCAGAGAAATTAAATTTAGTATTCCAACTCCAGTGAGTGCAACAGTAGGGAAAGTGTTGGATAGCGGAGGGGTAAAAATTGCTGTTCCCACTTCAGTGAGTGCAACAGTAGGGAAAGTGCTGGATAGTGGAGGGGTAAAAATTACTATTCCAACTCCAGTGAGTGCAACACCACGGAAAGTGTAGGATAGCGGAGGGGTAAAATTCACTATTCCCACTCCAGTGAGAACAAAAGTAGGGAAAGTATTGGATAGCAGAGGGGAAAAAATTACTATTCCTGCTCCAAAGACAGCAACAGGAAGGAAAGTGTTGGATAGCAGAGGGGTAAAAATTACTATTCCCAATCCACTGAATGCAACAGTAGGATAAGTGTTGAATAGCGGAGGGGTAAAAAATGTTATTCCCACTCCGGTGAGTGCAACAGTAGGGAAAGTGTTGGATAGCGGAGGGGTAAAAATTACTATTCTCACTCCAGACAGTGCAACAGTAGGGAAAGTGTTGGATAGCAGAGAGGTAAAAATTACTATTCCAACTCCAATGAGTGCAAAAGTAGGGAAAGTGTTGGATAGCGGAGGGGCAAAAATTACTATTCCCACTCCAAAGAGAGCAACAGTAGGGAAGGTGTTGGATAGTAAAAATTACTATTCCCACTCCGGTGAGTGCAACAGTAGGGAAAGTGTTGGATAGCTGAGGGGTAAAAATTACTATTCCCACTCTAGAGAGTGCACCAGTAGGGAAAGTGTTGGATAGCGGAGAGGTGAAAATAACTATTCCAACTTCAGTGAGTGCAACAGTAGGGAAAGTACTGGATAGTGGAAAGATAAAAATTACTATTCCCACTGCAGTGAGTGCAACGTTATGGAAAGTGTTGGATAGCGGAGAAACAAAAATTACTATTCACACTCAAACATTTAAAAAAATATATATATTAAAAAGTAAAAAACAATAGTTAAAAAATCAAAAAATCAATTATATTAAACATATAAAAAGAACACATATTATAATATTAATTGCATATAACAAAACCTAAAAATATTATATAAAATAAAATTTAAAAAAATTTAAAAATATATATATATTTTAAACTAGAAAATATTTACAAACAAAAACATTCCTTAAAACATAAATGTATTTATTTTATTTCCTACCCTAAACACCGTACCAATAACAAAACACTTCAACATTTTAAATTACATTTATTTCATAATTAACATAATTAATAATCAATTAAATAATTATTATTAATAAAAAAACTAATAAACATTAATTGACTACACACACTTTAACACTATAATATCCACAACACACACCTAAATTAAACTATAAAATAATAAAACACAATTAAAACTTATTTTTAAATTAAAAACTATCAATATTAACAACTAATATTTAAATATTTAAAATGTATTTAATACCCACACTTTACCCCTTTAAAATTAAAAGCAACACACAAAATAATAAACAATTACCCAAAATAAATATCAAATAATTAACATTAATTAATAACTATATATTAATTAATTAAAAACAAATTACTTCCCACCCTTTACTCCTATAAACACCACATCACACACATCAAATTATTTACACAATGACCATAATTAATTACCAATTAATTAATTAAAATTAGCAACCAATTATTAATTCAAGTAAAAATAAATTACATCCCACCCTTCCCACCCTTTACACCTATAAACACCACAACACACACCTACAATAAATTACACAATTACCAAAATTAATTACCAATTAATTAATTAAAATTAATTAACAACCAATTACTAATTCATAAATTAAAACTAAATTACTTCCCACCCTTTACACCTATAAACACCACAACACACACCTAAAATTAATTACACAAATACCACGATTAATTACCAATTAATTAATTAAAATTGATTAACAACCAATTATTAATAATAAATAACTTTACACATTTAACACTATATCATCTCAATTAAATAAATATTAATAAATAAAACATAATCAATAAACTTAATATAATTAAATTACTTCCCACCCTATTCCCCTATAAACCCACAATCTGCTACGGAACTAAAAATGCAAAATTCAAATAAATTAATAACTACTAAAAATGTAACACATATATTTAAAATACAAACAATTCTTTTACAAAAAAGCATACATCACATACATATAAAATATAAACTAAAATACATAACATTAATAAAAAAACAATATTTTTAACAACTATATTTTTGCAAATGATATTAAAGACTTTGATATTTTTAAAATCGATATTACTTACCTTAATTCGATATTCTTGACCACGATATTCTTGCTGTCGATATTTCTGACCCATGATATTAATGACTCGATATTTGTGCAACTCAATATTTTTTACTCGCTATTCTGTCTCTGAACCTCTCAAACAACCTCCTCACTTTCAACCACCTTACTCATATTCAGTTCTTCTGTATAAATTTTTGTTATGCTACAGATTAATACACGTACCTGTTAAATGTGTTTGTGAGTACTTTTCTTTCTCAGTACCAGGTTTTAAACTTGCCTCAAGAAAGCACACACAAACCGAGCAGAAGAATGGTAAACCACTCTTATACTAGACAAACATTATTGACACCCTATTCAACTTTGCTTTCAAGGTTACAGAGGCTGCAAACAAATAGAAACACTGTTTTCATTTAATTTCATTTCCTTACTAATCATACAGTAATTGTAAGTGGTCACATTTCTTAATTCTTCATTTGACTCTTCTAAAAAGAGCCCAGTTCAGTAGAGATTTTAGGTGGGATTCTCAGATCCACGAAGAAATCCGCAGTGGTCAGCGCTGCCCCAGTGAAACCTCATGGTGGATCCGCGGATCCACGCAGCAAACCAAAATCTTTTTTTAAACACTATTCCTAAACACCACCACTATAGGGGCGGGCGGAGTTCGAGAAGTTTCACTCCGTGGAATTCCGCAGAGTGACCAAAAAACTCTGTGGAATTCCGTGGAGTTCTGCATGCAGACGAAGTCGGCTACCCCTAGAAAGAGGCTTTGTGGAGGATGCATAGAATGCAAGCCAACCTGCGCAGGTTACTCCCCTTTTTAGATTGCAGACACCAACAGTGTAGAAGAACCTTATTTTAGTGCTTGTTCATGAGAACCAGGTGACCTGAGTTAACAATAACATGACAGTGGGTGCATCTCAGACTGCACCCACCTTGAGGGGGAAAGGGGGCGTTCAGCTCCCTCAAAGCTAGTGTATCTACACATGCACACCAACCACTGCTCTCGGTCTGTGTGACATGCAGATGCAATGGGAGAAGCATCCCTGTGCTGTGCATCACAGTGGGTACAACTGTTCCTCTGAGTGCACAGAACGGTCTTCTACCTGCCCACAACCAGAGGAATGTAAAAACTGAAAGAACAGGTTCCTAAATAATTCCAGGTAACTAACCCGACTGAAGGCATTCGGAAAGGCAGGTCGAAAAAGGGCGCACTGTGGCCACGTATTGAGCTCGTCGGACGCCTGAACTCACTGGGAAAATCCATGCCGCTGATGGACTAATATAATGGCAGCCTTAATAATCCATTAATCTTCTGAAATAATACAGTGTGTGCCACCGAAGCACAGCTCTGAGCAGCAATAGCGCAAAAGGGCACCTTATTATTTTTTTTGGGCACTTTCCCTGCAAATCACAATTTCCTGTCATGAAGTTAACAAACTCTCCACTACAAAAGCCTGCAGTAAAAGCTGACACTGCACACATGGAGTGATTCTGTGCTCACTGCTCAGGCTCCGTTTTGCTCCCCTTCTGATCCATTACCTTGTGCAGTCAGAGCGTGCCTCCCATCTGATGCAACCACAGCACCCTCCTCTCCACCCCCACCACTTCCACAGCAGACCTCCTTCCACAGCACCATCAAATGTGGCCCCTCATTCTTGTACCCCCCTTGGTGCTCTTCAAAACGACCCCATGCTGGGTTCATGCGGTGGTTGTGGGGCACAGAAGTCTCGGCGCTGCCTGGCAGATTTGCAGTGCTTACTGACAGCGCCAATTAACTGGTGAGTGACCCAACGCAACCCCAAGTCCCAGCGCAGGTGCGAGCACCCTTCCGTATTGTGCACTACAGACTGCGCAAGAGATAGGCCGCATCACGGCCACTGTCATGCTAGGAGCAGGTATATCACCGGGGGGGTACCCGTAAAACTCTGCTACATGGCGGAAGCAGAGTTTTACCGCCCACCCTTACACCACTTACACTCCACTGCCTACAAATCCCTAAATTTAGACTCAAACAATATTTAAATATTATTGCTTTATAAACAATGTCTCCTCACATTGACATTCTAGACTTTTTTTGTTCCCTTCCCCCATACTCCTGTAGCTCTGTTTCCATGGTGACCTAAATTGTAATATTCTTTGCTAGCAGTAGGTCACAAGTTCACAACAGTTTCTACAGAAGCATGCTTACTCCTAAACTGACGACAGCAGGTGTGGTTGACTGTATGCCTTCAAACATATCCCACATAGCCAATCAGACATATACTTACTTTAAATGTATACCACAACCTATTTTTAAACAGTTCCATAATTACTAGGGGTGGGCGGAATTTGCGTAGTCGCGCTACGCAAAGCTCCGCGAAACGGTAAAAAATCTCCGCGAGCATGCAAAAGTTCCGCGAATAGGCGGAATTGCTTGTTCCGCCCGTTCGCGATGCTTTTTTCCTGTTCGCGAACGCTGTTTGCGTGCTCGGAAAGAAATATCTCGCGAACACGCATGCTGA
This sequence comes from Calotriton arnoldi, assembly GCA_963921515.1. Taxonomy (NCBI): domain Eukaryota; kingdom Metazoa; phylum Chordata; class Amphibia; order Caudata; family Salamandridae; genus Calotriton; species Calotriton arnoldi. Next base: position 348,389 of record CAWUFW010010199.1, on the reverse strand, counting down.
AAGCGCGAACAAGCAAAAAATTCCGCGAAGCCGCGGATCGCGGAATTTTTGGTAATTCCGCGTTCTCCGCGGAACGCAAAATTACCCAAATTCTGCAAATTCCGCGAGCGGAACGGAATTTACCGCCCAGGCCTAATAATTACAGCAATCAATCAAATGTGGTCTTTTTAAATTTTACTTGCTAGGGTCTCTTTTAACTGACTTTATTTTGAAAACTGCCTCATTCAGCTGCAGCCTTTCTTCAACCTTCTCCTGTGTGTTATTGCTCCATCCTTCAAAATGATTAGGGTGTGGATTGTAGGTCATAGCTTTGTGTTCTGGGTGAGACAGTTTGCTAGAAAGAGTGGGATTCACAGAGACCTGGGCTTGCCTAATGTGGATATTAGTTGGTTTGGCCAGAGAGGGTTGAAGTGGCAACAATTGCTTTCATTGGTTGAAAGTATTATGGGTTCCCAACATCTAGACCTCATAAATGTGCACTGTGGTGGCAATGACCCAGGCACAGTGACTGGGATAGGACTGGAAATCCTAATGAAGAATACCTTTAAACAATTAATGCAACTTTTCCCTCACACTGCCTTGCTGTTTTCTAACATATGCCAGAGGCAGAAAGGAAAGTGGTCATCTGACATTTGTCCACAGATAAAGAAAGCCAGGAAAAGTGTTAATAAAACTGTTTCAGCTTTCCTTAGAGACCATAACATAGGCTCTGCCTACAATATTAACCTGTGCTTCAACATGCATGGAATATACAGGAGAGGTGTTCACTTCACGGACGAAGGCAACAGACTATTTCTGAGCAACTTGAAACTCTGCAATCACTCGTATATGTAGTCATCATATACACACAATGAACACAACAGCTCTTCTAAGAGCCACCCTATGTCCCAAATAGTTGTTATTTTAACTGTAAATCCTTTTTTTGTTAATGTATCGAATCTGCAGAACCATTGCGGAGCCGCAAACCAAAAGCCCACATTCAATGCAAAACAGCAAATTTAATATTTCTAGTAGACAGTTGTCAATGGATCTCACAGTGGGCATAACAGAGTCTACATGGGTATTATTTTAGGTGCATAAGTGTCTCAATGCATATCTTACCTGTTGTAGCAGTGGCTGTATGAGTATACCACTAGGTGTGAGACTCTGTACATCAGTATCTGAGTGGCTATGAAAGTGTCTATATAGGTTGGAAAACAGCCCTCTCTCTGGTCACAGCATTGGTGGCCTGTGGAACATGGGCCTACCCCGGCACCGAAAGCAAAGGTGAAGAATCTGGGAGTATGGTTTGATGAAAATCTGTCCTTCTCTGAGCAAATTACCACTGTGGCCGGAGCCTGCTTTGGCATCCTTAAAATGCTACGCAAAATTCTGGACCTTCTCCCCCTTGATGCTAAAAGAACTATTGTACAGGCTCTTGTTACATCTCGCCTTGATTACTGCAATATTCTGTATTTAGGGGTGACAGCTAGAAATTTGAACCTCTTGCAGAAGGTCCAAAATGCTGCAGCCCGGCTGATCTTGAACATCCCTAGGCGGGTTTCAGTGGGGGAAGCTTTGAAGAAACTTCATTGGCTCCCAATTCAGGCCAGAGTCACTTTCAAGGCCTTATGCTTTGGTCACAGGATCCTTAGTCAGAAGGGGACGCGCTTCCTGCTCCCCCTTCTTACAGCTTATCGGCCCCCATGGGATCTGAGATCGCTTGGCTCTGCCAGGGTGATTGTGCCCAGGGTGCGGAAGGTTCGAGCTGGAGGGAGATCTTTTGGCTTCCTGGCTGCTAAGGCATGGAATGACCTCCCTATGGATCTTAGGACCTGCGAGTCGGAGTCTCTGTTCTGGAAAAACCTAAAAACTTGGCTTTTCCGACTCCTGTCTGGTGGACGGAAGTAATATTTCTGCTTTTTATTATTCTGTCAGACTTCTGCGCAGGAAGGCTTCTAGGTCTGAATTGTTGCGGGGTTTTCATTGATGTTCTAGCGCGGGGACACTCCGTTGGAGTAACCAGGCGCTTTACAAGCTAGCTAATAATAATAATATAGGTGTAACTCTGGGTGTGATGGTGTCTGTATGGATATTTGAAAGGGTGTAACAGTGTATGTATTATATTTAAATGGGAATGTGAGTGGCAGAAAAAGTGTTTATATAGGTGTATTTGTGGATGTCAAAGTCTCTGTGTGGGTTTGTGAATGAGTGTGACAGTGTCTGCATGGGTATAACAGTGGATGTGAGAGGGTCTGTATGAGTATATGAGTGGGTGTGAAAGTCTCTGGATGTAGGTGTGGATGTAAGAGTCTCTGTATGGTTTTGTGAAAGGGTATAACAGTGTCTGAAAAATATGTGCATGGTTGTGACAGAGACTGTATTGGTATGTGAGTGGGTATAAAACTGTCCATATAGATGTAAGTGAGGGTGTGAGAGTCTCTGTATGGGTTTGTGAATGAGTGCAACAATGTCTGCATAGCTGTAAGACCAGGTGTGAGAGTCTCTGTATGGTTTTGTGAATGGGTGTAACAGTGTCTGCATAGGTGTAGGAGTGGGTGTGAGAAGTTCTGTACTGATATGTGTGTGGGTGTAAAAGTGTCTGTATAGGTATAAGAGTGGGTATAAGAGGGTCTGCATGGCTAGGTGAGTGGGTGTGAAAGTCTATGTATGGATGTAAGTGTGTATGTGAAAGTCTCTGTATGGGTTTGTGAAAGGGTCTAACAGTGTCTGTATGATATGTGAATGGGTGTGACAGTGTTTGTATGAGCATGTGAATGGGTGTAAAAGTGTCTATATAGATATAACTCTGGGTGTGTGAGTCTCTGTATGGGTTTGTGAATGGGTCTAACAGTGTCCGTATGATATGTGAATGGGTGTGACAGTGTTTGTATGAGCATGTGAATGGGTGTAAAAGTGTCTATATAGATATAACTCTGGGTGTGTGAGTCTCTGTATGGGTTTGTGTAATGGTGTGACAGTGTCTCTATGCGTGTAAGACTGGATTAGAGAGTGTATGGGCATGTGAGTGGGTGTGTCAGTATCTTTATGGGTATGTGAGTAGCTATTAAAGGAAGAGAGAGTATAAAATATATATTTTTTTTTTCCAGCAGTGCTAAATCAGTGGATCCCCACGGAGCTACATTGGGGCCACGCCGAGCCCTGCAAGGGAGCCATGGATTTCACAAGTGGGCCAAAAAATATGTTTCCTAATTTCTGACCCCAGGATACATGTTTAGCCCTATTTTACAACATGTACAAGGGGTCAGGAAACAGCTCACTTGACCACTTCATTCGATTTGTAAACACATTTTCAAACCAGGGACCATTTGCCCAACAAACAAAGTGGCAGCTGCAACTTTTCTGTGAAGGTGCAGCTAGCCAATTGAGACTTTGCTGTCACACGTGAATCCACGGATACCCCGTTGCTGGATCCGCGGAGGATCCACATCCCTATATATATATGAATTTGTTTTCCAATTAATATCTCCCAAACTACTAAACAGATCTACACCAAATGACAAAAAGCATGATCTGCAGACCAAAACTTAGCTTTCTGCCTAATGAGGTGTAATTCTGTCCAGCTGTAGGCTTGTTGAAATGTCCTATAGAAATTAACATGGGGAAAATACGTTTGGGTACCCCCTTTTTCCTAGCCCCCACTTGATGGGCCACCACAAAACTTTCCAGACACAAGCTAACTTGAGTGTCAAATTTTTGGGGAACATTTCGGGAAGATTCATCACCCGGCACCAAAGATATAAGTCAAAAAATGCTTTTCCTATGGAAACTAGGTCCTAACTATAACTACCGCCAGTAGGTAGTTATAGTTAGGACCTAGTTTCCCTAGGAAAAGCATTTTTTGACTTGGCTATAACTTTGGTGTCGTTTGACCAATCTGCATGAAATTTTGCCCAAACAATGTCACGGTGGGTACCATTGATTGGGAAAGTTTGAGGGTAATCCGTGCAGTTGGGACCGAGAATTTGGGGCACGAAATAAGGTTGCGTTTACAATGTTAATTGCCATAGGAACCTTTAGTCACCTCTACAGCCCGAACTGCTGAAGGACTTACACCAAATTTGGCAGGGAGGTAGATGTCGGTTCAAGGAAGTGCCTTTTGCTTATTTGGTATAAATCCGTTCAGTAGTGTTTGAGAAATGTAAGTTTAAAATTATAGTGATACCTCTGGCCGCGGATATTTCAAGAAGGTTTTGCAATGAATCGCGAATGCACGTGCCAACAGGAATGCTCTGATTGGCTGAACAGAGCCTGAACAGAAAGTTGCGGCCACCATTTTATTGCTCGGGAACGGTTCCCAGGACTGAAAATCTGTGTGAAAGCCCACATAAGGGGTCAGGATGGAGATGCTCTGACCCCATGGTTGAGAAATGGAGGTGTTAGTGATAGAAGGTATATGTCCAAAATTGATTTTTTTAATCGCGTGCGATAGTCACGACGATGACGCGACTGCCAGCGCAGGCCCCCCGTGTACCATCGCGGAGACATTGCGATTATCAACGTCATCGCGAATATTAGTGAAAATATTTAATATCAATGTCAATGAATCATTAGTTTGCATTGCTATAGAGATATTGATAAATGTTTTTTATAGAGTCAATTATATAGTGAGTTATCTACTGTGATGGTTAGAATTAATTATATAGTTACAATTTTTTTATGTTGTGGTGGCTATTGAATGCCTGCTTTTGCTTTCCGCTTCCGCAACCGTACCCATGGGGATCGCGATGACCGACATCATCGTGATCTCCAGCCTCACCACGAAAATGGAAAATAGGTTTTAGAGATGGTGTTCAAGAAATACAGTAGAAAAACATGAGTTTGAAGTGCACAGTAATAAACCTCTAGTGTGTAGAATACTGTAATGTGTGTGCATATATATGTTTTCACTTTATGGGAAAGGCACGATTGTCGTGGTTAACAACATCATCGCAACTTCTCAAATAACCGCGAAAACAAGAAATAGGTCTGAAAGATGGGTTTTAAAGAAACTTAGTACAAAAATTTGAGTTTAAACATGCTTTGAAAGAAGTATGAATATAGTAATGTGTGCAGGGCAATGTTCAGAATTGATTTTTTTACATATTATTTTTGGATGTGTTGGTGGCCATTGAATGTCTGCTTTTGTTTTCCGTTTTCGCGACGTGTCTGCGGGGGTCACGATGTTGTTGCGAAGATCCCCAAATACTAAAGAAAAAAAAACCTTTAGAAAAAAACTTCACAATATTTCGGGTACTAGGGTGGCTCTGACATGAGCCGTTGTGCTGATTGTGTGTATTTAGCTGCTATCCATAAGACCGTACGAAGTTTCAGGTTACTTGGAAGCACCCTGTTGCCTTCATCTGTAAAGTGCACTCCATCATTTCTATAAATTTCATGCATGTCAAAACACAGATTGTTGTTATAGATACAGTCCATGCGATGGTCTCTGAGGAATGCAGAAATAGTTTTAATTGATTTGACCACTTCCATTTCTGTCTTTAGCATATATTAGAGTACAGCAAGACAGTGTGAGGGAAAAGCGACATCAGATCTACTAAGGTTTCTTTCACTAGGATTTCCATCCCTACCCTAGTCAATGTGCCTAGGTCATTGCCACCACAGTGCACAATCATGAGGTGAGGAGCTTGGGAATCCAGAATGGATTTAACCAAAGCCAACAACTGTTGATACTTTAACCCTCTCTGGCCAAACCAAGTAATCTGCACATTTGGCAAACCCAAGTTCCTGTCTGCAGCCTCTTTAGCCCAATAGATATAGCTGTGGCCCATAATCCATACTCTTAGCATTTTAAAGTGAAGGAGCAATAGAAGTCAGGAAAAGGCTGGAGCAGAATGTGGTAGTTTTCCAAAGGAAAATAAGTTAAAATGGAGGTGTTTAACCCCTTGCCCGCGATCGGAATTCCACTCGTGTGCTGGACATTCCGATCGCGAGTGTGGTCGTGACGAGCTCAGCTCGTCATGCGCACAGCAGCTACACGTCGCAGCATGACGAGCTGAGCTCGTCACGCGCATCGCAAGGGGTTAAAAATATATATATATATACATATATATATATATGTATGTGTGTGTGTATATACATATATGTGTGTGTGTGTATATATATATATATATATATATTACCTACTGGCGGTCGCCAGTAGGTAGTTATAGTTAGGACCTATTTTCCATAGGAAATTCACAACATTCTATTTCCAAAAACTTTGGCGCCGGTTGATGAATCTTCGCGAAATTTTCAAAATGCGTGGGGCGCTCCGGTCTGCTCCTATCCTGAAAGTTTCGGGGTGATTCGGCAAGCGGGGCCGAGAAAAAGGGGGTCCCAAAACGTGTTTTCCCCATGCAATTTTCCATAGAAACTTTAGACACGGCTACAGCCCGAACTGCTGAACGGAATTACACCAAATTTGGCAAAGAGGTAGTTCTGGGTTCAGAAAGAACCCTTTTTGTTAAATGGTGTAAATCGGTTCAGTAGTTCCTGAGAAATTTGAAAAAGAAAACATATCGATATCTGGGCGGAGCCTAACCACACATGTCATCGTGAGATCTGATTGGCTGTCAGCACTTCATCCTGGAATTGCTGGCAGCCATCTTGGGACCAATATAAATGATAGTACCCCATTGAAATGCATTGTAGTGAATCGAAGATTTTGAGGGTTACCAAAAGGAGAACTATAAAGGGTGATAACAGACTTTAGTTAAATTAGAATTCATTTGTTGATGGTACCATACTAATTTCAGGAATTGTGGTGTGTTCTAAGGTGATTTTACCCTGTGAAAAACCTTCTGCTGGGATATCATGAATCATGTTTGAGAGAAAACTATTTTCACATGCTTGTCCCATACAGTTTTGGAAGGTGCTCCAGAAGCTAAAATGAGAGAATATTTTCTGTAAATTCACATTATCTTTCTCAGTCATGTGAGAATGAAGTCTGACATTCTCAGTAAAACATGTACATCCAACAAGGGCAGAGACTGTCAGTTGATTCCTTTGTGTTCTACTGCAGCTTCCCAGAGTGTTCTAAAGAACAACTAGAGCACTAACAGTCTTACTTATGACAAAATTATGGCACACCTGAAGCCATCTTGATTGGAATAAACTGGTAACTCTTAAAACATTTAATTTAAAAAGGAACAAAATGAGGGGGTTCATTTTGTCATAGAAATTATGGTTAGTGCTGTAGAAAGAAAAATTAGGACATGTTTTAAGCGAGATCTCAAATATCTTCCTGTTATATTTCAACAGGAGCAGCCTGTCAGTTGATGCCTTTGTGTTCTACTGCAGCTTCCCAGAGTGTTCTAAAGAACAACTAGAGCGCTAACAGTCTTACTTATGACAAAAGTATGGCACACCTGAAGCCATCTTGATTGGAATAAACTGGTAACACTTAAAACATTTAAATTAAAAAGGAACAAAATGAGGGGTTCATTTTGCCATAGAAATTATGGTTGGTGCTGTAGAAAGAAAAATTAGGACATGTTTTAAGTGAGATCTCAAATATCTTCCTGTTATATTTGAACAGGAGCAGCCTGTCAGTTGATGCCTTTGTGTTCTACTGCAGCTTCCCAGAGTGTTCTAAAGAACAACTAGAGCGCTAACAGTCTTACTTATGACAAAAGTATGGCACACCTGAAGCCATCTTGATTGGAATAAACTGGTAACACTTAAAACATTTAATTTAAAAAGGAACAAAATGAGGGGGTTCATTTTGCCATAGAAATTATGGTTAGTGCTGTAGAAAGAAAAATTAGGACATGTTTTAAGTGAGATCTCAAATATCTTCATGTTATATTTCAACAGGAGCAGCCTGTCAGTTGATGCCTTTGTGTTCTACTGCAGCTTCCCAGAGTGTTCTAAAGAACAACTAGAGTGCTAACAGCCTTACTTATGACAAACGTATGGCACACCTGAAGCCATCTTGATTGGAATAAACTGGTAACACTTAAAACATTTAATTTAAAAAGGAACAAAATGATGGGGTTCATTTTGTCATAGAAATTATGGTTAGTGCTGTAGAAAGAAAAATTAGGACATGTTTCAAGTGTGATCTCAAATATCTTCCTGTTATATTTCAACAGGAGCAGCCTGTCAGTTGATGTCTTTGTGTTCTACTGCAGCTTCCCAGAGTGTTCTAAAGAACAACTAGAGCGCTAACAGTCTTACTTATGACAAAATTATGGCACACCTGAAGCCATCTTGATTGGAATAAACTGGTAACTCTTAAAACATTTAATTTAACAAGGAACAAAATGAGGGGGTTCATTTTGTCATAGAAATTATGGTTAGTGCTGCAGAAAGAAAATTTAGGGCATGTTTTAAGTGCGATCTCAAATTCTCTTCTATTTCATTAGAAAATTCTGACATGCAGACTGAAACAATCACTTTCAATACCAGCAGTAGACTTCCAGTTAACTCCCTGGTGAGCAGTAGCTTTACTACAGTGATCTAATGAACAACTAGACGGCTAACATTCAGAATTTATGGCAAATGTGTGACACATCTGAATGCCTTCTTGATGGAATCAATGTAAAAAACTGAAAGCATTTCCTACTGAGGAGACTGCAGTAAATGACGAAATTAGGAACTTCATAACAAATAAGTCTCCCAAGATGGCCACCAGAGAAAAAAGAGCCCAAATGTAGCACAAATATCACCCAGATGTAGCCCACATATAGCCCAATGACAGAAGTGTGCAAAACACTTTTTATTTTTATTTTTTCTGCAGTTTTATATAGTGCAAACTGGTCAGGTATTGGAGCGTTACATCTTACTTGGACCCCTTATTGCGTATTTTGCACGAAGTACATGAGATTGATCTTGCGAAACATTGAACTTTACGATTCTGTTAACCTGAAGTTGCTCTGAACCGGGCTTTGTAACACCCGTTTTTACCTACTGGTTTTAATTAATTCTCACTGTATTGTATTAGGAAAGAGGATTTACTGTTTTTATGTACACTTTTATGATCTATGTTTCTAAATCAGATCAAATAAAGTTTAATGAATTCTATGGCAGGACGGAGGCGAGGATTATGCATATCTTTCCTCACTTTATTTGCATAGCAGTTCAAAGAAAACGTAACACAACAATCATTAAACAAAAGACTACACAACCCATGAACCATTAGGGGGGTAGTCTCCAAGGCAACTGTAGTCCAATCATATCACAGTCCATCGTATATAATATCGTGACATCCCTTCCGCTTCCTCTTTCTTCACTGCTCGTCAGTTATGTGCATTCCTTACATTCTTGGCTTAATCTGACGTTGTTGCTGTTTGTATAGCGGTTTCTTGTGCACGTTACTAGCATTATTGCCTTGGTATTGTTTCATATTCCCTGCGCAGCAGGCTCTTGCCCGAGCACGTTCTCCCCTTCGCAGTTTCTCCCGCTGTGTGCTCTGCGCGCGGTGAGATCCTGTCAGGCGCGTCTGGTCCGAGCGAGGCAGCTCCGTCGAGCGCTCCCGCTGGTCTTTACGCGCGTTTGGGAATCCGGTCACTCCTTTAGTGTCCGCTTGATTCCAGACCAACCCTCGCCTAATTTTGACACCGCTACGTGGTGATTTCCCCACATGGCCACGTTAGTGACCAGCGCCACCTGGTGGTGGTAATTGGTATTGCGCCTCAGTCTATTCTTATAACAGCTTCGGGGAAAGCCCAGCTGTTGGAGCACCGGTGAGGGGGCTGCCTTAAGGATTTTAAGGGCATTTGTTCTGTGCTCACACCCTCTGCTATCATGTCTTCTCCAGAAGACCATTTTTACTCCTCCTACCAGGAAGTGGAGGAGGAATGGCCCCCAACTTCTCCCTCCAGCAGTGGACCAAGCCCTCTCTCTGGCTATTTCTAGGGCGCTGGCTCCTCTTAGGGATCAGGTTGATAAGCTGGCGAAAAGCATCCCTGGGGTGTTCAGTGACCCAGATCTGGTGGTGGCGGGTCCCAGTAGCTCCCAGATGGGGAACAAAAGGGCCGTTAAGCATAACGCGGGGCACTTGGAAGGATTTGATAATCTTACGGAGACCTTCCTCAAGAGTGCGCGAACGCTAAAACATGCACCCTGCCGGGAGGAGGAGGGGCCCAGAGAAAATTGCGACACTGTCACCACTATTGTAGACCCCGACGGCGGGTTTCCCTTAGAGGGAGAGGGTATATCGGAGGACGATTTCTCCTCCGATGAGGATAAGGACTCGGGGCGTCCCTGCCGTCCAGAGTCCCACTCCTCTCATTCCCCGGTTAGGGACGGGGTCCACTCAGACATGTTCAAGCCTACCCAAATTTACCATCCTAGGTCGGCGGAGTCGACACCTGACGCCAAAGTGGCAGAGTATGTGGTGGGGAAAATCCATCAACCCCTTGAAAGGGAGGTCAGGAATAGGATGAGGGGAGAATGCCCCAGGCCCTCACTGAAAGGGAAGGTGGCACACACGCCTGAAATTGATGAGAAACTATGTACCTTTTTCTCCAAGTATATGTGGGATCCCAAGAAAGGAATTGATAGGTCTTGGACGTGGTAGGGCCCTTGACCCAAATTATTCAATTGACGGAGCATTCCAAAGAGTCAGGATCCCCTTTGTCCATGGATATTGTGGCTGGTTGGGCGCACTACCCTAAACCCTAAAACACTACCCCCTCCACTACCCAAACACCACTGCACTACCCTAAACCCTAAAACACTACCCCCAGCACGACACCCTACATTACCCAAACATAACTGCACTACCCTAAACCCTAAAACACTATCACCAGCACGACTCCCTACACTACCCAAACACCACTGCACTACCCTAAACGCTAAATCTACCCACAGCACAACCCCCTACACTACACAAACACCACTGCACTACAATAAACCCTAAAAATCTACCCCCAGCATGACCCCTTCACTACACAAACACCACTGCACTGCCTTAAACCCTAAAACACTACCCCCAGCACGACCCCCTACACTACACAAACACCACTGGAATACCCTAAACCCTAAATCTACCCCCAGTATGACCCCCTACACTACACAAACACCACTGCACTACCCTAAACCCTAAAACACTACCACCAGCACGACCCCCTTCACTACCTAAACACAACTGCACTACCCTAAACCCTAAAACACTACCCCCAGCACGACCCCTTCACTACCCAAACACAACTGCACTACCCTAAACCCTAAAACACTACCCCCAGCACGACCCCTACACTACCCAAACACCACTGCACGACCCTAAACCCTAAAACACGACCCCCTACACTACACAAACACCACTGCACTACCCTAAACCCTAAAACACTAGAACCCAGCACGACCCCCTACAGTACACAAACACCACTGCACTACTCTAAACTCTAAACCACTACCCCCAGCACGACCCCCTACACTACACAAACACCACTGCACTACTGTAAACCCAAAACACTACCCCAGCACTACCCCCTATACTACCCAAACACCACTGCACTACCCTAAACCCTAAAATACTACCCCCAGCATGACCCCCTACACTACACAAACACCACTGCACTACCCTAAACCCTAAAACACTACCCCCAGCAAGACCCCCTACACTACCCAAACACCACTGCACTACCCTAAACCCTAAAACACAACCCCCAGCACGACTCCCTACACTACACAAACACCACTGGACTACCCTAACCCCTAAAACAGTACCCCCAGCACGACTCCCTACACTACCCAAACATCACTGCACTACACTAAACCCTAAATCTACCCCCAGCATGACCTCCCACACTACACAAACACCACTGCACTACCCTAAACCCTAAAACACTACCCCCAGCACGACCCCCTACACTACCCAAACACCACTGCACTACCCTACACCCTAAAACACTAACCCCAGCATGACCCCTACACTACCCAAACACCACTGCCCTACCCTATACCCTAAAACACGACTCCTACACTACACAAACACGACTGCACTACCCTAAACCCTAAAACACTACCCCCAGCATGACCCCCTACACTACACAAATACCACTGCACTACCCTAAACCCTAAAACACTACCCCTACACTACACAAACACCACTGCACTACCCTAAACCCTACAACACTACCCTCAGCATGACCCCCAACACTACACAAACACCACTGCACTACCCTAAACCCCCTACACTATACAAACACCACTGCATTACTCTAAACCCTAAAACACTACCCCCAGCATGACCCCCTCACAACACAATCACCACTGCACTACCCTAAACCCTAAATCTACCCCCAGCATGACCCCCTACACTACCCAAACACCACTGCCATACCCTAAACCCTAAAACACTACCCCCAGCATGAACCCCTACACTACCCAAACACCACTGCACTACACTAAACCCTAAAACACTACCCCCAGCACTACCCCTACACTACACAAATACCACTGCACTTCCCTAAACCCTAAAACACTACCCCAGCACTACCCCTACACTACCCAAACACCACTGCACTAACATAAACCCAAAAACACTACCCCCAGCACAACCCCTACACTACACAAACACCACTGCACTACCCTAAACCCTAAAACACTACCCCCAGCATGACTCCTACACTACCCAAACACCACTGCACTACCATAAACCCTAAAACACTACCCCCAGCATGACCCCCTACACTACACAAACACCACTGCACTACCCTAAACCCTAAAACACTACCACCAGCATGACCCCTACACTTCACATACACCACTGCACAACCCTAAACCCTAAAACACTACCCCAGCACGACCACCTACACTACCCATACACCACGTCACTACCCTAAACCCTAAAACACTACCACCAGCATGACCCCCTACACTTCTCATACACCACTGCACTACCCTAAACCCTAAAACACTACCCCCAGCACTACCCCTACACTACACAAACACCACTGCACTTTCCTAAACCCTAAAACACTACCCCAGCACTACCCCCTACACTACCCAAACACAACTGCACTAACATAAACCCAAAAACACTACCCCCAGCACAACCCCCTACACTACACAAACACCACTGCACTACCCTAAAACACTACCCCCAGCACAACCCCCTACACTCCCCAAACACCACTGCACTACCCTAAACCCTAAAACACTACCCCCAGCAGGACCCCCTACACTACACAAACACCACTGCACTACCCTAAACCCTAAAACACTACCCCCAGCATGACCCCCTACACTTCACATACACCACTGCACTACCCTAAACCCTAAAACACTACCCCAGCACGACCCCCTACACTACCCATACACCACTTCACTACCCTAAACCCTAAAACACTACCACCAGCATGACCCCCTACACTACTCAAACACCACTGCACTACCCTAAACCCTAAAACACTACCCCCAGCACGACTCCCTACACTACACAAACACCACTGGACTACCCTAAACCCTAAAACAGTACCCCCAGCACGACTCCCTACACTACCCAAACACCACTGCACTACACTAAACCCTAAATCTACCCCCAGCATGACCTCCCACACTACACAAACACCACTGCACTACCCTAAACCCTAAAACACTACCCCCAGCACGACCTCCTACACTACCCAAACACCACTGCACTACCCTAAACCCTAAAACACTAACCCCAGCATGACCCCCTACACTACCCAAACACCACTGCACTACCCTATACCCTAAAACACGACCCCCTACACTACACAAACACGACTGCACTACCCTAAACCCTAAAACACTACCCACAGCATGACCCCTACACTACACAAATACCACTGCACTACCCTAAACCTAAAACACTACCCCCTACACTACACAAACACCACTGCACTACCCCAAATCCTAAAACACTACCCCCAGCATGACCCCCTACACTACACAAACACCACTGCACTACCCTAAACCCCCCTACACTATACAAACACCACTGCATTACTCTAAACCCTAAAACACTACCCCCAGCATGACCCCCTCACAACACAATCACCACTGCACTACCCTAAACCCTAAATCTACCCCCAGCATGACCCCCTACACTACCCAAACACCACTGCCATACACTAAACCCTAAAACACTACCCCCAGCATGAACCCCTACACTACCCAAACACCACTGCACTACCCTAAACCCTAAAACACTACCCCCAGCACTACCCCCTACACTACCCAAACACCACTGCACTAACATAAACCCAAAAACACTACCCCCAGCACAACCCCCTACACTACACAAACACCACTGCACTACCCTAAACCCTAAAACACTACCCCCAGCATGACTCCCTACACTACCCAAACACCACTGCACTACCCTAAACCCTAAAACACTACCCCCAGCATGACCCCCTACACTACACAAACACCACTGCACTACCCTAAACCCTAAAACACTACCACCAGCATGACCCCCTACACTTCACATACACCACTGCACTACCCTAAACCCTAAAACACTACCCCAGCACGACCCCCTACACTACCCATACACTACTTCACTACCCTAAACCCTAAAACACTACCACCAGCATGACCCCCTACACTTCTCATACACCACTGCACTACCCTAAACCCTAAAACACTACCCCCAGCACTACCCCTACACTACACAAACACCACTGCACTTCCCTAAACCCTAAAACACTACCCCAGCACTACCCCCTACACAACCCAAACACCACTGCACTAACATAAACCCAAAAACACTACCCCCAGCACAACCCCCTACACTACACAAACACCACTGCACTACCCTAAACCCTAAAACACTATCCCCAGCATGACTCCCTACACTTCCCAAACACCACTGCACTACCCTAAACCCTAATACACTACCCCCAGCATGACCCCCTACACTACACAAACACCACTGCACTACCCTAAACCCTAAAACACTACCACCAGCATGACCCCCTACACTTCACATACACCACTGCACTACCCTAAACCCTAAAACACTACCCCAGCACGACCCCTTACACTACCAATACACCACTTCACTACCCTAAACCCTAAAACACTACCACCAGCATGACCCCCTACACTTCTCATACACCACTGCACTACCCTAAACCCTAAAACACTACACCCAGCATGACCCCCTACACTACTGCACTACCCTAAACCCTAAAACACTACCCCCAGCACGACCCCCTACACTACCCAAACACCACTGCACTACCCTAAACCCTAAAACACTACCCCCAGCACGACCCCTACACCACCCAAACACCACTGCACTACCCTAAACCCTAGAAAAGAAACCCCCACCCCATGCCCAATCCCCCTTACCTCTCACTCCTCGTGGTTCCTCTCTCCTCATGGTTCCTGCTTCACGTCGTCTCTGAGGGGCGGTGCACGTCGTTGTGAGGAAATGGAACAGCCTCTGTTTCCTTACAACGACATGGATCGTCTACATGTTTTTTAGAACGCATGGTCATTTACCATACATACCTTTACAACAAAATTCGTTGTAAAGGCATGCGTGGTAAATGACCATGCGTTCTCAAAAAATGCGTAGTAATGACTTTGTGATGTACAACGCATGCGTGGTAATGCATGCGTTGTAATGGTATCGCAAAGTAAAAAGTCGGCTGTTTACCGATCGAAGCTGGCCCCTGTTCTTCAATGAGACGTTTATTTGATTAATTAGGAGGAAGGAATGTGGTTTTTTACCGAAAAGTGCATTCCCGGCTGTTGTATTGTGAAAGTGTCCGCGTGGCCTGGTTTCACTTCCGGTGAGAGAGTGGAAGAGTCTGTTTGGATCTAAAGGAGTTCTGTTGTTGGACGGGGCCGGCGCGACATGTCATCAGAAAACATAGCTAATGGAAAGCGTCCTCCCTGAAGTGTGGAGCAGTGCCATGAGAGGTCAACGAGTGTGCGTCCCACCGCAGTATGACCGTACCGCGTGACCCATGTGCCGCCTCCAGGGTACGGGAGGCAGAAGCGGCATCGCAGGTCCTCTTGAAGACCGTTGTAGCACTAATTCTACATTTTGGTACTAGGGCATTTTAACTTCGTTGTTCCTGCCAGATACAAAGAGAAGATCCTGTGTTATTCAGTGCCCTCGTTACCTTTTTTTGTGGGTTGTGGTGCTTGTCACTTCGCTGCCCCGCCGGTGCACACGACTGGGCACCCCACCTCGTGTGCCATCTGCAGGGCCTCTGCCCTCGGATCACTGGTTTCGGTTTCTGGAGTGGCAACATAAACAGTTGCTCCCAAAGGACTAGCCTGAACACTTAGGTGAATATCCCCTGCACCAGCATTCCACAGAAATTCTTTCCTAGCTCTCCCACGTCAACGAGGACGTCATAATAGCCCGGCTCCGCTCGCGACACCGTATGACGTCACCGGAGCCATAAGAGGACCTCGTCGGCGTGCTGACGTCAGTTCCACCCATTTTTTCCGTGCCGTCAAAAAACAAACGCGCAACACGCCTAACTCTGGAACTGAACGATTTGGCTACACCCAACTGCGATGAGCTTGCCAATTTCTTCCTAGAAAAGACAAAGTCCATTGAACTCGACATCCAATCTAAGGCCCTCCCACAACCTATTGCTCATGATACTAAACTTTACTCTCAGATCAAGGTCCATTTTAGTACTCCGATGGAAATCACAAAAAACAATGCCTCTTGGCACACCTTCTCGCCCATCCCTGAACAAGGAATCTATAACACTCTTCTAGCAATCAACCCCTCCAATCACTTCTCTGACCCCCTACCTCCCTCTTTATTCAAAATGATAAAAACATCTATTCTACCCCTATGGGCAAAGATTGTAAATGCCTCTCTGAGACAAGGCTCCATACCGGACTGCCTTAAAGTAGGACAGGTCACACCTATACTAAAGAAATCTGACTCCCTCCCCTCAGATCTCAACAACTACCGCCCTATATCCAACATCCCCACTTTGGCGAAATTGCTGGAGAAACTTGTACTAATACAATTATGTAACCACATCGAGAACCACAACCTCCTAGACACACACCAATCCGGCTTCCATCAAGGTCACAGCTAAGGGTGGGCGGAATTTGCGTAGTCGCGTTACGCAAATCTCCGCGAAATTGCAAAAAATTTCCGCGAGCACGCGGAGATTCTGCGAAATCGCGGAATTGCTGGTCCCGTCCGTTCGCGATGTGTTTTTGCGTGCTCGCGGGGAAATATATCGCTAACTTGCCCATGCGGTCGCTAACGGGCGTGGCCATCTTGTTTTCACTTGTCCCGCCCGCTCGCGATGGTATTTCCTGTTCCGGGTCGCGTATTGCATGCTCCCGCCCGCTCGCGATGCTTATTTCCAGTTCCGGGTCGCGTATTGCATGCTCCCGCCCGTTCGCGATAAGGGTTTCCTGTTCGGGAATGCACATTATGTGTTTGCGACGCTTTTGCGTGCTCGGGGGAAATATCGCGCGAACTTGCCCATGCGGTCGCAACGGGCGCGGCCATCTTGTTTTTCAGTCTATTGCTATGGTTCTGGGCTTGCTTTTCAATCCTCCCTCTATCTTTTCAATCCTTTGTTTCTGTAAACTTTTTTGGGTCTTTTTTATTTATTATCTATCTCTCTATTTTCCTGATTCTATATTTTGAGTTTTTTTCTACTTTTTGTGTGTTTTTAACTACTTTTTCACACTTTTTCTATTACCTGCTTTTTCATTTCTTTTACTTACCTTTTTTTTAATTCCTACCTTTTCTTTTCCGTCCCCCGCCTACCCAGAACCATGGCAAAGGGCCACAGCCACAGGGCTCGTAGTCGGAGCCAGAGCCGCGACCGCCTTCCTTGCGGAAGGCGGCGCCAAAGAGGGGTGCAGGCACGGGCCTTATTTAATGAGTCGGAGGTGGCCGCTCTGGTTTTTTTTGTTCAGCGCCACCTCCCCTTAACCCTGGCAGCAGGCGGCAGGCCTGGGTCCGGGTACGGGCTCCGGGAGCGTCGGCAGCGGTGGGGCAAGGTGCGTCGGGCAGTGTTTCGCTGCTCTGGTGTCCGGCGCACCAATAATCAGCTGACGCACCGGTGGTCCGATATTCTGGACCGGGAGCAGGACCTGCTAGGAGTGGAGGTCCCGGGGCTTGGTGAGTAGCTATTTAATATTACTACTTTGTGTTCTGCTCTGTGTTATATATTGCGAATATATATTTTTTTCCGACCAGCAAGAATGCTGCTGCTTACATTGCAGGTAAATTACGTTTACAAATCTGTGATTGTTATGACACAGGCGCTCGGCGCTACTAATCTTACTTGTTTGCAACTTTGCGCTCGCTTGGCCTGATGATTATGTAAGAGTTTACTTTAGAGAACTTAAGTGATGTAATGCTAGAGAGAGTAGTCCTTCCTTTGTCCTCCTGCCACTAAGAAGGGATAGTGGTGGATTGATAGGTTTAGTTACTTATTAGTTGGTAATTTGTAAGTGGTGTGCGTGACGCATCCTCTGTCATGTCACGTGCTGCTGAGTGCTGCTTACCCCAGTCCTTCGCAGAACCTTTTGTAGTTTGTTTTCTGAGTGTTAATAGGCTTATATCATCACTAGCAGAACATCAGCAGCAACCAGCCAACAATTTGGTGTATGCAAAAATGTATGCATGTGTCCTCCATCTATGCATTTTTGAGGACTAAAATAAATGGAAATGCAGACTTACTGAACAATTGGCCCGTCTAGATTGGAATAGGTGGGCTAGGTCAGGTGGTAGTTAGGCTTGCTAGACGGTCCGTGAATCTCGCAATACTACCAGTCGATCAGATAGGTCAATTTTATTGCAATTGTTGTTACCAAAAAGTTTTTGGTGCGTATTTTAAAATATTTTATTTATTTCACACCAAACTTTAATTTTTGTCTCTTTTTTATGAAATCTTACATGATCAGCAGCACCCAGGGGCAAG
Organism: Calotriton arnoldi; assembly: GCA_963921515.1. Taxonomy (NCBI): domain Eukaryota; kingdom Metazoa; phylum Chordata; class Amphibia; order Caudata; family Salamandridae; genus Calotriton; species Calotriton arnoldi. Next base: position 329,556 of record CAWUFW010010199.1, on the reverse strand, counting down.
AAGACGGGGTCGCAGGCGGTGGGCGACGAACATCAACAAGATGCCTCCCAGGCACAGGACCGCTCCTCTATCGAGGGCTCTGCTGCTGGCCCCAGTAAGTCCTCCAGTGGTTAATATTATTAATTAGATTTCCCAAACTTTTCCTGCACCTTATTTTTTCCGAACTATTATTTAGGTATCCTCCTAATTCGAATTTTGACAAAATCTTCTTTGCTCTATACTATCTGTTTCTAAATTCTTGTTATCCCTGCCTCTAACTGCGTCTGCTATGACTCTCTGTACTACTACTATTAGTCTGTCTGTAGCTAAGCTTGCCCAGTTGCCCACTCTTTATTTAAAAGATTTTAAATAAAACTCATATTCACCAATAGCTATAGCCATTGAGTCCAGTCCTTTGGGTTGTCCTCTTCTACTACTTCTAGTCTTCTTATTCTTGATGCTTTTCGACAATTCCCACCAAGAAAATGCCCAACCACATTTTAGAATTTTAGATAGGATAGGACATACTACTACTGTTGTAGGGATTCTGCACATACAGAACTTTGCACAAGAAAATAGGACGTTGGTGATGGGAGGTTGGACCTTCCTCACACCTCAATCACAAGCCACCACAATCCCCTGACCAACTAGTTATAGTGTCTCATTACTCCGAAACGCCCCCCCCCAAAATACCCAATGAGTAGACAACCCAGACAACATAACACTCCCAACCTCTGTCGCAGGAGCAATGCACACCCTTTTGCTCACTCTCTCGTGTAAGTCCACACCAAATACCACCGAGTCTATGTAAGTTCAAAAGGTTTATTTTTATTTCCAACTGACAAGCTCTGTACGTTGTATAATGCAGCAGCAACAGCAAAATGCATAAGATTAAAACAATAAACATTGTTACACTTAGTTAGACTTACACGTTACTTACAAGTACAAGTCCATAGAAGCCAAAAGGCGAGATCATGATAACTGAACAGTGGTGGAAGAACCACCCTCCCCTTGGTAGGAATCTAGTTTATATAAAATTATAAATGGAGATGTGAGAATTCTGGGGAGCCCTCACCTTAGAAGAACCTAGTACTGGTTACATCATAAGGTCTGCAAAGCTCTGGTTCTTCATATAAGGGAATCTTCCGTCTGTAATGAGAAAAATGGTGCGCGTTAGTATAGTGCAAGCATTTCTCAGTCGTGCCAAAAAGTGCAGTTTTTTTATGGATAAGCAATATGGACTAACACCAGAACTCCATAACAAAGTCGGTTGTTTTTCGACCTTGTACGCAGCGCTCAGACAGTAGCACTATGAGCTCATGTGGGCTCAAAGGCGTCTTTCACAACAAGCTGCGAGGTAACTTGCGCAAAAATAAAAGACAGAGCTAAAATGGTTGCATGGCTCGGGGTAACTTAGCAAAGACTAGAATGACCCTAGGGACCATATAACACTACCAGTGTCTACTCTACTACCTGATTTATACTAGTGATGTATGTTGTATATGTATTATGTATGTATTAACTTTTTTTTCATTCTTGCTAGTCAAAAATAGGGGGAGGTGTATATGGCATCTGAAAAATGTGTAATGTTTTTTCTAGGCGTACTACCGACCACCAGTACCAGGGCCAGCGGCGAAGGTGACGCGGCCGCTGAGGGTGCAGGCGATGCGGCAGTTGGAGGAGCTGCAGGGGGTGAGCCAGCAGCAGAGGCGGGCGGGGGTAAGTTATATTCCTAATCCTTACTTATTGACATTACACTCGCTGCAAGGGTGTAATGTGTACTGTACTGTTGAGACTTAAGTAAGAAGTTGTTGTGAACGGTTGAAGAAGACACCCTTTACTTAGCATTAGCAATAGCATTAGCGACGGGAGTGTACTCAGAGTAACCAATGGCCTCTTCTATCGGACTTCAACTCAGCTGTGAAATTTTTATGGAGAAGACTAGGGGCCCGATTCTGATGCGGGTTGGAAAAGCTTCCCAACCGAATCGGTTGGGAAATGGTTTCGACCCACTCGGATCGGGAAAGTCCAACCGGCAGAGTAGGATGCATCCGGATGTTTCCATATACGATTTGGTTGAACTCCCATTGACTTCAATGGGAACATTTGTTCCTAACCGCATCAGAATTGGGAACTCGGTCGGGAAGACACGTTCCCGATCCGATTTGGAAGGAGCAAATGCCGTTAGGAGGCCTTCCTAACCGCATCAGAATCAGGCCATCGGGCGGGAAGCTTTTCCAACCCGCATCAGAATCGGGCCCAAAGTCTGATCAGATGACCTTGATGGATGGGTTGAACGAAAAGGGAAAGAAGGGTGGAAGGAGGAAGGACGGGCGAGATTTTATATTTATGACTGGCAGAGAAGGATACGTGGGATGCATGCATAGGTGTGTGATATGAATCAGATGCATGGGTGGTGGAATGCCTGAAACTACCACAAATGTTCGAGGCCGAGGTACTGGGAGGATAGATACATACCACAAATGTTACGTACTGTGCTTGCTAGTGCTACTGTGCTACTATGTGTAGAATGAATTTGTCTGACTGCTTTGCTAAGAGTATATTTTACAATAGTCTTGTTTTTTCTACTTGATATAGCGAGTGCGACTCCTTCCAAAGGGAAAGTGGACAGGAAGGAGTTGGCGGCCAAGGCCCGGCGCCGGAATCTGGAGGCCATACAGGCCGAATACCAGCGGCTGGTTCTTCTGGAGGAGGAGGAGGAGGAGGCGGCGGCGGCAGCAGCTGCAGCCTCCTCCAATGCCCCGGGCCCCAGACACCCCCCTAGAGTGTTACGGCGCCACCGCCTGTCAGCCGCCCGCCGCCACACAGCAAGAAGCACTGCTGCCCCCCCCTGTGGATGCAACTGCCGCGCGCTGAAGCACCGCGTGGCCCGCCTAGAGGAGCACATCCGTGTCCTGGAGATGCGAGCCCGCTGAGACCCCGTTTATTTATTGCCCCTTTTTTATAGCTTCTTTTGGTGGGTGGGAATCGGGCGTTCGGTTTTGGACTTTTGGACATTTGTTGGACTTTTTCGTTCCGGGACATGAACATTGGTTGGGGTTAGGGAGAGAGGTGGGTCAGGTGTTGTGGGATTTTTTTACATAGTTTATTTTTGTTAGGGTATTAAATTACATATTTAGACTTTATACGATGTGGTTAATGTTTTGTGGGTGGGGTTACTGTTTTACGTCACACGGTTTCCTTGCTGGTGCAGTGCCACAGCCAGTGTTTGATTTAAATAATTGGCTGAGTTACTAAGACACAGACAGATGCGGTACCCCTCACTGAGGGACTTGTCCTACTAGTACTGTCAGTCTCTCCTCCTAATCTATGCATTCTGCAACTGGACTCAAAGGGGTGTGTGAAATAGAATTAGTGAAAAAAATTCTGTTATTAATTATGCCTCCCCCAAACTTCTTCTCTTACCTGTGCTTGATGTTTAACTTGGGCAAGGCGATGGCTGCATGGTGATGATGGTTTTCTTTCCCAACATGCCATGGTTGTGGTGGTAGTAGTAGTAGACCCTAGCAGTTTCACTTGCAAATAAAAGAAAATGAGACAGTCAGTCGCCTGAGAGAGACTGTGGGAGGAGTAGTAGAACGAAGTACAGTACGGAACTTACTGCCAAACAATAATATGCCAAAATACAAGGAAACATAATGGTTGCGGGGATAGCCTAGTACATAGAGTTACAAACTATAGCTGTGTCGAGTCACTCGACTAGGCCTACAGTACACCGTGACTCGACACAAGCGTAACCGTTAGTGCTGTTTCGGAGGATGACAACAAATCCAATCTATGCCGGCAATTAATGTTGATGGATTAGGTTCCTTTGGTAAAAAAAAAAAAAAATCGCAAATATACTGCTCATAGGAGGGTGGGCAAGCAGAAGATCCGCGCCCTGCCTTGAAAATGCATTTATGTTGCTTTAGCCACATCCGCCCCAGCAAGCGTGTGATAAATTATTGGTGTACATTTAATTTAGTCACACCTCAATAAGTCACACAGCCCGGGGGAAGAGGGTTAGGGTTTGATGAATGGTTGGGAAGGGGGATTTGGGAAAGGTTTGACAAAGAAAAACAGTACGCATGGACAACAACAAAACACAATCTTGGCAGACAACCATATCCATAAATCAGTTAAGGGAGAAAAAGGAAATGCATGCATGATGATGATAACTTGATGGTTAATGATAGTACTTACTAACTACTACTACTAGACAATTAGACAGTACAGGGCAGCAGTATATTATGCAATTTGCCTTGCCTGTCTGCCCTCAGAGAGACCTGAATTACATTCAGTTTCTGTTGTGTTGTACCGGCCCGGGCTTAAAGATAGCAAAGAAAAGCCAAAAATTGCTGTAGGGATGAATTGAATTATAAGCAGAGAGCAAACATAACAACAACAACACACAGTAGTAATGATTGAAGACCAAAAATGAATCAAATTTAAAAGTTGATACTGTTACTGTATGTTATCCTGGTTAAAATGTGGAGTTGCATCTCGGCATTCGTCTTGGTCCTCCCTTCCATGGACGCTCCGGCCATCAATCTTGGGTGACGCCACTGCCTGCCTGATGTAGATTCATTGGTAAGGTAAGTGAGAGTAGTTTTTCCCAGTGTAGCACAGGGTAAGGGCCGGCCTGTAATTGCAGATGGGAAAACAAAAGGGATATTGAAAAATCAAGTAGAAAAAAATGCCTAAATTACGGTGGAGTGCAACAAGAACAATTTCAGAGGCGGCATGGATTTGGATACATCATGTCTACTCTAGTCTGTTTCCAGCATTAACCTCCAAAAACAACAGGACAGAGCAGGCCCACGGCACCCGTGACACATCCTCCATTTAGCGGACATTTTTTGACAGAGGCAGACAAAGCAGATATACAGCAACATAGCATTTTACAAATTAAGTGACTAAATCAATGCCCCGCTCTCAGTCATACCACCACACTAGACTCCACCACTACACAGACATGTAGGTCTGCAGTGGTTGTTGTTGACTTGGTTACCTTTTAATGCACTCATGAAAAGCACTGAGTTATTCCATCAATCATCTCTGATCGTACTGAGTGACTGCGAAGAGATAATGTAACTGTGGTCATCATCATGGTGTGTTGTCCAACTGGACTACCCTAAACCCTAAAACAGTACCCCCAGCACGACTCCCTACACTACCCAAACACCACTGCACTACACTAAATCCTAAATCTACCCCCAGCATGACCTCCCACACTACACAAACACCACTGCACTACCCTAAACCCTAAAACACTACCCCCAGCACGACCCCCTACACTACCCAAACACCACTGCACTACCCTAAACCCTAAAACACTACCCCCAGCATGACCCCCTACACTACCCAAACACCACTTCACTACCCTAAACCCTAATACACTACCACCAGCATGACCCACTACACTTCTCATACACCACTGCACTACCCTATACCCTAAAACACGACCCCCTACACTACACAAACACGACTGCACTACCCTAAACCCTAAAACACTACCCACAGCATGACTCCCTACACTACACAAATACCACTGCACTACCCTAAACCCTAAAACACTACCCCCTACACTACACAAACACCACTGCACTACCCTAAACCCTAAAACACTACCCCCAGCATGACCCCCTACACTACACAAAAACCACTGCACTACCCTAAACCCCCCTACACTATACAAACACCACTGCATTACTCTAAACCCTAAAACACTACCCCCAGCATGACCCCCTCACAACACAATCACCACTGCACTACCCTAAACCCTAAATCTACCCCCAGCATGACCCCCTACACTACCCAAACACCACTGCCATACCCTAAACCCTAAAACACTACCCCCAGCATGAACCCCTACACTACCCAAACACCACTGCACTACCCTAAACCCTAAAACACTACCCCCAGCACTACCCCTACACTACACAAACACCACTGCACTTCCCTAAACCCTAAAACACTACCCCAGCACTACCCCCTACACTACCCAAACACCACTGCACTAACATAAACCCAAAAACACTACCCCCAGCACAACCCCCTACACTACATAAACACCACTGCACTACCCTAAACCCTAAAACACTACCCCCAGCATGACTCCCTACACTACCCAAACACCACTGCACTACCCTAAACCCTAAAACACTACCCCCAGCATGACCCCCTACACTACACAAACACCACTGCACTACCCTAAACCCTAAAACACTACCACCAGCATGACCCCCTACACTTCACATACACCACTGCACTACCCTAAACCCTAAAACACTACCCCTGCACGACCCCCTACACTACCCATACACCACTTCACTACCCTAAACCCTAAAACACTACCACCAGCATGACCCACTACACTTCTCATACACCACTGCACTACCCTAAACCCTAAAACACTACCCCCAGCACTACCCCTACACTACACAAACACCACTGCACTTCCCTAAACCCTAAAACACTACCCCAGCACTACCCCCTACACTACCCAAACACCACTGCACTAACATAAACCCAAAAACACTACCCCCAGCACGACCCCCTACACTACACAAACACCACTGCACTACCCTAAACCCTAAAACACTACCCCCAGCATGACTCCCTACACTCCCCAAACACCACTGCACTACCCTAAACCCTAAAACACTACCCCCAGCATGACCCCCTACACTACACAAACACCACTGCACTACCCTAAACCCTAAAACACTACCACCAGCATGACCCCCTACACTTCACATACACCACTGCACTACCCTAAACCCTAAAACACTACCCCAGCACGACCCCTTACACTACCCATACACCACTTCACTACCCTAAACCCTAAAACACTACCACCAGCATGACCCCCTACACTTCTCATACACCACTGCACTACCCTAAACCCTAAAACACTACCCCCAGCATGACCCCCTACACTACTGCACTACCCTAAACCCTAAAACACTACCCCCAGCACGACCCCCTACACTACCCAAACACCACTGCACTACCCTAAACCCTAAAACACTACCCCCAGCACGAGCCCCTACACCACCCAAACACCACTGCACTACCCTAAACCCTAGAAAAGAAACCCCCACCCCATGCCCAATCCCCCTTACCTCTCACTCCTCGTGGTTCCTGCTTCACGTCGTCTCTGAGGGGCGGTGCACGTCGTTGTGAGGAAATGGAACAGCCTCTGTTTCCTTATAACGACATGGATCGTCTACATGTTTTTTAGAACGCATGGTCATTTACCATACATACCTTTACAACAAAATTCGTTGTAAAGGCATGCGTGGTAAATGACCATAAGTTCTAAAAAAATGCGTAGTAATGACTTTGTGATGTACAACGCATGCGTGGTAATGCATGCGTTGTAATGGTATCGCAAAGTAAAAAAGTCGGCTGTTTACCGATCGAAGCTGGCCCCTGTTATTCAATGAGACGTTTATTTGATTAATTAGGAGGAAGGAATGTGGTTTTTTTACCGAAAAGTGCATTCCCGGCTGTTGTATTGTGAAAGTGTCCGCGTGGCCTGGTTTCACTTCCGGTGAGAGAGTGGAAGAGTCTGTTTGGATCTAAAGGAGTTCTGTTGTTGGACGGGGCCGGCGCGACATGTCATCAGAAAACATAGCTAATGGAAAGCGTCCTCCCTGAAGTGTGGAGCAGTGCCATGAGAGGTCAACGAGTGTGCGTCCCACCACAGTATGACCGTACCGCGTGACCCATGTGCCGCCTCCAGGGTACGGGAGGCAGAAGCGGCATCGTAGGTCCTCTTGAAGACCGTTGTAGCACTAATTCTACATTTTGGTACTAGGGCATTTTAACTTCGTTGTTCCTGCCAGATACAAAGAGAAGATCCTGTGTTATTCAGTGCCCTCGTTACCTTTTTGTGGGTTGTGGTGCTTGTCACTTCGCTGCCCCGCCGGTGCACACGACTGGGCACCCCACCTCGTGTGCCATCTGCAGGGCCTCTGCCCTCGGATCACTGGTTTCGGTTTCTGGAGTGGCAACATAAACAGTTGCTCCCAAAGGACTAGCCTGAACACTTAGGTGAATATCCCCTGCACCAGCATTCCACGGAAATTCTTTCCTAGCTCTCCCACGTCAACGAGGACGTCATAATAGCACGGCTCCGCTCGCGACACCGTATGACGTCACCGGAGCCATAAGAGGACCTCGTCGGCGTGCTGACGTCAGTTCCACCCATTTTTTCTGTGCCGTCAAACAACAAACGCGCAACACGCCTAACTCTATGGAACTGAACGATTTGGCTACACCCAACTGCGATGAGCTTGCCAATTTCTTCCTAGAAAAGACAAAGTCCATTGAACTCGACATCCAATCTAAGGCCCTCCCACAACCTATTGCTCATGATACTAAACTTTACTCTCAGATCAAGGTCCATTTTAGTACTCCGATGGAAATCACAAAAAACAATGCCTCTTGGCACACCTTCTCGCCCATCCGTGAACAAGGAATCTATAACACTCTTCTAGCAATCAACCCCTCCAATCACTTCTCTGACCCCCTACCTCCCTCTTTATTCAAAATGATAAAAACATCTATTCTACCCCTATGGGCAAAGATTGTAAATGCCTCTCTGAGACAAGGCTCCATACCGGACTGTCTTAAAGTAGGACAGGTCACACCTATACTAAAGAAATCCGACTCCCTCCCCTCAGATCTCAACAACTGCCGCCCTATATCCAACATCCCCACTTTGGCGAAATTGCTGGAGAAATGTGTACCAATACAATTATGTAACCACATCGAGAACCACAACCTCCTAGACACACACCAATCCGGCTTCCATCAAGGTCACAGCTAAGGGTGGGCGGAATTTGCGTAGTCGCGTTACGCAAATCTCCGCAAAATTGCTAAAAATTTCCGCGAGCCCGCGGAGATTCCGTGAAATCGCGGAATTGCTGGTCCCGTCCGTTCGCGATGTGTTTTAGCGTGCTCGCGGGGAAATATATCGCTAACTTGCCCATGCAGTCGCTAACGGGCGCGGCCATCTTGTTTTCACTTGTCCCGCCCGCTCGCGATGGTATTTCCTGTTCCGGGTCGCGTATTGCATGCTCCCGCCCGCTCGCGATGCTTATTTCCAGTTCCGGGTCGCGTATTGCATGCTCCCGCCCGTTCGCGATAAGGGTTTCCTGTTCGGGAACGCGCATTATGTGTTTGCGACGCTTTTTGCGTGCTCGGGGGGGAAATATCGCGCAAACTTGCCCATGCGGTCGCAATGGGCGCGGCCATCTTGTTTTTCAGTCTATTGCTATGGTTCTGGGCCTGCTTTTCAATCCTCCCTCTATCTTTTCAATCCTTTGTTTCTGTAAACTTTTTTTGGGTCTTTTTTATTTATTATCTATCTCTCTATTTTCCTGATTCTATATTTTGAGTTTTTTTCTACTTTTTGTGTGTTTTTAACTACTTTTTCACACTTTTTCTATTACCTGCTTTTTCATTTCTTTTACTTACTTTTTTTTAATTCCTACCTTTTCTTTTCCGTCCCCCGCCTACCCAGAACCATGGCAAAGGGCCACAGCCACAGGGCTCGTAGTCGGAGCCAGAGCCGCGACCGCCTTCCTTGCGGAAGGCGGCGCCAAGAGGGGTGCAGGCACGGGCCTTATTTAATGAGTCGGAGGTGGCCGCTCTGGTTTTTTTTGTTCAGCGCCACCTCCCCTTAACCCTGGCAGCAGGCGGCAGGCCTGGGTCCGGGTACGGGCTCCGGGAGCGTCGGCAGCGGTGGGGCAAGGTGCGTCGGGCAGTGTTTCGCTGCTCTGGTGTCCGGCGCACCAATAATCAGCTGACGCACCGGTGGTCCGATATTCTGGACCGGGAGCAGGACCTGCTGGACCTGCTAGGAGTGGAGGTATTTAATATTACTACTTTGTGTTCTGCTCTGTGTTATATATTGCGAATATATATTTTTTTCCGACCAGCAAGAATGCTGCTGCTTACATTGCAGGTAAATTACGTTTACAAATCTGTGATTGTTATGACACAGGCGCTCGGCGCTACTAATCTTACTTGTTTGCAACTTTGCGCTCGCTTGGCCTGATGATTATGTAAGAGTTTACTTTAGAGAACTTAAGTGATGTAATGCTAGAGAGAGTAGTCCTTCCTTTGTCCTCCTGCCACTAAGAAGGGATAGTGGTGGATTGATAGGTTTAGTTACTTATTAGTTGGTAATTTGTAAGTGGTGTGCGTGGCGCATCCTCTGTCATGTCACGTGCTGCTGAGTGCTGCTTACCCCAGTCCTTCGCAGAACCTTTTGTAGTTTGTTTTCTGAGTGTTAATAGGCTTATATCATCACTAGCAGAACATCAGCAGCAACCAGCCAACAATTTGGTGTATGCAAAAATGTATGCATGTGTCCTCCATCTATGCATTTTTGAGGACTAAAATAAATGGAAATGCAGACTTACTGAACAATTGGCCCGTCTGGATTGGAATAGGTGGGCTAGGTCAGGTGGTAGTTAGGCTTGCTAGACAGTCCGTGAATCTCGCAATACTACCAGTCGATCAGATAGGTCAATTTTATTGCAATTGTTGTTACCCAAAAAGTTTTTGGTGCGTATTTTAAAATATTTTATTTATTTCACACCAAACTTTAATTTTTGTCTCTTTCTTTATGAAATCTTACATGATCAGCAGCACCCAGGGGCAAGAAGACGGGGTCGCAGGCGGTGGGCGACGAACATCAACAAGATGCCTCCCAGGCACAGGACCGCTCCTCTATCGAGGGCTCTGCTGCTGGCCCCAGTAAGTCCTCCAGTGGTTAATATTATTAATTAGATTTCCCAAACTTTTCCTGCACCTTATTTTTTCCGAACTATTATTTAGGTATCCTCCTAATTCGAATTTTGACAAAATCTTCTTTGCTCTATACTATCTGTTTCTAAATTCTTGTTATCCCTGCCTCTAACTGCGTCTGCTATGACTCTCTTTACTACTACTATTAGTCTGTCTGTAGCTAAGCTTGCCCAGTTGCCCACTCTTTATTTAAAAGATTTTAAATAAAACTCATATTCACCAATAGCTATAGCCATTGAGTCCAGTCCTTTGGGTTGTCCTCTTCTACTACTTCTAGTCTTCTTATTCTTGATGCTTTTCGACAATTCCCACCAAGAAAATGCCCAACCACATTTTAGAATTTTAGATAGGATAGGACATACTACTACTGTTGTAGGGATTCTGCACATACAGAACTTTGCACAAGAAAATAGGACGTTGGTGATGGGAGGTTGGACCTTCCTCACACCTCAATCACAAGCCACCACAATCCCCTGACCAACTAGTTATAGTGTCTCATTACTCCGAAACGCCCCCCCCCAAAATACCCAATGAGTAGACAACCCAGACAACATAACACTCCCAACCTCTGTCGCAGGAGCAATGCACACCCTTTTGCTCACTCTCTCGTGTAAGTCCACACCAAATACCACCGAGTCTATGTAAGTTCAAAAGGTTTATTTTTATTTCCAACTGACAAGCTCTGTACGTTGTATAATGCAGCAGCAACAGCAAAATGCATAAGATTAAAACAATAAACATTGTTACACTTAGTTAGACTTACACGTTACTTACAACTACAAGTCCATAGAAGCCAAAAGGCGAGATCATGATAACTGAACAGTGGTGGAAGAACCACCCTCCCCTTGGTAGGAATCTAGTTTATATAAAATTATAAATGGAGATGTGAGAATTCTGGGGAGCCCTCACCTTAGAAGAACCTAGTACTGGTTACATCATAAGGTCTGCAAAACTCTGGTTCTTCATATAAGGGAATCTTCCGTCTGTAATGAGAAAAATGGTGCGCGTTAGTATAGTGCAAGCATTTCTCAGTCGTGCCAAAAAGTGCAGTTTTTTTATGGATAAGCAATATGGACTAACACCAGAACTCCATAACAAAGTCGGTTGTTTTTCGACCTTGTACGCAGCGCTCAGACAGTAGCAGTATGAGCTCATGTGGGCTCAAAGGCGTCTTTCACAACAAGCTGCGAGGTAACTTGCGCAAAAATAAAAGACAGAGCTAAAATGGTTGCATGGCTCGGGGTAACTTAGCAAAGACTAGAATGACCCTAGGGACCATATAACACTACCAGTGTCTACTCTACTACCTGATTTATACTAGTGATGTATGTTGTATATGTATTATGTATGTATTAACTTTTTTTTCATTCTTGCTAGTCAAAAATAGGGGGAGGTGTATATGGCATCTGAAAAATGTGTAATGTTTTTTCTAGGCGTACTACCGACCACCAGTACCAGGGCCAGCGGCGAAGGTGACGCGGCCACTGAGGGTGCAGGCGATGCGGCAGTTGGAGGAGCTGCAGGGGGTGAGCCAGCAGCAGAGGCGGGCGGGGGTAAGTTATATTCCTAATCCTTACTTATTGACATTACACTCGCTGCAAGGGTGTAATGTGTACTGTACTGTTGAGACTTAAGTAAGAAGTTGTTGTGAACGGTTGAAGAAGACACCCTTTACTTAGCATTAGCAATAGCATTAGCGACGGGAGTGTACTCAGAGTAACCAATGGCCTCTTCTATCGGACTTCAACTCAGCTGTGAAATTTTTATGGAGAAGACTAGGGGCCCGATTCTGATGCGGGTTGGAAAGCTTCCCAACCGAATCGGTTGGGAAATGGTTTCGACCCACTCGGATCGGGAAAGTCCAACCGGCAGAGTAGGATGCATCCGGATGTTTCCATATACGATTTGGTTGAACTCCCATTGACTTCAATGGGAACATTTGTTCCTAACCGCATCAGAATTGGGAACTCGGTCGGGAAGACACGTTCCCGATCCGATTTGGAAGGAGCAAATGCCGTTAGGAGGCCTTCCTAACCGCATCAGAATCAGGCCATCGGTCGGGAAGCTTTTCCAACCCACATCAGAATCGGGCCCAAAGTCTGATCAGATGACCTTGATGGATGGGTTGAACGAAAAGGGAAAGAAGGGTGGAAGGAGGAAGGACGGGCGAGATTTTATATTTATGACTGGCAGAGAAGGATACGTGGGATGCATGCATAGGTGTGTGATATGAATCAGATGCATGGGTGGTGGAATGCCTGAAACTACCACAAATGTTCGAGGCCGAGGTACTGGGAGGATAGATACATACCACAAATGTTACGTACTGTGCTTGCTAGTGCTACTGTGCCACTATGTGTAGAATGAATTTGTCTGACTGCTTTGCTAAGAGTATATTTTACAATAGTCTTGTTTTTTCTACTTGATATAGCGAGTGCGACTCCTTCCAAAGGGAAAGTGGACAGGAAGGAGTTGGCGGCCAAGGCCCGGCGCCGGAATCTGGAGGCCATACAGGCCGAATACCAGCGGCTGGTTCTTCTGGAGGAGGAGGAGGAGGAGGCGACGGCGGCAGCAGCTGCAGCCTCCTCCAATGACCCGGGGCCCCAGACACCCCCCCTAGAGTGTTACGGCGCCACCGCCTGTCAGCCGCCCGCCGCCACACAGCAAGAAGCACTGCTGCCCCCCCTGTGGATGCAACTGCCGCGCGCTGAAGCACCGCGTGGCCCGCCTAGAGGAGCGCATCCGTGTCCTGGAGAGGCGAGCCCGCTGAGACCCCGTTTATTTATTGCCCCTTTTTTATAGCTTCTTTTGGTGGGTGGGAATCGGGCATTGGGTTTTGGACTTTTGGACATTTGTTGGACTTTTCGTTCCGGGACATGAACATTGGTTGGGGTTAGGGAGAGGGGTGGGTCAGGTGTTGTGGGATTTTTTTACATAGTTTATTTTTGTTAGGGTATTAAATTAAATATTTAGACTTTATACGAGGTGGTTAATGTTTTGTGGGTGGGGTTACTGTTTTACGTCACACGGTTTCCTTGCTGGTGCAGTGCCACAGCCAGTGTTTGATTTAAATAATTGGCTGAGTTACTAAGACACAGACAGATGCGGTACCCCTCACTGAGGGACTTGTCCTACTAGTACTGTCAGTCTCTCCTCCTAATCTATGCATTCTGCAACTGGACTCAAAGGGGTGTGTGAAATAGAATTAGTGAAAAAAATTCTGTTATTAATTATGCCTCCCCCAAACTTCTTCTCTTACCTGTGCTTGATGTTTAACTTGGGCACGGCGATGGCTGCATGGTGATGATGGTTTTCTTTCCCAACATGCCATGGTTGTGGTGGTAGTAGTAGTAGACCCTAGCAGTTTCACTTGCAAATAAAAGAAAATGAGACAGTCAGTCGCCTGAGAGAGACTGTGGGAGGAGTAGTAGAACGAAGTACAGTACGGAACTTACTGCCAAACAATAATATGCCAAAATACAAGGAAACATAATGGTTGCGGGGATAGCCTAGTACATAGAGTTACAAACTATAGCTGTGTCGAGTCACTCGACTAGGCCTACAGTACACCGTGACTCGACACAAGCGTAACCGTTAGTGCTGTTTCGGAGGATGACAACAAATCCAATCTATGCCGGCAATTAATGTTGATGGATTAGGTTCCTTTGGTAAAAAAAAAAAAATAAATCGCAAATATACTGCTCATAGGAGGGTGGGCAAGCAGAAGATCCGCGCCCTGCCTTGAAAATGCATTTATGTTGCTTTAGCCACATCCGCCCCAGCAAGCGTGTGATAAATTATTGGTGTACATTTAATTTAGTCACACCTCAATAAGTCACACAGCCCGGGGGAAGAGGGTTAGGGTTTGATGAATGGTTGGGAAGGGGGTTTTGGGAAAGGTTTGACAAAGAAAAACAGTACGCATGGACAACAACAAAACACAATCTTGGCAGACAACCATATCCATAAATCAGTTAAGGGAGAAAAAGGAAATGCATGCATGATGATGATAACTTGATGGTTAATGATAGTACTTACTAACTACTACTACTAGACAATTAGACAGTACAGGGCAGCAGTATATTATGCAATTTGCCTTGCCTGTCTGCCCTCAGAGAGACCCGAATTACATTCAGTTTCTGTTGTGTTGTACCGGCCCGGGCTTAAAGATAGCAAAGAAAAGCCAAAAATTGCTGTAGGGATGAATTGAATTATAAGCAGAGAGCAAACATAACAACAACAACACACAGTAGTAATGATTGAAGACCAAAAATGAATCAAATTTAAAAGATGATGAAAGTTGATACTGTTACTGTATGTTATCCTGGTTAAAATGTGGAGTTGCATCTCGGCATTCGTCTTGGTCCTCCCTTCCATGGACGCTCCGGCCATCAATCTTGGGTGACGCCACTGCCTGCCTGATGTAGATTCATTGGTAAGGTAAGTGAGAGTAGTTTTTCCCAGTGTAGCACAGGGTAAGGGCCGGCCTGTAATTGCAGATGGGAAAACAAAAGGGATATTGAAAAATCAAGTAGAAAAAAAATGCCTAAATTACGGTGGAGTGCAACAAGAACAATTTCAGAAGCTGCATGGATTTGGATACATCATGTCTACTCTAGTCTGTTTCCAGCATTAACCTCCAACAACAACAGGACAGAGCAGGCCCACGGCACCCGTGACACATCCTCCATTTAGCGTACATTTTTTGACAGAGGCAGACAAAGCAGATATACAGCAACATAGCATTTTACAAATTAAGTGACTAAATCAATGCCCCGCTGTCAGTCATACCACCACACTAGACTCCACCACTACACAGACATGTAGGTCTGCAGTGGTTGTTGTTGACTTGGTTACCTTTTAATGCACTCATGAAAAGCACTGAGTTATTCCATCAATCATCTCTGATCGTACTGAGTGACTGCGAAGAGATAATGTCACTGTGGTCATCATCATGGTGTGTTGTCCAACTCAGTGTGCAGTAGTGTACAGATTGAGTCCCCTTTCCATATTCAAAATGCAATGGATCGGCCTGCAGTAGAATTAGAAAATAGGTATTGAAAAACAAGAATGGAAACAAACATTGCATTGAGTTACTTTTAGTGTGTAGATTAGATAATAGTACACAATGAATTACCTTCATGCACTACAAACAACAACAACACAAATCACTCAGTCAGCGTCCAATGCATGTCATCATTCATTACCTGTTCCTTCTCATCTTCAGTTAATGGGCAGGCTGTATCGGCTCGGAAAGGAGGATAGCTATAGTAGTCATCATCATGTTCCACTTCTTTTGGAGAGACACAATGAGGCAAGATTTCAGTTTTTCTTCGATTATGCTACAACCAATTATCATCTGGCTTGAGGGCAATAGATTTAGGTCGATTCAGGAGGAGCAGGACTCGGAGGAGTGGACTGAAATGCAGAGAGCTGAAACTCATATAAGGCAATAAAATACGAAGACGGTGGTGATGGATTTGTTGTGATTTGAAGTTTCGAAACAGAAAGACAGACACACAAATAGAAGTAAATAAGGGAGAACCACAGTAAGAAGTGGAAGCCTAGTTGTCAGGGAAGTATAGCTCGTCCTCAAACTCTGGAGGTTCAACCAGAAGTAGGTAATCAGCATCCAACACGCTAATTCCGTCACCTGAGCCGCTGTCCTCATCTTCCGGAGTTGATTCATGTATTGTGTAATTGGGTGGTATAAATTGCTGATTCATTTTGATCATGGTTAACCTCTCAACGTTTTGGGGTGAGAGACTGGTCCTTTTCACTGTTACAATGGAACCAGCAGCACTGAAAACACGTTCAGAAGAGACACTTGCGACAGGGCAAGCCAGATAGTTTATCGCCAGCCTGCTGAGCACTGGCCATTGGCCCCTTTTGCCATACGAATACCGCAATGGGTTTTGATCAATGTAGACCTCTGTTGGGTCATCCAGGTAGACCTGGACCATTCGGTCAATGATCAGGGGTGCTAAACTTAGTGCGGCCTCTTTTGTCTTTGCATCAGCACTGGACCTAGCAAGTCCTTGCTGTAAATCCCAATCCTGTGCCATTTGTACTGGGGCTGATGAGCCGGTTATTGCTGTTGTCGATAGTGTTGGTGACAGCTGTGAACCAAATGCACTGCCCACAGGCTCTGAAGTTGAACTTGACGCCGGATGCTCGGCTGCAGTACTTGACGTGGGTTTGAGGCCTTTAATTACCAGCCGTTCATTTTCCAATGTACTGGCTGCCTCAGATATCCAAGTTTTGTACCGGGCAACATCCACTTCTGAAAAAGGGAGTAATGTCTTACTGTGCAGTGCCGATTTGTACCGTGGATCCAGAATTGTGGCACAAATGTAATGTTGTTGTGACACAATCTTATTTTGCACCCTTGCATTTTCACTTAAGCGACATGATAAGCTCTCCACCAACTCATATGCTTCTTTTTTTCCCTCCACACCTTTGTACCCTTCACACACCCACATCAGCTGTTGCTCTAGCATGTGCAACAATGGGATAGCTTGGCCCATAGTACAGTCCTCCTTGCTGACTTCACGTGTGAAGACCTCGAAAGGAAGAAGCATCTCTGTAAGAGATTTAACTAGGCACCATTGGTCCATCTGAAGGGTCATGCCTTTCACAGTAGCATCCGCCCTTTGCATGACATATTCATTGATTGGTCTGTACTGCTCAAACAGATGGTCAAGCATGTAATACGTTGAGTTCCAACGTGTTGCCCCCTCCTGGATGAGTGCTTTGACTGTCATTCTATAGTCACGTTGAATGATCCTCAGCTGCTTCCGGGCTTTAAAAGAATGGCTGAAATGCGTGCATATTCTGTGGCAGGTGGTCAGTAAGTTGCTGACTATGGGTTCTTTTTTCAGAAAGTCTTGAACTATAATGTTAATGCAGTGCGCCAAACACGGGACCCTGAAATACCCACCAAGCGTCATGGCCTTAAGTATATTACTGCCATTATCCGTGGCAACAAAACCAATGTCAAGCCCTCTGGGGCGCAGCCATTCAAAGACCTTGCTGTTAAACTCTTCCAAAAGGTTTTCAGCAGTATGAGATTTCTCCATGGCGAACATGGCTACAGTTGCATGTTTCCGAGAAGCATTAGAAATTGCAGCTGTGTCAACAGCACCTACTTGAGATAGCTTGTCTCTAACCCCCACAAAAGAGACCCAGCGTGCAGTGATGCACATGTAATCAGTGGCTTGGCAACTGGTCCACATGTCTGTTGTCAGGTGGATTTTGTGAACAGCACTCTGCTGCAAAGCTTGTCCAACCAATTCCAGCACATCATGATGTAGTGCTGGAACAGCAACTCGGGCGAAATAGGATCGGCTGGGAACCTTCCATTTAGGGCAGATGGCTTACACAAATTCAAGGAAACCCACCCCTTCCACAAATGAAAAAGGGAAAAGGTCCAGCGCTAACATTTTTGCCAGCTTCGCATTGTACAACCGTGCCGTTGGGTGGTTGCGTTGGTACTGCCCCTCCGACCTAAGCATGCTGTCAATGGTAGGCTGGAATATTTTCCTTTGTGGTGCACCTTTCTTCTTGAACCCAGCTAGGCTCAACGACGCTGCACTTTTGCTCATTGCAGTGCCCCGTTGCCTTTGTGTCTCATGTTGACTCTTACTACGGTGCCACTCAGATGTTGCTGAGGATGTGTGCGTTACCAGTACACTGCTGGGGGTAGGGCTAGAAATGTCTCCCTCTTGTTGACCTTCCACCTCGATCATATCTTCCCCTAATTCTTCATCCCCAACAACAGCAATGGGTCCAGTTTTCCTTTTTTCTAAGTGAAGTAGGTGAGCCTCCCTCTTGATAGTGTGGTGTTTTTTTAGATGACTTGTTTGTCCTCCGGTACCATAGTTTGTACCAAGCTTACCCCGCTTAACATGCTGCCGACAAATTGAGCATATAGCAATGTTCTCCTCCTTACTGCTAACCGAAAAGAAGTCCCAAACTGGGGAGGAGAACTTTCTGCCACGGCTGAAGGTGCCACTTTCAATACCAGATGAAATGGAGGGTGTGCATGGAATTTGACTCTGTGCACTTACATTACCACCACCTACTGAGGTGGTGGTTGAGCTGGATGTAGGTCCCTGCCGGACCTTTGCAAAGGCAAATATGGAAGCTGGAGGTCGTGTTGGCATTACCTGTGTTGGTGGTATCCGTGCTACATCCCTCGCAGCGATTTGGGATAGTCTAATAATTTTGGTCTCCATCTCCGCAGGCCCATGAGTGATGTTCGTGATGACTGGCTCTTCATCATCATCATCATCATTAACCCCCTCGTCTACATCTACCTCCATAACTGTAAGGCTTTCTGGAACCTTCCTTTTCACTAGCCTTGTCTTGTGGCGTGCATCACTCTCAGGCTGAGCTGGTGGCTTCCAAGTGGCATCTAGATCATCAGAAGCGGGGCTTGAAGAAGAAGTTGATGGACTAACCCTCCTTTTCCTTGCTGGGGGTATGGAAGACAATGGATCTTCTGGAACAGTGGCTTGCTCCTCTTCGTCTGCAAAAAGCTCGATTTCCTGAACTGCCCCTACTTCAGGTGGAACAACTACTATTGTGGGCTGTGGTTCCGGCTGTGGTTCCGGCTGCGGCTGTGGTTGCGGCTGTGGTTCCGGCTGTGGTTGCGGTTCCGGCTGCGGTTCCGGCTGCGGCTCTGGCTGGGGTTGCGGCTGGGGTTGCGGCTGGGGTTGCGGCTGGGGTTGCCCACTTATCTGCTGAGTTTCCGCCTGCGAGTGCGTGGATTGGGTACTACTTTGCGATAATGACATTTCAACATCACTGGTCGTTAGTAGACTGGCTACCTCTGCCACAGTCATGGGCTTGGGCCTAGGTTGCTGGGGTGGGCCCACTGATGCAGAGGTGCTGCTCGCAGCTTGGTCCCCGCTGGACACCGCTGCTGCAGGCGTAAGTTTTTTTTTTACCAAAAAACACATCGGCCGGCACACCAGTCTTGGCAAGTGCCACTTCCTTCTTCTGTTCCTTCTTCTCACTGGCAACTTTCTTGGTACTGGAGGACCTGGTACCTTTCTTTGGGGCCATCTTCTTCAGATGTCAGCAGGACGCAGGTGCACAAGTTGCAGAGATGTCTGTGGTCACACATGGACGTGACGCGCAGCAGGACTTCTGCCTGGCAGTACAACGGGTGATGATGACACCTCCTCCTCTGTCTTTTTGTGCACCTAAAAGCAAAGAAGCCAGGAGAAGAACATCAGTGAAATGTTGCATTTGTTGTTGTGGTTCAATTACTAGCAGTACAAACAAACAAATAAAATATATAAATTAGTGTAGCCATTTCTTTTGTGAGACTGTCAACAAGGGCTTTCATGGTATACTGTGTACACTGTCAGGAAGGATAGGAAAGAAGAGGAACAACAACCAAAATACAAATGTAATAGAAGTGGACCCTGTTTGGCATTAAATTATTTGCTCAGTCATCACATCATTCAGGGAGCTGCAGCTGGCAAAGGGGATGGATGCAAGCAGTAAGCCAAAAGGAAAACCATGCAGGCCTAAATGGCAAAAGCAGCACACTTAGTTAACTCCCACCAGAAATGGCCACCAGCCACATGGACACTCACAAATCACAAGCAACAAGCATGAGGCCTGGAAAACAATTTACTGAAAACAGGCCTACGATATCCAGTCAAAGGCTGCATGGTAAACCACACTGCTTTGCCTGTAATGCAATAAAATGCAAAAACGAAAATACACAGGGCTAAACAAGGCCTGCAACACACCACACACAACTAAGGCATGTATTTAACACACCCCAAAAAACTGAAATACACCCAAAAATCCACATTTTGCAATTCAATCCAATGCCATCCATGTACCCTAAATTATGTTTAAATTGAACAGAACACACAGAAACAGTTGTTTCATGCACCCCTGACTACCTCTGGGCCCACTGGATGAAAGGCCTGTTGGCAGACTAGGCTACAAGCTTGCAGGCCTATGGATAAAGCACACTACCGGCCTTCAAAATAGCCGCCAGCCTCATGGCCAGGCACACAACAACAAGAAAATGAAGACAGACAATGCAGGCATATGGCAAAAAGCACACTGCCTGGCTTCAAAATGGCCGCCAGCCTCATGGCCAGGCCCACAACAACAAGAAACTAAAGACAGACAATGCAGGCCTATGGCAAAAAGCACACTGCCTGGCTTCAAAATGGCCACCAGCCTCATGGCCAGGCCCACAACAACAAGAAACTGAAGACAGACAATGCAGGCCTATGGCAAAAGCACACTGCCTGGCTTCAAAATGGCCACCAGCCTCATGGCCAGGCCCACAACAACAAGAAACTAAAGACAGACAATGCAGGCCTATGGCAAACAGCACACTGCCTGGCTTCAAAATGGCCGCCAGCCTCATGGCCAGGCCCACAACAACAAGAAACTAAAAACAGACAATGCAGGCCTATGGCAAAAAGCACACTGCCTGGCTTCAAAATGGCCACCAGCCTCATGGCCAGGCCCACAACAACAAGAAACTGAAGACAGACAATGCAGGCCTATGGCAGAAAGCACACTGCCTGGCTTCAAAATGGCCAACAGCCTCATGGCCAGGCCCACAACAACAAGAAAGTGAAGACAGACAATGCAGGCCTATGGCAAAAAGCACACTGCCTGGCTTCAAAATGGCCACCAGCCTCATGGCCAGGCCCACAACAACAAGAAACTAAAGACAGACAATGCAGGCCTATGGCAAAAAGCACACTGCCTGGCTTCAAAATGGCCACCAGCCTCATGGCCAGGCCCACAACAACAAGAAACTGAAGACAGACAATGCAGGCCTATGGCAAAAAGCACACTGCCTGGCTTCAAAATGGCCACCAGCCTCATGGCCAGGCCCACAACAACAAGAAACTGAAGACAGACAATGCAGGCCTATGGCAAAAAGCACACTGCCTGGCTTCAAAATGGCCACCAGCCTCATGGCCAGGCCCACAACAACAAGAAACTGAAGACAGACAATGCAGGCCTATGGCAAAAAGCACACTGCCTGGCTTCAAAATGGCCACCAGCCTCATGGCCAGGCCCACAACAACAAGAAACTAAAGACAGACAATGCAGGCCTATGGCAAAAAGCACACTGCCTGGCTTCAAAATGGCCACCAGCCTCATGGCCAGGCCCACAACAACAAGAAACTGAAGACAGACAATGCAGGCCTATGGCAAAAAGCACACTGCCTGGCTTCAAAATGGCCACCAGTCTCATGGCCAGGCCCACAACAACAAGAAACTAAAGACAGACAATGCAGGCCTATGGCAAAAAGCACACTGCCTGGCTTCAAAATGGCTGCCAGCCTCATGGCCAGGCCCACAACAAGAAGCCTAGGCCACAAAGGGAAACACATGCAGGCCTTAGTATATGGCTAAAGCAGCACACTTGTAACTCCCACCAGAAATGGCTTCCAGCCACATGGACACTCACAAATCACAAGCAACAAGCAGGAGGCCTGGAAAACAATGTACTGAAAACAGGCCTATAATAGCCAGGCAAAGGCTGCATGGTAAACCACCCTGCTTTTGCTTTGCCTGTAATGCAATAAAATGCAAAAACAAAAATACACAGGGCTAAACAAGGCCTGCAGCACACCACACACAACTAAGGCATGTATTTAACACACAGCCCAAAAAACTGAAATACACCCCAAAAAAACACATTTTCCAATTCAATCCAATGCCATCCATGCCCCCTAAATGATGTTTGAAATTAATAAATACATCACACAGCAATCCATGACCCATGACTAGCTCTGGACCTACTGGCTACCCACAACGATTTATTTTTAAAAATGATGAAAAGTACCAAAAATGAAGTTGCAGCAACTGCAATGCCCCAATCAAACAACACCAACTTACTTGTAAAATCTCAAATTCCAAAATCCTCAAATCCAATGATAATGATGCAGCAGACACAAAGAGTGATCCTTCCAGCTCAAATCCAAGTGAAAAATGAACAGGAGATGGACAAAGCACTGGGAGGAGCCTGCTGGACAGGAACAGGAAGTAGGAGACTCTGTGGCACTTCCTCCCTCTCCCCCCAAAAAATTTGACCAAAAAGGACAGCCAAATATTAATCTGAGGTTTATTTTCCAGCCAAATCATCAATTTATAGAAGGTTTGATGCTGCTTGCGATGTTATTGTTCTCCAGATTGAAAATTTTGCGTGTTCGGGATCGCGAGCTGTACAAAAATATCGCCGGATGTCCGATGGCACGCCCGAATGACGTGTTCGCGGTGGCAATCTCTCTCGCGGGGCACGATGGCGCGGCGAATGACGTGTTCGCGATCGCACACTCTCGCGTTGTCCGATGGCGCGGCGAATGACGTGTTCGCGATCGCAAACTCTCGCGGGATAACGCGGCCGGCTACCGAAATCTCGTGGCGCACGCGAACGGATAGGAAAACCCATCGGCGAACGCAGGAATCCCGGTAAGTCGCTATCGCGCGCGCTAGAACGCATTTTTAAAGCGCGACAAGAAAATAATTCCGCTACGCCGTGGATCGCGGAATTGTTGGCAATTCCGCGTTCTCCGCGGAACGCGAAATTGCCTAAATTCCGCAAATTCCGCGAGCGGAGCGGAATTGGATGCCCAGGGTTAGTCACAGCACGGAATCTGCACTCACTCACATAATGGATGACATACTAAAAATGCTAGACCACAACGAATCATGCCTATTGATACTTCTTGAATTATCCTCCGCTTTCGATACGGTTAAGCATGACACTCTATTGTCCCTACTGGAACGAAGGATGGGCCTTACGGGCTCAGTGTTACAATGGTTCACCTCCTTCCTAAATAACAGAACACAAAAAACCAAGATGAAGCATTCACTCTCTCAACCCTCCATGGTCACCATAGGGGTTCCACAGGGATCAGCACTTTCACCCATTCTTTTTAATCTACTCATGGAGCCCCTGGCAAACGCATTGAACTCAGCGAACATTCTATATCACCTGTATGCGGACGACACCCAACTGTATATGAAAATCTCCTCACCAGATGACTTCATCTCCCTCAACGCTATTCTACAGAATACTCAAAGTTGGCTCACTGGCAACCACCTCATGCTCAACACCAAAAAAACGGAATTCCTTCTCATCTCCCCTCCCAATCACACACCCAAGATAGACTTATGGTTGAAACATCTAACTTCCTTTGGCTGTGCTCCCCACATCATTGACTCTGCAATATCCTTGGGAGTCACCATAGACAAACACCTGAACATGCATGCGCACATTACTAATGCCACCAAGGGAGCTAATTACCAGTTGAGTATACTAAGGAAACTTAAACCCTTCCTCCCTCAGACCGACTTAAAAATGGCAGTACAGGCCCTTGTGCTTCCAAGACTAGACTATGGATGCACCACTCTATGCGGTCTCCCCAAATACAAGCTGGCCCCATTGAGGGCATCCTTTAACGCTGCGGCCAGACTGGTATCAGGAACTAAAAGAAATAACCACATTTCTCCGACCATGAAAGCTCTGAACTGGCTGCCCTATGAGGCAAGAATTCACCTAAAGATCGCATGCATGACCCATAAAGCACTGTATAGCAATACCCCCAGTTACTTAGCTTTAAAGCTAGAGTGATCGGAAGGATGCAGACAATTGCGAAGTGCGAGTTCACTACTACTAAAGCCACAATCCTTCCACAAAAAGAGAACGGGTTGCAGAGCATTATCAGGGATTGCACCGAAGATTTGGAACTCCCTACCTCCAATGATACGTGGAATCTCTTCCTTTACCTCCTTCAAAAAAGAAGTAAACATGCTTCTAATGAACAAATTCACATCCTAAGACTTTTAACTCTATGTTGACATCTAGTCACCTATGTGATCTACATATTACTGCTTACCTCTTTTGTATTGAAAGCGATTATCGAATGTGTGTTTACTATTTCAATCACTTAATGTTTGATAACTGTGTATTATGAAGCGTACTGATTCCCTCGTGGATCATTCTTTGTTGACTACTAGTCACCTATGCTATCCATGTACTATTATCTACCTCCTTTGTACCGAATTGCGAATACCGAATGTATGTATACTACCTCAACCTTCTAATGTTAACCCCTTCGCTGCGTTCGTCGGGCAACGGCCGTCGCGAGCACTACCTCGGTAGTGCTGCGCACGTCCGTTGGCCGACGCGGCCCCACCCACTCCTTTAAACCGCCGCACCGCGGTGGAATGTTCGCCGCGGTAAAGGGGTTAAATAATTGTATATTGTAAAGCGCTCTGATACCCTCGTGGGTCAGGTTCGCGCTATATAAAACTTTATAAATAAAATAAATAAAAATAATGCATGCGTTGTAATGGTATCGCAAAGTAAAAAAGTCATTGTAACGGCTGTTTACCGATCAAAGCTGGCCCCTGTTCTTCAGTGAGACATTTATTTGATTAATTAGGAGGAAGGAATGTGGTTTTTTTACTGAAAAGTGCATTCCCGGCTGTTTTATTGTGAAAGTGTCCGCGTGGCCTGGTTTCACTTCCGGTGAGAGAGTGGAAGAGTCTGTTTGGATCTAAAGGAGTTCTGTTGTTGGACGGAGCCGGCGCGACATGTCATCAGAAAACATAGCTAATGGAAAGCGTCCTCCCTGAAGTGTGGAGCAGTGCCATGAGAGGTCAATGAGTGTGCGTCCCACCGCAGTATGACCGTACCGCGTGACCCATGTGCCGCCTCCAGGGTACGGGAGGCAGAAGCGGCATCGCAGGTCCTCTTGAAGACCGTTGTAGCACTAATTCTACATTTTGGTACTAGGGCATTTTAACCTCGTTGTTCCTGCCAGATACAAAGAGAAGATCCTGTGTTATTCAGTGCCCTCGTTACCTTTTTTGTGGGTTGTGGTGCTTGTCACTTCGCTGCCCCGCCGGTGCACACAACTGGGCACCCCACCTCGTGTGCCATCTGCAGGGCCTCTGCCCTCGGATCACTGGTTTCGGTTTCTGGAGTGGCAACATAAACAGTTGCTCCCAAAGGACTAGCCTGAACACTTAGGTGAATATCCCCTGCACCAGCATTCCACGGAAATTGTTTCCTAGCTCTCCCACGTCAACGAGGACGTCATAATAGCACGGCTCCGCTCGCGACACCGTATGACGTCATCGGAGCCATAAGAGGACCTCGTCGGCGTGCTGACGTCAGTTCCACCCATTTTTTCCGTGCCACCGAGGCAAACAGGGGACCGAGACATTTTCACATGTATACATAGTATAATAAATATATATATTCACTGAAAAAACCATAGGTTTCAGGCACGTTATAGTTAGAAATTAGCATTTAAAAAACCTTAGAAATTCACTGAAAAAACCATAGGTTTCAGGCACGTTATAGTTAGAAATTAGCATTTAAAAAACCTTAGAAATTCACTGAAAAAACCATAGGTTTCAGGGGTGTTATAGTTAGTTGGACATTTCACTCGTACAAAACCATAGAAATTCCCCCGTTATAGTTAGTTCAGCTAACTATAACTCACGTACTCACAATGCACTGCTGATGACGTCACATATTACATCACTCATGACATGGTCAGTGACATCACTCATGACATCACTGATGACATCTCAAATGACATCACTGATGACATCACTGATGACATCATCCAATGAATGTGTTTTTTTCTGAAAATTAAATATGTTTTATATATGTATATCTCAAGGTCGATGGAAGAATAAATGGGTATATAAGTGTCTAAATGGATGATTTGTTTTTGTAAAATTGATTGTATAACTGACTAAGTGTATCTTAGTGAATACATGGGTTAGTGAGTAATGTTTAAATATGAAAATATCTGTATCAGTCTCTCACTTTGTGTATAAGTGGCTGCATGGGTTGGTGAGTAGCTACATGAGTGTCTATATGGGTTATTAGTTGGTTTTTGAGTATCAGTATGAGTGTCTGAGTGTCTGTATGGTTCAGTGGGGGTATTACTTAGTGCATAGATGCATGAATGAGTGACTCACTGTTTGTATGTGTTGAAGACAGCATGTGTGCAGGACTGTATAGGTGGATGAGTATGTGTATGGGTGTGTTAGTGAGTGAATGACTGTCTCAATAGTGTCTTTATGAGTAACTACATATGTTTTAAACTAGTATATGTGAGTATTGGTGTATATAAGTGAGTATATGTGAGAGTGAGAGATTGGAAGAGTTCCTGTACAAATAAGTAGGTGTTTCTATAAGTGATTGTTTAAGAGAGTAAGTATGTGTAAGTTTCTGTAGAAGTAAGTGTGGTAGTGTGTGTATAACTGTATATGCAAGTAAATGGATGTTTGATACTTTGTTTGCATGTGTGACTGTGTGTGAGTAACTCTATGGATGAGTGGCAGTGTGTAACAGGATGTATAGGTGTATGAGTACATATGATGAGTGAGTACATGTATGAGTGACTGTATAGGGACTGTTGGTGAATGAGTGGATGTGTGTGTAGATCTTGGAATTACTGAATAGGTGTGTTGTAACTGGTATTGGTATGTCCATTGTTTTGAAAATGTTAGTTTGTATTTTTGAGTGTGTGTATCAAAGGTTATATTAGGGTGAGAGGAGGTCTGCCACTCTATCACAAGGATGATGTCATCAGTGATGTCATTTGAGATGTCATCAGTGATGTCATGAGTGATGTCACTGACCATGTCATGAGTGATGTAATATGTGACGTCATCAGCAGTGCATTGCGGGCGCGCGAGTTATAGTTAGCTGAACTAACTATAACGGGGGAATTTCTATGGTTTTGTACGAGTGAAATGTCCAACTAACTATAACGCCCCTGAAACCTATGTTTTTTTCAGTGAATATATATATATATATATATATCTCACGCTCACTTTACACCTCCATGGGAAGCACTCTCGGACGGGTGCTAGTATGCGGCCGTGTACTCCGCAAATTATTATCGCTCCTTTTCTTTTGCATAAAAATAAATTCAGCACTCACGGGGGCCTTTTGAAGATATTTATTCTTCCAGCAATAGCAACAAACGCGTTTCGGCGATCTGCCTTCTTCGGTGTTACTGGCACACCGGAAGCGACGCTATTTTACATCCTGGTCACATGTGTATAACAATAGAAAAGGGGACTAACGCAATACGCTAAATCTAGCACCATATTGTAATATTATACATACATATAATTTTGAATTGCTTACAAATAATTTATATACAATAAATATTAAATATATATATATATATATGTGTGTGTGTGTGTGTGTGTGTGTATATATCATTGGATGCTGTCATCATTGGAGCATGAAAGTGAATAAAATTAGGTAGTATGTTGGATGGCTAAAAAAAATTACTTATTATTGGCTGTTGTTTAAAAAAGAAATGTAATACAGACATTGCTATGCTTTTGAATCTGTGGAGTAAACCACACCTGCTGTATCTCATTTGGAAGTAGCATGTTCCTTCCAGAATGTGC
The DNA here is from genome assembly GCA_963921515.1 of Calotriton arnoldi. Taxonomy (NCBI): domain Eukaryota; kingdom Metazoa; phylum Chordata; class Amphibia; order Caudata; family Salamandridae; genus Calotriton; species Calotriton arnoldi. The sequence goes on along the minus strand of CAWUFW010010199.1, from coordinate 301,293 downwards.
TGTGAACATGTGACCTACTGGTTCCACTGAGTTGCTAGGTACACTGAGCTAAGACTGTGTTGGGGGGAAGGGTGTTAAAGAGACAGAAATTATTTTTAAAAGTGGAAGAGTGATGACAAAATGTAAGTAATGGCAAGTTTTAATTTCCAACTCAGGACTATGTAATAAACTGCTATGTAGTATTTAAATTTCATAAAAATTAAGCTAGATATAGGTTTGAACTCCTGTTTTTTTCACGATTATTCTGCTATGATCGCGAAAACATCACAAAAACGTGCCAACAGGAACCTCATTTTGAAAGAGAAGGAGAGGGTTAACAGATGCTCACCATTCACAACTGGAGATGCAGTAGCCTAAAATGAAAGACATGATTTCATTTGCTGCTTTTTTCATGATAATAGAGTGGAAAGTTGAAGAGCTTGCCATTTTAGAGTTGCTTTGTATGAGAGTGGAGCATTCTTGTGCTTAGTTTTTACAAATCTTAACAGTGTCAAAACTATGCAGAAAGAGCTAAAACAACAATATAATCTACAAACTGAATTTAGTGGTATGTATATAACTTTGTAATTATTTTAAAAATATACATTCGAACTGAAGATGTATGTGGGAGTTTGATTAAAAGGAGTATCACAGTGAAGAGAAAAAATATATCAGATGAACTGTATGTATTAGAGGGTATGTATTTAAGAGGTTAGTGGTGAATGTTTTGGGAAGTAACAGAAAAATGAATTAGTGCCTCTTTATTACATTGTGTATTTTAGAAAGTTGCAATGAGGAACTAAGAATGTTTTAAATGTCTAAACATCATGTGCAGAATAGATACATCTGTTTTTTGCATTCTGGAAGTTGCAGTACTTTTAGTAACATTATGAAACAGGAATAGTGAATTGAGAAATAAAAGATGAGATCATGTTGTCTGCCTGTATATAAATTAGAAAGAAGTAATACTTCTTAGGTATGTATTGGGAAGTTTGTCAAGGTGGTTTTTAAATTATATGACCACTTTGCATATGCTTAGAGGGTGAGATAAGGTTTTTGTGCTTGCACATAGTTATATATACAGTGGGCCTTTTGAGTTTGCTTAAAGATGCAGAGAGGTATATATTTTGGGAAAGATGGCTTGAGGGTGTACATCTATTAAGAAATCACATATATGTTTACATGGTGATCTATGTTCAGTAAGGCTGATCAAAATTTCATGTATATTTTGATGGTAGTGTTTTTCTTTAAACATGCAATGTTTAAAATTGAGAAGGATAAATAGTGGAGAATGCCTCGAGAATTCTTGGGCTAGCTTCATTCCGAGTGCAACTTTTGTTTGAGATATGCTGAATATATGTTTTAGAAGCAGAAGAAGTATTTAAGAAATGATGTTGGTATGCCATTCGCAAAAGGTTTTGCGCTTTGAAAAATTTCAAAATGTTGTTTTCCGTTTTAGAAACTTACTGATGCATGTGCTTGCTCAGTAACAAATCAATGTATGTTTCTAGAGGGCCATGTATGCAATTCTATATCAAGTCTGATACCTAGATTTCACTCACACATAGCTCAGAAGAAAAGAATGTATACAGTAAAACAGGTAGTTTGATACTGACAGAAGGAGATAACCAATGAGTCAGAGATATAGTGACAACTGTTATGTATCTAACACTAATGAAGGTACTCTCTCAGTCAGTCAGGCAGTATTCAGGAACCCATGGAATCACCCAGCCACTACTCAGGAAGTCATCAAATCAGTGATTCACTATCCATGGAGTAATTCAATTATCCAGAAACTACACATGTACTCTTGCAATCAGGCAGGCAGAAATTATGTAGTCATTGAAGTATGCAGGCACTACGTATGCATTCATCTAATCACCTAGTTTACTAACTATTGACTTATGCAATTAACAAGGCTGTAACTATGCAGTCATTATAACATTTGCGTAGAACCTATGCAGCCATCTAAACACCCACTTACAACCCATGCGGTCATTGAAAAACTGAGGCACACGTGTGCACTGATGAAACACTCAGGCTCTACTCATGCACTCTTGTAATTACCTAGAGTACAATTGTAGTAAACCTATCACTCATCCAGTACCTATACAGTCATTTAATTACTGAGCCAATAGTCTTGCACTAATACAGTCACTCCAGCAGTATACTTACTTTCATCCAATCTCTCAAGCTTTAACAATGAAATCATGCAGTCACTCAGACACTAGTCATGCACTCATCTAATTAGGTAGGCACTACTGATGCACTTATTCAATTCTCCAGGCACTACCCATGTGGTTATGTAAGCATCCAGGCACTACCTGTTCAGTCAATCAAAAAGAAATGGGTAGTATCCATTTGCTGAAACACTATTTATGCACTCATTCAATAGGCTAGGAGCTATGCATGGGCTTAAACAATCATGTATGCACTATCCATGCACCTATGTACTATGTATGCACTATTGCAATTATCCAGGTAGTAGAGTTGCTCTCATTTAATCATCCTACCAGTATCTATGCATGTATTGAATTATTGAAGCATTAGTCACAAACTTGTCGAATCATTCATGCTCAACTCATGCACTCATCCAATCACCCAGATACTATTGGTATACTCATGCAAACACGCAGGCATTAAGTATGCAGATATGGAATGACTCATTGAGTTATGACATAGTCAGGGAATAATCTAGGCACAATTGTATCCTCAGGGAATCACCTAGGCATTACCTATGCACTCATTCAATCATCCAGGGAGTATTGATGTATTCAACCACAAACCCATATATTTACAAGTTTTACTGAGGAATATGTAGTCTTTAGACAATATGGATGATAGGTTTACTACAATGGTATTCTTTACGTAATTACATGAGTAGAGTCTGATTGTTTCATCAGTGCGCGTGTGTGCCTCAGTATTTCAATGACTGCATGGGTTGTAAGTGGGTGTTTAGATGGTTGCATAGGTTCTGCGCAAATGTTAGAATGATTGCATAGTTACAGCCTTGTAAATTTAGTGAGAAATTTTTAAAAAGTGTAGAAGAAGGAGAGATGCAGTGAAACTGAAAAAACGAGTTGAGAGAGTAGTTGATAAGGCCTTTGCTTTGAAGAGGAAGCTTTTCATTTTGATTCTAAATAGAATGAAGAACCTTGACAAATTAGTGTTGTGCATGAGGAGACAAAACCAGAAGAAAATATTAGTGAATAAAAGTAACTGTTGTACAGTTTTTAGTGGAGAATAGATACATACTTCTAGTACAGAGCCTTTCTTTAATGAAAGAAGGATAACAGATTAGTTCATTGTATTGATTAAAGAGGACGATGTTATGAAATGAAGAATGGTAGTCCTATAGCAAAAGAGGTGATGTTACCTAGAAATGTAGAAGAAGTTATTGCAGAAGAGGTACAAGGAAGGTATTGTCAGGGTACTGTATACAAATAGAATTGTAGTAGTGTCTCTAGTATTAGACAGCAATCCATTGATATATTAATAAATGTCCTACGTATCTTTCCAAGGCGAAGTTTAAAACTCAAAATTAGTTATACCACTCAACAATGTGAACTTTAGGTATGAGGCTGTATTATGTGAAAACTCCTGCTTTATGTTTAGGAGAAATGAATAGAGCACTTTTGCATGGTAGTGTGGCAGACGTAGAAAAGGTTTGTGGTGATGTGCAGTTTTGTTTCTTTGGTCCTGAGCAGGATTCTAAGGAAAATGAAGAGTTGTTGAGAGGAGGAGTTGCAGAACAAGACACATATTACAGTTGATAGTCTTAAAGAAGACATTACAAAATTTAACACAGTGTTTTCTAAAAAGCCAGAGTATGTTTGTAATTGTTGTTGATGCACTTACTAGAAGATTTAAACAGAGACTGTTGACTTATATTTATAAAGTGAAAAAGTAAATAATGATAACTGGCAAAAGTTACCTGTGTATTTATTTGCAGAGGGACTGTTTAACTTCTCTATACAGGAAGATATATGTAAGTAGTGTTACAATAAATTAGAAGATAATAAAATGAACAACACATTGATATTAGATACCCATTTTGTAAGATGATAAAATGCCTGCTAATGTAGAAAAACTTTGAAGGTCCAAAAAAAAATAAAAAATCAACCTTTATTATTCTTTGCAGCATTGCGAAGGGCTGTTATGGACTGCTCTCCAGCACTCACTACAACTCCAAAATCCCTGCAGTATGATGCCATAGGAGAAAACTGTGGAGCCAAATCTTGAAGTTGAGATTGAACTTTTAAATGGACTCTCTGCTTCAATGTTGTTGTGCTGCTATTGAAGTCAAGGGTCCTGCAGCTTTGCGTTGCCTTGTTGCTGCTCACTATGAACTCGTCTTATGAAATCTGCAAACAATATAAAAGGGGGTAAAAAATTACCATGTATGATTTTTGGCAGCATTGTGAATAACTGTAACACACTGCTCACCAGCTGTTTTAACAACACTATAGTCCATGCAATACGTGGCTACTCTTGAAAACCTCTGCAGTCATATCTGTTGTAGTAGTCTATATCTCTAAAGGGACTTTGTGGCCGGGAATTGTTGCTGCTGCCACTGAAGTAGATGATCCGTCAGCTTCCCTCTGCTAGATTGCCAGTTAGAGATGTTTTCTATGATAGGTTTTAAGACGATACACCATGAATGTTATCCCACATGAATATTTTTTATTAATCTCTCTACAGTGGATCTTTTCACAGAGTGTGCATTGTACTAGTTTGGAAGCAGTTTTTGATTTCTGTTGAGTTTGGGTAAGAATGGGTAGTTTTATGGGTGTTTTGTAGTTATGTTCTATTCGTGAGTTCAGATGTTGAAAGTTAGGTGAAATTGTTGTTTTTGTTAAATGTGTTGTGAAAATAAAGTTAAACAATTATGTTACTAAACAGCTAGACTCAAACTTTGTGTAAAATATGTTTAAATATCTGTTTTACATTTTGTCATTTGTACTTGTGACTACTGATGTCATTGCGACCTTTGATGTTGCTGTGGAGAAGAAAAAAGCATTTTTTTTTCGACAAATGTGTACAAAGGGGAAAGCTAAATTAGTATCTTACTAAATAGCTACAGTGAAAGTTTATGTGAGATATCTCTATATATGTGTTTTACACCCGGTATTCGCAGTCTGTCCTTGGTAATGGCACTCATAGAATCATACAGGCACTACCTGTGCAATCATCAAGGACATCCTTTCTCCATCATTCTGCATATGTGCCTCCTGGCATAGTACTAGTTGGGGGATGAAGTCTCCTTGCCTATTGAGGGTATTTGGGGTCAAAGTATGCCTTTTGTTACCTCTAGCAAGTTCCACAGAGTCAGTTTGCTAAGAGGTCTTTGGAGGCCACACCCCCTTTCTGCACCACTCTGCAAACACGTCTCCTTGCATACTACTGGTTGGGGAATAAAGTTGTCTTGGATGCTAAAGGACGTTGGGGACCAAGAAGCCCTCCTGGTACTTTCTATACGTCCTACTCAGTGGGATTTCTGAGAACTGGTCAGAGGCCCCGCCCCCTTTCCAGACCATCCTGCAAAGAGCATTGCTACTTAAAAAACCATGGAAATTCACTGAAAAAAATCAAAGGTTACAGAGAAGTTATAGTTAGGAATTAGCATTAAAAAAACCTTAGACATTCACTGGAAAAAACAAAGGTTACAGGGATGTTATAGTTAGGAAATGGGATTAAAAAAACCTTAGATATTCACTGAAAAAACCAAAGGTTACAGGGATGTTATAGTTAGGCTGACATTTCACTCGTACAAAACAAGAGAAATTCAGCCGTTATAGTAAGTGAGATAAATATACCTTGCGCCCCCGCAATGCACTGCTTATGACCTCACATATTACATCACTCATGATATGGTCAGTGACATCACTGATGACATCTCAAATGATATCACTGATGACATCATCCACAAAATCTCTGATGCACCCATTCACACCCCCATATAACCTTTCATACACCCACTCCAACTTTCACACTACCATTCTCAAACCCATTCACACACCCATAATAGTACTTACACAGCCACTCATTGATTCATAGATCAACACACACATCCACTCACTCACCCATACAGCCACTCATACACCCACTCACTCACTAATACAGCCACTGACATATCCACTCATACACCCATACAGCCACTCACACACTGTCACTCATGCAGATACTCACACACCTACTCACTCACCCATAGAGTCAATCACACAGCCACTTACTCACCTATACAGTTATACACACACCAACTCACTCATACAGATTTTAACACATACTTATTCACCTATACAATCACTGACACAAATACACACTAACCCATACAGCCACTCTCACAATCACTCACTCACACATACAGTCACTTATATACTCCAACACTCACCTATACTGCCTTTCACATATGCAGTTACTCACTTATATACCACTGACACATCCATTCACTCACCGACACAGCCATACACATACTCACTCCCCCATACAGCCCCTCTCAGATACACTCATGAACCCATACAGCCAGTGATTCACCCACTCACTTATCCATGCCGGGAGTCACACACACCTGCACCCACTGACACAGACACTCACACACCCATACAGGTACTCAGAAAACCAATCAATAATCCATACAGCTACTCAAGTACCTACTCACAAACCCATGCAGCCACTTACACACCAACTGACACACTGATACAGACATTCACACAAATCAGTCACTCACCCATACATTCACTGAGACATGTATAATTACTCACTTATACAGTCAGTCATGTACCGACTAAATCATCCATACAGGCACCCACTCATTCATCAATACACCTTGGTGTATATATATTTAACACTCATAAACTTTTTAGAAACACTCACAGTCACCGGATGATGGCATCAGTGATGTCATTTGAGATGTCATCAGTGATGTCCCACTGACCATGTCATGAGTGATGTAATATGTGAGGTCATAAGCAGTGCATTGCGGGGCACGAGTTATAGTTAGCTCAGCTAACTATAAGTGCTGAATTTCTCTGGTTTTGTATGAGTGAAATGTCAGCCTAAGTATAACGTCCCTATAACCTTTGGTTTTTTTCAGTGTATATATATATATATATTATTGCTCCACTGCACTTTACCAGGAAGCACTCGCAGGCGGGTGCTGGCGTCGCGGAAGTGCACCGCGATTACATCAAAGCTCCTCCGTTACTCCGTTTCACAGAACAGAAGCCAGCACTCACGGGGAAATATTGCAAAAATCTTTATTGCTGTAAGCAACAAACAAACGCGTTTCGGCGTAGCGCCTTCGTCGGTGTTACTGACGTACGCGCTGCAGCCAATTTTTAAAACATTTACAAAGACATAAACAGAGGACTCCGATTACCATTTCTCTTTTTAGGCACCATTTTAGCCTAGTCATTATTACAAATCTCTGGTTTATAAATACCATTGTACTTTATATTGCCAACATTGTGTAAATCATATTACCGTTTATTTGTTTAAGTTTAACAATTGTTTAACCCTAATCATGCCGTATATCGGCTAAATCATCGGTTTTACAAAACAAAACAAAATTTGGCAATAAATGACCCAATTTTCGCCGTATATCGGCTTCATTTTCATTTACATATGTATTATCATTATTGCTTCCTAAAAGTCATGATTTTATGCTATATTCTTTACATTTGCATCATTCACTTTATGCACTTTTGAACATCATTAAGCCGTTTATCGGCTTTTTAGTAGCCACCAATCAAAGATGCACTGCCAATTCTTCCCCGCTGTTCATGCCCCTAGGGAATTTGGTTTGGAGATCGATAATATATCGAGACTCTAATCTCCGCAATTTCTGGATTCTGTTTCCACCTCTTGAATGGGCGGCCACAGAATCCAGACCAAAATATTCCACCAAATCCCTGTTACTATTATGCATGGTTGCGAAGTGTCTGGCAACTGGATAAGTTTCATCTTTTTTCGTGATGGCCCGCATATGTTCTAAAATGCGGACCTTGACTGGATGTATAGTGCTGCCTATATATCTTAGTCCACAAGGACATACTAGGCAATAGACTACATGTGTGGTGTTGCAAGTGATAAACTTCATTATTCTCTTTTGTTTTTTAGTATCTGGAATTCCATATACCAGAACTCGCTTGCTTTTACTGCAAGCCTTGCACTTCCCACACGGAAAAAACCCCTTCATATCTTTAATAGTACCAGTTTTCTGTGGCTCTTTACCCATGTGACTATGTACTAGCATGTCCTTTATAGATCTTGCTTTTTTAAAAGTTATTCTTGGAGAATTAGGTATGTCCTGACTAATGACAGCATCCGTTTTAAGGATATGCTAATTTTTTCTTAGAATTCTTCTTAAAATACTAGCTCCATCAGAGTATGTTGTTATCATCCTGAATTTGCCACCCTGGGTATCTTTTTTAGAACTTTTCAAACTTTCCATGACTTGTTGTTTAGGAATGGACCTAACTTTGTTAAGAGTGCCCTCCAGAAGCTGAGGATCATATCCCCTATTGCCAAACCTCCCAATGCATTCACGGGCCGCAATTTCAAAGTCGCTGTTTCTTGTGCTATTTCTTTTGAGTCTTAATAGCTCCCCATAAGGAATGCTTTGTATTAGTTTGGATGGATCCCTGCTTCGAGCATGCAGGGTCGAATTACCCGCAGTGGGCTTTCTATACAATGCTGTATTAATGTTCTCATCTGCTATAAATACCCTCAGGTCAAGATAGTTCACTGCCACTGAACTTATCTCTCCTGAGAATCTCAAATTCAGAGTATTATCATTAAGACTATTAATATACTCATGAGCAGATCTTGCATTACCATTCCAAATTAAAAACAAGTCATCTATATACCTATGCCAAGCTATGACTTCTCCTCGATCTGTTTCTCCCCGGTATGTTCTGGGCACACGCTCCTCCCACCAACCTACGAATACATTCGCATAGCTGGGGGCAAAGCAGGTGCCCATCGCAGTGCCAGAGATCTGCCTGTAATAATCATCTTTGAAGAGAAAAATTTTGTTTGTCAGACAAAATTCTGTAAATTCCAACAACATAAGATTATGCTCAGCAAATTTTAATGGACGTTGGTTCAAGTAATATTGTACAGCTTTAAGTCCATTAGAATGATCTATACAAGTATATAGACTAGTGATGTCTAATACCATAAGATGATAAGATGAATCCCATCTTATTGTGGCAATCTGTTTAAGAAAATCATTGGTGTCCTTCACATATGAGGTCAATTGTAATACCCATGGAAACAGAAAATGGTCTATAAACATTGACAAGTGCTCAGTCAGGCTCCCTTGTGAGGAGATAATAGGTCTTCCGGGAGGACACTGGCTATCTTTATGTAGTTTCGAATATGGTAGAAGGTTGGGATGATGGGATTTAAGTTTCGAAGAAATAAATATTCATCTGTCCCCAACATTGCCTTGTCGTACCATTTTTTGATAAGAGAATGATAATCCACGATGATTTGATTATACATCTCTTTAGATGATCTTTCATAGTTATTTTGAACCGAAAGTTGTTTTAAAGCTTCAGCACAATATTGTTCTTTTGTGAGTAACACAACATTTCCCCCTTTATCAGATGGTTTACAGACCAGTGAGGTATCCATTTGTAGGGATTTCAAAGCTTCACGTTGCTCTTTCGTAATGTTCTTATTACTTGCTTTAGGAAATCCTTTTCGTCTAAACTGTAATAGATCATTGTTTACAGCCTCTGCAAAGACATCAATAGCATCCAAGGGTAGTTGAGGAATGAATTGGGATGCTGGTTTGAAAGGGCTTTGAACCATTTGCTGCTCAATGCCCAGTTGTCTAGATCTTGTCGTGACATCCGCCAGATTTGTCTGACCATTTTCCTCTTTACGTAGGCTCTCAAGTACTTCCATTGCCTCCAAATCTTTCACCTGCAGAACATCGCACTCTTCCGGCAGTGGTCTGGCATTTTTGATTTTACACGTTGGTTTGGTTTTGAAGAACTTGTGTAGTTTTAATTTGCGGGTGAATTTAAAAAGGTCGATTCTAGTTTGGGTGTATTCCATAGGACTATTAGGGCAAAAAGTCAGTCCAAGTTTTAAGACTTCTTCTTCTGTGGTTGTAAGTATTCTTGGTGTTAAGTTGACCACAGTCAAGTTTTCAGCTTGCATCCCCATCTCTTGCCCCGTCTGCCACGTCTTGTTGGCGAAGATGTTTTTCCTTTGCCGGTACCTGCCGCCCCTTCGCGTTTTTCTGTGATATTCTCTGGGGGCTTGCTCTTTCCGCCCCTCAGCCATGTTTGACGTATGAGTTGGAATTCCTTGTGAAAAGGTGTTTTCCGCCCATGATTAGCAGATACACTCACATTTTCATCGCCGGATTGCTCACCCTCCGTCGCTTCTGATTCTGATGTTTCCACCCTTTCAGATGTCACTTTATTTGTTTTCAAAAATAGTTCTTTCCTGGGACCATCAAATTTCCTTGCGAAGGTTAATACCCTGCCTTGTAAATAGTCCCTTTCATCCCTTTCAAATTTTTCTTGTTTACACTGTTTGATTTTAGTTTCATACTTTGTCAATCGTTTTTTCATTTGTTCTCGTAACTCTTCCAGCTTAGTTTTATCCTCTTCTTTCTCCAATTCTTCCTCGAGATTTTGTATTTCTTTGAGTGCTTTGTCTCTATCACTCCATGCGAATTTGACCAAAATGACCAACATGCCTTTACTTGACTGAGCCGTATATTCAGCCCACTCCTCCAAGAGGAGAGGGTCAGGATTTTCATAGGCAGGCACTGTATAGATGCGTAAGCCTCGTGGTATCCTATCCACGTCAATATAATTCTGAAGGGAGGTAGCCTCCCACCATTTACGCATCTCCCTTTCATACATCCTTTTCAGTTTGGTGAATTTCATGTGCAAATTACTGGTGACTTTAAAAGTGCTGGTTGAACTTGATTGTCCAGCCTCCAAGCGTTTTTTGAAAATGCCTATGGCTGCTTCGCGACGTGTTGATTCACAGAACATCTTATCCACTTCTGTGTTCCCAATTACAGCCGTATATTTGAAGATATTCCCCTATCGTCTTGCCGCATTCACACCGATACAGCAGTTAAATAAAATGAAACTGCTTACCGGTATCCGGGTAGTGGCTCCCTGTTCCTCAATAGAGTTGCACGGTGTCCATTCCCGATATCCGTTATCCTTACGTGCTGCGGCGGTGCCTCCTTGAAAATATTATTGCTCCACTGCACTTTACCAGGAAGCACTCGCAGGCGGGTGCTGGCGTCGCATAAGTGCACCGCGATTACATCAAAGCTCCTCCGTTACTCCGTTTCACAGAACAGAAGCCAGCACTCACGGGGAAATATTGCAAAAATCTTTATTGCTGTAAGCAACAAACAAACGCGTTTCAGCGTAGCGCCTTCGTCGGTGTTACTGACGTACGCGCTGCAGCCAATTTTTAAAACATTTACAAAGACATAAACAGAGGACTCCGATTACCATTTCTCTTTTTAGGCGCCATTTTAGCCTAGTCATTATTACAAATCTCTGGTTTATAAATACCATTGTACTTTATATTGCCAACATTGTGTAAATCATATTACCGTTTATTTGTTTAAGTTTAACAATTGTTAGGGTTAAACAATTGTTAAACTTAAACAAATAAACGGTAATATGATTTAGTTTATGTCTTTGTAAATGTTTTAAAAATTGGCTGCAGCGCGTACATCAGTAACACCGACGAAGGCGCTACGCCGAAACGCGTTTGTTTGTTGCTTACAGCAATAAAGATTTTTGCAATATTTCCCCGTGAGTGCTGGCTTCTGTTCTGTGAAACGGAGTAACGGAGGAGCTTTGATGTAATCGCGGTGCACTTCCGCGACGCCAGCACCCGCCTGCGAGGGCTTCCTGGTAAAGTGCAGTGGAGCAATAATATTTTCAAGGAGGCACCGCCGCAGCACGTAAGGATAGCGGATATCGGGAATGGACACCGTGCAACTCTATTGAGGAACAGGGAGTCACTACCCGGATACCGGTAAGCAGTTTCATTTTATTTAACTGCTGTATCGGTGTGAATGCGGCAAGACGATAGGGGAATTGCTTCAAATATACGGCTGTAATTGGGAACACAGAAGTGGATAAGATGTTCTGTGAATCAACACGTCGCGAAGCAGCCATAGGCATTTTCAAAAAACGCTTGGAGGCTGGACAATCAAGTTCAACCAGCACTTTTAAAGTCACCAGTAATTTGCACATGAAATTCACCAAACTGGAAAGGATGTGCGAAAGGGTGATGCATAAATGGTGGGAGGCTACCTCCCTTCAGAATTATATTGACGTGGATAGGATACCACGAGGCTTACGCATCTATACAGTGCCTGCCTATGAAAATCCTGACCCTCTCCTCTTGGAGGAGTGGGCTGAATATACGGCTCAGTCAAGTAAAGGCATGTTGGTCATTTTGGTCAAATTCGCATGGAGTGATAGAGAAAGCACTCAAAGAAATACAAAATCTCGAGGAAGAATTGGAGAAAGAAGAGGATAAAACTAAGCTGGAAGAGTTACGAGAACAAATGAAAAAACGATTGACAAAGTATGAAACTAAAATCAAACAGCGTAAACAAGAAAAATTTGAAAGGGATGAAAGGGACTATTTACAAGGCAGGGTATTAACCTTCGCAAGGAAATTTGATGGTCCCAGGAAAGAACTATTTTTGAAAACAAATAAAGTGACATCTGAAAGGGTGGAAACATCAGAATCAGAAGCGACGGAGGGTGAGCAATCCGGCGATGAAAATGTGAGTGTATCTGCTAATCATGGGCAGAAAACACCTTTTCACAAGGAATTCCAACTCATACGTCAAACATGGCTGAGGGGCGGAAAGAGCAAGCCCCCAGAGAATATCACAGAAAAACGCGAAGGGGCGGCAGGTACCGGAAAAGGAAAAACATCTTCGCCAACAAGACGTGGCAGACGGGGCAAGACATGGTGATGCAAGCTGAAAACTTGACTGTGGTCAACTTAACACCAAGAATACTTACAACCACAGAAGAAGAAGTCTTAAAACTTGGACTGACTTTTTGCCCTAATAGTCCTATGGAATACACCCAAACTAGAATCGACCTTTTTAAATTCACCCGCAAATTAAAACTACACAAGTTCTTCAAAACCAAACCAACGTGTAAAATCAAAAATGCCAGACCACTGCCGGAAGAGTGCGATGTTGTGCAGGTGAAAGATTTGGAGGCATTGGAAGTACTTGAGAGCCTACGTAAAGAGGAAAATGGTCAGACAAATCTGGCGGATGTCACGACAAGATCTAGACAACTGGGCATTGAGCAGCAAATGGTTGAAAGCCCTTTCAAACCAGCATCCCAATTCGTTCCTCAACTACCCTTGGATGCTATTGATGTCTTTGCAGAGGCTGTAAACAATGATCTATTACAGTTTAGACGAAAAGGATTTCCTAAAGCAAGTAATAAGAACATTACGAAAGAGCAACGTGAAGCTTTGAAATCCCTACAAATGGATACCTCACTGGTCTGTAAACATCTGATAAAGGGGAAATGTTGTGTTACTCACAAAAGAACAATATTGTGCTGAAGCTTTAAAACAACTTTCGGTTCAAAATAACTATGAAAGATCATCTAAAGAGATGTATAATCAAACCATCGTGGATTATCATTCTCTTATCAAAAAATGGTACGACAAGGCAATGTTGGGGACAGATGAATATTTATTTCTTTGAAACTTAAATCCCATCATCCCAACCTTCTACCATATTCCGAAACTACATAAAGATAGCCAGTGTCCTCCCGGAAGACCTATTATCTCCTCACAAGGGAGCCTGACTGAGCACTTGTCAATGTTTATAGACCATTTTCTGTTTCCATGGGTATTACAATTGACCTCATATGTGAAGGACACCAATGATTTTCTTAAACAGATTGCCACAATAAGATGGGATTCATCTTATCATCTTATGGTATTAGACATCACTAGTCTATATACTTGTATAGATCATTCTAATGGACTTAAAGCTGTACAATATTACTTGAACCAACGTCCATTAAAATTTGCTGAGCATAATCTTATGTTGTTGGAATTTACAGAATTTTGTCTGACAAACAAAATTTTTCTCTTCAAAGATGATTATTACAGGCAGATCTCCGGCACTGCGATGGGCACCTGCTTTGCCCCCAGCTATGCGAATTTATTCGTAGGCTGGTGGGAGGAGCGGGTGCCCAGAACATACCGGGGAGAAACAGATCGAGGAGAAGTCATAGCTTGGCATAGGTATATAGATGACTTGTTTTTAATTTGGAATGGTAATGCAAGATCTGCTCATGAGTATATTAATAGTCTTAATGATAATACTCTGAATTTGAGATTCTCAGGAGAGATAAGTTCAGTGGCAGTGAACTATCTTGACCTGAGGGTATTTATAGCAGATGAGAACATTAATACAGCATTGTATAGAAAGCCCACTGCGGGTAATTCGACCCTGCATGCTCGAAGCAGTCATCCATCCAAACTAATACAAAGCATTCCTTATGGGGAGCTATTAAGACTCAAAAGAAATAGCACAAGAAACAGCGACTTTGAAATTGCGGCCCGTGAATGCATTGGGAGGTTTGGCAATAGGGGATATGATCCTCAGCTTCTGGAGGGCACTCTTAACAAAGTTAGGTCCATTCCTAAACAACAAGTCATGGAAAGTTTGAAAAGTTCTAAAAAGATACCCAGGATGGCAAATTCAGGATGATAACAACATACTCTGATGGAGCTAGTATTTTAAGAAGAATTCTAAGAAAAATTGGCATATCCTTAAAACGGATGCTGTCATTAGTCAGGACATACCTAATTCTCCAAGAATAACTTTTAAAAAGCAAGATCTATAAAGGACATGCTAGTACATAGTCACATGGGTAAAGAGCCACAGAAAACTGGTACTATTAAAGATATGAAGGGGTTTTTTCCGTGTGGAAGTGCAAGGCTTGCAGTAAAAGCAAGCGAGTTCTGGTATATGGAATTCCAGATACTAAAAACAAAAGAGAATAATGAAGTTTATCACTTGCAACACCACACATGTAGTCTATTGCCTAGTATGTCCTTGTGGACTAAGATATATAGGCAGCACTATACATCCAGTCAAGGTCCGCATTTTAGAACATATGCGGGCCATCACGAAAAAGATGAAACTTATCCAGTTGCCAGACACTTCGCAACCATGCATAATAGTAACAGGGATTTGGTGGAATATTTTGGTCTGGATTCTGTGGCCGCCCATTCAAGAGGTGGAAACAGAATCCAGAAATTGCGGAGATTAGAGTCTCGATATATTATCGATCTCCAAACCAAATTCCCTAGGGGCATGAACAGCGGGAAGAATTGGCAGTGCATCTTTGATTGGTGGCTACTAAAAAGCCGATAAACGGCTTAATGATGTTCAAAAGTGCATAAAGTGAATGATGCAAATGTAAAGAATATAGCATAAAATCATGACTTTTAGGAAGCAATAATGATAATACATATGTAAATGAAAATGAAGCCGATATACGGCGAAAATTGGGTCATTTATTGCCAAATTTTGTTTTGTTTTGTAAAACCGATGATTTAGCCGATATACGGCATGATTAGGGTTAAACAATTGTTAAACTTAAACAAATAAACGGTAATATGATTTACACAATGTTGGCAATATAAAGTACAATGGTATTTATAAACCAGAGATTTGTAATAATGACTAGGCTAAAATGGTGCCTAAAAATAGAAATGGTAATCGGAGTCCTCTGTTTATGTCTTTGTAAATGTTTAAAAAATTGGCTGCAGCGCGTACGTCAGTAACACCGACGAAGGCGCTACGCCGAAACGCGTTTGTTTGTTGCTTACAGCAATAAAGATTTTTGCAATATTTCCCCGTGAGTGCTGGCTTCTGTTCTGTGAAACGGAGTAACGGAGGAGCTTTGATATATATATATATATATATATATATATATATATATATAAAATCCAAGTATCTCGCTGGTTCACCTGCCTCGATTGGCGGCGGGCACATGGCGAGGTAGCGAGCCTCAAACATAATCCATTGTTTCCTTTTTCAAAAGAACACATGCCGAGCCCAATTCCTTTCAGCTTGAAATATTTATGTTATGAATCTGACTGGCTCCTCTTCAGTCTCATCTTTGGTTTTCACAATTAGTAAATCATCCCTTTTCACAGTTCTTATTTTGTTACAGGCCTGTTCAATCACTTTCATTGACTAACCTCTTTCTCTGAACCTCTTTTTCATGTTATTTATTTCACCACAAAAAGCATCATCCGAACTACAATTTCTTGCTCTAAGAAGTACTCCATACGGTATGCTAACGATCAAATTCTTAGGGTGACAACTGCCTGCAGGAAGCAAACTATTGTCAGCTGTGTTTTTACGAAATAGTGTGCTTTCCAACTTATTGTCCACCACCTTTATTTTCACATCTAAAAACTATATTTCATTTGCACTTACCTCACTTGAAAATCTGAGATTCAGTTCAATCCTATTTAGAGTTTCCACAAATTCATGGGCATCCTTCTCTGTTCCTCAGGTGATGGCCAAGAAAAAGAGGGTGTCCCAAATGTGTTTTCCCCATTCATTTTCCCTTAGGAACTTTAGACACAGCTACGACCCAAACCGCTGAACGGATTTACACTGAATTTGGCAGGAAGCTAGACCCTGGTCCAGAAATAGTGCTTTTTGTGTAAATTCGTTCAGTACTTTTGGAGAAATTAAGGTTAAAAAAATGTGTCTACATATATATCACGCCGTGGAGGATCCGAGGAGCTGGCAGATCTCATCCTGAGATCTGATTGGCTGCCATCACCTCAACAAGGAAATGGTGGCTGCCATCTTAGAATAACAAAAACTGCAAAAAATCAAATAAAGATCCTGACCCTCTAGTCCTCATGGAGGGGTCTCAGAGTGACCCTGCCTATGGCCGAAAACATTTTGCTGCAATTTTGCTGAGGATCCACTAATCTGCACCAAAATGAAAAAAGAAAAAGACAAGCACAGCCTCCCGTGCTTGCTTTATTCAAACCGCCCAGGGTGGGCCCAGGCCTAGGGGGGCGGAAAATATATTACTTAAGAGGAGGGGGCACTTGGCCACCCTCCCTGAGCCTAATAAGATCCCGAGGACCCATCTCCCGGGGCCCACATTTTAATAAAGGGGAGGGGGCACATGCCACCCCTCCCCATGCCTAATAAGGCAGAGAAAACCCCATCGACCGGGCCCGAAATATCAAAGAGGAGGGGGCCAGCCCAAGCCTAGAAATGGCCCGGGAACCCCATCCCACAGGGTTGTGTAAATTCATGCAAGGAGGGGGGCATACAGCCCCTCTGCCTGAGCCTAATTAAGCCCTTGGGACCACATTCCCCTGGTCCAAAATCTAACAAAAGACAAGGGGGGCCACTTGGCCCCCCTCCCTGAGCCTATAAAGGCCCTGCAGACCCAATCCACAGGGCCAAAGCTTAAAAAAAAGGGAGGGTAGCTGCACAGCCTCCCTCCCTGAACTTTTAACGGCCCAGGGAACCCCATTCCCTTGGGCCGGTTCACTTACTGTCACACCCCCCCCGGGACACAATAGTTTCCCTGCCCACACCAGTGCGGGCAGGGAAACATGTGTTTGCTCCAACCTGGTGGGAGCATTTTTTAATCTTCCGCTAAATAGGACCAAACACTAAGGCCCAGATTTACAAAAGTTACACACAAAGCAGCGCAGCACCCAAAGATGCTGCGCTGTTTCGCTTGAGATGGAGAGAGCAGGTGAGCACTATATCTACAGAAATATGGCGCTCTCCTCCTCTCTCCCTAGCACCAGCACAGAATTTTGCTGCAGAGCACCATGCACACACCTTTGTCCCATAGTGAATGGGTCTGTGGGTGAGTCTATCATAGGTTTTGTACTGGAAGGGTATCCATCCAGTACAAAATACTGTGACTAGACAAGTTTTAAAACGTTTCCTAATTTGTATGTGTGCTTGACAATGCAGCGCACATGCATAGTTGGAAAATAAAGGAGAAATTAAAACATTTCTCCTTTTAACGCCTGCTTTCCAACAGCGTTATTTTTTGGCACAATACCCTGTCTGCTAATGTTAGTAGATAGAGTTTTGCTTCAATAAGCATGGGTGGTTGCATGTGAAAGCCCATGTACCACTCATGTAACACCACCTTGATGCTAAGTAATGCAAAACAGTGATTCACGCTGGTTTGCATAACTTTTCCCTACAATCCAAAACAGATATCAATTTGCGTTGCTTTGTAAAACCCCCAAAAGGCTTTGCATGGGTCTGAGTTAAAAAGTAACACAAACCCATACACAAAACCTTTGACAACCTTGGACCATGTCAGCTCCTAGACGGTGGAAGATTTAAAATGCTCCCACTGGCTGGGAGAAGACTTGTATTCTGTTTCCCCACTTGCACTAACGCGGGCAGGGAAACAGAACGCATATAGCTCCTGCCCGGATGGAGCAGCATAAATGCAGCTGTTATCTCCGTGCCGTGCATGAGCAATTCCAGATACCCCACCTTTCGTAGAGCTGGTTAAGGCTTGGGTAGGGGGGGCCACGTGCCCCCCTTCTCTTTTTTATTGAATTTGGCCCCACGCTATGGGGTCCTTGGGACCTATTAAGGCTTGGGATGGGGGGCTGCATGCCCACTCCTCTTAATATGTATGTTTTGGTACTGGGCGATGGGGTTGCCAGGTCCCAAAGGCCAACCCTACACTGCTTCCCCAAAGGATGTACACAGTGTGGGTTTGGCTGCTTGCAGGGGTTGGCTGAAGGCCCTGTAGTCAACCCCATCCATGCATAGCCAAAGACCCTGCGCAGCATGGGGTTGGCTGCCTTTGGAGGTTTTGGCAAAACCCTGCTGCGCATCGCCCAATGTTGTTTGTAATGAACTTATTGATGAGAAAACTGAGCACGGCGGGGACGCGAGTTATAGTTACCTTAGGATGTGAGTTATAACTACTTGAGATAACTATAACTGGTGAACTTCTGTGGTTTTTAAAGTCTAAAATGTTACGCTGTTACTGAATATTTCACCTAACTATAATGTTACTTTAACCTTTGTTTTTTCCAATGAAGATATATATATTTGAAAAAAACCAAAGGCTAAAGTAACATGATGGCTGTGATGTAACTGTAATGGCTCTGGGAAGGAGGGCACATGGCCCCCCTTCACATATTCAATAATTTTGGCCCCGGGGGTGGGCCCCATGAGGCCTACAAAGGCTAGGGGAGGGGAACCACGTGCCCACTCCCATTAATAAAACAAAGCAACCCATGCCCGCATTTTTGTTGTTGTTGTTTTTTTATAATCCTGCTGGAGTTTCGCAGGATTGCAGTAATTTTTGCCAATTTGGGGGTTTCTTTGGGCCCCAGGGCGGTCCCTTTGGGTCCAGCCCATGGGGATTGGGGATCAAGGTATCTCTACCCTGTCCCCCTGTTCAGGACAGGGGACCAAGTTCCTGAATCCTGTAATGGCTGCCACCAACATTTTTCTCATGTTGCTGGCATCAGAGTGCTCGCTCCCATGGGAGTCTGACTCCCACAGGAGCAAATTGGCCCAAGGGAAAAAAAGCTCTCTGGCCCAATCAGAATTCTCCATTTTTAAATTGCCGCTCACACGAGAGTCTCTTGAGCCTCTTGCGGACCCACCCGCCCAGATATCTATATTTTTTTAAACCTTAATTTCTCAAAAACTACTGAACCGATTGACACCAAATCATAAAATGCACTATCTGTGCACCAAGATCTAGCTTCTTACCAAATTTGGTAAAATTCCATTCAGCAGTTTTTGCTGTAGGCCTTCCTACAGAAGCCTATGAAAAATGCATGGGGATTTTGTGTTTTCCATAGACTTTTTTTAGGCAGGGCTGCAGCAAAAACTGTTGAATGGAATTCAACCAAATTTGCCAGGAAGCTAGATATGGGGGAGGAGTGTGAGTAGGGCCCCCTCTCCTTGCCCATTTTGCCCATTTTGGGCCCCGGGGACTCCATCCTCTGGGGCCGGTTAGATTATTTAAGCCATTTTCAGCTCCAGGGACCCCATCCCTGGGGCCCAATATCTTTTTTATGGGGATGGGGGCTCGTGGTCCCCTCCCTGAGCTGTGTTCGGCCCTGGGGACCATATCCCCTGAAACCCAATGTGTTTAAAAAGGCCAATTGTCCCACTCCCTGAGCATTTAATGGCCCTGGGGACCTCATCCCCGGTGCCGGCTCACTTTGTGTGTCCCCAGGAGCCCACCCTTGGGACACAGCAATTTCCCTGCCTGCAAGGGCGTGGGCAGGGAAACTTGTGGTTGCTCCCGTCTGACTGGAGCATTTTCAAATTTTCCATCAAACTGGAGCAAACACAACGGGGCAGATTTACAAAAATGCGGTGCTGCATGGCAAGAAAAGAGCTGGAGAACACCATATCTACAAAGATATGGCACTCTCCTCTTCCTGGCACCGGCGCAGAATTTTCTGCTGGTCGCCATGCACATACCTTAGCGCCACAGTGAAAGCATGCAGGCGTGAGTGTAGCTTAAGTTTTGCACTGTAAGGGATCCCTTCCAGTACAAAAATACAATGCCTGGACTAGTTTTAAAACTTTTCCTACCTTGTATGTATGCTCTACAATGCAGCATGCATGCAAAGTTGGAAAAGAAAAGAGAAATGAAAGCATTTCTCCTTTTAATGCCTCCTTTCAAATGGCGTTAATTTTTGCACACAACCCTGTCTACTATTGCTAGTAGATAGGGTTTTGCATCACAAAGCATGGGTGTTTGCACAGGAATGCCCATGTACCACCCATGTAACGCCCACTTGATGCTAAGTAATGGAAAGTAGTAATTCACACTGGTTTGCGTTACTTTTAGTGTACTTTCCAGAGTAAAACAGCTTTGTGCTGGAAAGTAAATAACAAAAAAAACATTTCTGCTGGTTTGCATCACTTTTGTGACGCAAACCCAGCGCAAAATGTTTCTAAATCTACCCCAAAGGCTGCTCCCTGCAGGGGGGAGCTTTGAAATTGCTCCAGGCAACTAGGAGCAGACTTATATTTTGTTTCCCTGCCCAACAGAAAAAGATATTGCTCCCGCCACAGAGGGAGCAGCATAAATAGCTGCTCCCTGTGGGTGGGAGCAATGCCGCTTCCAACAGCTTGCGAAGATTCGGCTGGGGCTGTAAGGCCCTGGAGCCCCCAACGTGTTAATTGTGGGTGGTTTGAGTGGGCTCCGGGGCATCCACCTATTTAAACTCAGGCCCCAGGGGATGGGATCCCCAGGGCCATAATAGGCTCGGGGAGGGGGCCTTGGCCCGAATGATGAGTCCGAATAGCCCGAAAATGGCAGGCACACCCAGACTGATGGACTGCTCAAATTTGCCAAAGTGACCGGAGCGCGTTTGCCACTGATTTTGATGGTGCATTCTTGATTCAGAGGAATATGAGGACATCTCCACCAAACAAAGAAGCACTTACTTCATATAATTAAGAGGAAATACCCTTGTTTGGTGGAGATTTAACCCTTTGTCTATAGTCTTGTCATCTTCTCTATATGAGGATTCATTTTGTCACTGATTTCTGTATGAAGACGCTCAAGGAACAATAATATTGCCAAAAGTACTCGTACACAAGGTCACTGGAGACATTACCTTGTGGTTCTTTATGCAGCTGTAGTATAGAGTATGCACTAGACATTCACCCAGCAAGGTAGCACTCAACAATTAACCAGTAGAAAGGACTCCAGTTGGGTAGACCTTTTTATTTAAATTTTGGCCCCAGGTGATGGGGTCCCCGGGCACTAAATAGGCTCAGGGAGGGAGGCAGCACATCCCCTCCCTTCAGTCATTACTCGGCCCTGGGGATGGGGTCCCCAAGGCGTAATAAGGCTCGGGAGGGTGGCCGCGGGTCCCCTCCCATTTTTTATTAAATTTGGCCCTAGTGATGGAGTCCCTGGGGCCCAAAAAGGCTTGGGAATGGGGGACCACACCTCCCCTCCCCTTTTTTTTAACATGTTGGCCCTGGGAGATGGGGTCCCCGGTGCCTAATTACACTGAGGGAGGGGGCTGTGGGCCCCTCTCCCTTTATGAATTACTCAGCCCCGGGGATGGGGTCCCAGGAGCCAAATGAGGCTCAGGCTTCTTTCCTTTTAAATTGGCTTTGGCCTCAGGGGATGGGATCCCCGGGGCCTGATAAAGCTTGGGAAGTGGGGCCGTGTGGCCACCCTCTCCTTTTTTATTGTATTTAGCCCCAGGGGAAGAGGTCCCCAGAGCCCAATAAGGCTCAAGGAGGGGGCCTACCCGTGGCCCCTTCCCCTTTTAAATGGGCTTCTGCCTTAGGGAATGGGGTCCCCTGGCCTAATAAGGCTTGGGGAGGGGTGCTGTGAAGCCCCCCCCTTCCATTTTAAACAAAAAAAGGCCCCGGGGGATGGGGTCTCTGGGTTCTATGAAGGCTTGGGAAGGGTGGCCCCTTCACCTTTTTATTGGAACTGGCCCAGGGGGATGGGGTGCTAGGGGTCAATTAAGGGTTGGGGAGGGGCTGCAAGCCCCTTCTCTTAATATATATGTTGGGGGCATTGGGGTTCCCGGAGACTGAAGGCCAACACCATGCTTTGCATTCCAAAGTGTGTGGTTCGCAGCCTGCTGGGGGTCAGGCAGAAGGCCTAGCCCTGTGGTCAACCCTCTGCTCTGCATGGCCAAAGGCTGTGTGCATCATGGGGTTGGTGCCGGCAGGGAGTTGAAAGCAGGGCCTGGCTGCAAGATTAACCCCATGCCACACATGTGAGGTTGGCTGCCTCTGGGTCACTGCCTGCAGGGAATTGGAAGCTGGGCCTGTAAGCCAGGCACTGCGGCCAACCCCACACCGTGAATGACAAAAGGCCATGCACAGCGTGGGGCTGACTGCCTGCAAGGGGAGGTTGACTGTGGGTAGGCCACAGGGCCTTCGGCTGTGTACGACATGGGATTGAATTTATGTATAATAATAAAATATTACTTTACGTTGAAAGAACATTTGGAAATTTGCTGAAAATACCAGAGGTTAAAGTTACATTATAGTTAGATGTGATAAAAAGATCTTTTTTTTTTTTTTAAACTTAGAAGTTCACTGAAAAAAACAAAGGCTAAAGTAACGTTATAGCTAGGTGAATATGTCAGTGACAACATAAACATTTTGAACTACAAAAAATATAGAAATCCACCAGTTATAGTTAGCAGAGCTAGCTGTAACTTGCACCACCGCAATGCACTGCTTTGAACCTCACATATTACATCTCTCATGACATGTTCTATGACATCATTTATGACCTCACTCATGACATCTCACTAATGGACTAACTGCAGGTGTCAACCATTCTTCCCTCCGGTGTACAAGCAATATTCATTAGGCAATGTAAATTTAAAAAAAATACATGTAAAATTAACTTAAATGTCCTTAATGCCAACATGCACTTATGGCTACTACTTTCTATACAAAACCAAGGAGATGATGGACGGAGCGCTGAAACTTTTCAGACACTCACCCCCAGTCACAGATCTGGGTTGAATCCATCATCGTTCTTTAGCTCACTTCGCCAGCCCAGTTCAGACACAGCTATATGTAAATCAGTCTTGACCCTGTGCCTCATGGGAGGTGACTGGGGGTGAGTGTCTGAAAAGTTTTGGTGCTCCGTCCATCATCTCCTTGTGGTTGCTTTGTTCGCCCTAAGTTGGCAGGGTATGCCCAGACGTGGGTGCCGTGCTCACTACACCACTGGATTCAAGCTAGCCTGGCTGAAGAGGGCTGTTAGCCCGAAACCGGTCCCAGGATGCTTGTTTCCGGTCCAGGGAAGACATGGCTTGGCAGTTCGGTCTGGACTGTTCCCATGAGGCACAGGGTCAAAACTGATTTGCATATAGCTGTGTCTGAACTGGGGTGGCAAAGTGAGCTAAAGAACGATGATGGATTCATCCCAGATCTGTGACTGGGGGTGAGTGTCTGAAAAGTTTCGGCGCTCCGTCCATCATCTCCTTGTGGTTACTACTTTCTATATCATTCATTCATGGTCTTGGTGTTTTTACAGACCCAGGCAAAAGTTCTTTTTTCCCAGATGAAATCTCATAAAGCTTGCATATTTCCTTCTAAACAAATCTTGTCCAATATTCCTAAATTTCACATCCATGACATATTGTATTACTTCCTCCAACATGACACTGGCATGAACAGAAAGTATCTTGCGGAAAGAGAGACATTCCAGCCGAGTCACTTTTTCCTTGAAGCATTTTCCTGATTATGAGATTAATTTACATGTTGGGGGAGAGGGAAATTTGTTGCAACGACGATGGTGTTCCCTCCCCGCCAACACAGTGGTCCGCCCACCCAATTTAAATGCGGGCGGACCATAGGTTTAGCTACGGTGGTTACTACTCCGTCACAGTCATAGAAAAACTTCACCGAAGGCCTGACAGAGTAAAGGCATCGTCGAATTGTCCAACCAATTAGGATGGGTGGACTTATAGCCATTTTTTTCCTGGTTTGCCTGGCGGTAGGGGACTGTAAAAAGCATAAAATTCCCCCTTACCATGAGAGATGACTCCCAAACCAAAGGGGGCATTATCTTTTTTATTCTCAAACAGAAAATCCTGCTTTGGGATTTTCTTTTTGAAAATAAAAAAGAAAACAGTTTGGTGCAAGGCTCCGACATATTGATGGAGCCTTGCACCAAACTGCGGACAGCATTGACAGGAACCACCTTAAAAGCGTTTCCTGAAACTACTTTAGAAATGACCGCGGTCATCTCTAAATTCAGCAGTCAACATTTACGTTGCCCTAGCCGAGAAACAGGCCGTCTGCTAATATATAAATGGTTCCCTATATCTTGCGTAGGTCTTGAAGTGAAGGTATTGGCCTTGGCATAAATTTTCATGCACGATACCAGTCAGGGACATTTTGTGATAATTATGTAATTTTGCATAAGTTTCTCAGTAGTTCTGCATGTTTCACAAAAATCACCCACAGGTTTGTTTTATCATAAAAGAGAAGTGTATTGATCCAATGACATTCAATTCAAGCTCTTTTATTCTTTCCACTCTTCTACTTTTATCATATTGGTATTCTTGTGCGTACTCATGTTTGAATTCCCTTGCAGATGACCCTTGTATATATAACATCTATGAGTTTATGGATGGTGTTAAAACGTACAAAAAGGGAGCTGCTTTTACACTGGAGGCTTAGAAGACATAGGATAAATGAGCACTAAACACCTGTACATTAACTTCCAATCAAATGAAAATGTTAGATACGCAGCATTCAAAATCTATGTACTAAAAGAAAATAATCTTGCATATTTTGTGAACTTTTACTTTACTCTTCAAACAAGAGAACCTGGTTCTCAAACACCTAAATAGAGAAAGGTAAAATTGTGGCCAAGTAAGAGGCCTGCTTTCAAGGGAAGCGAAATATTTGATTCATAAGTCTGAAAGTGGTTACATTCCTAATGTCACATTTTGCATATTCATTAGTAAACTGTGAACTGTGTAATGTCACACTTTTGTATATAAGTGTGTCAGGGATCTTGGCTATGATGAGATATAGTCACCTCTACTGAGCAGTGATAATGAATATGATATTGCATGAACTCATGAGGCATTTGTTTTATGACTACTTCAATCAGCGTTCCTATCTGTGACTTGCTGTCATTAAAAGAACTGAACTGCAAGTGGAAAGATATAGGAGGCTCATTTAGGGTATGTTGGAGAGAGGGATTCTGGCCCTCATTTCTGCTTAGAAGAGTGGTTCTGTGAAGCATGCAGTGGAAGCATGCAGTGTTGCTCCACATTTAGTGGCCTATTCATGACTTTTGACACAATACTGCGTTGCATCAGAATAACCTGCGCTGTGTTCCGGCATTTCCTTGTGACATGGATGTGCCGTATTTATGGTACAGTGCACCATGACGCAAGGACCGAAGGTGCATCAAAAAGTCTGACGCATCAGTGTGAAGGATGACGTTGTAATGCAACTGCTCCCCACATGACGCAAAGCTGATTTGCATGTCTTAAAGCACCTTTACGTGCCGTAAATCAGCACCGCAGGAGTGCGTTGCATGGCGGGAAGCTTAAAAAACAATACATTTCAATCCACAGAACATCTGAACACCAATAACAGCTAAACATGGAGGGAGAACCATCTACTATCTGGGAGGGCAACAACCCCAACCTCAGCCAAGATGACCAGACAGCAGCCCAGGGGAAGTGGAAGAGGAAGTGCAATTTCAGTTAGGAAGAGAACCAAATACTAATCAGTGAGGTGACAAAAAATGAACACCTTCTCTTTGTCACCTCCAAATTGCCATTAGGGAAGAAGGATGCCATTTGGCAGCGCATAGCAGTTAAGGTAAACAGTGGAGGTGAAACAAAAAGGAAAGTACTGGAGTGAAAAAAGAGGTAGCACGACTACAAGTGCAGGACCAGGGAAAAACTAGCCAGGAACCTTAAGGCAGCCATGATAACTGGGCGAGGACCTGAGTTCCAGGAAGGTTTGGACCCATTGAAGGAGCAGGTGGCTTCAATCATCCCAACAGAGTTGGTGGCAGGAGTGGAAGGACAGAACAGTGCTGCAGTCGAGGACCAGGAAGAACTACAGGGTAGGTAAAAACAAGGGACCATATGTTCCAAACTGTCATGCAGGGCAACGCAGCAAGACACTTTGCTGCAGAGCACTGCGTGGTGTGCAAGGGATAGGGCAGGAATGTCTCATATGTTAACTAATTCATCACATAACTGTTATTTAATTGCCCAGTCACAATTTATTCAGTCCAGCTGTACCAAGTTTCTCTGGTCAATGTCTGATGTGTTACCCCAGCCCAGGTTGTCCTTTGAATCCTGGGACGTGTGGTGTCATCAATAACATTATTGACCAGGACTACAAGTCCCACAATGCAAAGTAAAAAACCAGGACTGGAGCAGCACATCATTCTTGGACCTTGGAAACTTTGCAGCTATGTCTGTGCCAAGATGCAAGAATGCTTGTCTTGGGGCTAGGCAGCCAAAAGTATAATATAATGTAATGTGGCTTGGCAGAGGGTCAACTTGTCACCTGAGAGGGTATCCAGGTATGTGCATGCATTCCAAGTAGGATCACTTGAAGAGCCAGGTGTACAGTCAATAGCACAAATCCATATTGCATGCAGCTGTCCTGATGTGCTGGGTGAGGTTTTTACTCTTGTTGCCTGCCATGTAAGGTACCGCCCTAACTCCTGTCTTGCTCATATGGATGTTGGAGGTGAGGGTGAGTGCAAGTGATGCAAAGCGGAGGGCCATAATTGTTTGGTGGAAGCGTAAATGGTGTATGAGCTACGTGGGTCCCTGGTAGTATAGTGCCTTGTAGGTGTGGCTGAGCATCTTGAACTGCCAATGTGTCCAATGGGGAGACATCATATTTTAATAAGGTGAGGTGTGATGTGTGTGCTACAAGGTAGACTGAGTAATAGTCTGGCAGTGGTGTATTAGATTGTTTTTCTCTTGTGTAGCAGACATGCTGTGATACAGGGTATTAGTGTACTACAGTCTACATGTGATGATGATGCAAAGGACACCAGCCCGCCTTATCTGCAATGCTCCTGCAAGATCCTCATCTGCTTCTCTTTTATGGTCTTAAAATTGGTTACCAGTTTGTAAGAGGATTGTCTGTAAGATCTGTTGTATGACTCACAAAGCCCTAATGGGGAAGGGCCCTCTATACTTAACCTCAAGGTTTACCCTTTACAGTCCCCGAAAAGGCTCTCCGCTCTCTGGGAAAAAGGCTGCTCATAACCCCTCAGATTAAAAAGTCTTGCTCAGGAGGCAGAGCATTTTCCTATCTAGCCCCTCTTTACTGGAATGCACTCCCAGTTCAGTTACGTTTCTGTATAGATCATCTCAAATTCAGGAAATCACTTAAAACTAAACTGTTTTTGGATTAGTTTTGCGGTGACTGCAGCATGATGTCGAATGACTTCCTGCACCGAGATACCCCTCAGAGGGTGATTTGTGTGCTACATAACATAACATAACATAACATGATGGCCTTGATGATGGTCTACCAGGTGTCAGGAGGGAGCCATATGAAGAAATGTCTGACCATGCTAATGATGTGGAAGGAGGTGGAGTTGAAACTGGGATTATGAATTTACCTGGTGAGGTAGGTGTCCAGGGTGATGGACAGGTTTCTGGGATGGTTGGAGTTTGAGGGATTTGGGTCTAGTCATGTGGGCAACCACCAGGGTGAGTTCATGTTGTAGAATATCAGCACCACCATTTTGTGAAGTTGAGTGGGAGCCAAGCCATTACTCTCACAAAAAGTCAGCCATGTTGGTCAATGGCACAATGTGACAACTGTTGGTGGTGTTGGAGTCTCCTAAGAGTTATTTTATGATCTGTGTGTCATCCAAGCTCTACGTGAATTGATTCTTCACCAACCCTTGACCAAAAGATCTGAACTAGAAACCAGGACAAACCTCCACGCTAACCACTCCAAACTCACCCAACGGCTGCACGCTCACCCCCCGAAACAGTTGCCTCCAAGGTGGAGATCAGTTCCTTACCACAATACTTCAAGCTGCCCAATCCGAAGGACAAATCCTCTATCGGATAAAGACTTGCTCTCCCTACTACGCTCCTATGATCTCCCGCATCCCGTGCTCCCAGACAACTTGCACAAACATTCCCTAATCCAAACTATCCCTTCCAATACTCACAGATTTACAAAACATAATCCTAGAGGTATAGTTGAAAACAATCTTAGGCGAGTCCCCCTCACACAAGAACCCAACACAACCCGCATCAAGCCCCGTCTTAAATGCACACTCCTAAACTGTAGATCTGCATCAAGACATGCAGCTGATCTAGCTGACCTCATACTTACGCATGAACCTGACCTACTAATTCTGACCGAAACCTGGTTAAATGAATCTTTTACACCCACACTCGACATACTGGTACCCCCAAACCATGATATCTTCAGACTAGACAGAATTGACAAGCCAGGTGGTGGTATTGCCTGCATACACCGGAACAACCTCTCAGTGAACCGCTCCCAATCTCCAGTATTCCCCTCTTGTGAATACTTATGCTTAGACATCACCAGTAATAACAAACCAGTTTGTTCTCTGCACACTCTCTACCATCCACCAGGTGAAAACCTCTCCTTCATCAAACATCTCATGGACATTGTTTCCACTAATGCCGGACAACAAAACACCCAAATATTTCTCGGAGACCTCAATCTCCACTGGAATGACCCTAATGACTCAGCGGTCAATAGCCTCAAAGCCTTCCTGTCGGACCTGGACCTCACCCAAATCTGTAACAGCTCCACACATGATAAAGGCTCAATCCTTGACTTAGTCATCTCTAAGGCCGAATCCATTCAGCTCGATACGATCCTACCAAGTGATTGGTCTGACCATCACATCATCACCTTCTTCATCAACGAAACAGTAAAACTTAACTCTGCTCAACCCACGAGAACTAAAATATGGAAGAGGGATCTGAAAAATATCAATGCTGACCTAATCACAACCTCCAGCTCCAATATCCTTCTCCCCCCAATAGGACTATCCGATGTTCAAGATCTTATCAACCACTACTTCTCCTCAATGAACATGGTATTAGATAAGGTCGCCCCCCTACAATTGAAGAGAGTCTCCATAAAAGACTCAAAACCCTGGTACTATGGAAGACTCAATGAGGACAGACGATCCCTAAGACTAATTGAACGAAGATGGAGATCTGCACCATCCGCCTACCACCTCAAGCAGCTAAGAACGAAGAGAAACGCCTATTACAGAAAGATCAGACGATCTAAAGCAGACTTTTTCAGTAATCAATTAGACCAAGCCAAGAATCATCCCAAAAAACTATTCGATCTAATCAAAACACAATCTAAGGATGCACCTCACCCCCCCATGCCAACACAGGCTCACTACCCAATTGCGAAGCGTTTGCCTCCTTCTTCACTCTGAAGACCAAAAACATAAAGAAGGACCTACTCAATGATTTAATAACGCATACTGACACACACATGGACACTTCATCATCCCTTCCAGGAGTCCCACCCCGAAGCTCACCAAAGTTTGACCTAAAAAATAACGCCTACTGGTCCTCCTTCAATACTTACAATGAAGATGCTATACTCAAAATGCTCTTAGCTTTGAACCCCGCCAACCACTTCACAGACCCTCTTCCCGCAAACTGCATAAAAGACTTCATTCCACTGCTACAGGCTCTGTGGACCAAGATTATAAATACTTCTCTCCTTCAAGGAATCATCCCTGAAATCCTTAAATCGGGGCAGGTATCCCCATCCTAAAGAATCCAAGGGTTGACCCCGCGGACTTAAACAATTACCGCCCAATATCCAACATCCCTACCCTGGCCAAACTCTTGGAAAAATGTGTACACATTCAGCTTGGCAATCACATAGACCATTTCAACCTTCTCAACCAATACCAGTCCGGCTTCCGGGCAGGGCACAGTACGGAATCAGCCATGACCCACATAATAGATGATGCACTACAAATCCTTGACCAAAACGAAGCCTGTTTGTTAATCCTGCTCGACCTTTCTTTGGCTTTTGACACCGTCAAACACGACAACTTGCTAGACCTACTGAAACACTGAATGGGATTATCTGGATCTGTTCTAAATTGGTTCACCTCATTTCTTCAAAACAGATCACAACGATTCAAGGTCAATCCAGCCCTGTCGAAACCCGTCCCAGTCATGTTGGGAGTCCCTCAGGGATCATCCCTCTCTCGCAACTCTTTCCAACTTATTCATGGAACCACTCACCAAAATTCTTAACTCCTCCAACGTACAGTATCATATGTACGCAGATGATACACAACTGTATTTAAAGATCCGCTCACTAGAAGACATCAAATCGCTCAACTCAACGCTAGACAAAAATCAGACCTGGCTGGCCGAAAACCATCTAAAACTAAATACCCTCAAAACCGAATTCCTCCTAATCGCTCCTCCCTCCCAAGTATCCATAATTCAAGACTGGCTGAAACATCTAACGGCACTCAACTGCCAACCTCTGATCATCGACTCAGCTAAATCGCTGGGAGTAACTCTGGACAGAAATCTAAATATGCAGAAACACATCAGCGCTGCAACAAAAGGAGCAAACTTTCAGATGAACACATTGAGAAGACTAAAACCCTTCCTGCCCGCAAAGGACTTCAAACTGGCAGTACAAGCACTAGTTATCCCAAAAGTGGAATATGGGAGTGTCTCTCTTTGCGGTCTTCCCAGATCCTCGACGGCCCCTTTAAGAGCCTTAATCAACGCAGCAGCTAGACTTATTACTGGCTCCAAAAGAAACTCTCACATCTCCCCGGACCTCTCGAAGCCAGAATTCAACTAAAAATCGCATGTGTGACGCATAAAGCCATACATCATAACACTCTGAGCTATCTGGCACAGAAACTGGTGCCCTCATGTGGCAACAGATCCTCCAGAAGTGCTAGTATCCTTTTACTCAAACCACAAAGATTCAGCAGGAAGAAGACATACAACCGAGCCTTCTCGGGGATAGCGCCCAGGATCTGGAATGCACTGCCCCCAGAAACTAGACTGAATCCATCTACTGCATCTTTCAAAAAAGAAGTGAAATCTCTCCTCATGGCTAAATTCACATGAGCTATGGTTATAAGTGGTTATACGATTCTTGATTGTACAGAACAATACGTTATTTACTATATACCTGTTTGTTTCCTATATTTACCCTGTAAAGCACTCTGATACCCGCAAGGGTCTTGTTCGCGCTATATAAAACCTTCAAAATAAAAATAAATAAATGAATAAATCAGTATAAGAGATGATGTAGAGTCCCTGGTTCGGAATGATGAGTGCCAGGGGGGCCATACACAAGTTTAAGAGTGGGGATGAGTGAAGAGATTTGTGGGACTCTGCAGACGAGCACCTTAGGTTCTGAGGAAACGGAGTGAGCTTGACCTGTTGCATACTTCCAAGTGTGATGGTAGCTATTCCCTTCAGAGATGGTTCTCAGTGTCAACTGTTGTGGATTCTGGAGAGGACTGTGTGAGTGCTATGAAACTGAAGGTGTCACTTGACAAATGCAAATCATGTCATATAAATGCCTACCCCTTTCCTGCAGTGCAGCTAGGTTTGTGTGCTGTGTAGAGATGTTTCATCCATCTGAGGTTGATAAAATGAGTACCATTGAGTTGCGTAACAATAAACATCTGTTATTCAGCGCCAAGATGCCTCCGGGTGAAAGTGCTCTTTGCAAATACACATGTTATGTTATGTTATGGTATGTTATGTTACGTTATGGTATGGTATGGATGAGTGTCAAATATGACCCCAGGGCACAATATTGCACAAATTACATGCAATACAGTACAGCTAAGCACAATGGTGTGGTGTGCTATGGGAAAGGTTGAGTGCAGAATTGTGAGAGAGATAACAAAGTATGACTTATCTTGGTTAGTGCTTCAGTGCAAATTGATGGCTTGAGCAAATACAGGTACCCTAGCGACATAGTCCAATGGTCTCAGAAGTGGTGTTAAGAAGCTAATGTTTCATCAGTGTAGACTGAAAGCAAAAATGCATCACAATATGTAAAATGTGACCTGGCTTGCACCTACTCTTTCAGGCAAAGTAGGCCAAAAAGCTGCCCAGCTGTGTTACGTTTTGCGGAATGACAAAAATAGGCCCCATTGGTAATATTGAGGTTGTGTGAATAAGGTACAGGTATTGCCATGTGAAAGGCAGCAATACTGTAACATGGCCATATTTACGTGTAGAAACATATGTTCTACATACCCATGTGTAATAGAGAGTGATTGTTCAAACTGAATGTTACAATAATAACTTATATCAAATTCTATCATGGCTTAATCGTTACATATTTATTTCTATTACCAGGGGGACCAACAACACCTCCATTAGATGAGCCTGTCTATGATCCCCAACCTGTTGATGATTCCATCCTGCCCGGTCCGGTGCTCTCAATGCCACTGGATTCAAACTAGCCTGGCTGATGAGAGACAATACTCCGAATTCGGTCCCAAGATGCTTGTTTCCATTCCAGGGAGGACCTGGCCTGGCAGTTCAGGTTGGATTGTTT
The DNA here is from genome assembly GCA_963921515.1 of Calotriton arnoldi. Lineage (NCBI taxonomy): Eukaryota > Metazoa > Chordata > Amphibia > Caudata > Salamandridae > Calotriton > Calotriton arnoldi. The sequence goes on along the minus strand of CAWUFW010010199.1, from coordinate 268,163 downwards.
CCATGGAGAGCAGGGTAAAGACTGATTTGCATTTGGCTGGGTCCAAACTGGGGTGGCATGGTGAGCAAAAAAATGATGGATTAAACCCAGATCTGTGACAGGGAGTGAATGTTTGATTTGTTTAGCATTCCGTCCGTCATTTATTTCTTTTGCTTTTGTCGCCCTAAGTGGGAAGGGTATGCCCAGACATGGGTCCATGGCTCACTGCACCACTGGATTCAAGCTAGACTGGCTGATGAGGGGTGATGCCCTAAACCGGTCCCAGGATGCTTGTTTTCAGTCCAGGGAGGACCTGGCTTGGCAGTTTAGACTGGACTGTTCCCATGAGGAACAAGGTCAAGACTGATTTGCATATTGCTGGGTCCAAACTGGGGTGGCGTGGTGAGCAAAAGAACGATGGATTAAACCCAGATCCTTGTTATTGGGGGTTAATGTTTGCATTGTTCAGCATTCCGTCCATCATTTGTTTCTTTTGCTTGTGTCTTATTCAATGGCTTTTCTACAGAGCATAGCTTCTTTACTATTCTCTAGATTGGATCACTTGCATCCTTTCACATCCACACATCAGGGAACTACTTGTTTCCTTTCACCATTCCATGGGAGTGCATGTGTTTTATTGCTGTCTCTCTGTGTGCTGCATCCTTCCTCACATCCTGTCCCCAACTCTCCGTGCTGCATGTCCAAAGCTGGCCCATCGATTTCATCGCCTCTACCTATCCTGCTTGGATTTTTTTTTAATGTAAACTTCCTCTCAACCAGTTCATCCATTTTTCCCCTCACTCCTCCTGCCAGTCAGTGTTTAATCTCCTCCCACACTCCGACTAGCTCCACCGTTGCTCCCTCCTTCCATAGTGTGTTTTTTCCGTTTTTTGGAAGGCCATCCCGTGGCAATGTGCTGCAAGCCCACTCTTTTCTAATGTGCTTTGGTGCATTTTTCATATTTATTTTAATTTACCTCTCCAAGATTGGCTTCTTCCATCTTGAAATGATACATGAAAATAAAAAACAAAATGGGTGCTGCATCAGGACTTTCCTGTGCGCATGCCTGGTAATACATGTATACGTGTCCCTCATCACGCTGGGGTTGCCATAGATCCATGACACGTACATGATGACACATGAATACTTATTCATCACAGTCCTTTTTTTATTATTATTCTTTTTTGTTTTGCAATGCTGTGCTGCATCACCAAACAACCAGTTTTTTTCTTTCCAGAGAGCATCACCAAAAAGCATTGGCAAAGCAATAAGGTTTGGTAATGACATTGCAAAGCGAATGCTTCTGGCTTTTCCAATGCTTGCTTTTACTTTTTGTTGCTAATGTTTCTTTCATGAACCCTGATAACGGGTAGCAGGGGTTGTTCGATGGACACCAAAGTAAAGTGAGCCTAATTCAAATTCATGTTTAAAGCAATGAAATCCTAGTTTCTCCTGTAGAAAGTCTCTTCTTTGAATGTTTTTATAGGTTCCTATTTGTGTAGCATGTTCGATAATCTTATGATTTCCCTGTTTTACTGGAGCCTCTCCTGGGGCCTGGCACGTTATACCCGTCAGTAAATAGGTACTCAACTTTTAACTGGAGAGATTGCATCATAAAATAGAAACATGATTATACAAGGTATAGAATAAAAAGACAGCTCAGTATGCACTTCGATCAGGATAACATGTTTCAGTTGCCAGTTTTTTTTTTATTTCCCTCAGGCACAGTTTGATGAATATATTATAAAGTACATCTATTTGAAGTTGAAGGAGGCCCAAAGCATTGCTTTAATGTTACACAGCTCAACCCTGCTAGATATTCTAATAAAGTCTGATGACAGATTATTGCTGAGTCAAGGATCTTAAATTGTTCAGAAATTAAAATGAGCTGGTTTTACTTAGCACATTTGTTATTGACCTATTCCAAGTAGGTTGAAGTGATTTAAAAAGGACCAGTGAGAACAAAACCAGAACTCTGATTAGGGAATCATGTTTAATCAGACCTATTTACAGCCGGAGGTGCAGAAAAAATACCTTTTGTACCAAACATGTTCACATACATAAATATTAGAGTGATCAGTCCTTTTTGAAGCATTCTTCACATTAATTTCATAAAAGATTCAGGGGCATATTTAACAAACATTCATGCAGAGCAGCAAGACACCTTTTTTCAGTGCGGAGAGACAGCAATAAAACACATGCACTCCCATGGAGTGGTGAAAGAAAAAAGGAAACAAGTTGTTCCCTCAGTGGAGATGTAAAAGGATGAAAGTGATACAATCTATAGAATAGTAAACAAGCATTGGCAATGCCAATAGGTCTCGACGTATAGTGGAGTTTAGTGGCTTGGATAAGAGTGAAAAGTAGTGTGGTAGGGAGTATAGTGCTGTAGAGTGGAGTATAGTATTAGAATTGAGTATAGTGTCGTAGAGTGGAGTGTTTTATAGTGTTGTTTAGTGGTATAGAGTGGTAGTGTAGAGGCTGTTGTGTAGAGTGTTGTAGAGAGCAGTGGTGTAGAGTAAGAGTATATTGTAATATAGTGTAGGAGTATAGTGTTAAAGAATATAGTGGAGTAAAGTGGTATGCAGTGTATAGATGGAGTTGCGTAGAGTGTTGTATGGTGTATTAGAGTGGAATAGTGTTGTAGAATGGCAGTGGAGTATAATGCTGTAGAGTGGACTAGTATATAGTGGATTAGAGTGTTATTGGTGTATAGTTTAATGTAGTATAGTACTATAGAGTTTAGTATTGTAGAGTGTAGTGTTGTACAGTGTAGTGTAGTAGAATGTAGTAGTGTGGCTTAGAGTTAAGTGGCTTAAAGTACATTGGTGCAGAGTACATTGACATAGAGTGTAGTGGTGTAGAGAGCATTTGTTTTGAGCAAATCGGTGTAGAGTATATTGCAGTTGTATATAGTGCAATGGTGGAGAGTGGAGCGCTGTAGAGTGGAGTATAGTGTTATAGAGTGGAGTAAAGTTTTTGTGTAAGCTACAAGCCTCCCAAAAAGCTTCAACACCCATAACAACTCTGCACCAAACATAGTCAACAATAATCATGGACAGAATGTAAACTCACTTGCCCAATGGCTCACCACTCATCTATCCAACAGAATGCATAGACACACCAACGCCGCACTCTTATGCAGCCAACACAATGCCAATGATCATTCAGATTGGCAATCCAAAAGCAATCAATACAGCCACAGCAGATTTTTCATGGGCACATGAACCTACCACAAGACTGTCACATAAGACAATTAAACAAGCATGGCACATGTACTAGAATGGCTACAAAAACACACACAACTCTTCCGCACATAAAGCAATCCTGTTTTCATTAAACCCGCCACAGCACAAAAGCTAACCCTCTGGTAATGTAGTTCTCCCAACAGGAAACTAACTGCCCTGCCTTTAAACCTGCATGTGTGCAGTCTGATCCCAGTCACACTTCATCAAACCCTTCTGAATGAATGGCACTAATAAAGTGCTAGTTGACAGCTAATTGGCAACATGCTGCTCTAGAAACATCTCCACTTCCATGCATGCAGCCAGCCATGTCTTGCACACACACACACACATCGGTCTCTCCTTTTTTTTGGGGGGGAATTTTTTTTTATTGAGCAGCGCATTGGGAGCATAAGAAAAGACAATAACATATGAGCAACGTTAGCACCAGTTGACATAAAAACGATATCTTCTTCTATCCAAGTTAAAAACAATGACACAGGAAATTCTTTTTAAAACACGGCTGTCACGAAAATAAATTGACTAATAATCATGTCATAACAAAAGTGCAAAAGAGTGCATAAGAAAAGTGCAAATGCTAGTGCAAAAAACCTTACATTACTCGGTTACAACGCTAACGTACTCCAGCACATAACAGAGTATATTTCTAGTTCCTCCAAAATAGCAAAGTGCAAAAAGTGCAAAGGGAAAGTGCAAGTGCAAGAGCCTAAAACATTAATTTACAAATTACAGCCCTAAAATATTCAAGTACTAATTCCTCCAAACATTATCCAAATAACAAAAATTGTAAAATTCTGGATTCCGGGTGGCACTATCCCTCTATCGAGCTCTCCAAATTACTAAAAAACTTCCAGTTCTTGTCAAACTTCCTGGTAGCCCCCACTCGTCTCGCATAAGCTTCTTCAAAAGCCCGCGTCCTTTTCATTTTATTCACCATTTGTCGTAGGTGGGAACCTCCCTGGATTTCCAATTCTGAAGGATTAGAGAGGAACAGGGGTGGGAGCACACCGCTTCACCTCCCAGCAAGGTTCGCCCCTGGCATTCTGGTTAATGCAGTCTCTTGTTGCTTGCTTTGCTCTAGTATTCAGAGTGTTTCGCCAGAGTTGGCGCAGATAGTGCTGATCTCTAGACACGTGTTTCTGGTTCTTTAACCGTCAGCAGTAGAGATTAAGACTTCAGATTTGGGGTTTGCTGAGTAGGCTGCCAAACATTGCATCAGGTCAAGTACCTCTCACTGGCGCACGGGTGCTTCTTCCACGAGCTCGTCAGCTCAATGACTCACAGGAGTACATTTAAACAGGAACAGGGTGGGAGCACACCGCTTCACCTCCCAGCAAGGTTCGCCCCTGGCATTCTGGTTAATGCAGTCTCTTGTTGCTTGCTTTGCTCTAGTATTCAGAGTGTTTCGCCAGAGTTGGCGCAGATAGTGCTGATCTCTAGACACGTGTTTCTGGTTCTTTAACCGTCATCAGTAGAGATTAAGACTTCAGATTTGGGGTTTGCTGAGTAGGCTGCCAAACATTGCATCAGGTCAAGTACCTCTCACTGGCGCGCGGGTGCTTCTTCCACGAGCTCGTCAGCTCAATGGCTCACGGGAGTACTTTTAATCAGGAACAGGGGTGGGAGCACACCGCTTCACCTCCCAGCAAGGTTCTCTAGTCTATTGAGCTGACGAGCTCGTGGAAGAAGCACCCGCGCGCCAGTGAGAGGTACTTGACCTGATGCAATGTTTGGCAGCCTACTCAGCAAACCCCAAATCTGAAGTCTTACTCTCTACTGATGACGGTTAAAGAACCAGAAACACGTGTTTAGAGATCAGCACTATCTGCGCCAACTCTGGCGAAACACTCTGAATACTAGAGCAAAGCAAGCAACAAGAGACTGCATTAACCAGAATGCCAGGGGCGAACCTTGCTGGAGGTGAAGCGGTGTGCTCCCACCCCTGTTCCTGTTTAAAAGTACTCCCGTGAGTCATTGAGCTGACGAGCTCGTGGAAGAAGCACCCGCGCGCCAGTGAGAGGTACTTGACCTGATGCAATGTTTGGCAGCCTACTCAGCAAACCCCAAATCTGAAGTCTTAATCTCTACTGATGACGGTTAAAGAACCAGAAACACGTGCCTAGAGATCAGCACTATCTGCGCCAACTCTGGCGAAACACTCTGAATACTAGAGCAAAGCAAGCAACAAGAGACTGCATTAACCAGAATGCCAGGGGCGAACCTTGCTGGGAGGTGAGCGGTGTGCTCCCACCCCTGTTCCTGTTTAAAAGTACTCCCGTGAGTCATTGAGCTGATGAGCTCGTGGAAGAAGCACCCGCGCGCCAGTGAGAGGTACTTGACCTGATGCAATGTTTGGCAGCCTACTCAGCAAACCCCAAATCTGAAGTCTTAATCTCTACTGATGACGGTTAAAGAACCAGAAACACGTGTCTAGAGATCAGCACTATCTGCGCCAACTCTGGCGAAACACTCTGAATACTAGAGCAAAGCAAGCAACAAGAGACTGCATTAACCAGAATGCCAGGGGCGAACCTTGCTGGGAGGTGAAGCGGTGTGCTCCCACCCCTGTTCCTCTGAAGGATTAGAGAGCGGGCTACCAAGCAAGAGATCGAGAGGAAAGTTGCTTCGGCTTCCGTTAGGGACATTCTATCTCTACAAATTCTAAATAGGGCCGCCTCGACTTCTGGGACTACACTCTTTACCAATGCCCGGGTTAGGGCCGAAAAGATTGCCTCCCAAAAAGACCCCAACTTAGGACATGTTAAAAAAATATGGAGCCAGCCCCCTTCTCCCTCCACCTGGCATCGGAAACACCTATTTTCAACATCCGGATACCTTTTCTTAAATACTTCCGGAGTAAGGTAGGCCAGCCACCGAGATAAAAAAGCCATTCTTTTAAAGTTGGCTGCTCTCAGCGACTTACTCCCTCGTTGACATAGCGCTTCCCATTCATTAATGGAAAAAGTACATTGTGTTTCGCAGGTCACCCTTTCCAAATGGCCCTCTATCAATGGCAGTTGGCCCTGATTATGTAACAGCCGATACCAGTTCCCCACGCCCTTTATTTTCTCTCCAAAAAGAGCTATCACAAATTTATTTGGTGAATCAAAAATATCATTTAAATTCTTTACAAAATGAACAATTTGCAAATACTCAAAAAAAGCAGGTTTCCTCTGGTTCCCGTCCCTTAACAGCACCTCCTGCCAAGAGATCACCCTATTTTGAATTGAAAAATATCTTAGTTCCCCTAACCTGCAACCTTCCCAGTTTCTCAAATGAACTGATCGAATTTGGAGGCAAAGAGATTTACATTCCCTCAACTTCAAGTACTGTAGCCCCGAGGAACCCGTCATTTTAAAAAAGGACTGGAGTCTAATACAATAGTCCTTCAACGTCTTGTATCTTGTTTTTTTTGGGAGTTTGGAGGTTTTTAAAAAAACTGGAATTTGAGAGCCAGTTTCCTGTACCATTTTGTCAATGAAGAAGTTATCTCTGACGCTATTAAAACTCAACAGACCCGCTAGTAGATCCAAAAAAGCAGCATCATAATAAGTTCTTAATTGGGGTAAAGCCAAACCACCTTGTTCAGTCGTTAATTGAAGAGATGTTAGCTTTACCCTTGGGACTTTTTCCCCCAAACGAACTGTCTAATCAAGATTTCCATTTCTTTAAAAAAAAACATATTTATTTTAATAGGAACGTTAATAAATAAAAAAATAAGTAACGGGAGTATGGACATTTTAATAAGAGATACCCGTCCCACCAAAGTCAGAGGGAGCAGAAGCCACTGCTCCAATAGTCTCTTTATTTTTTCTTGCATTCTTACATAATTTAATTTATATAGCTGTTGATATTGGTTGGAGGCAAAGATCCCCAAATATCTAATTGGCTCTGACTTTGCAGCTTGAACCCTCAGACAAGGTGGGAGGAAATTTATATCTGCATTCAAGACAAGAACCTCAGTTTTGTTTGAATTTATTTTATAGCCCCCAATTAGTTCAAATTTGCTAAATTCGCTCAACACCGCTTCCAAATTGTCATTGTTAGGCTTCAGATATAAAATAATATCGTCCGCAAAAAGTTTTAATTTGGCCATCCCCAAAATTGGGGCCTTAATAGCAGCATTGTCTCTTAGTCTAATAACTAAAGGTTCTATAAAAAAAGTAAAAAGCAGTGGAGAAAGTGGAGAAAGTGGGCAACCTTGTCTTGTCCCCCGGTTTACTTTTACCATGCCTGCCCGTTTCATATTAATTATCACCTGGGCCTGAGCCCCCTGATAAATATTGCGCAACATGGAGATGACCTGAGGAGGGAAACCAAATTGGCCAAGGGCAAGAAACAGTGTGGTCCAATTCACCAGGTCGAATGCTTTCTCAGCATCAACCATCATCATACAGGCGGGAATAGAATTGGTAGTGCAGTAGTCCAAAGCCTGTATTAAAAATTCCGTATTGGCTGCCATGGATCTTCCTGCTATAAACCCAGCCTGATCTTTGTGAATTATTTCCTGTGCTGCCAATACAAGACGCTCAGCCCACACCTTCATTAGAATCTTATAATCTGAATTAAGGAGGCTAATGGGCCTGTAAGAATTCACGTCCTTCGGGTTCTTATCTTTTTTTACAAAGCACACAACAATTGCCTCCTTAAAGAACGAGGGGACCTGTCCACCTTTTTGAATATAATTAAATAATTTTTTCATAGGTGGAATTAGTTCTTTTGAAAAGGTCTTATAAATTTCTATTGGGAACCCATCTTCCCCACACGCTTTAGCCCCGGCCGTGGATTTAATAGATGCCAAAATCTCAGCGGTTTCTAAATCTGATTTTAACTGGTTAATCCGAAAATCAGATAATCTAGGAAAATTTACATTATCAAAGTATTCCTGTATAGTTTCCTCCCCCACCAAGTACTCAGTAGTGTAAAGTTGCTGGAAATGTTCTAAAAAAATCTGTGGAATCTCTTCACTGTTAAATACTTCTACTCCAGTCTTGGGGTCGATAACCTTTGAGACTAAGGCTGCTTCTTGTTTCGTTCTTATAGAGTTAGCCAGCAGTTTGCCGACCATCTGGCTATCCTCATAGACCTTTTGTTGGTAAGATCGGGAACTGCTGATCTCTTCTAAAACAAAGAAGTCTCTCAAGGCCTTTCTAGCCTTATCCAAATGATGTGGGGAAGATCGAATCCGCTGAACATGAGCCCTCTCCACTGCTTCCTGCAGTTTAGCTATTTTAAGCCGCCGGGCCCTGGACTTGGCAGCTGAAAAGGAAATTATTTGTCCACGAGCTGCGGCCTTGAACCCCCCATACCGCGAAGGGTCCCGCCGTTTCATCATTAATCCTGAAATAATCAGTAATCCATACTCTGAAATTCTCCACCCAATCTTGATCCTGGAGAAGAAGACGATCCAGCTGCCACCTGGGACGCTCTCTTCTCCCCCCACCAAATTCAAGCTCAAGCCCTATGCACGCATGATCAGAGAAGGGGTTGCACCCAATATCAGTCTTTAAAACCTGGAGGGACCTTGATGTTAAGAAGAAATCAATTCGGGAAGCAGTCTGAAAATGGTATGTTCATATTGCGCCAGGGATCTATTAATTGGTACTCCTGCTTAATAACCTCAAAGATTCTTTTAGTATTTGGTTTCAGTTGTTTTTTACTTTTGTTTGAGGTATCCTTCTTTAGGTCCTGAATATAATTAAAATCTCCACCAATAATGATCTGCCCAGGGGCCCCCCTCAAAAGCTCGTTAATTTTAACCAGCCCTGAAACATCATCCATGACTGGGCCATAGTAGTTAATAAAGTTTAGGGTTCTCCCCTTCAATGTTGCTGCTACCCATTGCCACCTCCCCTGTGGATCCCTCCGAATTTGTTTAAATTCCCAAGGCAAATTCTTGGAAAAATAGATAGCAACTCCTCTCATAGCAAGGCCTGCTGTCGCAAAAAAGGTATCCGAAAAAGCTCTGGGTAAATATAATTTAGGATAATTCGTTTTTAAATGTGTCTCTTGAAAAAACAGGACATGGGGATTAAACGAGACAAGCCACCTAATGAGAGCTCCATATTTTTGTTTGTTGAGCATTCCATTAACATTAACTGACAAGATCTTACATTTACTAGTGGTTTCTATGTCTATTTCTAAAATAAATTTCTAATTTGCTCAAAAACAAGTATCTGTATATACAACTGTCTATACCTTTTGCTACTGCTCTTTTTCCTACTGCTAATCCACCCCACAAACCCGCCCACCCCCCCAGAAAAGGAAAAACCCCCCCGCTGAAATGTGGAAAAAACCCCACTAGCCACGCTAGCCACATTCCGACCCACCCTAGTGACCTCATGGGTGTCTTGATACTACACCCTAGGTGACTCCGCTGCCCCCAGCAATACAGAGAAGAGAAGAAACTTTCTTGGTCTTAGATCAGGCTGTAGATCCAGCCGTGATTTCTTTCAGTAGTCCCTGAGCCTCTTCCAAATTTGAAAATAAATGAAACTTCCCCTTAATGCAAACCCGCAACTTGGACTGTTGTGCTATAGATGCTTGGGCGCCCTGAGCCTTAAAAAGACAAAGCATTTTTACAAACTCTTTTCGTCTGCGCGCTGCAGCAGCTGTCATGTCAGAAAAAATTCGACATTTAGAGGTTTCATTTACAACAAACTGTCTCTGCTGAATCGCCTTGGTTAAAATACGTTCCTTGACACAAAAGTCAGCAAAATTCAGCAAAATTGTTCGTGGTAACGTTCAGTTTGGGAAGGGGTGGGCGGGGACTCTGTGTGCCCTTGTGATGGTTAAATCTCCTTCGAACTCGGGAAGGACTTTTTGTTTGATAAACATATTGGCCCACTGAAGAGTTTGGGTCCCTTCGATTCCTTCGGGAACCCCACTATACGAAGGTTAGACCTCCGAGAATGATTCTCAAGTTCATCTAGCTTATTCTCCAGAAATTTTTTATTTTTTACTGCTACATTCACCTTTCCAACCATCTCATTCATTTGGTCCTCCAGCAGAGAAATTCTAGTTTCAGCTTCCTGCAATTTGATCGGGAAACATGTCATTGCTTCTTCAATTTTGCCTAGCCGTTGATGTAACAAGGCAATCTCAAGTTTTTGTGATTTTTTCATTTCTCTAACCTTTTCCAGAATAAGGTTTAGCATGTCTCTTATATCCATCTGGTATGTGGAAGATGCTTCTACCTTGCTGTTATCGTTGATATGTGAAGCCATCTCACCCTGGTTCGGATTCATGGAGAGTAAGCTCTTCATACCTAGTGAGACATCACCGGGTGATTTCTCCCCCAGCGGAGGCTGAAATTGAGGCTGAGACTGAGACTGTGGCTGTGGCTGAGATCGAAATGCAGACTGAGATTGAGCCAAGACCTGCAGTGGTGGAGAGATTTGTGGCTCTCTTCCTGGCGTCTCGTTGCCTTGCAGCGGAGATACTAGTAGCTGGATCAGGCTACAATCACTTTTTTCTGCTGGAATTGATGATTCTGAAGGAACCTCCAAGTTTTGAATCTGATCTTGATCTTGATCTTGGACTATTGGGGTTTTCTTAGGTGAAGATAGAGCCTGTCCCGGTGACTGGGCGTGATGTAATGTCCACGAGTCCTGGGCAAAACCTGCCGGTGAATAGCCTAAGATCCCCGATGGATCATTTGTAATGGACCTGGGAGGAGGAGGTAGGGAAGCTTTTTTCAGAAAAAGAGGAAATTCCTTTGCACCTTTCGGCGCCTTGTTATGACCATCAGCTGCTGGGATGTCTTGTCGTTGCCTAGCTGATGATACTGATGATGCTGATGCCTCCGTCAAGTTAGCTGCCTCAATAACCCCATCTTCAGCCGATTCCTGAGACAATGAGGGAGGTGTCTCTTCACCTGAACTTTCAAAGTTGGCATCAAGACCGTGAGAGTTGGTATCATGCTCCTTTCTAGCTATTCGTGCAGTTGTCTTCGCCTGGGCTAAACGGGTTTTAGCTTTCGGCCCTATTGCTGAATCAACTTTGGCAACTGCATTGGAGTGTTTTAGATGCCTACCCATTTTCTCTATTCTTTTTTTTTTTCCTCCTCTTACTCCCTTTCCAATTTGACCAGGTGGCCCCTCACCGCGCCGTCTATTGCACTGAAAATTCAAGGGACTAAACACGTTCAATTAAAATTTCTCAGATCAAGTGCCTCCCGCCTCCTTCCACCACCTTCCACTTCCACCTTTCACCTTTAGCCTTGCGCTACTCCATACCTCCTGGCTTCCATGCCTTTTCCGCTCGTAGACATACAGCCTGCAGCACAGCCCAGTCCTTTTCCGCTTTTAAATAAAAGTCCAAATGTTTTGAAGAGGAAGAGAAGAAAAAAAAAAAAGAGAGAAGAAGAAAAAAAAAGGAAAGGCGTCCTTGAAATGGGAGAGCCAGCAGGTCCGTAAGAAAAGCGAAAGCCAGAGAGTCCGGGGCCGTAGAGCACACCTGCAGTTCTCAGCTTACACTGCGAGCAGCATAGTGCCGAAAACGATTTCCCCAAACATGCGGCTGTACTTCAAAAGCCCGCTGCAGACCACCAAGAAAAGAAAAGAGCGTCGCAGTTCTCGGCGCCTTCCACGTTGCTCTTCGCTCGTTTTGCCGGTTGTTTCGCGGGTCATTCCTGCTGCGTCCTTCTCAGCATACAGGTACGTTTCGCCATTGCTGGGGGCGGAGCGGGCAGCGTCACCTGAGGCTACACGGAGGCGTGGTTCTCCGTAGCCTCCATTTCCCCCATCCGGTCCCGTCCGAGGCATCCACATCGGTCTCTCCTTTGTGAACTTATAGGGTGCTAAGAAACGTAAGAAAGACAAATTTCCTTTTGCGCCCATGATGAAACTGTTAAAAGGCCAAACTACAAGGCCTACAATGCAGCGAGCACATGGGTGATTCTGGGCAAATCACTTAATCTCCCCGTGCCTACCAAATAATGAACGTGTCCTTGTGTAACGTAACAGGTTCTTTACAGCAAAACTGAAAATAATTCATGGAATAGAATATATTTTTTCACAATGGCGACCTAGGCATCAGACTGGGTACAGAGAAATGGGCAGAGGCCTGAAGTCAACAGAGCATTGGGAATTGGCATGTTGCCATACAAGGATGTGGACATGATAGATTTAGAACCTCGAAGACTGGGGCAGCACATTAAAGGAAGTGGATGTGGATAAGCAAGTGGAGGGGCTGCAGGCAGGTCAGACCATGGCTCATAAAAGTTTGCAATCATATAAAGAAAGGAATGTCCGCACTCCCTCAAAGGCCAAATGACCCAACCCAACAGAGGATCAGCAAATGCTATGTTATAACATGACCGCAGCAAGAACACTGGAAGCATGCTGGATCAGCGAAAGCATAAATCTAAGTTAGTATGGTAATCAGATAAAAGAGTGTTTGATTTGTATGCTTTTGGTAGAAGATCACAACTACTTTGACAGCATAAGGAAAGTTTGTGGGGAGACGAAGCTTATTCTTGCTTGGGCTTGATGGGAAAAGCCCACGTATAGTTATGTTTAACTGTTTATAATTAGATGCCAATTAGTATACAGGTACAACGTAAAGATGGAAAGGGGCACAGTAAAGGTGGGTGGGAAAGCGACAGATGATGGTTTAAATGCAAAACACAATAGTCATGCAGACATGTAATGTCAGATGTTTTTTTTTTTACTCCTTTTATTATTAGTTTTTAGCACAAAGCTCTGCACACAGCGGAATATACAGTAAGGCATTGTTTTATCACAAGAATAAAGATGGAGATTATGAAAACACATTGCCTGCCCGGCGTCGCTAAATGGGCGCTAGCAGACGGAGGGCATTTTGACAATGTTGACTGTGCCAAAAGAACACGCTAAGTGATTGCAAGCCCTGTTTCCAGTGCTTAATTTGAGCCAGTGCTTTCCGGTGCTCAGCACCGGCACTTAATTGGTTTCCGGTGCTCGGCATCGGCACCTAATTGTCAACACCATACTTAGAACAGTCCACCACATGGTGGCGCTGCTCATCTAATTTAGAGATGAGCAGAACAACGGTAGTTTAGGAATATAATATACATTAAAGTTGCTAATATCTGCCTCCCCAGCCATTCCTTTAGCTTTGGGGACCTGGAATAATCTGAACTGTCGCATTTACATGCGAGAGAGAGGGTTAGTAGTTGTTTTGGCAGCGATGACAAGGGCGATAGGTGGTGCAAGCTGTAGTGGCCTCCTGGTCAGAACCCTGGCACTTAATATTTTACAAATTAAGCACTGCCTGTTTCACAGAATAAACGTTTTGAAAGAAAAGTAAAAACATGACTCCGACCCCAAATGCTATTCAAAATGCATTCATCTTGGCTAAGTAGTGACAAGGCTTGCACGCATCCCGACAAACTTACAGCATGCAGTTAGATGTTGGACTACACAGATGAACATTAAAAAAGTCAGAAAAAACCCACTGAGCATAAGACTCAATCTGTACTTGAATGCTCACGATCTGAAGAGAGAGACGGTTTCATGTTCGGTTAACATTATTTACAGAGCGTAAAATTGTGCGTGTTCAGCCACCTCCTAAGTGCCTGAGCCGTGCAATGCCGAGGAGCTGTGCAGAGATATTTATTTGAAATTAGCGGCGTTTTCACTAAACTGATCACAGAAACTAGATGGGATTCAACAACGAGCCTCAGCATCGCGTCAACATCCAGTGATTCGGGTCAAAACACTTAATCTCCCAGTGCTTATGTAACGTAACTGGAGCTCATGCAAAGCGCTCCAATACCTTCGTCCGGTTAGCGCTATATAAAACTACAAAAAAACAAACACGCCTGACCTGCAATAGCCAGATGGGAGGAGGGAAGAGAGGCCATCACAGCTGTACAGTGTGATGGCCAACCAAAATGCTCTCTGAGTGAAATTGCCAGTAAGAGAGCTAAACACACAAAGGAGGGACTTTTCCAGAAATGCACCAATAAGAAGCTAGCATTTCTGAATGCCGCAGAAAGTAACCAATGGCAATTGGTGGTTTGCCAAACCCCACAAAAGAGATAAAACAAGCCGATCAAGCTCGACCTAAAAAGCAATGCTCTGTAGAAAAGCCATTAAATAAGATGCAAGCAAATGAGATTGAAAAGAAAGTCAACCAAAGGTAATCAATTGGCTGACCCAAAGCCCACTGCAAATATCGATATTGTCGACAATAATCTTTTTCACAACTCACAGCTTAGAGCTGTTTGTAGGTAAGAAATAACAAGCATTTGCAATGCAAGAGGTCTCGCATTTGCAAGAGTTTGAGCTATTGCCATTGTAAATGACAATGCTTTTTATTTATGTGATCCACTTGCAGGTTTTTAAAACACAAATAAAGGCACTGTTATTTACAATGCCAATAGCTCAAACTCTCGCAAACGTGAGACCTATTGCGTTGCCCTGATAGAGGAGATACCTTATATACATTAAAACTTTCCTGTAAAAATGAATGTTATTAGAAACAAGAGACAGAGAGAATATGCGAAAACAAAGAAACAGTATTTTTTTTTTATGTACAATTTGTTTTGTGCTGAGAACAAGTACGATTTTAAAGGGGCCCCTGCAATAAAATCACAATGCAGAGGTATACCACTTATCAACTATGGCTAGAAGGTCATAAGGCCTCCTTGCATTGCACATTTAGTTTTCCCTTTTACGTTAAGTTCTGTTGACACGAGCTAACAAATTTGTTTAAAACCAGCTCATGTTCCATATTTGGGATGGTATACTGATGGGGATTTTTTCTCTCTCCCTTTTGGTAAACCTATATAGTGCCCTCTAGCACAAATAGTATTTATAAAGTTAATATGGGTTGTAGGTTCCTTCAAGTAAGCACTATGAACTGCTTGGAGATAAGGGCTCAGTCGCGGCTCCTGGAGGGAGTGCTGCGGGGCGGGGCGGGGGAGGGGCAGGGTGGGGGTAGTAAACTACGGCGTACTGCTGAACAGATTTAAGTAACTAAATAAATAAATAAAATGAATCACCCTGCCCCTCCCCCGCCCCACTGCCCCGCAACACTCCCTCCAGGAGGCGCCACTGTAAGGGCTTGAAGTGGGTTGATAATAGGATATCGTGAAGAGAGGCAGATTTCTTAGTATAGGGGATAGAGGGCTGCTGCACCATAAATGTGAAGGTGATAAAGAACAGTCACAGTCATATCTGGCCACTTAAATACCGCTCACAATACTCAATTACTTGAGCTGCCTAAAGGTTTAGACATTTCAATAACAAGCATGAGACATTAATGTACATAAGTATAAGACATTAATGAACAGAGAGCAAACGGATAGCATTTCTTTTGTTCTGGCTAATTGGGTTCTTTTAATGGTTTATTTCAATTTGGTTTTAGTTTACATTCTGTGGATCTTTATTGCACATGTCAATTCATCTATTGACCAACAGTTTTACTTCTTCAAAGTCTTATTCTAGCAAAGAACTTTATTTTGCTTGTCGCACCTTGACAATGCCACAGTGAACATGATTAGTGGGACTGTCAGAAACGTGCAGCAACTGAGTGACGATTAAAGGCCACAAGAGCAGTCAAGCTGTTCAAACACTGCTGATGCAACTCGAGATGACTGCAGTGCTTAATTTGTAAAATATTAAGTGCCAGGGCTCTGACCAGGAGGCCACTGCAGCTTGCACCACCTATCGCCCTTGTCATCGCTGCCAAAACAACTACTAACCCTCTCTCTCGCATGTAAATGCGACAGTTCAGATTATTCCAGGTCCCCAAAGCTAAAGGAATGGCTGGGGAGGCAGATATTAGCAACTTTAATGTATATTATATTCCTAAACTACCGTTGTTCTGCTCATCTCTAAATTAGATGAGCAGCGCCACCATGTGGTGGACTGTTCTAAGTATGGTGTTGACAATTAGGTGCCGATGCTGAGCACCGGAAACCAATTAAGTGCCGGTGCTGAGCACCGGAAAGCACTGGCTCAAATTAAGCACTGGATGACTGTTTCATACAGAGCACAGGATTTCAAGGTGCCGCCTTTGGATAGACCTATTTTATTACATTCTGGGGATACGAACAGCAGGGATGCCTCATTTGACCACCCCTCCTACATTTTTTTTGTGCTTCTAACAATTACGTTTTGATTCTCTATATCTAAATAAAATAAACTTTTTATGAAGTGGTGATGTGCACTAATAATTGTTGGTAGCTACAAGCATTATTACTTTCCCATAAACATCTAAGTCTCCTGTGATCATACACACCGTGTTTAGCTGCAAGAGGCCAGGGGTAGGTACAGAGTTTTAATGCAAATATAAGTCCAACACGGAGACAAACACTCAAGACGGCTCCCCGAACCCATGGGTCCCTCACCTGCTCAGGACGCGGCGCCTCAGGTGACTGCTCTGTCTGTCAATGGCAGGGGCCTCGGAGAGCAGCTCCACCCGAGCCTCCTGCTTCCATTGCTGCTTTCAGGGGACGGCTCAACCCATTGATGGTGGGGGCTGCGGAGAGCAGCTCCCCCCAAGCCTCCTGCTCCTGTTGCTGCTTTTGGGGCCAAAGCACCAGTGCAGAACAGAGCAGATCAACGGCGAGCAGGAGCTACGGGCACCGTATTTATAAAAAAAATAATGATGAAAGCAGGGGCGAGCCTTCTGCTTCCGCTGATGCTTTCGGGTGACTGCTATGCCCGTGAATGGCGGGGGCGCAAAGAGCCGCTCTGCCCAAGCCTCCTGCTTCTGTTGCTGCTTTCGGGGCTACACTGCCAGCGCAGAACGGAGAAGATCAATGGCGAGACCAAGCTATGGGCTACGCTGGGACTCTGATCCATGTCGTGCCGTGGGACCTGCCGGGCGGCACCGGGGGCTCAGTAAAATGGGTGCTGTGCTTATAAAAAGAATAATGATGAAAGCAGGTGCCGCACTAAAATATAAAGCGCGACCCACGTTCTTGTTGCACTTATGTGCATGGCGGCTCGTGAAGCGGGCGCCATGGTGAAAAAAAAGAGGAGACCAGGCACCATGCTAGGTGCCGTGGTGAAAAACAAGTAGTCCATAAACATAACATATAAACAGTTGTAGCGCAACAAAACTGTAGTTGGTCGGTGCTGCTTCCGATAAAATTGAAGTGATGTAACGGGAGCACCAACCAATAGGGAGCCCGGAAATCAGAGTAATGCATAAATTAACCAATCGCAAGCAACAGGCTTGATTACACTCGCTATTCTGTTTATAGCAGGTCTTGCAGACAGCGCATGCGCACTGCCTAGGCTCGACCTAAAAATGACCTGGCTACTCCTTGTAGTTTCCATCCCTTACCTTTCCTTATCTTCCCAGAAATTAGGAGGTTGTTCAGTGGCTAAGGACAGGACAAGGATTCAACATAGTCTTGACTGTAGAGATTAAAGGTTGTCACATCTGCTACATCTGGCCTTTCATTTGAATTGCTCTCCATGTTTTTAGAGGTGCTGTATACTTATAACGGAGAAACACATAGTGAAATAGGGGTGCAATAGGGCCTAAAAGTAGAGGTGGATGAGCCACAACATTAACAATGAGCTTCGAGCCAGAGCCAAGTCAGTGGTCTGTCTTGGCTCTAAGATCCCTAATGCGAGCCAAGTCCTCTACAAATTTAATATGTACATTACATTACAAACATCATGAAAAATATGATAAGGTTTAAAATAAAATACAAAAAACTATTGTTTCTAAATATAAACTTAATAACATTATAAACTACCAGCCTATCTCCCCTGAAGACAATGGAATTCTTCAACCAAGAGGCAGGTCAATTGTCATATTGCCATTAAATATGGGCAATATTGTTTAAGCCATGTACAAGGCAGGTTTTTGAAGTGCACACATCCTCAACTGATGGATTTGAAAGTATTGTCAAGTGTAATGATGAAGAAAATGAAGTGGCGAGAAAAATAATTGCCTAGGATCACACAATTTGGCTAAGCGTTGTTGCTGGGATTGATGCCTAGTTTCCTAGCTCCACACTCTGTAATTGAGCCACAGTATGGGTGTATACTTCCCTTCTCCGTCTATCTCCAAAGGATAGTGCTTTGTGTAGACTTCTTAGAGAAGATAAATTAGTAAACATACATATTATACCAAGTTAAATATAGCTTACACAAGAAGTGTTTCTAGAAAACAACTTAAGTACGAAGTTAATGGCTGAATGAATATTCTGTTGTTGTGATGCTATCTCCAGCTTCCCTAGACTTAGACGAGAGACTGAAACCCCACAACACATCAAAAAAAGTAATTACAAGGATTAGCTTGGAGATCTCCCAGAGTTACAGGTCTTGACTGAGAGAAAAGGAAAGTACAGAGCTGAGCTGCACACAGACTTTTACACAGAGTTCATATGTGACTGCAGTCTTTATTATGTTTGCATTTTTGATGACTCTCTGGGGAATGGGAGCATGGGTTCAAATGCAATGATAGGCCACACTGAGCCCTTTCAGGGGTTATCCAGAAATATAAAGCTGATGTACTGTAGGTATATGAGCCTTGGGAGAGTGATTCCATGAGAACCCTCAAGAGTTCTGGTTTGCCAGATGAGGACTTAGTAGGTGGGGACGCCCCCTCCTCTGAGTGATGTGCAAAGCAGCAGTGTGTGCATACAGGGAGACCTGTTACATTTCACCAGGGGATATTAGGGTCCCTGACTGGTTTCCAGGTTGACAGCTTGGAGTCTGGGAAGTGGCCTGAAATTGGTCCTGGCTCAGGTGTGGCCTGCACAGTACCAAGTGACACTTCCGATAAGCTATAAAGAAGCACCCTCCTCATACAGGCCTAGTGTATATTGTTGGGGCTCGAAGGACAATATGGCCTGGAACTCACTAATGGAAACAGTTTTGTGAAAGCCCACCCCACCATTAAATAATTTCAAAATAAAATGTAAACCTGTCATAATAACTAGAGTTAATGCGCCAACCAACCATCAATGTTTTCACATGATTTATGTGTGGGGTGGCTTCCTTTCCCACATCTGGAGTTCACATACCCAAACCTATGAACCCTTCTCAGAGCATTGTGGTCCGATATTTGCATATTAAAGTATAGGTTAATTGTGGCAATTTTGAACTTACTAAATGTTATCAATACATACTGTAACTCTATACTATTTATACCACCTCTGAATACCAATGTAAGAAATTGGGTTATTAGTTGTGCAAGATCTGAGGTCTGCGCAAGTAATAGATCCACAATTGTATCCTCACTAGGAGCCAAGCACATCATTGTAGCACTTGACTTTTTCAGAGGAGCAAAACAGAGACGTCCAATGCCTACTCAGGGGAGGTGGTGTGGACTAGTAATCAATAGACATAACAGGTACACATACCTGGATGCGGTGAGCACTGTCCACTTTGGACTGAAAGGTCCTAAACTAAATTATGCATAATGTAAACAACACTAAACATAATATATTCTTTTCTTTGCTATTTATTTCTTGTGCATGATGTAATTGTATTGCATTACATAGGGGTACCTTTTGTACCGAGCATAAATGCCTATACATCAGTTATTTTTCAAAAAGACATGCACTACAATATACATTTTAACAGAAATTCCAAGAAACATGAACATTAGAAAAACATAATTTTTGATGCTATGCATATAACGTTGCTTGTGTTATTCATTCCGCGCCCGATGCATTTCGGGACTGCAAGGTCCCTTCCTCAGGGGCATGTCTGTATCCAAACAAAATTACAATAGATAAAACATTTTGACATTTTGACATGAGGATATTTATACACCCAACAGCCTCAATGTTGTGAAATAACAAATTGTAATAATACGTTTGTAAGTAACATGTTACAGGGAGAAAAAACCTCCATGCAACCTGACTGCCAAATGCTGTGATTGATAGTATATGTGGCATGCAAGATACCTGCCACCAGTAGATCCCGTGACCACTGCTGCTTAGAACAGATTGAAGAGAAAAAATAAAAAATGAAAAATGGAAAAGAAAAACACCCAGTGTGTCCCTTTGAAGTCAATGTGAACACCGTATCTGGACATACCTCAAGACCTAGATATGTAGACAATGCGGGATGACTATGTTTATACAAACTGCAATGGGCGATGGTTTGCTATAAATAACCAAACGAAGACGTGAATAAATCCAAGCTGCATTACCCTAACAACCATTGCATTGGATACATGACAACGTGAGAGGAACTCACCTCCGAGATCCGTTGGTGAACAGAATAAACAACCTAAGCTGAACGGAATGACGAGATCTGCAATAGACACAAACTTCAATAAATATGCAGTGTACAAGATCCCTAATAACACCAACAATGTCTAGAGTATATTACCCAATTCCAACAAGTGCAAAGATAATTAGAGGCTTACCGGTAAACAAGTAATACACGCTTCCCGAACCTGCTTCTGCCAATATATCGAAACGCGCCAAATGCAAATTTTTAAACCATGACTCATGGGTAGACGCTGGAAGCGTCGACAAAAAGAGTGGACTGCAGATGAAAGGTGCGTCCGTGTACTCAGAACTATGGGCGCCATATTGGGGTGATACACCAGACCCGATGCTACATGGATGGAAATAAATATGTCCTAATCAATGCTCTAGAAGAAACGTAAAACAAAGCCGCGATGTCGGGCAGTGAACTAGAGAAAAATAAAGTAACTAATAACCGCCAATCATCCAGAGAAAAGAAACGTGACTGATGCTAAAAATGCCTACAGAAAGCAAGAACGATAACGATAAGCATTGGCCTGATTGCCCTAAAACATGGAAAAATAATGATAATCTAAATAGTATTACTGTACACTGTAGAAGAACAACTGACACAATGATGGTTTGGTCTCAACCGCCTCCAGCTACAAATTAAACATAGTCAATCGTGAACACTAGATGAAGATAAAAAAATTGAATGTCACGTAACCCATAGGGTACACAAAGTGGCATATAGGTGCAAAAAAGTGCTGCCCCCATTATCAAAAAAAGAAAGAAAAGTGAAGAACTAACTGTATAAGCACATGTGATTATGTGTGGTCAGGATTGTAAATATTACAGGAAGCAACTCATATCTACCCTGTCATTCAATCCCTTCGGTAGCATTGTTGCTAAATAATTTATCCATAAAATCTCTCGTTGCAATAATCTCTTGTGGTTAACTCCATGGGTCATTTTGACGACTTCAACTATCTGAAATCTTAACTGAGAGATTGAGTGGTTGGCATCTTGCCAATGTATTGCAACACTGGAGGTTTTGCTTTTGGTACGTATTGTGCTCTTATGTTCAGTCAACCTTAATTTGATTTTCCGTTCGGTCTTACCTACATAGGCTTTGCCACAAGGGCATTTGATGCAATAAATAACGTTGCTTGTATTGCAGTCCGATGTATGTCTTAATTTGATGTTTTTGCCAGAAATGGAGTGTGTCAATGTATCTCCCATAATCACATTATTACAATGGATGCAGTTCAGGCATTTGGAAGTGCCCTTATATTGTGTAGAATCCAGACATTTTGCAGGTGTAGTTAAAAGTTCTCGTAAATTTTTCCCTCTTGTGTACGCATAAATTGGCTTTGTTTTAAATAAACCATTGGAATCAGATTCATTTTCATTCAGTTCCCATCTTGTATTAATAATGCGTTTGATATCTCTTGAACATGTAGAATACCTTGATACAAATACAAATGTATCTTTTTAAGATTACTGGATTTAGTAAATAGTTCCATCCTTGTTTTTTGCGCCACCCTGGTGATGCATTCCTCTACGATATCTTCTGGATAGTTTCTCTCAATGTATTTCTGCTTGTATTCTAGTATCTTGGACTTCTCCACTGTCGGGTCTGAGCATATCCTTTTAATCCTTATAAACTGAGAAAATGGTAGATTGTGTATTAAACTCTTAGGATGAAAACTGGAAAAATGCAAGGCATTATTCCTGTTGGTGGGGTTAGTATACACTTGTGTGTGAAGACCTGTGCCTGTGGAGTTTTTCATAACTAAGACGTCCAAGAAGTTGATTTGCTTTTCATTAATGTTGTATGTAAATTGAATCCTTGAATCCCTAGTATTTAACAGTTGTATCTGTGCCTCCAATTCATCGCGAGTCCTGGTCCAAATGACAAATATGTCGTCAATATACCTGCAGTATTGGGCTATGCCTGTCTGCCAGTTGGTATCTCTCAAGATGTATTGCTCCTCAAATTGTGCCATAAAAATATTGGCATATGCAGGTGCACCAGAAAAACCCATAGATGTTCCAGTAAGTTGAGCGTAGAAATCTCCTTGCCATGTGAAGTAGCTGTGATTTAAACAAAAATGTAAAATTTCTAACAGAAATACTTTGTCAGCCTTGATGTCTTGTTGTTGCAGTAAAGCCCACTCAATAGCCTCCAACCCAGCTGTGTGGGGAATAGATGTGTACAAAGCAGTCACATCTATCATGCAAAGTAGCCAATGATCTTGAATCAAACTTTGAATTTGTTGGAGTTTTTGTAAAAAGTCAGTAGTATCCCTGGTGTAGGTGCACCACCTTTGGACAAACTGTTGCAAAAAGTGGTCAAGGTATCTCCCTAACGGGTCGAACAAAGATCCACACCCCAATACGATGGGTCGGAATGGGGAGTTGGCCAAATCCTTATGAATCTTGGGGATCATGTATAGTTTTGGTCTGCGTGGATTGTTGGTAGTCAAATATAGTCTGATCCTGTTATCAATCTTTCCCATGTCCTCTGCGTCCTGTAGAATTTTCTGTAAAATCTTCTGCAATTGCATCGTGGGATCACAGTCAAGTCGCATGTATGTGTTCTCATCCAATACGTGTTCGTTCACTTTTGCAAGATAATAGGATGTGTCCATCACCACAAGGGCGCCGCCTTTGTCTGCTGGTTGTAGTGTCAAGCTTGTATTGTTCGCTATGGAACGTATTGATCTTCTGTCATGTTCAGTTAGATTTCGCCCTCTATTTAATTTGTAATTCAATTTTGTTAAGTCTTTCTTCACCATAATTTCAAAGGTATCTAACATTTTGTGAGTCACCGGGGCTTGATAGGTACTCTTGAGTTTAAATGGTATTGCTTCTGTATCTTCATATCCACTGCCCTCCTCAACCACATTCGAAAAAAAGTGTTTTAAAAGTAAAGTGTGCATAAATCTGAAAAAAGAAACCTCCGTTTCCAATGCAGTTGTAAACGTGGTAGGCACGAAAGACATGCCCCTGTTTAGAACATTGATTTGTTAATGAGTTAATGTAACTGAAGATATATTGATTATCAAGTTTTGTTTTTGCTGCTGCGCAATAGTTTTCCTCCTTTTTCCTTTTCCTCTCCTAGTTTTGCGGTTGCTCCCATTGGCATTGATGTACTTTGTAATGGAGGTTGCCCGTGGTCTAGGGCCTGTGACAAAAAAGAGGAAGAAGAAAGTGAGGTTGTATGAGAATGACCTGCTTCGCCTGACACCGTGGTTGGACCCGAAATCTCTGCCCCCGACTTGCCAGTGCCAACTGGTGCTCTGTTGATAGCTGAATCCTGCTCAGTTGCCACACTCTCCTCAGATGATGTTGTGGTTCTTTTCTGATTGAAACGCCTCCGTCCGTAAATTTCCGCCCACGTCTATACCTCATTTAACTTATATTCGATGGTGTCTCTTCTGAACTTCCTCAATTTCCCCTCTTGAAGTTCCTTACTGTATTTGTCAAGTTTCTGGTCAAGCCCTTCTAGATTTATCTTCCAAGTGTCCTGCTCCATCCTCATGGACTAGTAATCACCATTTGCTGTCATGCAATAACAAACTAATGATTGACCAGTCTATGCTTTTTCTTTGAAAAAGGAAAAATGAATTTATTACACACATACACTACTAAATTATATGCATTAATTTACAAATATGTACAGCAGGCATACTGGTGATATTCTGAAATCACATTTGACCCCTAATGGGTCATGACCCCCACAATTACAGTACCTTCCTTCCTATGCCAGGTAGAATATCACATTATGGGGAGGTGTCATTTTAAACAAAACAGGCCTATTGGCTTTACCAGGGGGTCACAACATCAATATGTAAGTCAAGCCTATATGTTTTGTAAATGGGTCACCACATCAAAATATATGGCAAGCCTTTTGACTTGGTTAAGAAGTCATCCCTATTATAAGATGAAGAGCCACATGCTAAAAATTACCATCACATAACTGGACTCAATAAGCATGTTTAAACATAATCATTATTGTTAATAATAACATTACAATGTTTCTCAAAAGCCATTTTCAATAATATATTCTAAATAAACCATTTAAAATCAATATAAAATGTGTTTGAGTCTTTCTTTAACACATTGAGACTACATAAAATGCAGCCATAGGACAAACCACCAGAGGTCCCTCACTCCTAAGCTATAGAGCAAAAGCTCCAGCTCTGGAGTGCTTTGAAATGTGTTGGAGGGGCATGGCTAAGTCACAGCACAAAAAGGCCGCCTGATTCCGGAGGTCCTGAGTACATGGTGATTTCAGAGCTTTTTTCAGCTGGACAGCCCCATTTCCTCAGAAGTTGAAAAATGGATTGAGAAGATAAATCATTTAGAGACTTAAGAGCTATGTCAACCATGTTAAGGTAGTGCTCTCCTTTATTAGCAGTGCTCCACTTTCTCAAGGCAGGGCTCAATTCCTCAGTCGTTGCCTCAGGGGATTTTAATTTTATCAAGAGGCATGTTACCATGGCGCAACACTCCATTTCCAGTGAGGTCATTTGATAATTAGAGTTTCTCACAAATTTTGGTTTAGGGCTTTACATTTAAAATATCAGGAGACACAATTTACATCTTAACATAGGCAAGTTCTGGCAAATACTTTGTTGATTATTCAACTTTGATTATCCTTCAAGTGTGGTTATTTAAGTCATATTTGGTTGGCTCACTTCAATATAAACTCTTATAGGGAGGACAAGATTCTCAAGTTGAATGCTAAGTCTACTGTGTTGCAGTCTCATAATTAAGACCAGGCGAAGCCTTCACTTTTGCTCATCAAAATGGTTGACACTCCATCTAACAAACAAGACAGTGTGGCTCCTGATATTCCTAATATTGTACCTTTAATAAAGTCTTCTAATTCTATACCTGCTCCTAAAATATTAAAACAGGATCCTCCTTCACCTAGTAAATCATCTTCCAATGGGACTTTACTAGAAGAAATTCATGCTCAATTGCATTTTTTCTTTTTTTTCTTCTCAAACTGTTAGCTTTGCCTGAATCTACAAAGCTCAACATTCAAAGAGCACATACACTGGGCAAAAGAATAAAACCTCTTCTTTTTCTTCTAAACCAAGAGGAGTCATGCTCTTCTTCTTAGAATATCTTGACCTCATTAAATTTCTCAATGTGGCAAAGACCAACAAACAACTGTTTTTGCTTGGTCATAAATATTTTCTCACTCAAGATGTATCAATAGAAACAGTGAGCAGACGGAAGGAATTCCTGGCTCTCCAGCCTTTGATCTATGAATGCTTCTTATGGCTTGATTTATCCTTTTTACTTCAAAGTGACTTATAAGGATAAGACAGTTACTTATGACGACCCTGTAAAGCTTAAGACATTTATCTAAGACCACAGAGGTGAAACAATGGATACTTCAAAACATTCTTCTTCTTAATAATGTTGTAACATGTCCATTCTTTTGGCCTTTAAGTTCTTAACAGATGCCTAACATGGATAAATATTTGATAACATTATTTTCTCATTACAGATCTCAACATTTTATCTGTCTAATGCCCTGTTGTACTGTATTATTGTGTCCTTATGCCGCCACTCCTGTGCCGCTCCATAGATGTGCCATCTGCTGTACTCATTCCCCATCCTCATGTTCCATTAAAGGTATGTCCTACAGTAGCCATTTTGTTGATATATACTCTCTGTTTATTTTTTCCTTCATCTCTTTTTTCTTACCTCTATATTTTCTTCTTTCTTGTTCCCTGACTCTCTGCATCATCTTTTTCTGGTTTCTTCTTTTTCCCTAATTCTTTTAGTGATGTTCATATCCTATATTTCTTCTTGTATCATGATCATTAATAGATCTATTTATTTATATTGCATGAGCTTTTATTTTTCAGATTTATATCCTGTAATGTTTAAGGCTTGAATAATCCTATCAAAAGACAGAGATTTCTTTCTCACTTTGCCAAATATAAACCAGATACTGGTCTCCTTGAAGAAACCCACTCGTCAGATTTGGAAATACATGAGCTTTAAAGACATTGCGTTGGAAAAGTACCTGTCTCTACGGTGTCCAATAAGAAAAATGGTACAGTTATACTAAGTAGTAAATATTTGGATTTTATTACTAAATCACAACAGATTGGTGATGCCGGTCTCTGGATTTCCATAACTATTTTTATTGTGCATGGCCCAACACAAGTTGATTACAGATTCTGGTTAGATATAGCAGATATTGATTCAATTCTTCATCAGCACCATAGGAGATTTAATAATTCTTTTGTTAAAGATTCATGGTTTCACTTTTCATTTTCACATTTTATGAATTAATTTTTTGATATCTATAAATCTTCTGATTCCACCAATGCATGTTTTATGGGATACCTCTAAAGGTTCAGCTCGTGGTTTTATAATGGATTTTGTCTCTAAGCAAAAAAAGAAAATGCTTCTGATTCTAAATTATCTTTCAAAAAATAAAAGCTTTAGACAATAAATTGTATACAATTTAATTCTAAACAGGTATTAGAAGATTTGATTAAAAAAAAGTTGACTTTCAATAAATCTTTTACTGATAATGTTTCCACACTCCTTCTTAAAACTAGTGCAAGCTATTAAGGTGGTCAGAACAAAGCAGGTAAATTACTGTTAAATTACCCTAAAGACAGAAAAGAACGAATGAAGGTGGAATCATTGTTAGACAGCAATGGTTCTTGTACTTTCAAAGATAATTAAATTGAGAATTTGCCAAATTCTACAAACCTTTTTACACTTCCAACAATCCTTCTAATGATGATGAAGTTAAGTCATTTTCAAGCTCATTCCGAAAAACTAACACAGACCAGGTTGATTTCTCCTCTTTAAAACAAAACATTTCCATAAATGACATTGCCAAATCCATTTCTATTTTAAAAAGAGGAAAGGCCCCAGAACTGGATGTTTTTCTATTAAACTGTATTCTCCTTTTTTAAATATTTTATTTACCAAACTGCTTGAACTGTTTCACTATTTTATTTCTAGTGGCTCTGCTAGTGGTATGATTCAAGAGGCAAATATCTCAGGCCCAAAGAGGGTAAAGACCCTACCTTATATAAACATTATAGGTCCATATCACTTGTAAATATAGATAACTTTTGCTAAGATTTTAACATTACATCCCGAACCTCTTTTATTTAAATCAATTGGAAAGGAACATTCCAGTTCTATTAAGGGAAGGCTCTCCTCTGATAACTCAAGATTATTTTTTAATGTTATGACTTAGGCCCTTATTACGAGTTTGGCGCTCCATGGACCGCCGTACCCGCAGTAGGACTACTACGAGCTTGGCAGTCTGACCACCGTATTACGCGATGGGAGTATTGTGACTGCAAAGACCGCAGGTGAACAGCAGACACCACCAGCACACCGCCGACCACTGGGGTCACGGGCGGGGAAAAGCAGCTGCCATGGCATGGTACTGAGGAGCTTCACCGCGTCCGTATTATGAGTTGGCTTTCCGACGAGCTGACCACAGTGGTGGGACCCACGTTTAAAGGTCAGCGGAAACAAAGGATTTGGGGTGCATACTCACCCCTTTCCAGTTCTTCTCATCAGAGTTCGACATTGATCCCTTTCTCCAGGTCCCCATTACACAGCATCAACTTCAGCCCGAGGAATATGACCCTGTCTATGGCGATACACAGGTAAGTGTTCTTTTATACCATATATCCATTGCCTGATCTGCCCACATATGGGTCGGACTCTGGCAATGGGTAGGTGGTACTTTTCAACATGTATCATGTATATGTGTGCATTCGACACATATGCAGTCGAATTGTTCACACAGGCATCAATATGTATGGAAAACCATTCACCACCGCTGCAGCAACACTGTGGACACCGCGGTCAACTAGTAATATGGCGATCAGAAGACCACCGCCACAGCGGTCTTCTTGAGAACATGGCTTCGGTCTTCAGGTAGTCGGACAGCCAAACTCATAATCCAGCCCTAAATCTGATATTTCCATAACTCCATAAGCAGCCACTACTATTCAGGCAGAAAAACCTTTCAATAGTGTTGATTGGAATTTTATTTTGAATATTTAAAATGGTGTGGTTTTGGTCTCAGTTTGATTTCTATTATTTCCTCACTTAATAGTTGCCCTAAAGTATGTATTCGAGTTCATAGTGTGATCTCAAATTATTTTTCCTTAAACAGGGGAGACTATCAAGGTTGTCCTTTATCCTCATTATTATTTATTTTGGCATTTGAACCCCTTTTATCAAGAATTAGAGAATACCCTATCATATCTGGTTTAAAATATGTATTTAAGCAGTTAAAATTAGCAGCATATACTGATAACATTATTTTATTAATTTCTGAGCCTGAATCCACTTTAGCCCACATTATACAAGAAATGCATACTTTTTCAAAATTTTCAGGGTAGAAAATTAATTCAGATGAAACAGAAGTTTTACCTTTAAAAATGTTTTGTGAAAATGATATGTTTAGCTCCTCAACTTTTTGTTGGGTCTCCTCTAAGATAAAAACTCTAGGTCTATGGGTTATTACTTCTAATAAGGAAACCATTAACATATATTTTAATGATCTCTTTAAAAAACTAGACTCCCTTCTTAATAAAGGAAACTCATTATTTATATTTCGGTGTGGTAGATGGGGTTCCATTGAAATTATGCTTTCTCGCCTCGTGTTATACCTCTATGATGCCCATATATATTCCCTCTTCTCTTTGTAATAAGATTGTTTCCACTCTTTCCAATTTTTTATGGAACAACAAGAGACCTAGACTATCTCTAGCTAAGCTTAAGAGAGACCGTCTACGTAGAGGAGGTAAATTGCCTGAAATCTCCTTGCAATATAAAGCGTTTACATTGAGATAAGTTTCCTATTGCTTATTAACAAATAACATGTGTTTTTCCCCATTATAGGTTGATATTGAATAATTTTTTGTTCACCTCTTTTCTTTTCAAGAATGTATTGCTTTTTCTATCAACCACCTTGTTTTTCTGCTCGTATTTTTAAATTTACTTGTAAGCTTCTTAAACCATATTTGGGGTTTGGGAAGTCATTAAAATAAATGTTTCTACAATCATCAATTTGGTATAAGAAATACATTAAAAATAATAGGAAACCTTTTGTTTGGTGTTCCTGGAGGAGTAAAAATGTATTGTGGATTCACAAACTTTTTAATCATTCGAAAATTTTGTATCATTCTCTGATTTTCATTTGGAATCTGGGTATCCCCAAAGCTTTAAATATAAATTTGAATCTCTCAAGAGAGGGATCACGAATAGTCAGTTACTGTTAAATACCATGATTTCACACTATCCAGCTGATAAAAATCTTTTGCTATTGTTACTATCCAATCCTACAGCATCGTACATTTATGAATATCTTATAACTGCTAACTGTGCTAGACCCATATCTACTGTTGAATTGTCCTGGGAACAAGATCTTAATGTGTACTGGTCTGTATCCTTTTGGAATGCAAGTTGGATGAAAGTTGCAGAAAACCTCAAGGCCAGCAAGCACTACACAAACCCTGTACTTTATATATAATTGTTTAGTTGTCATCCCAGAATCTACATCAAATATTTATAAAACAAATGACTCCTGTTGCTGGACTTGAAATGTTGATCATTCTGATTGTATGCATATGTTATTTTCTGTCCAAACACTGTAGCATTTTAGAAATGGGTTTTCAATGAAATTGATGAGATTTTTCATGGTAAGTTTCCTTTTAAGGTTGTTCATATACTTCTGGGTAGTCTATCTGATATTTGGTCACATTCGACATTTAACGCTAAGATAATTGATTTATTGTTAGCTATTGCTTTTCAAATTGTCACGACTAATTGAGGAATTCACGGAATGTTTCTTTTAAAGCTTGATGGCATTTGGTTTGTCATAATCATAGATTAGATACTGCATGTTTGACTCAAATTTCACTGTAGGAAGATATTATGGCTGCCTACTACAGATCTGCTCGATGTTTGCAGTGCTTCCTCAAACAAATTGTTGAAAGGAGACTATAAACCTCCATAATTCCATATAATCGCCCTGTTTTTGTTAACATATTGTTCATGGTAAATCTATGTAATACTCTCAGCCCTATTATGAGTGTTGTAATCTCTATTTTTATTCTTCTGCACTTCCACTGTAACTTTTCCTATACGCAATTCTCCTTTGGTTGTGACATTGTTTTGTTATTAATTATACGTTGGTCTCTTCCTTGTACTCCTCCCCGTGCTCTTGGAACCTTCCATTGTCCCGGTCCTACGGGTTCACAGTTCAACTTTCACTGCGAGTTGAGGTTAAGAGAAGGAACTTAATAAAAGAATCTCTTCATCACCTTTGCCTTTCGGCTCTTTATAGCACTAGTGACGAGGATGGGATCCTGATTGTAACCTCCAGGTTTGATGTCAGCATTATCGAGTGTGTCATTTTTTTCTTCAGTTTATCTAAAATAAATTATGATTAATAATGGTATACAGTGAACATGAATCAGCATACACCGTCACTCCTATTGCATCCAAGAGTATTTCACAGGTGGGAAAGGCATTACCAGCTTCTACCCCACCCGCCTTGACCTGAAACACAAATGAATTAGCATCTGTTACCACTTCCTCAACTACATGAATTTGTTTATGATCCGTTCCCCTCCTCGTGCTCTTGGAACCGTCCATTGTCCAGGTCCTGTGGGTTGAAAGTCCCACTGTCACTGCGAGTTGAGGTTGTGAGAAGGAACTTAATAAAGGAATCTCTACCTCACCTTTGCCTTTCGGCTCTTCATAACAAGCCCCATACTCGCAGTGGTGGTTTATCAATCACCACACTGCAGGACCCCCCGCAGTATTACAAGTGTGGCGGTCACACTGCCACAGGACCGCTGCGACCACCAGGGATCCAGGATCTTGCGGCGGTTGTGCAGCGGTGAGAGGCAGAAATATGCTGGTTGTGCCGCAGCAGCACCATCGAGCATATTTCGAGTTGCCTCTCCACCGTCCTTTTCATGGCGGTGAGTCCCGCCAAGCTATAGCACACTCTGGTCTGCTTCATGGAAGAGAGAGCAGGAAAAATACTCTTGCTTCCATGAAGCAGAGCAGAATTGCTTTTGGGCAGAGGGTGCTGCAAACATGCAGCTCCCTCTGTCCAAAAGCAATGCCGGCTCCCGCAGGAGGTGGGAAGTCAGCAGGGACCACGGGGGCCTTGAGGCTCCCCTCGTGGTCCCCAATAAAGTGGCCATGCCCTGGTGAATCGGGCCTCCGGGGCAATATCAGCCAACATCCACTGACCAAGAATGCACCAGGAGGCGCATTTGCAGAGTGGTGGAGAAAGGGGGCATGGCCTGCGACCACCTCTCAGCAATCCAACTGTGTGGGGCTTACTGGAGGTAACAGGTAGGCTAGTTGGCCCCTAAGAACTCCCAGCAGCGAAGGGGGCTTCATCCCCCAACCAAGAGCACAGCAGAAGGCGCGTTTGCAGACTGGTGGAGAAAGGGGAACTCAGAACTCAGCAATCCTGTTGTGTGGGACTTACTGGAGGTAACAGGAGGGGTAAATGGCCCACAAGGACGTCCTTGGGGCCAACTATCTCTCTTGCTACCTCCAGTTAGTCCTACATAGTAGGATTGCTAAGAGGTCTTCGGAGGCCATGCCCCATTTCTCCACCCCTCTTCAAACATACCTTCTGGTGCACTACTGGTTGGGGGATGAAGTCCACTTTACTCGAGAGGGACCTTGGGGGCCAAGAAGTCCTCCTGGTACATCCTGTAAGTCCTACGCATAAGAATTCCTGAGAGCTGGTCGGAGGCCCAACCCCCTTTCTCCACCACTCTGCAAATGCGACTGCTAGTTAAAAAACCTTAGAAATTCAATGAAAAAAACAAAGGTTACAGGGACATTATAGTTAGAAATTAGCATTTAAAAAACCTTAGAAATTCACTGAAGAAACCACAGGTTTCAGGGACATTATATTTAGGTATTCGCATTTAAAAAACCTTAGAAATTCACAGAAAAAAACACTGGTTAAAGGAACGTTATAGTTAGTCTGACATTTCACTTGTACAAAACCTGTGAAATTCAGCTGTTATAGTTAGCTGAGCTAACTATAACTCGCGCCCCCGCAATGTACTGCTGATGACGTCACATATTACATCACTCATGACATGGTCAGTGACATCACTGGTGACATCTCAAATGACAACACTGATGACATCATCCACATAATCTCTGATGCACCTACTCACACCCTAAAATAACCTTTCATACATCCACTCCAAAATTCAGACTACCATTCTCAAAACCATAAACACACCAATATCATTTAGTACAAACCCACTCACTGATTCATAGGTCTACACACGCATCCACTCACTCACTCATACAGCCAGTCATACATGCAGTCACTCACCAATACAGCCACTGATATATGCACTCATACACCCATACAGACACTCACACACCACCACTCACCCTCAAAGTTACTCACACACCTAGTCAGACTCCCAAAGAGTCAATCAAACTGCCATTTACTCACCTATACAGTCATACACATACCACCTCACTTATTCATACAAATACTAGCACATACTTACTCTCTTATGCAATCACTGACCGAAGCACACACTCATCCAGACAGCCACTCTCACAATCACTCACTCTCCCACACAGTCACTTATATACTACAACACTCACATGTACTGCCTTTCACATATGCAGTTACTCACCCATATACCACTGAGACATCCATTCACTCACTGACACAGCCATACGCACACTTACTCACCCATACATCCCCTTGCAGATGCACTCATGAACCCATACACCCAGTGATTCATCCACTCGCACATCCAAGCAGGGAGTCACACACACCCTCACCCACCCACACAGACACTCAGGCACCCATACAGGTACTCAGAAACCCAATCAATAACCCATATAGACACTCAGGTAGTTACTCACCAACCCATGCAGCCACTTACACACAAACTGACAGACTGATACAGACATTCACAAAGATTAGTCACTCACCCATACATTCACTGAGACACGTATAATCACTCACTTATACAGTCAGTCACACACCCACTGAATCATCCATACAGACATTCATACTCCCATTCATTCTTCAATACACCTTGGAGTATATATATAACATTCTTAAACTCTTTAGAAACACTAACAGTCACTGGATGATGCTATCAGTGATGTTTTCAGTGATGTCATTTGAGATGTCATGAGTGATGTCATCAGTGATGTCACTGACCATGTCATGAGTGATGTAATATGTGACATAATCAGCAGTGCACTGTGGGGGTGCAAGTTATAGTTAGCTCAGCTAACTATAACGGCTGAATTTCACAGGTTTTGTACAAGTGAAATGTCAGCCTAACTATAACGTTCCTGTAACCTGTGTTTTTTTCCATGAATTTCTAAGATTTTTTAAATGATAATGCCTAACTATAACGTCCCTGAAACCTGTGGTTTTTTTCAGTGAATATATATATATAGGTATGTATATGTAGACTAGTAAAAAAAATAAGGTAAAAACATGGATGCCAAAATTGTATAGAGCCTTGTAGTATTTCTTTCTTCTTACTTCTTAAGTGTCAGAAATAAGCAAATTAATATTTCTCACTGTCTTATGTATTTTAGAATCAAATCACCAAGTTAGCACAACATCAGGTTCTGGCAGGCAACAGAAGAAATCAGATAAGTATAATACATAGGTTGGATATATCCTATCAGCGCGCGTTACCAACGTAATCCAGAAGTCGTAGATTCTTTAAATGTTCTTTTGTTGTGTTTTTCATTATTGCAGGTAAACAAGCTGGATCAGAATTGTAGGACATGGAGAAAGCTCTGGAAACCAAGAAGAAAACTGGTGACCAACAGGACTACCGAAAATGCTGAAACTCGACACTAATGTGACCCAGATCCTGTAGGTAAGTGAGGTCACAGCAAAAGTTGCAGACGCAAAAAGGCTAAGCAGCATTTCAGCCGTGGAGGACAGCTCCTCCTCAGCCGAACCAAAACCTGGATACCGGCAGGCATGACAGTATACCCGCCTAAACCCCACCAACAGGTTTATGCTCATGAGGGAACCGCTTGTGAAACCGCATCCCTCTTGTACACAACTTTTGCATTGCCTTATATTGTCTTGTGCAGTTCTTTGTACCTCACGTATGTGGTCAACTAACTCTTGCACTGCTGGAGTGGAAGAAATGTGTGAATTAGGCAACAGCGAAAGACATGGATTAAAGCAATAGTTGCAGTAGAAAGGAGAACAAGCATTGGCGTAGCCAATAGGTCTCGCCTTTGGGACCTTATAAGTATTTACTTATGCAGCACAGTATCCTTGGTGCAACTACATCAACTGTTGCCTGGATAAACACTTATAAGGTCCCAAAGGCGAGACCTATTGGCTATGCCAATGCTTGTTCATGCTGGGACTTGTAGTCCCCTTTCTCATTATAAGTGTTTCTAAAAATTCCAGCATGCATAGCTTTGATGGCAAAATTCAGAGACCCTTATTATTAAATGCTTTATAAATTATTAGGGCCATAACCACAGGATAGATACTACCGACATTCTTACAATGCACTTGGATTTCTTGCATATAAAGTTTGAAAAGGTTGAACACCTAGCTGCCACTCCCCCCAACCCCCCTCCTCTAGTTTTGGTGAGTATCTGCACTTCTTTTTTTTCTATTTAAAGCACTGGGTACAACGTACTAGGGTTAAGGTTTATATACGTTTATGAGAGAGCAGGAGTAAACCTCGGAAGTGTACATTTTCTTAGGCTTCAGGGGCAGATAGGTCAGAGGTGTGGTAAAGTTCCTAGGTGGAGGGGGCTTAAGGCTCTTGATGACATGTCCTGGAGCAGTGGAGCGATGAGCTGTAAATCTCTTACTAAGAGGACAGGTGAGCCCCATCCTTCTTTTTGACCTATCGGGGGTATACAGTACTAGATCAGATGCACACTCCCTCCCATATGCCTCTCACCTCCTCCTGTACACGGGGCTGCAGCTTCCCTCTCAGCTGGCTCCACGGCAGCCACTGCAGATGGGGCAGCTGCCCAAGGAGCAGCAGCGGGCGGCTCTGGAGGTCGCCATCCCCAGCGTCCGCTACAAACTCCAGCGCCACATTCGCCATCTCTCTGCCCCCGGCAGACAGGAAAGCTGTGTCTGTCACTTTGTTCTGCGGAAACGGTCTACTACTACAACCGGAAGATAAAGACAGTGCGTTCCAAGCCTCGGTTTAAAGCAAACCATCATTGTACGCTACAGGCATAAATCTAAAGCGAGGCTTGGAACACACTTCAAGTTCCAATCCTCATTCAGCTGCCCTCTCTCCGTTATGAAACTTGTCATCTCCACGAGGGACATCTCCAACGTCTTGAAGAAAACGAGTCAGCATTTGAAATAAAACGAAACTGCAATATCATACGGCATCTTTATCCAAATAATTGAATTAAACATGTTAATCATTGTAAACAGTGCTGGGCACGGCCGCACGGGAATGTTGCACCCGGGAGCCACAGACTGGTATTTGGGTGCGCAGAAAAGAGATAGAGTCATGTGAGCACAGTCAATCACTGTCCAGCTGCTGAGCGCCTGTTAATCCCTGGACGTTAGTTCAAATGCATTATTTTTAGGCATGGAGCGCGGCAGCCTGCTCAGCTGACCAGACGCTCGTGTGTCATGGCCTTTTCCCGGCATGTGTTTCCAATTATCGCGCCCACGTCTGGGCACGATAATGGGAAACACATGTTTGCGGCGCGCGTAACCGCCCGAAAAAGGCCACGACGCACGAGCGTCTGGTCAGCTTTTCAAACCCCCTTACATAAAGTCTTCGCCTAGCAGCACTTGCACGCTACTCGAGGCTCGACCTAAAAAGCAGTAGAAGAATGCATGCCATTACTGAACGAATTCTGCAACCCATAGAAATGTGTCCCAATCAGAGGAAAAGTGTAATAACTGACATCTCAAATATTGCTCCAGGCATTGATTAACCCTCTCCGTTTGGCCACCTGTCTGAGGATGGTGGCTAGAATATAAGTGGATATCAACCTGCAATATGGCACCCAACCCTTTCCAGAACTTTGAAACAAACTTGGAACCCGGGTCTGGAACTATGACTGATGGGAGACCATGAAGACGCACAATGTGCTGTAAAAATACTGAGTTCAGCTCTTTTGGGGTAGGTTTTACTTTCAAGAAATGAAATGAAACATCTTGGTTAACCTATCTACCACCACCAAAATGACAGAAACGCCCTGTTCAGTTTTAGGTAATTCAACAATAAAGTCCGTGGAAATGGAATGTCATGGAGCAGGAGGAGTGGCCATAGGATGTAATAAACCAGCAGGTGCTTGATGTGTACTTTTGCTTTGTGCACATGTAGGACATTTTTATATGTATAGTTTGGCATCAGCAGAAAGTGTAGGGCACCACAAATATCTCCTAAGGCATTCTATTGTAGTTTTTATCCCTAGAAGACCAGTGAGTATGTGAGAATGACACCATTCTAAAGTCTGTTGCTACAGTGATGCTGTGGGGATAAGCAACCCACCCTGTATGGATATCAGGGTCTGTACCTTGTGCCCCTTGTACGTTTTAACAAGAGTCTCCACCTCCTGAGAATGCAGAGCCTCTAGAACTCCATTAGAGAAACGTTCCCCGATATACATAGCCCTAAAATACGCTCCCTGGCGATCAATGAAGCTCCTATAAAAATTGACAAATCCTAAGAAGCTCTGCACTTCTTCAACAGACTGCGGAGAGTTCCACCTAGTAATAGCTGAAACCTTTTGAGGATCAATGCTGAGTCCTTCTGTGGATAACACAAAACCCAAAAAAGTAACAGTTGAGACATTGAATTCGCATTTGTCCAATTTCACATAGAGTTTGTTATCTCTTAACTTCTTATGTGTTCTTCTACAGAAGATGAGTAGATTAGGATTTTGTCAATGTAAGCTATGGGACAAATATCCAGATATTCCCTTAACACTTCATTAATGAAGAACTGGAATGCAGCAGGAACATTACAGCCAAAGGCCATAACGAAGTACTCATATAGCCCAAATTTGGTGCAAAAGGCAGTCTGCCATTTGTCTCCTTCTTGTACTTGCACCAAGTGTTATGCCCCCCATAAATCCAACTTGGTAAAGGTAGTTGCATCCTTTACTTGTTACAGGAGTGTTTGAATCAACGGTAAAGGGAATCTATTCTTTATCGTTATGTCATTAAGGGAACTGTAGTTGATACAACAACAGAGACCTCCCCCTTTTTAGCGGGAGGGCCTAATAAACCCAATTCAGAGCATTTCATTGAGATCTTCCCTAAGGTATAGGTTTTCTTTTCCGTTAACGCATATATTCTACTGCAGGAAATTTGTGCTCCCACCACTAAGCCAATGCAACAATAATAAGCCTGATGTGGAGAGAGAGTGGAGGCTTTAACTTTGTTGAACACTTCTGCTAAGTCTTGATATGTTTTAGGTAGTTCAGGTGCAAGAGATTTGGTGACTACTGTGATTTTTTTCTGCCTTAAGGTCTTATGTTTGCAACTTGTGTCCCAAAATCTTTGAAGTAAAGGAGAGGTTATGATTCCTCCAGTCAATAGCAGGATTGTGCTTCAGAAGCCAGGGAATTACCAGTATGGCCTGAAACTGAGGTGATTGTATTAAATCAAAGTGAACAAACATCTTATGAGTCTCTTGCATGATGAAACAAAGATCAATAGTGGTGTGTGTAATGGAACCTGACTTTATGGTACTATCATCAATGGTTTTCACTTCGTCTATGCATTCTTTAAGCAATTGGGGAATGCCCAATTGCTTGGCCCATTGTAAGTCCATAAAATGTCCTGTCGCTTCTGAGACTAACATAATACTTAGATCTGTGGAATACCGGTCCCATGTAATGTGAGTACTTATAAAGAAATGATGGTGAGAAGACAAAGGAGAATCCTGTGCTATGGTTTGGGGGACTATGAGACCAGAACTACCTGAAACACTTGTCTCCGCAGGTTTTGAATGTTCTAGTTTCCCGACTCCCCTCTCTTCTTAGGTTTCGCAGAGCAACCTTGCTTAAAAATGGCCTGAATTTCCACAATGCAATCTTAACTTCTTATCACAGCATCTTTGGCACTCTTCTTCACTTATAGGCCCACAAATACTGCCAATTTGCATTGGTTCTAGTTCTTCTGTCGACTTCTCAGGCTCAGTTCTTTCTTTTTTGTACAGAAATATTCTAGGTTCTGAACGCCCTTTTTCTCTACATCCCTCACTTAGGGGCCCATTAGGATGGCGGGTGGATTGCCCCCGCCGGGCAAGTGGTAGTCACCGCCAGCCCGGCGGGGGCGATCCGCCCGCCATCCACACAGCAAAGACCCCCGCCATATTACGATGGCTGGGGGGTCCGCGGCGGACGGAAAGACCGTCTGCCGCTTTTCCGCCAGTCGATTCGTCGACCGGCGGAAAACAAGGATAATATGGTGGCAGTGTCTCCAAGACACCGCCATCCATATTATGATGACTGCGGAGGGCAGCCTTTCCATGGCGGCGCCGCCATGGAAAGGCATATGGTCTTTGCATTTGGGGGCCCATTGCGGGCCCCCACGGTGTTGAGGGGGTGGGGGTGCACATGGGGGGTACCTGTGGTACCCCCCTGCATTTGTATGCACAAGGCGGCAGGCACCGCGCGGTGCCTGTCATGTTGTGCATGCAAATGCACAATGTGCATTCACAGCATTGTGGCGGGCAGTGCGGTGAGCACCGCCCGCCACAATGCTGTGAATAGGGCTTGCCACCGCCACAGTGGCGGTGGCATCCTAATATCATGTGTGGGACCACCGCACCCCTTGCGGACGGTCCCGCATTCCGCTGCGGTGGCGGGCGGACTTTCTCCGCCCGCCATCGTAATGATGCCCTTAGTCTGTGATCCAATTTCACTACTAAATCAATGAGAGCACTTGCGGAATCGAGAGGTTCTATCTACCACCTGTGCCAAGAGGTCTTTTAAATAGTCTTCCAGTCCTCTATAGAATAGAGCACTATGTTTGTCTTCTGGCCAACCTGTTTCTGCAACTAATCTGTTGACGCTCGAGATATATGTCATAAGGTCTTTAGATCCTTGCTTTGAATTCAACAATGCAGTGTCTACAGACTGCATGAAGGAATGTCTATCAAAAAGTCTCCTTAATTCATCTTTAAATGCAGTGTAATCATATAACAGAGGATCGTTACGTTCCACCAAAGGAATAGACCACGTAGCAGCTGTACCCCCTAAATATGATAAGACAAAGGCTACTTTTGCTTGTGCTGTGGGAAAACAGAAGGCCTTGCACATAAAGTGCAGTTTACATTGATTAATGAATGTTTCAAATTTCAAAGGGTCCCCAGTAAACCTTCCAGGTGGGGGTCAAAGGGATAGCAGGAGGGTTAGAAACATGAATCACTGGAGCCCCAGAGGAAGAGACCAGAGAAAATAAATTACCAGAATCCCCCTGACTTGTCCCAGGAGCCGGGTTAGGAACACTACTCTGTTGCAGATTATCTGCCCTAAAAGAAAGGGCTTGTGTTTCTTTCTGTAAGTTCCCAATCATGTGAGCTAAATCAGTTAGAGTAACATTGTGTTCCTCCATGTCGCTCAGGTGGAAATTTGACCCTGGGCTTAGCGTTCTGTCAAATCTCACCTGAGTTTCCGCAGGAGCGACAGGGATGGCGTGAAGCAAGTTCCCAACT
Source organism: Calotriton arnoldi (assembly GCA_963921515.1). NCBI lineage: Eukaryota > Metazoa > Chordata > Amphibia > Caudata > Salamandridae > Calotriton > Calotriton arnoldi. The sequence goes on along the minus strand of CAWUFW010010199.1, from coordinate 228,039 downwards.
TCCACCCACCACCAAGACTGCCCAACAAGTGCCAAAGCTAATAGAGGCAGAATGGGGTAAGAGGGGATGGTAAGAGAAAAACAATATGTCCCACTGAGTCAAAGCAGGATATGTGTGGTACCCGAATAGTCTCTCTACATCTCCTGAACATAAGCAAGAGAATGAGAGAGTCAGTACTTCTGTGAATCTTTGTAAGTAAATAAACAGCTGTGTACACACAAATAACTCCACAAAAATATACCTAGATAAATCCCCTCTTCCATGTATAGGTGAGTGACTGCAAGCACAGGTTTAGTACACAATCTATGTAATGGACAGGAAGAGCATAGTTTTAGATAAAGACAAGTAACAAAAGTAACAGAACTTTTTCTATGGGTGACATATGCCTACCTAACAGATATGTTACTGGAAACCAGGAAAGGCCCAATGGCAGACTAAAACTGCCTACAAAATAGAACTTTCCTTAATAGGGTTCTCACATATTACATACAATGGTTTATTATATATAAATGTATATGTATAGACTAGTAAAAAAATAAGGTAAAACATTTAGATACAGACGTTGTATAGAGCCTTGTAGTATTTCTTTCTTCTTACTTCTTAAGCATCAGAAATAAGCAAATTAATATTTCTCACTGTCTTATGTCTTTTAGAATCAAATCACCAAGTTAGCACAACAGCAGGTTCTAGAAGACAATGGAAGAAATCATATAAGTATAGTACATAGGCTGGATATATACTATCAGTACAGCGCTCGTTACCGCCTTAATCCAGAAGTCATAGATTAAAAAATTATTCTTTTGTCATGTTTTTCTTTATTGCAGTTAAACGAGCTGGATCAGGATTGCAGGATGTGGAGAAAGCTGTGGAAACCGAGAAGAAAACTGGCAACCAACAGGACCGCTGAAAACATCAAAATGAGACGCCAAGGTGACCTGGATCCAGAAGGTAAGTGAGGTCACGGCAAGAGTTGCAGACGCAAAAATGGTGGAACGCTAAGCAGCGTTTCAGCCTGGGAGGACAGCTTTTAAGCTTGCCGTGCGCCGCCTCTGTCCATCCAAAACCCGGAGCGTGGCAGGCACTACACCGCCTGCCAGACCAGGAATTAACTCCTAATCTGGTGGGCGGGCACATCACGGCTTTGACGGTCCTACAGCGGACGGCACGTAGGGTCGTGATCAGGCCCTTTGTCTTTTTTACCTTAGTCATTCTACTGTATTATTTAAGATGTTTATTACAAGAAGCTATTGTACTTATTTTGCTTTCCCACCTCCTTACATTCTAGTTTTTCATTTTTTTCCACTTTTAACTATTTTGACACGTATCCTTATATACGCTTCCATTTAAATTTGTATCATCTTAATCTAAAACCATTTGTTTAAATAATACTCCTATTTATCTCATCTCAAACATCAATCTGGTATTTGATTTCATTGTACTTGATCATTTATATTGTTGTTTCTTTGCTTTTTGAAGCTGTTTAACTATGTTATTTTCTACCAAAAAAGCTTTCAAACTTAAAAAAACAAATGTGTTGAAAAGTCTCCCTAGGTCATGCATTCTATGACATGGGAGACATAGGGTACATTTTTTCTAAATTCATCCTGGGGGGCTGCTGCTCTCCCTGCAGCCACCACAACAAGTTGGTGGTGCTGTGCCACTCCCTGGGGCATCACAAGGAGAGAGAAATTTGAAAATAAGCCATTGCAGGGCATTATGAGGCTCTGCAGCCATGGAGCAGTGAATATTAGAGCAGTGGGAACTGCTCGTTATCTGTTTGGCTTTGTGTTGCATGTGTTTCTTTTTATTTTTTTAAAGATGGGTGCTCGGTTCCACCCAGGGCCCCCACAGCCATTTTCAGCATTGGGGGTTCGTGGGAATAGTCCCAAAGCCCCTGCAGCCATGCTGGCTCTGTCCACACTCTCCACTCCTGTGCAGTGCGCAGAAGCCCGATTTACACTTTTCAGGTCCCACACTGTGGGAGCCAGGTCTCTCTCTTCCTGCTGGTGGGTGGGAGCAGTGCTGTCTCTGTGGTCCTCAGATCCCAGTGATGTGAATCTGGGGCCTAGTCTTGGTCTTCAGGGTCCAGGGATGGGGTCCAGGGGCCTCTTTAACTGGCGCCAACCCACGGGATGGGGTCCCTGGGTCTATTAAGAGTCTGGAAAGGGGACCCCACACATGCTCCCTCCCTGGGTAAATAAATAAATAATAGTTGAGCATTGCTTTAACCTATAGGCACTGGCCCACCCCAGAGGTAAGTCAGGTAAATGGGGCGTAGCCCAACATGCTCCATTTCATAGAAAAGGTCAAAGGTCACAATTTTAATAGACCATAACTCAGGCCCATTGGCTGATATCAATGATCTTGGTCTCATTGTACTCCTGGTGGTGAGAACTATCCACCAGGAGCTTTTTCAGAAGGCCTCCTGACCTCTAAAGGTGTGCACCTTCCATGGAACTAGATTTACTGGCTCTCTCCACCTGACTCCTTCTCTACCTGCCCTACCTAGGTCCCATGGCCTCCTGGCTGTCTTTCAGGGAACCCCGGTTAGCAGTGGTGTCCAGGTCTTCCCCTAAGTGGTCCTTGGGGGTATACAAGGTCCACCATCACTGGCTCTGGAGAGACCTATTTGGTCCTTGTGTCAGTTGCAGACAGAGTCCTTAGTCAATCAGGGCATCAGGTGACTTGTCCTTCCAGCTGTCCATGGTGGTGCTGCTGTTATTGTCCAGGTCCAGGGTCTTGCTCACTTCCATTTTCTGGTGATGCTACTTTTGTACACAGTTCCAGCCTGCTGGTAGGGGACACTCTTTTGTTTAACCCTAAAACTGGCTCTGGTCATGTACTGCCTCTCTCCTCTGTTTGGCTGCAGTCTGGCTTGTGAAACAATGGCAAGGGCAGGCCTGGTGTCAGGTTCCTTTGTGTGATGAATGCAGGTTCCTTTGAAGTGCAATCAGGGCAGGGCATGGCTCCTCCCCATTCATCCTGTCAGGAAGACCCACTCTCCTCTACACCCAGGTCCCAATGTATATTTCCCAGTGGGAGAGCTTTCACCAGTCCAAGCAACTGGCCTCTCACAGAAAGACCACAGAACCTTTAGGCAAGGAAACGCCAACTTACTAAAAGTGGCATTTCCAAAATAATAATGTAAAACCTGACTTTACCATTAAAGAGGATTTTAAATTACAGCTAAAATGAGTGAAGAAACATTTCTTTAGCAGCTATCAATCTATCTGAATTTAGCATCTAAACAATGTAAGAATGTAGCCCAATGATTCCCTATGGCTGAGGCCTGCCTTGCTACAGTGAAAATCGTTTTGGGGGAAATATCACTATAAGGATATATTTATCATTAATTTGTACAAGTCCTAATTTAAAATATCATGCACCCTGCCTTTATGGGCAATAAAGCCTACCTATGCGTGACCTATTAATATTTAATAGGCAGGTTTAGGCATATCACAATGGACTATTTTGATAGGTTGAATTTGCAGTTAAAATGGCCACAGGCATGTATCCAGTGTGCAGCTACCGGGCTGCTCACAACAAATCTGTCTCTCATGAGCAGCCTGCACTCATGTGTGCACGTGTTCATGTGTAAGCAGCCAAGTGCCACTTGCGCTAGCTGTGACTCTGCAACCTTATCTTAAAAGGTGGACACTGGTGATAAACACACACAGTCCAATTACCATGCAATTATTGAAAGTGAGGCTCAGGTATTGGGACTCACAAGCAGTAAAGGTCCAAAAACTGGGTGATCAAAAAGCAAACAAATTCTGGTGTACTAAATGGGTGGAATCCATTGCAACATGGATGATCTTTTGAAGGGAAGAAATAGTGGTGGTTGTGAGTCACTGATAATAGACTGGCAGATCAAGTTTTCGATTTGAACAATGACAGAGAGTCATCACACAGATGATGTAACGCCAGAGGCTAATTTTAATTTCTTGTGAGTTGGATATTTCTCAGAAAGTTTTGAAGATTTGATAAGTTGGATTTGAGATGGGAAATGCCTCTGTAAACATTATTTCAATTACATTGACGAATGGGTGTACACAGTAGCGGCCCGTGGTGGGAGTGCTGCCAGGCGGTGATGCGGGGCGGGGGAGGGGCAGGGTGGGGGGTAGTAAACTACGGAATATGGCCGGACAGAGGTAAGTAAACAAACAAATAAATAAAACGAATTTTGTTGCGCGCGCTGCATCGCATTTGGCGATGCAGCGCACGCAACGAAATTCGTTTTATTTATTTGTTTGTTTACTTACCTCTGTGCGGCCGTAGTCCGTAGTTTACTACCCACCACCCTGCCCCTCCCCCGCCCGCGTCACCGCCCGGCAGCACTCCTACCACGGGCCGCTACTGGGTGTACATAGATTGGTGGCGCCGAAGTCGCCCTGAACACGTAATGTGTATTTGATGCACACCCACTGATCCATTGAGCTTTTCCAGGACAGGGAAGGAAAACCTGGCATTGAAAAGCAAAACTATTATTACGGAGGAAATATATTTATTTCATGATTGCACTTTTGTATGCCTTTTAAAATGGCATAACTTATGCTTATGTATAAACATAGGGGCAGATCTACAAGAAAGTGCCGCAGCGCGGCACCGCAAGCCCTTTGTCTGCGCCACGCTGCGGCACTTTCAGAGCACAGGAATGCGACATATTTACAATAATACGTCGCATTCCTGTGCTCTCCCTGTGCTGGCGCACAAACTGCTGCCATGCGCTGGCGCTGGCACCCTTGCAACATGGTGCAAGGATGCCTGCGTCGTGGGGAGATTGTTTTTGTGCAGGAAGGGGCACCTTCCTGCACAAAAACAATCACTACAGGCATTTTCCTCTTTCAATGCGTGCTGTAGATTGCAGCACGCATTGAAAGAGGAAAAAACGAGGAGAAATGAAAACATTTCTCCTCGTTGCGCCTGGCTGTAGCAAACTGACGCATTTCCAGGTTTACGATTTCTCGTAAATCTGGAAATGTGTCTGGTTTCATGGGTGTTGCGTGGGAACACCCACAGCAACACCCATGGAACGCCCCTTTCACGCAAGGTGCTGCGTGTAAAGGGGCCATATTTACAAGGACAGGAAAAGCCATGCAGGGTGGCTTTTCCTGTCCTTGTAAATATGGGGCAGAGAAATGCGCTGCCAGTGCGTCACAAAAAGTGACGTACTAGCAGCGCAAGGGGCTTGTAAATCTGCCCCATAGTTCTCTTTTTGAGCTAGTTAATCCCTTTGTCCAATGCTTTGCAAATCCGCCCCTTAGATTTATGAATCATATTCACGAAGTATATGGTTCCATACATTATTCTTGGAGTGTTCAGGAACAGTGTCAAAATTAGAACTGTATTCCAAGCAAAAATATTAGACACAAACTGAACCGTCTTCAAGTTTTAACACTCACTCAGAAATGAAGCGCCGGTTAGCCCTTCTACTGGTTCATTGTGTCAACTGTAGGTACTTACAGCTGGTTACAAAACACGCTGAGCTATCTAGATGGTTGTTGGCCAGCAATGTATCAAAGTCTCCTGCGTGTATAATATATCTTTATACAAGGCTCAGCCTTCACGTTTGTTAAGCATGGGCAATCTTTAAATTACGCTGGCGTAATGTGCGTGTTTTGGAGAATCTCGCGTTCCGCTTGTGCAAAATTCCTGAAATTACATGCCATTACACCACTTCATGTAATTCGCAATAAAAAGGGACTACAAACACACAGGAACAAAAAAGCGCGAGTGCTGTTATTTGTTTTATTGCAATTTGTTTTTAGTGCAAATCGTGTCCTCGCATCAAGGACGAATTTCACTCTGAAATATAGTGCTAAAGGACGGATTTGGATTTCGTGCAACTACGCATAATTTTGCTGAAATTTCACATAATTACGCATGGAGCAAATTTCGCACATTTTTCACCCCACACTTTTGATGTGTGCATCGGGCTGACTTGCTGAAGGATCAGCAGTACGTTTTCCTGGGCTATTGAGGCAAAAGGAGCACAGTGTTCCTATGGCTTCAGTTTGGGGGTAGGGCTATAATTAAGGTCATGGGTGGTTGATTGACTTGGTCCCTGTTTATAGGATCATCCTGCTAATCAATAACAATCAAGAGAAGCAGAAGGGTGCAGTGGAGGGGATAGAGCAGGGCAGGTCGGGTTCAACATGGTTGTAAACTAGATATGGTGCTCCAGGTAGCTGCATAAAGAAAAGGGTGTGAATTAATTAAGAGGATTTTATGCATACTGGAACAAATGCGCTCTATCTATGAGTGTCGCTTGTACAGGTTTTGGCTGCAGCTATTTTTTTTATGGAAGGTTGGCTGCAGTTTACACAGTTAATATTCGCAGTCTAAATCATTTTAATTGTCACCACGGATTGTGGTTTATGTGCAATCAATGCCTTATGCGTATTTCATTATTTTACTTCTAATGGAACGGTCAGCTACTTTCTTAATGCACCCGGCTTGATAGAATGCTCTGCTACTGGCTTTTATCAGAGGCATAGGGCGTGTAAGTAGAAAAATGTGTAAATGCATAAAAGTTGGCGAGTTATTTTTAAATTTGGATTTAAAACATATTCCCAAATTAGTCCACAATATTAACTGATTATAACTGTAGTCAGTCTGTTCTGATTCTGCTTGTCCAATATATTTATACATGCATAATTTTCCATCAGGTCGAAATTTTGCACAAGTATGTGATGCAGAATTAAGCATTTGGACACGTATTTTTCCTATGCACAGAGAAAATACCTGTTGGAATAACCCTGACAGGACAACCAAATAGGATTTCGTGTTTTGCCCTCCCCATTACCACCGTAGAAAGACATTTGCCACAACCTTTCAAAAAGTAGTTTTGCACGCATTTCCAAGTTGATAAAATATCTGAAAAATATTTATTAACACCCACCAAGTCAGACGTTTGTATCCCTTCCCTGGTCCCTAACATTGTTATTGTAGGAGAATGGGTTGGTGGATTTTCCGGTTATGCGGATCAATGTGTAATAAAGATGAACTTTAGTGCCCCAAAACATTTCTGAATTCGGCCATGTATGATTTGTAGTAAATACGACCCACTGGTAGTTTCCATAATTTAGTTAATGGGATGGAATCAAGGATGCTCATTACAGAATGCTACTTTTGTACAGCCTGCAGTCATCTGTGTACCTCGAACCACCAGGGGCCATATTATAGAAATTGCCCCGGGGGCGGAACGGGCATGTACATCCATTATGGTCAACCCCGAGGCACTTTCATATTACAGAGGGGGGCACAGACACTTGAGCTTATCACATTTGCGCCAGTGCTATCATATGAGGGTATTCCCTCATTCTCATGGGGATGTGGACCCATGCAAATGAGGGATTCACTTTGTCTCTGCTCCTGTGCCCTATTATGGAAGAAATTAGAAAGGGACAGTGATCCCTTAGAGCACAGAAAAATAGAACAGATTAGCACAGTAATATAATAAAGAATGTGTCATAGAATTCCTGTGGAGAGATGAACATTTTTATTTACATTATAAATAACATGGAGAAAACACGAAGGAAAGTGGGGTAGTGTCGAGAAATAAAGGTAAAAGAGCTCAGGCATAAACAAAATATGGCCAGGATGCAATCAAAAGCATAATAAAAGCACCATTGCACCAATATACAATAGTTATGATGAACAATTCAGTGTCAAGGTGCTAATTTCTCAACACTATCCCACTTTCCTTTGTGTTTTCTCCATGTTATTTATAATGTAAATAAAAATGTTCATGTCTCCAAAGGAATTCTATGACACAGTCTTTATTATATTACTGTGGTAATCTGTTGTATTTATCTGTGCTGTAAGGGACCACTGTTCCTTTATAATTACTCGCACCCAAGGTCCCTCACAGATTCATTGGGTTCCCTTGTCACTTTAAAATATATGTATTATGGAAGCAGGCGCACAAAGATGCCTTTAGAGGTGCACTGAAAGTGCACCACAAAAGGTGGTGCACTTTCAGTGTGCCTCTAAAGGCTGCCCTCTGAGGGGGGTAAATGGGCCTCATGCACCCACCAGACATCCCCCTGAGTCACTTACTCAGCTTGCCTGCAAGGGGATCTCCTCTCTTGGAAGTGCAGGCAGATTGCCCGCAGCTTTTAAACAGCTGCTCCGTATTTCATTTAAATGTGCTGCCCTCAAGGGCCTTTTGAAAGGTGCACCATGGCACAAACAGGGAAAGTGTGCTGTATTCACAGTATGGCCAGAGACGTTTTAAGGCATGGGCAAAGTGGGCTCTGGCCCAGGGCCCCAGCCTTTCAGGGGGCCCCCTGATACAGCCAGCTATGTTCTGCAGAGAGTCTAGACCTTGAATAATTTTTAAACAGATTGTTGTAAATAGCGTTTTTCTATCATTTATTTTTAATCTGTGAGAGTCTATTACAGATATTTTGCAGACAAAATGTGTTTATGTTTAATGCAACATCCATATAAAAAGTTTCTTTAAGATCAATACAGTACCTCACATATGAGAAATGGGATGGTGTGACAGAGATTATTTGCAGTAATATTAGTGAGCTGCTGTTGTGTTACAATTACAACACTGAAAACACACCTCGCTATCCCTGAATATCAGATGTACACACATTTAGAATTTGAACAAAGAGGGAATGAAAGAGCTGAAACTGGATCATAAAATCAAAGCTGCCCCGAACAGGGGCCCCCAAAATACATTTGGCCCAGGGCCCCCACAATCCTTAAAACGTCCCTGAGTATGGCCTCAGTTGTATTTTTTCTGTTTCTATTTATTTTCTACCACTTGTATCAAACATTCCTGTCAATAAATCCGATTTGATTGATTTGTTGAGACCTTTGTTCACGCACTGGATTATTGTGAGGCTGAAGCCAACAACTAATATGTTCGGGCACGAAGGGCAGGGAACACAACTCTACACCATGCAGAGGAGACTCTTGTCCCAAAAACAACCATGCTGGACCATTTTCCACTAGGGTGTGTGGAGGGGAGAGTTTGGGGGAGTGGGGTAAGGGCTTCCCCCTCTCTAGCAAAATATATGGTCAAACAATGCTCCAGCAGTGCTTTTTAGGTTTGGCTTGACAATAAAACTGTCAGCAAACTGTATGGTTCCCAATTCATTAAAATATACAGAGAGTGAGTTTTGTCTCCACCCAGCGAAGTATGGCCAATTCACCTCACGTTATTGGCTATTAGGTGTATCATCCACCTTCCAGAAAATGCTTCCTTATCTAAAAAGAACACTGTCAAATTCAATTCTTTTTGTTCTACATGCATTCTCTACAGATAGCAATCCCTTTTTGCTATTTCCCCCCAGCAGTGAAAAGCCAACAGCGGAGACTTTAATATGATAAACAACATTTGTAGATGCAGCACATGCACGCAACATTTGGAAATGCCGTTGTTAACTTTCATTGGAGCATTAAAGACAGAGAAATTGGTATTGCCAATGCTTGTTACAGTACCATTTTCAAATTATATTGTTTAAAAACATAGGTTTAAAAGGCAGTTTGGAATGTGAACATCCGCAATATTCCAAAACATTAAGGTTGTTTGCTGTACGCTGGATACAAATATTTGTGATACAGGGAACACAGTCTCATTCATTGAAAAATAAGCTGCTTTTTATGTAGCTCTTCAAGCTCTAGTTCTGCTCCTTCTAAGTGCTGTAAATGACAGGTGTTGCAACTATCAAACTGAATGGTACTCATTTTACCATCCTTGGAAGGAAGAAATTAAGGTTTGGTCTTGGTGGGATTAAACTTGTAACCTTCAGATGACAAGCAGTTATCATCTGCGAGCATCACATGAGGTCAGAAAGTGACATCACACACCCTATCGTAAAACCGTAACCTAATTGACCTTATTTGACTTCACAGAAAGGGACATCCTATGACCCTGGCTCTTTGCAGAAGGTGATGTGACATTATCATATCCCTGATGAACACCACGATAAGTGACATTGCTGAAGTTCCAGAATAACTACATGATCAATATAACATCACAACACAGAGAAATGTCTGGTTTAAATACCACCCATATTAGGGTGCAGATATGATCTTTTAAAGTGGTGGAGAGGTACTCTTGCCCTGATTTGTAGCAAACAAGTAAAGCAAGTGAATCAGACCTCTTCTAGGAGGGCTTAAGGGGGTTGCTTCCCTAAAAACATTTTGAAAAAAATGGGGTCAGACAGTGCATTTAAAGTACAATTTTCACATACATTTCCTAAAAATCCACAGGCTCTGAAATGACTCTCATTAAATATTCAACCCCTTTCATGGTGTGTTGAACAAATGAAATCTGCTGCTCCTCAGAAGTTGACCAAATGTTTTTCAAAATGCTCTCTTGGTGCCCATATATGTCAAAATATCCTAAATTATGCCAGGGCAGCATTTTGCATTGAGTGCCCCTCATATGCCATAGGTGTCCCATATGCTAAAAATTACATGCAATATGCCCGTGCCAGAATTTTGTCATTAATGCCATTTGTATGTCATGAGTGACCCTTATGTTCCACTCATACTTTTTTACTCACTCAGACTGACACATACTCTCATTCCTTTATTCTTGCTCACTCTCACTTACTTTCACTTTGACTCACTATTCTCCTTCATTTATTCAAACTCAGTCACGTTGACTGTTAGTCTCTACCACTCATACTTTGTCACTTACAATCACTTGCACTCACTGTCGCTCTCACTCTTTCTCACTCACAGTTGCACTCAATAACTGTTGCGCAAATTCACTCTAACAGTCCCCCATACTCATTCTTAGTCATTCAATCACATTCAACTACTCTCTCTCATTTTCACTCACTCACTCTGACTCACTCATAATTACTACCTGAGACTCAATTTAATTCATTGTCACTCACTACCTGTCACTGACTCTCACCCACACACTTTCACTCAACACAGACATATGCCCACACATTCAGACACATGCAAACTCTGTCTCTCTCTTACAAACTCTCGCCCGCAAACATGCTCACAACATACATTTAAAAGTATTTGTCTACTTACCTTAGCTACCAGCATAAGTCTAGTTCCAGCTCCTGGTGTTCCATTTTTTATTACACTAATGGTGAATAATGCATGATTATTCACTATTAGTGTGATAAGACAAATGGCCAGTATACAATGAGAGCGGAGGTCCAATGACCAAAACAGTGAGCTGCCCCTGTGTTCTTAGCAAAGACTTTACCACTTCTGAGGCAAGAGACTGCAAAAGTAGTGCAGGGGGCTGCAAAGGACAGGCCTAAATGACTTCTAAATGACGTTTATGGATGGAGTGTGCATGCTGATGTGCAGAGAAGCCACTTAAGATGGACTATCAGGGAAAACAACTCTGCCCAGACGCACGATTACAACAAGCTCCCCTCTATGCGCGGGACAGTAAAAAACACAAACAACTGCGATGTTTTTGCTTACAGTCTTGATTCCTAAAGCCTACACTTAAATCACCTTTTATGTACCATACTTTCCTTCCATGCAATAAATATATGAGCCCTGACTTACAAATATTTTTTTCACTTTCTAAATCAGGAATACTACAAGAGTGAGGCAGACCTACTCATAGGCCCTTAATGTCTCTTAATCATTCCACAAATTATGTCCAGTGTATCTTACTCTCACATCCTTCCTCATAAAAAACACCCTTAGGTGCTTCACCTTTCAAATGATACATGTTGTCTTCTGCTGCTCTATGATATCCTCCGCCATCTCAAGAGATAGAAATCAGATAGTAGGCTGACTCTGAATATGGTAGAGGAAACATGTTTGGATCTATAAAAGAAGAGGTTGGCTACATTGAATGGAGAATTGATGTATAAGATCCAATGCAGACTTGTGAGTTGGGATAATGGTAGATGCCAATACCAAGTTAAATGGCCCTAATGATGAATGAAAAAGGGTGTGGAGGAGGGACTCAGAGCAGGGTATGTAGGTAGGGCTTTCATGTGAGCGTGAGATGAGAGGTAGCAGATGATATTGATCGTTGTTTGCACTGCATCATTTTGAGAAAATGCACAAAGTTGAAGTCAACAAAACTCATTGACCTGAAAGAAAACTTTCACTTGTTCTTGGGACGAGTTGTTTCCAATGACATGAACATTGCTAGAAGAACAAGAGCACACTGCATCAAAGAGTGATCAGACCCTGGGAACTGGATGGTCAGAGGAATGCTTCTAAACTTAGGGTAAGGTTATATGCATCAAGTGTGGAGGGGTGGAATCAATTTCCAAATGACCATTATCTTATAAGGGATTTCTCCATATAACGTCTTGCAATATGTGATTGCAAACAGTTTTTGTATCCTGTGTCCAATTGTGTGAGTGCCCAATTCTGTGAGTTGCGGTGTGCAGAAAGCGACTCCCGCTGTTAAAAAGATTTGTATGTGTTTATATTTTTGTGCCTCATTAATAACGTGCTGACTGTATTTTCACACTTGATTACACATGTACATACTGATATAGTACTGATGATTTTGAAATGAAATATTTATAATGTGTAGACGTGCGTTTTTCTGACTAGGCCTCAATTTAGTAAAAACGCTATCTTTTCCAAGATGGAAGTCACTCCTGTTACTCATGCTTTTCCCCCTGCCCATGTCTGACCTCGAACATTCTGCAGCTCACAGTGAAGCTGTGGCGTATCATTTTATGTCCATTGCCATTGTTTATTCTGGTCTCAATGAGCTTTCCTTAGATCAATCACAACCTGCAACTTTAATTTCAAAGTCCTTCTGCTGGTTAACTGTACTCCATTCATTTAACACATTATTGGTAATGTATCTGGTTTGTTCTAGTATTTCCAGATGACATTGGCATAGAGGGAGAAGGATAATTATTCATGTTTTAGATAGTGCGTAGGTGTTACAACAATACAACTTTTATATTTCCTGTGCTCTGATTTGCTGATGAAGTGATACATTTGCTCACACAACAGTGATTCTGCAATTCTGTTAGATTTAATATACAAAAATAATGTATAAAAACCCTTGAATTTGGGGCTGTGCCAGAAGACTTACCTGTTTTACTAAGGATGCTGTACGTTGTTTTTCCAATTTTTTTGCCCATTTGGGACTTAGAATAATTTCTGAATTGGCAGTGTCTCTATATTGCCCTTTCACTGAGAGCATTCATGGTATTTACTCTGTTTAGCCATATTTTTTAATTTTGTAATAAAACCCTTTAACTTTTCTATCGATCCAGAGCTCAGTTATTGAGTGGGCCCATTTACACAAAATATTGTATTTTCTGATTTTTTTTGTTTTGCCTCCTTAACGCGGAGATATACTGGCTCATGAAATTGAAGTTTTACACAGTATTCGATCCAGTAAATGTTAGCATTTTGGTTGAGATAGGAATTTGGGATGCGTAGAATTTCGGGTACCCTGCACCCACACTGCCATGACTGCACTCACAATGAGGACAATATAAAAGTGTGAGATCAGTGGGCACGTGATGACAAGGCTGGAGGCCAACTGTGGGTGGATCTGCCTTTTGACGCAACCTTGAGGAGGTTGGGCGGGGATTGCACCTGTCTGGTGTGCATGGCTTGAACAGGTAATTCAGCGAGCTGTTCTTGTTGTTAGAAAAGTCAAGAAATCCATAGGCATGCCTTGACTTGCGGCAAAACAGAGACCCATATTTATCAAGAAGTCATGCAATGCAGGGCAGCAAGTAAAGTTGCTGCACTGTGTTGCATAAAAGAGAGAGCAGAACAGCGTCATATCTAGTAAATTGTGGGACTGTTCTGCTCTCTCCTTTAGACAGCCACACAACAACGACCTCATCCGTGTGCCAAAGTACGAGGGTGTGTGTTGTATGAAGCATAGGTGTTGACCTGGACAGTGTCCCTACCAGTACAAAACCTATCCTTTAAGGTTTTCCCCACTTTGTAAGTATGCTGCACAATGCAGCACACATGCAAAGTGGGAAAAACAAGGAGAAATAACAATATTTCTTCTTCTTGCACCTGCCTCAGTGAGGCATAGGATTTTGGCACAAATTACCATCTACAATTCTTTATAGAAAGGGATTTGCATCAAAACCTGTATGTGGTTGTATGGAAATGCCAACCCATGCACCACCCATGGAACATCCCCTTGACGCAAAGTAATGCAAGGCAGTGCATTGTGCATCTTTGCGTTCAAAAAGCAAGGGACCCCCTCTAAAGGCGAATAAGGTCTGGGAGTAAGAGGGGAACAGAACAGACAATGAGAACCAAAAAACACTCCCCTAAGACCTATATTTCTTTTTGCAAAAGATTAAATCTAGTATGGGTATAAAGAAATTCCAAGCATAAGATATTTATAACATACCGACAACATCATTGTTTTCCATTTTTTTAAAGATCATGTTTATTCTTTTCATTAACTTCTTTTCTCCTTTTTTTCAATACATGGAATATCATTTTTTTCAATAAATACAAAAACTTTATCTTGATTTTTTTTATATATAAAAATTGTAAATACATATGTACAATCTTACAAAAATGAAATGCAATTTTATTAGTCCCCACAATGACAAATTTTCTTACAAAACAAACATACCTCACAAACGTACACACTCATACAAGACACTTATGCACATCTGGATACAGGGGAAAACATAAGATGTAATACATTTCCACCAAGATGAACAAAATAATAATAAGGTCTGGACACACGGGGTCGACGCGCGTTTCGGTGGGTTAACACAAATTGTGAACCACCTTCCTCAGGACCTTGTCCAAAACGGGCACAGTATCACACCAGCAAATACACTTGGGGAACAAGTTTACTATATTGGAGTTCCAATATCCAAGGCGGGAACAACTGGATCTTTTATCGAGGGCAGTAAACCCTATAGCTTATTTTCAAATGTTAAAATCTGTGTTTGACCTTCCACGTATTTTCTACAGGTGATAGCAGAACAATAGCAAAGATAAAATTCACCAATTGTTATAACGATATATATTGCTGGACCTGCTATTTTCTGTATATGGTGAGATTATTAGCTGGAAAGCATAGTTGTGCACCAATGAAGGAGACAACCCCAAAGGGTGGTCAAGATATTCAGTAAATGAAGCCAGTAAGAACAATTCCCAAAGTTTAACGATAGGGTCCCTCAACGTACTCCGCGTCCCTCACCGAATGCATTGACTTGCGGCAAAACAGAGACCCATATTTATCAAGAAGTCATGCAATGCAGGGCAGCAAGTAAAGTTGCTGCACTGTGTTGCATAAAAGAGAGAGCAGAACAGCGCCATATCTAGTAAATTGTGGGACTGTTCTGCTCTCTCCTTTAGACAGCCACACAACAACGACCTCATACGTGTGCCAAAGTACGAGGGTGTGTGTTGCATGAAGCATAGGTGTTGTACTGGAAAGTGTCCCTACCAGTACAAAACCTATCCTTTAAGGTTTTTCCCACTTTGTAAGTATGCTGCACAATGCAGCACACATGCAAAGTGGGAAAAACAAGGAGAAATAACAATATTTCTTCTTCTTGCACCTGCCTCAGTGAGGCATAGGATTTTGGCACAAATTCCCATCTACAATTCTTTGTAGAAAGGGATTTGCATCAAAACCTGTATGTGGTTGTATGGAAATGCCAACCCATGCACCACCCATGGAACATCCCCTTGACGCAAAGTAATGCAAGGCAGTGCATTGTGCATCTTTGCGTTACTTTGGATTACTAGGGAACTCCCCAACATCCTCTGCGGCAGGAGCCGCCACCGCCACCTCTGCCCTCTCGTTCACGCCCGGAGGCACACAAAAGGGGACACAGACTCCCGCAGCGTGGGACGCCAGCAACTTGCCAGGGGACTTCAACCCCCAACATCTTCTGCGGCAGGAGCCGCCACCGCGACCTCTGCCCTCTCGTTCACGCCTGGTGGCGCACAATAGGGGACACAGACTCCCGCAGCGTGGGACGCGCCCCCGGGCCCAGCCCGGGCCAAGGGCGGGCCCGTCCTTGCCCGTCACTGTCTGGAGAAGGCCGGGCTGGGCCACCCCTCTGACATTTATTCAAAGGTACTGTTTTTATTGTGACTGTCTTTAGCGTTGGGTACGCAGGACTATCAACACAGTACAGGTTAAATTGTTAAATTGTTGACCCATAATTGAACAAGAGAGACATGCCTTCTGTTGTTCATCAACCTGGACCTACCCCTCCGCATTATTTGGCCACTAGCTACTACGATTGGTTGCTGCTTGTATATACCTTTTCTTGTGTAGATTGGTGTAGGCGCCCAGTTATCCAGGCGGCCATGGCTAAACGCAAAGCAGCAAATATCCCATCAGCATGTGATACTGGGCGGTCAACTATTGACTCGTATTTAGTGTGGGCAGTAAATGTGATCTCTCAGGAGATAGATATTGTCGAACGTCGCCTCTCTATTGGTGGAGGGTCTGGGTGTGGGACTACTGAGTTAGCTAACAATATAATAGCAATACCCCCAGCAAATGAGAGTGCGAATAGGGAAGATAATGGCTGGGGGGTTGTCGATAATCCGGCCATCCCACTAAATAATGAGATAATACTATCCCCCAGTACTACTTCTCTTAGCCCTCCTACTCCCAAAAGGAAAAGGAAATGTAAAAAGTCGAAACTTTCTAAAGGGCTAAACACATTTAAGACTCCAGTCCCCTCTTGTAATGAGGCTGGGTCTATTCCAGGCGATTTGGGGGATCCACATTGGGTATCATTAATGGCGGGGATTACTTCCAGACTAGAAGCTTAGTTAGTACAGATTGTAGAGAAGTTAGAGGCCTTGTCTGTCGAGGTAACTAAGATTAGGACACACCACCTTACACTCCTGACAGGACAATCTAGGAGGGGCTGAATAGGGCATCAGTACCAACAGTAACCCCAAATACATCAATAACAGTACTGAAGGACAACCCAGCACTACCAAGTACTATGTCAAAGAAGTTACAGGTCGCAGGCGTTATACCCGAAGTTAATTCCAGGGATCGTATGCAACCGTTCGCATCTAGACCAAACACACTGTTACAGCCTCGGGCTCCTAACGAGAATAACAAGTATTTAACACATGGTGATATTGCACGAGCCCCACTGTTAGGAGAGGCTAGTAATATCAATCCAAGGGAAACTAGTGTCATAGATGCATGTGCTTCCATTAATTTACCACCGGAATGTGTCCCCTATGTGGCAGTTATAGTCAATGTCCCTCCTTTACGCCCAGGTCAAATAGAAACTTACGACTCACTTAAGAATAGAGTGATTCATTGGCTCAGCAGGAATTGCCACTTCTCAGTAAGGGACGCCAATGATATTCTGTTCGTTAGGACAGTGCACTGGATTGGACCCCTGAGGAAAAATTAAGCGGGGGACTGCATCATAATTAATTTCAGGGAACCCAGGTGCGCTGAGGGTGTCCTTATGGGGAAGGTACGTCATCTTCAATTTGAATGCAATATGTCACTTCAGCCCCTAGGTTTTTTCTACTGGCACTTTAGGCCCTGTGCCAAGAGATGAGCAGACTCAGCCCAACAGGTAATAACCCTGCATTAGTACACCCCCCATTCCAACCTTTGGTGGTATCTAATAGATTTGAGGCACTGAGTGATATTCAGGATATTGATTTACTTGAGACAAGGAATCAACTTCATGAAGGAAGGGACAATTACACACATATGGGACCCTTAGAATATCATGATAATATTCCTATATCACCAGTCACCTCCTCGGTCCCTTATGATAATATAGCTGTCCCTACACATACAATAGCTGCCTCACCTAATTTATTACTACCTAGTAGTAGCGGCCCTGGGATGGACGGTGGCCGCAGTATTGCACCTGTAACCTCCCTATCGCTTCATGATATTGAAGTGGTTCCTACTCACCCAACAGTTGCTTTATCCAATCAATTTCAACCTAGTAGTAGTGGCCCTGGGATGGATGGTGGCTATAGAATTGCGACCTGGAACGTAGGTGGGTTAGCGAAAAAACAGGGTAACCCAGGGTGGTCGGAGTTTATTAACGACTTGGATATATTATGTATCCAAGAAACATTGTGTACCGAGTCCATTTACTTTGAGGGTTTTACGTCATAGTGGCTGGAGGCTGAGTCATCACCAGCAGGAAGAGCTAAAGGGGGGCTTATGGTCCTTATATCGAATAAACTCCCGATAAGGTTGAAGAGGAAAATATCCATTGGCCCCCACTCCTTAATTTTATGGCTAACTTTTAGGAGAGGTCGGGACATTGTTTTGGTTGATTTTTATAATAATGTTTTTAACAATACCCGTGGCAAGGTGGTTTTAGCCCCCGATGGGGGATTGGAGACCCTACTCAAGTCCATTACTAGTAGTTTTATATTGATATGGGCCAGAGATTTTAATATTCCCACATTCCCACATCCTACTACATGGGTATGTGGGGTGACTGATGAGGCTGGGAATGGTTATTTGCATTTCCCCCGTAGTGACTACGGCAAACAATTGAATTCTATGATATCTAAGTTTGATTTACATTTACTAGAGAGTGCCCGAGATAACAAGGGGGATCTTATCCCAACCTTTATAGGGAGGAATTCAGCGTCCGTTATTGACCATATCTTAATGTCTGCCAATGCATGTAACCACAGTGACCACAACTGTATAATCTTGTCTGTCTTTTTCTGGGGCAGGCATAGTGTGACAACTTCTAGTTGTGCTACTGATATTGTACCAATTAGACCTAATGGGACTCGTATTAAGTGGAACGGAGTGGACCAGACACAATTTCTGTCCGACATTTGTACTAAAGGATTTAATTACATCATGTGTTGTTTAGAAGACGTGGTTACCCCCTATCAGATATTTGATCATTTTATTGGCATTAGTAACATAGTATATGCTCTCCTGACCCGCCCTAATAAAACAGGCTTTTTTAAACGCAAAGGCTGGTTCAACCATGCATGTACCACCGCCACTAGGGACCTGAAGCTGGCCCTCAGTAAACGACCTAGAGACAGCTTATTGATTAAATCTCTTATATCTAAACACAGAGAGGTAATTTTAGCAAGGAAAAAAGAACTTCAAGAAGTGGCCTGGTCGAAACTGTCCCAAGCAACGGATACAGGTGATAGCAAATTATTTTGGGACACTGTTAATTCGTCTTTTTTAAAGGATGATTCCTTCCCCAAATTGTTGTCTCACGTTACTAGTGAGCCTTGGGTTGCCCATTTTATTGGTATTTTTAGCCCTTCAACCGTAGGAGCGATGCTCATTCCAAGCAAGGAGCAGCTGTTACGTCCCCCTTTACCCTTGGATTTTACAATACAGGAAGTGGTATGGGCCCTGAAGGAAAGTAAAGGTGGTAAAGCCCCTGGCCCAGATGGGGTACCAGTAGATGTATTTAAGAACAATGTTGTTTTATGGGCGCCAATTTTAACCAGAGTTTTTAACATGGCTGCAGAGACAATAATTCCCCCCACATGGGGTGCGTCTATTATAGTTCCCATCCACAAGAAGGGCAACAAATCAGATCCCAAAAATTATAGGCCTATCTCATTGCTAGATTCATCTGTAAAAGTGATGAGCAAAGTCCTGCTTTAAAGACTAGAAGAATGGGCTTGGGTCTGCTCAATACTTTCACCGGCCCAGTTTGGTTTTAGGAAAGGCCTGGGGACCATCGAGCAATGTGTGAATCTCGATCTGCTTATAGGCAAGTACACCCGTGCCAAAGGTGGAAGATTATATCTCTGTTTCGCTGACTTGAGCAGCGCTTTTGATCTAGTAGATCATTCCATTCTTTGGACCACTTTGCTCGATATGGGAGCACCCAGGCCAATTATCTGTTTCCTGGCTAGACTGTACGAGAACTTGGTGAGCAAAGTACGTTACGGCTCCCGTGGGGAATGTATCAATAATTTTGCAGTCAAACGCGGCATCCGGCAAGGTTGTGGATTAGCCCCTCTTTTATTCTCTTTATTTATTAACGGGGTGGATCAGATCTTACAAACAGTCTACACCGATGTACCCCAAGTGGCTGGGTGCCCCATCCCGTTACTATTGCACGCAGATGATACAGTCCTGCAGGCCAGGACCCCTGTGGGGTTGCAACGTCTAATGGATGCCTTTGGGGATTTTATAGCTGCCAGGAAATTGGTTATTAATAAAAGTAAAACTTATACAATGGTATGTGGGCCCAGGGTTAAAAAACGTAGAACCTTTTATATGGACAAGTCACCAGTGACTTCCGTCGATTCATTCTGCTACCTGGGCATTACTTTCTCTGGTAATGGTTCATGGACTCGTGAAATTACCAATGTCAGGAGCAAAATGGACAGAAGTACCCATGGCATTTTCAGATTTTCAGCCAAGCTGGGTTCTAGGCCGGTCAAGGAGATGTCCGCAATTTATAGGGCAAGGGTTTTATCCACCGCAACATATGGGGCTGGTGTGTGGGGCCACTCCGGTAGTAAAGCATTGCAGACTAAGGAAAATGGTTTTCTTAAACGTCTCCTTAGTCTGCCCACTTCGGCTTCATCTGAGATTACTCATAGAGAAGTAGGGCTCCAGTACCTCACAGATATAGTCGCATCAAGCCCCATATTGCTATGGCGCTCTATATGGTCCAAAGAAGAAACTAGTTTTACGATAGCAATTATACAAGACTGTCTTACCTTGGATAATGCCATGACGATCCCTTGGCTAAGTTATATTAATTCTGTGTATAGAAATTTTTTAATATGTCAGTCCGGACTAACCCCCTACAAGTTTTATCACTTAGAAAGCTGTCTATTAGAGAAACTTTTATGAATAATAGGAGGGAAATCCGGCTTGCTAGTGAAAGCAGGAAATCAACTGTCATGTTTTATTTAACACTTACGCTAGCAGCTGGCTGTCAGGATTATCTAATGTACATGTAATGTAGTCAGATTCGGAATGGGAATTGTCCATCATTTAGTTGCCTTTCCCACAATGAAAACCTGTCCTTCGGACGGGTTTCCTTGTCCATGCGATGGATGGAGTAAACAGAGCACTGTGCACTTTATGCTGTTTTGTGACTTTTATTCTGGTTTAAGAAGTTATTACTTAAAACCACTTCTGCTTGCATACGGCAATGGATCGCATCTCGCTGCAGTTAAATATTTGTCTGAACTTAGTGATGCAAGGGTCTGTCTTAACGTGGCGCTTTTTATTATAAATGCACTTAATATACGTAAAGTATAATTGTTCCAATATACCGCTGAGCCCATGATGATTTGACGAAACTGTATTGCTTTTTTAAATTGATATTTGATGTGTTCTTATGATGTGATTAACTCTGACCCCATGTTGTCTAACAAGTACTATTCAACATGTTTTTATTTGATATTAATCATTAGCAACGTAATTTGTTTTTATGCATGCTTTTGTGGTTGTTTCATACACACCGAATAAAGTTTATAAAGAAAGAAGAAAGAAAGAAACTCAAATTACAATTTGGGTTGGATTGTAAATCCCACCTGAACATTTCGTGTCAGGTTTGCATCACAAAACTAATGGAAACCCAAAGCAAAGTGTTTGTAAATGAGGGCATTTATATTTAAGGAAGAATTCAGGTTATTGCAAAGACAGAACGGCAGAAAAGGGAGAAACAATGAAGATGAGAAGATGTATAAAGTGTTAAGGGGACACAACAGGCATGAAAAAGAAGCACCAAGAGTGAGATAAAGAGAAAGGAAGTGTAGGCTGGGGCAAGAAAGAGGCATGAGGTGGAACATCAATAGGCAGCTTTGGGGTTCTCCAACTGTGGCAAACGGCAATCCTGGGGGTGGGCTACTGTGAAAAATGTTAAGCCTGCATTTATTCATTTATCTTTACAAATTAATCACTGTTGCTACTTAGTTCAATTCTATGCGTTCAATAGAAGCTGTTAGAACAAAGGTCTGCTGTTCAACTCCCTGCAGGATGTAGTGAAAAGCCCCTCTCATCTTTTTGACAGAAAACAATCTCAAGACTGCTGTACTGGAGCACACATTGCTGCCACTCGATATTGCTATTCGTTAAGGCAAGAGATAAAGGCAAGGCATGTCTCTCACTTTTCACTTTTTTATTACCTGCTAGCATTTAAAATTGCTCCACACAGTATATGACAAGAGGCCCTCGGGGACCAGCCGGGATGTGTAGAATTTAAATATGTTTCGTGCTCAGTTTCAAACCAACACATTCACGTTTACTGCAAAAATAATTGGTTCTGGACACTAGGTCCGCCGGGAAAAGAACAAGGCTGTTCTTATTAACTTGTTATGCACTTTATAGTTCCCAAAGGCCTGGAAATAGTAGATAATATTTAGTGACACTATTTTCTAGAAAGCGTTTACTCATAACTGGCATTTTTCCCAAGATGCTCCTATATTATTGGTTTCAAAGATTGTTTCTGTTAAAAGCTCAGCAGCTGAAACTTTAAGGGGCCGATTTACAAATTATTTATGAGTATGGGATGTAGTACTACAGGATTACTCCTTTACCTACTCTTAGACAAACTTCTGAATCAGTCCAAAAATTCAACTCCCTATTGGTAGAAGTCCAAATATTGCACAGTCTTTTCTTTTCGTACTGCTGGTGTATGGATAGTACCTGAACTCACACTTTACTCCCATTCTCGATTTTTTGGGGCATATTCACAGAAGCATGTAAGGGTACTTAAGAGAGTATAACAGCAGTGATATTCCATCAATGAATTGTGTAAAAAGATCTTGGGTCACAAATATCTTGTTAAAAATATTGTGAAGTCAAAAATATCCTGGGAAGGAATATAATTTTTTAGGCATTTAATATCATTTTTAAAACATTGTTATATAAAATATAATTTTATTTAATATCGTTTTTATCAAATATCCTTTTTAATTGGTTTGATAAATATTAGTTATTTTAGTACTATAGTTATAAATATTATGATACTATTTTATTTAATTTGTTTTAGCCTTGTTTGTAAGTTTTTATATTTTTTTAAACTAATTAGAAATTATTGATTAGTAGTGGGTTGTTTGTTGGGTTTGTAGAGGATGAGGGTGGGACGTTTCTGAAAACATAGGGCCCGATTCACAGAACTAACTTAAGACAAAATCCTAAACTTACTACCATTTTGGTATTCACAGAAGACATTTACTCATTTTGGTATTCACAGAAGGCACTTACTCATTTTGGTATTCACAGAAGGCACTTACTCATTGATGAGTAAGTACCTTCTGTGAATACCAAAATGAGTAAGTGCCTTCTGTGAATTCCAAAATGAGTAAGTGCCTTCTGTGAATACCAAAATGGTAGTAAGTTTAGGATTTTGTCTTAAGTTAGTTCTGTGAATCGGGCCCATAGATTATAGTGTTTAATTTATCATTATTTTTTATATAATGTAATCTTTAATTGATTATTAGGTATGACAATTAATTAATTGAGTAATTGTTGTTTTAATGATTTGTTGATTTCTAATTATTTTTTAATTGGTTGATCGTGTTATTTAATTATTAAATTAATTATTAGATTCTGTCAATTAATTTTGCACTTATTAATTGTTTTATTATAAATGTTTGATTTAATAATCATGCTGGACCTGATTCACAATGGGCCTCCACACTCGCGGCGGAGGCCCCGAAATCGTGAGGGAGCCGCCACACTCGGGACAGAATCTCTGCAGTGAGAATTCTCATTGCAGAAATTTCGCCCTGAGAGTGAAGACTCCCCCACGACTGCAGGGCCTTGCCACGAGTGAGGAGGACATTTGTGAATCAGGCCCTTAAGGCCTGATTATAATAGCGGTTGGCTAGGCCACTGGTCGCTACTGCTGCGGTCAGGAGACCACCCGATAAGCATGCAGCGGTCTGACCACCAGATTGCGACCGCCGGGCACGCAGTTGGAGAGTGCACAGAAACATGGCGGTGGCATGCTGTGGCCAAGGTAAAGGGCTGCAGCACAAGCCACCGCCATGCAGCACATCCATGCACCATGTGCAATGCACCACATGTAACTCCAGGACCACTTTTAAGTGGCTTACGATGGCAGGGGGCCCTGTTTGGGGCCCCCCATATCCCTTTTTGACAACCTTTTCATGGCGGTGTTCAAGGTTGTTGGAAAAGGGTATCCAAATCCCAATGGCGGTGCCTGCCTCGGCTCCGCCACCATTTAGCTGACCACCGCCCCGTTGGGATCTCAGATCCTCGCGGAGGCAGCAGTTTGGATTCTGGCTGCTGTGGTCTGACCACCAGCACCATAATGCGGCTGTCAGACCGAAGAGCTGTGGGCAGTCGGACCCCCACTGATGGCCTGTTGGTGTGCATTCCGACCATCATCATAATGAGGCCCTTAGGGGCATATTCACAAGCCCCTATCACCACCACAACGTCACTTTCAGTGACGTTGTGGTGGCGATAGGGGCCCCACCTTATTCACAAGGCAGCGTTAAGCCACTTAACGTGGCTTAACGCTGCCTTGTGAATAAGGCCCCCTTCACGCTGTGTTTAGCGTGAAAGGGGCGTGCAGTGGGTGTTGCGGTGGGTGTTCCACCACAACACCCATTGATTTTGACGCTACCCCCTATTCACAAGGGCAGCGTAAACAGGAGGTAGCGCCAAAGTTAAGACCAGGAAAACCCTGGTCTTAAGATTGCGAAACGAGGAGAAATGCTTAATTTCTCCTCGTTTTGCTTTTCCATGTGTGCTGCCTTGTGCAGCACACATGGAAAAGCAAAATGCCATGGTTTGTTAATGTACAGGAAGGTGTTCCTTCCTGAACATAAACAAACCTTTTTTTAAAATGCCGTTTTGTAACATACATGTGTGCTGCATGAAGCAGCACACATGTAAGTTACAAACTGGCATTTTAGATTTGTTTATGTGCAGGAAGGGACACCTTCCTGTACATTAACAAACCTCCCTGTTTGCAGACACCCTTGCACTCTGGTGCAAGGGTGCCTGCGTTGGCGCTAAGTTGTAAAACTTAGCGCCATCGCAGGGGGAAACGCAAGGCTGCACCATATCCTTGTGAATATGGTGCAGCCTTGCTTTTCCGAAGTGGCGGAGAGAGGCGTTAAGCCAAGAAGGCTAACGCCTCTCTCCGCCACTTCCTTGTGAATATCCCCCTTAGTGTTAATAATTTTTCATTATTTTAAATATCTATTTTTTTATTAATTTAAATGTTTCTTGGTGTTGTTTTATAAGGTAGTAGAGAAGGAATTGTTTTAATGTAACGTGTTTTAACATTTTTTAGTTTAATGTTTTTATTTATAATATAACATTTGTATTTTTTAAACTTAATTCTTTTTGTTTTGCAGTAATGAATACATGTATTCCTTTAAATATGTTTTTAAAACATTTTTGGTCTACATTTAATTTTTTTTTTTTTTTTTAAATAAGAGTAAATCTGACCCATACCAAATACAACAGTTTCCCTGCTGTTGCTTAAATTGTTGTGGAACTAGTAAATCTGACTCCTTAAAGTCTAACTCTTCCCTTAGTTTTGCTCAGGTTGGAGAGCGAATAGTAAATTTGACCCCTTCAAAGTCCATCACTTTCCCTATTGTTGCTCAAATTGGAGAAAGAACAGTGAATCTGACCAACCCTTACCCTATTTTTGCTAACGTTGGAGAGTGAACAATAAACCGTATCCCCTCAAATTCAAGCACTTTCCCTACTTTTGCTTACATTGGAGTGATAATAGTGAATCTGAATGCTCTAAAGTCTAACACTCTCTCTACTTTTGCTTACAGTGCTGAGGGATAGTAAAAAAATCTGTCCAAAGTTAAAAAATGTCCTAGTGGTGTTGACGTTGGAGTGGAAGTAGTGAATTTTACGTTTTCAAGTCTAATTAAACTTTGTACACTTTTTTTTATTTTAAGTTAGCTTACTGATTTTTTTATTTATAGTTAATATTTTTTTGTTCATTCCATTTTTAGAATCTTACATAACTTTAAAAAAATTAAGATCTAGCCATTGATATTATAACACATTTTTACTTGTTTGTTTTTCATTATTTATGTTTAAATCATAATGGTTTTTTTAAAAATATGTTTATTATTTTTCTACAATTATTTTAAAGTTAATATTATTTTTAAAATGTGATTTTATTTTTAAATTTCATGTGTTTTAATGTTAATTTAGTGTATAATGTTTAAAGTTTTATATACTTACCCGTTTTTTCATGATATTGTGGTCTTCTATATTTTTTCTGTTGATATTTTTTACTTTACATACAATGTATATAAAGTTAATATTTGTGTCAGATAACCACTAGAGTAGTACTAGTAATACTGCAAAATACCTTTATGAAAAGACCCATTTATCTTTTGCCCCAACCTTTGATTTGCTTTATTAATACAAGTTAATAGAAAAGAAGGTAAGAGCAGTAACTCTTGCAACTCACTGATATATTTACTTTATCCAAGAATTCACACACCTCATATTCAAAACGTACATTACTACAATTTAGATTTAAGACAAAGTGCCTAAATAACAAAGGCATTGCAGCCATTAAAATGCATTTAAACCAGATAGGTATTCAAATTAGGATTCGTAGTGGGTGTAAATCCATTTCCACCTGTGTAATTGTGCTTCACAACAGCATACAATTATGCAAGTTTAATTTCCTCACTAGGAGTGGGAAGTAGGCATTGTAAGGTGCAACTTGCCTTGCGCGTTTTTGAACTCATGAGTTTGTGAACATTCACATACTGCTTCCTGACACTTTCCCATCTTGTGAATGGTTGGAGATTTTACTTCTGCAAAGGACTGGAGTAAATTATTTTCCAGGATGGAAAGTGGAATGGAATGCTGAGAAAGTTGGTAGACGTAGGGGAAATAAGTCTCTGTACCTGTAGAGGACAAATGTAAAACAAATGATCATTGCATAGAGGGGCAGACTTCTCTCAGAGTAGTATTCTGTATTTTGAGAATAGCAGTTTTAGGAAGTCCTTGCATGAAGTTCCCAAAAGTAGGCTGGAAAGGTCCAATTGAACATTTTGTTTTTTTTCATTTTTTTCACTACAGGGAAGACATTTCTATCCGACGTAATAGTTGCAATACATGTGAATTCCAAAAAAATCCAAAAGAACTTTCGAACGAGAGAGGAAATCTCCAAATGTACTTTTGTAAGTAGGGCTCAGATACTTTCAACCCTCATGGCTCAAATACAACTTAATTACCAAGGGGCATATTAACAAGGCCCGGCGATAAATATCGCAAAGCGCGCTTAGCGCATGCATATTTATCGCCGGCTATCCCTGTAATTTATCGCCCTGTTAGCGCGTTATCAACAACGCGCATCGCAGAGGCGATAAAATTCCAGAGATAGCGTGGATATCGCCGTTTTCCATGGTGGAAAACGGCGATATCCTAGATGATAGGGCCTGTGGTCTTAGCCACAGAATCCACCCCCCAGGTTAAGTATGCCTTAGTCAGGAATTTAACAGACGTTAAATTCCTGCGTTAAGGCATACTTAACGCGATTTAAAAAATCGCTAACCCTCCTTGATAATATCGCGAAGCTGCCTTCGCGATATTATCCCTGTTTGGTTTCACAGCCACGCCTACTTTGCATCTCATTAGCGATGCAAAGTTAGGCGTGCTGGGAACGGGCGCTAAGTCAGCAAAACACGCGATAGCGTGTCTTTGCTGATAAGGCGATGAAATTATCACTGCTTTTCACCCGAAAACGGACGCAAAAGCGGCGATAATTTCATATCGCCGCCTTGTTAATATGCCCCCAAGTTCGTTCTTCAGTACTAGAGGAAAGAGAGAGGAGTGTTTTGTGGCACTGGGTTTGGCTTTTGAGAGAAGCTAGTGAATAACTAGGACCATTTAACAGAAACATTTAATTGGTGTAAAAACGTAGCAAATCGGTTTGACTTTTTAGTAAGGCTGGGCGTAGTTCGCGAAGTAATGCTTCGCGAAGCTACGCAAAGTGCAGTTCGCACTACGCAAGCTTCGCGTAGCACTACGCGAACTGCGTAGCGCACTGTTCGCAATGATTGCACAGTGCCGGATGCTTGTCCGCACTGTGCAATCATTGAAAACGGCAACTTGCACAGTGCGAGCTGTCTTTTACTGCCGCTCGAGTAGATTTTTACTCGAGCGGCAGCTTTCTCAACGCGGACTGGTAGTTTCTCATCGCGAGCGGTCGCGAGCATACGCGACCACTCGCAAAGAGAAACCTGACCTCCCCGCGTTGAGAATCTCGCCAGGAGGTTTATTTTCCACGCTCGCGATCGGCAACTTGATGTTGCTGATCGCGAACGAGGAAAAAGTCTCGCCGGGATGTCATTTTGCTTGCTCACGGTCGCCAACTTGACGTTGAGGACCGCGAGCAAGCAAAAAATGACCGCGGCACTACGCTACGCTACGCTACGCGTGTTTGCACTGTGCTACGTGCAATTCGCGTTGTGCGAAGTAGCGCAAACTTCGCAAACTACGCGAGCGGAGCGTAGCACTTCGCCCAGGGTTACTTTTTAGCTGCTTGTGCGTAGTGCAGAGTGGAGAATACCATTTTTCTCCCAGTTTCATAAACTGCTTTACCCCATGGTTAAAAGGATAAACAAATGGTGAACCTACTGCTAAGCATTTGTATGTATACATGTATGTGGTATTTCTGCAGCACAATATGTGGAGGAGTCCTTTGCAGGGTCAAAGACAAAGATACAGTCAGGGTTATTGGAAGAGTAGCTGGGTTTACGACTGGAAGTGGGCAGTCTATGCACTGTGATGTATTGTTCTGTAAAGAGGTGTGTCTTCAGCTGTTTCCTAAATTACATCAGGGTTGGAGTGGTTCTCATGGATTTGGGCTGTCGTTCCACATCCTAGATGCATAGATGAAAAGGGCATGTTGCCTTGGTTTCTATTTTTGCCTTGCTTCCAGTTTTTTGCAGTCTGATGATGCCCTAACTTCTAGTGTGGCAAAAAGCCACTAGAGTTGTCAAGCTTCTCAGGCAGGCAGGCAGGGGTGCTGGTCATGATGGCTTTGTAGATGATGCGGCTGATTTTGAAGATGGTGCTTGGCGGCAGGGGAAGTCAGTGGAGCCAGTGGAGTCCAATCAGGGTGGGGGAATGGACTCATATTTCTTTAGGTCCTTGATATACTATGCTACAGTGAGTAGGATACTCTTAAGGAAAGCCCACTGTAGAGTAGAGTAGGCCATGAAGCATAGCTTTGCAATCTTTCAAATGCTAGAATGTGAGACTTTGAGCAGGCAGGGTGATGTGGCTGCTTATAATACACTTTTTATGTTTAGAAATTCTTTAAAATGAGGCGTTTACTTTATAGTATGTAAACACAGCAAAAAGAATATGAAATAAGTTTGTATCATGTTTGCCTTGGTCCAATTCCCACTTGCTCCCATCCTTTTACACAAGCAGCAAGGATGCTACAAATAGATTTGCCCTGGTTCATTAGCACTAATAAATGCTCCCTTCACGTCTGGGCCATTTGCTTTTTGTTCAGAAAAAACAAACTCCTGCTTTGGGAGCAAAAAATAATTGCTGAGCAGGCACCCGCTCATTCAACTTCACCACTGAGATGAGAGATGCCATAGCGGAGACACCTTTCACAGCATAGATCATGGGCAAGCAGACGGAGATTTCAAAATAAATTTGGTGGTCCTACACCTGGATGACAGAGAACACTGTTGATTTATTTATGAGGGTTTATAAAACACAGCCGCTCAAAACATAAAATATAAAACACAGCAAAGATCTCACATTAACTTTATTGCTTTTGTTTCTCGGGATCTTGAAGAGAGCTTAAAATTGAGACCGTTGAACTCGAGAGGGAGAATACTTTGCAAATGTCTTGCTTATGGAAAGAGGCGCTGGAAATAGTGGTGCAGCAGTCGCTGCAACTCACCCCAGAACTGTATGCAGTTCAGCAAGATAATGGAAAACTAACAGGACTTTCAATCCGTTTTCTTTTCAAGCAGCATAACCTGTTTATTTAAATGCTGTGAAAGGCCAATGGTAATTGAAGGGAACCCAGAGAACACATTTTAACAAACCCCTGTACATTATGTTATCATGCGCAGATATATTTACATTATGTGGCTGCAAAGCGATGGCATTTGCCAACATACTTGTGTCTTGTTTGTGATCGGGTTCTATGCATGGTGAAATACTGAGACACATAAAAGACATATAACTTCTTCTTAAATTTGACAGATATTAAAAATTAGACTCATTTGAACCTTTTTCTTGCGAAATGTGGTGGCAGGCAAGTTTCAGAGTAGGCTGAGAAAACAAGTCAATACATGTATGTTATTTTACCCTTGTATGCATGCATAGATAAAATCTCTCTGATTTGTGTATGGTCTCTTGAAATAACTCAGGGGCAGATTTACGAGCCCCTTGCGCCACTTTTGCGCCGCCGTTGCGTCACTTATGTGACGCAGCGGCGACGCAAAACATGCGCCATGTTGCGCAATATTTACAACGTGACGCATCTAGGGAGATGCGTCACGTTGTAAACCCCTGCGCCACATGAAACCTGCGTCAGGTTTCATGTGGGCGTTCCGGCGCAGGGTGGGCGTTCCCTCGCAGGTACGCCTCGTAAAAGTGACGCAGTGAAATCTACAAGATTTCACCGAGTCACTTTTACGCCCATGCTGCGTCAAAACCCTGCGCCTGCTTGAAGCAGGCGTAAGGATTGACGCAGCATGTTAGGCATAGGGCACCCCCGAGCCTTGCTGGAGCCGCGTCGCACTTGCAACGCGATTCCAGCAATGCGCCGCCTTTCCTTCGGGGGATGCGACACGCATCTGCCCATCCGTGCGCCACGGCGTGCCGCATTGTAAATGCGGCGCATCGGCGGTGGCGCAAGGGCAAACTTGCGTGACGCATCTTCCCTGGCGCATCCCTGCTGATTTGCAGGGATGCGCCAGGGAACGTAAATATGCCCCTCTGTTTTTAACAAAAATAACACAATTTATCACTATATTTAGGAATATTGCATCATAATGCACTGAAGGACTACATTTTTGCAAAGAAATGCCCCAGACAACCAGTTCATCCACCCCCTTCCTGCTTTCCTTCACTTCCTCTCCCCACTTAGTTTTTTTTTGTGCATCATTTGCTGCAGTTGCTTGTTCGGTAACAGCATGACTTTTTAGAACCCCTATAAATTTGGGGTGCTGAAGCCCTAGGCCAGTACTGCCAGTCAGAAAATTGTTCAAGCACCACGGCTTAAGATTGGAGCTGTATCTGTATATCTGTGAATTGAACTTGTTTATAGACTCAAAGCCAAAGTAGCTATTTAGGGGCATATTTATCATGATTTTTACATCACCTCTTCACCACGCCACGGTGCACAAAGGTGACGCAAAACCTAGAATGACATTTACCAAGCATGCAAAGCCTCATTGCGTGGCCCCATGTGGCTTGGTAAATGTGGAGTAACGCGAGGCAGTGCAAGTCACTGCCTTGCGTTAACCTGCCTAAGGGAGGAAAAAAGTTGAAAAGAAGAAAAGGATTTTTAGAGTAAGGAGGCTGAAGTGACACACTTTAGTCTCCCCTTCAATCTGGGCATTAGAAGGCACATTTGAGTCAATAAGGATACTAAATACGCAGGCACTTCCTTAACTGACTTTAGAAAACATATGGATGAGTTCAGATGTGGAAGTGTTTAATTTTAGGACGTTTCTACTCATCCAACTCTTTATGAAATCATGCACTCCTGAGAGCCCATCTGTAGAAGTGTCTTGATATTTTCTGACTACCAACTGGATATCATCTGCATACATACATGCACTAACCTGAAACCTAAGTAGCAGAATAGCCACATTCCAAGCTATAAATTACTCAGACTAAGAGAAAGAGATGATCCCTTTGGGAAGCTCTTTGGGCCCTGAATTAAGGAACTTAGTTGTATCATTTACTTGTGATGACCAAAAAGTAGGAGAGCAAGACAGAACAATTCCCCAATTCATACTTAAGCTGTTGGATCATGACTTGGTGATAAATGGGGTCAAAGTAACAGAAACGTTTGTCTAAATTAGTATTCCAAAGGCATGTGCAGTGCAATTCAAAGGTCTGACAAAAGACACAAATCACATAATTATATTTGTTGTCTGAACTTATGTAGCTCAGACAAATTGAAGATTATGACAAGCGTGGAAGTATCTCATCCTAAGGTCTAAAATCTGTACTGAAATAAACAATTCCAACTGCAGGCTTTTGGTTAATACTTGAGAAGAAATTAGCTTGTCAGTCTGTAATATTGGGTTGTTTCATTTCTGAATGGGAGAAAAAAATCCCTATGAGTATTTTTGCCTGATACAATTTTACAAGAATTGCAACATTTTATTGCAGCTCTAATGGCATAGTTATATTTACACAGAGAAACATTAGTAGTTGTTCATTTTAGGGTTAAGAATCATCTCTTTCACTGGAGCTATCTCCTCAAATGTATAGGTAAAAGCTTTCATGTCATTATCAAGCTTTCCTTTTGGATTTTGATTCTTTTTTGGCACTGTAACAAAATTAATGACTTCATAAAATGCTTCTTTGAAAGTTTGAGAAACCACTAAGCTCTGGATGGGGCCTATTTTTAATCTTTTCATCTAGCTCCTTTAAGTGAAACAGACTGATGTTCCAATAATATATGAAAATATAAACAACAGTATTCAGTCCATGCCATTTGCAAGGCCTGAAAGAAAATCAAGCTCTGATTTAATCTAAAAATCAAAGTTAGGATGTGACCAGCCCATTAATAATTTGCTCAAACCCCAAAACTGAGAAAGTTTGAATCACTCTTGATGCTAGTGTGTCATTCAGTGAGTATGTCTAGAAATTAAAATCACAAAGACAAAAAAGATCATTGTAGGCTGGCGGCGTTTTCAGAATAACCCCCTTAAGTCAATTAATAAGGGGGTGAAATAACCTAAAATGCAGTTGATCAAGTCATTTTTATTTCCAAATTCTGTTAATTTATTTCGAAATTCATGACCTCTATCCCTTTGGAGTTTTTCAGAGACATGCACCATCAAGAGGCAGGTCCAGTCAACCACATCCTAATAAATTAATCACTCATTAGGAAAGGAAATAATAAAGTGGACTTGGATATGGACTAATCAGAAGACAGATTAAGGTAGGGTGTAGGAACACTGGGAAATATACAGAAAATAGAGAGAAGGGCTCCGTTCATATGGAGAGCGATGGCACCCGATGGCACTTCCTTTTGTGTGTCACAAGCAAGTTGGGTTCAAGGGAAGAGAGGCAGACTAAAAGTGGGATGGAAAGCAGTGCGACCTGATGGCTCTTGATTCTGTGTAGTACAGGGAAATTAACCCAGTCCAGGAGATAGGAATTAAGGGACTAACTTGATCCAAGAAATTACCCATTTAACCCCTGCCATGGAAAGTTTTTAAGTTGGATGAAGAAAAAGGGTGGAAGGGAATAAGAAAAGCTTGAATTATTCATACCAGAGAGGGAGAATCATTTAACCTGTGACACTTATAATAAGGCCGTATTTTTATTTTAAAAATGCCTTTGGCTTGTCCACAAACATTAAAACACACTTGTGCTGAGTTGGTCCCGTGTGCTAGTTACCACTTTTGTTGTGATTTCTTACATTCAGAGGCACTGTTTTAGACTTCATGTATTGTTTGTCTAAAGCAGGACATTTTCTCACCATTTGTGGGACTTCTGAATGACAATTGCTTGTCTCAATCCATCTAATCCTGCCCCAGCTGTTGCTTGCTGGGATGCCATTCCTGCACATGGTTGGATGTCTGTGATTACATCACTGTGGTCACCCGATTGAAGGAAAATTAATTCTATAAAACCACATTTATTCTGGATTCCTCTATTATGCTTTTAGGAGATCCTTAGACATCAATGCTCACTCCAACCATCTCACAATCCACCCCAAGTGTTGCTCACAAGTATGCCCTTGCTTGCACCAGGTCAGATACCTGAGACCACATCTCCATGGTCACAAAACTACAATTATATGTCCAACTATTTTTTTCCAACCCCCAGGGCCCAATTCACAAAGGGCCTCTGCACTTGTGGCGGAGGCCCCACAGTCATGGCAGGACCTCTGTACTGTAGTTACCCATTGCGGGGCCCCTGCCACGAGTGCGGTCCCATGCCACGACTGCAGGGCTGCCACCATGATTGCAGAGGCTCTTTGTGAATTGGCTGCCTGATGTTTATTTGGACTAGATTCAGCCCTCCTCTTGCTATCTGAAGGAATCTAGATCCCTTGCTGCTCAACCTGACTTTTTTCATAGCTTGCCTAAGCTGCTTGTAAGGATCCCAACCCACGGCCATGACAGGATAACCAAGACCCCCTGATCATGGGCACAAGACTGAGAAGAAACAGGTGCTTTTTAAGCCAATTTATTTTCAAATGCTAAAATATAGTTTGCCTTTAGCTGAACTCATACTCACCATTTGGGGTGGAAGGGTACTCATGGCATACCTGTCTTCCCCAAACATTTTGCAGTGTACTCCAGCTACATCTTGAAAGACCATAATCCCCTTTACCCGATTGGACACCTGCTATTGTATGTGGTTACATTATATCTCCCTTCCATATCAGCTGGCCTCCGTGAATGGCCAGTGTAGGCAACACAGAAAAGGGTGAAGCAGTAAAAGGTGAATCCTCTTGAGACACCAATGTGTCATACACCAATGCCATACCCTTGATCTCTTCACTCCAAACATGGTAAGAACACTATTCTCTCACTGAACATTTGCCTGCCTGCAGCAGCCCACCCTCAGTTCCCTGATCTTACCCTTACTCGCTGCCCACTGCATAATTTAATCTGTACTTACCGCAGATTTTATCATGTGTCACAGTGTTTGCATCTTCAGTAATTTGTATTAAATTTGTATATGGGTCATCAGTGCTAATTATGTATCTTGAGATGTGTACTATTTCTTGCATGTTAAGTCATTTATACTAATTGTGCTTGTAAAGCCATATCGGGGCGATTCTCAAAGGTGACTTACGCTTGTGAGTAATTTACACATGTTAATACTCTTCCATGTTTGGGGAACTTTACTACTTTGTCTGTTCACAAAATCTAAGTGTAAACTTACTAAAATGTGTAGAGTTACTCATATTAGAGACAAATTTATGAGTGTAATTTACTACGGCCAAAAAGAAACAGTAGAAAGTCCAGCACAACACATGCCAGCCACTGATAGTGCACCACCATAGAAAATAATGGAGATAGGGATCTAAAATAAAACCCTATTGGAAAAAATGTTAAATTAAATAAACTATAAATAACTATAATTTAATGTTAAAAAACATATATAATACATATTTATTTATAATGTAATTCTAAAACATTTTAATAAAAAAATTAATGTTACATTAACTTTTAATCAAATATAATTTAATTACTTTTAATTAAGTCTACACATCATTTTTAATAACTCTCTATGCTCCTCCTTAGATTTCCACATCCCAATAGATTTATTTACAAGCCAAGTGCAGTGTCTGGCTTCGACCCTTATCCAGAGAAAGGTATTTCTGTTGCAAATGATTCACACTAGACCACTTGCAGTAGGTCATGGTGTCACCTGGGCAGGGATCAAAACTTGAAAGAAGGCTGTAGCCTGGAATCCTGGTCTAGGGTACACATGCCCAGAAAGACTTGAGCTACCTACCCCTCCCTGTATCATGTGATTTGTACTAAAAGGATACAAAAGCACAAAGAGGGTCATTCAGATTGATAGGTATTTATTTTTCAGATTCAAATGAAGGCTAAGCTGTAGTCCTCTCATGAGTACCTCAATAACATTGGAAACACAGAATCAAACTAAGACACATAGATTGAATTAAAAACTAGAGGTGGGCTTCATTTGCGTATTTCTGTGTAGCATAATCACGTGGATTTACCTAAACATTCAGCGAGATTACGTGAAGAGTAGCTTTGCATTTAGTGCTATTTCTTAGCATCTAGTTTGCATCCATTATAATTGGTTTCAAGCCACACAATGTAATGTGATTTAGCGGGCTGCTTGCACAGGTTTTTGGTACAAAAATCTTTTGAGTGCGAAAGTTGATGGACATGATAGTTCACCCCACTTTGTGTTCTACAACCGCTTTTGCAAAACATAGGTGAAAATGGCCTTGGGAGTATGGCAAAAAAGACAGTTTGATAACACCAAAGACGAGGGAGAAGGATCACAGTTGTCTTGTTGATTGTTCAGCGACAGGAAGCCTTATTTTGAAAGGAATCTTGAAGACTTTTAGGGATTCTGCAGTACATGTAAAGCTCTTTTTCTGGCATGAGGGTATTTTTATCCAGTAATGCCGTCATTCAAAATGTTTCAGAAGTGGATTGACATCTCAATTTCACAGAAGAGGAAGGTGCAGCAAATTCCACAAGGTTTACCTTACCCTTCTGGAAATATCACATCGGAAACTTGGCTGTAAACCTTGGTTACCTAAACATCTTGCTAGAACAACTTCTACCAATTTTTACAATCCCAGTCATCAAACCAAAGAGCTGCTGCCACATGCATTTTAGAGATGAGTCAGGCCTACCTTGAATAAGGCTCCAACCTTGATTGCTTTTAATGGGTCTACTAGAGGAAGCTGTCCTATCAAAGACCACTCTCGTCCGCCCTTGATAGGTTTCCATTAATGTTGTCCTGTGATGACAAAGTCTGACCAACTGTGAAAATCCATAAAAGGGTAAACCATATTGGAGGCTTAACCCAAACAGACCCATTCCTCCTCACATGTTGAATTTACTGGAAAGGGTGGAAAGGACAAACATCACAAATTTGCAGTAAGGTTATATCCTTCAAACCTAAAAATAGAAGTGTGAGCTTAATAATGAACCTGAAATATGTACTAATTTTCAGTTATTTCACTTGTTACAATATTAATCTTCAAAAGCATATATGATATGGTAATGTTGCTCCAAACATGCCAACAGGCACAAACTTTGATTTACAAAGTGGAAAAACCATATATATCTGTCAAGACTCCTTCAGTGAATTCCTGAGAGGCGTAAATAACGCCATTTTGGTTTTGTGAATTTGTCCCTTCAGAATGGCAAAGGGTCCAAATACTTTATAAAATTAAAATACAGTACAGATAGGTAAACATCTGTGGATGCATTGGATAAACTGTCAGGCTGGTGTTAGTATGCAATGTGTTGATATTTACCATCATGTGTGAGTTTGCCTATTTTCTTTGGCGGCAGTTAGTGCTGTTTGTGGCAGAAAAATAATTAATTATATTTTGCCTTCAAGTCAAAATACAAAACCGTGGTTTTTGCTGCATCATGGACCACTAAAAATTGAAATGGAGCAAAATAACATAAGCTCACAGTGTGCAAAAAGATGCTAAACAGCAGAGTCTTTCAAATTACTGCCACAAGGGCAGAATATGCAGTCTGTCTTAGTTTTAAGCAAAGAACTATGCCCTATTAATGATGAAATTATCTGGCAAGTTTCTTGGATCGAAGATCACTAGAAGTATAAGAGTATTCATAAATAAGGTTTTTTCAAAGTGCCCAGTACTGGAAACTTTGTTTAGAACATATCAGGTTGTTTTTCTGCAAAATGCAATATTTGGGCTGTTTTATAGTCATGAAATGTGTATGAATTGCTTCGAAGCAATGTTTGTATAGTGCTGTACTAAATGTTCATGGGAACAGATAAAAATAACTTAAATTTAACATTTTTGTGCCTCTGACTATTACAATGGTGGTGCCTAGATCGAACATCTCTTACTCTCAATTTGATCTTGGAACGTGCTGAGAACACAACACACCGACATTGTTTTTAGGTCTCGCCTGGCATTGCAGCGCAAAGCGCTGCTCGCTGGGCGAGAGATATTGTAAGCGAGTAGATTTGAGAAGGGGACTTGAAGCCCCGCCCCTCATTTTCATTGGCTGGCGTCACCGTTTATGCTAAACGGTGGCCTGCCATTGGAAATGAGGTTTTTTTGTTGACGCCCTTTCGCCTTTTCGTCCGGCCGATCCGGACAGGGTCGTCTGCTTTGCTGCTATCGCAAAGCAATTTCTTATCTTTATGGGGGGCATCTGTTTTCACTCAGCCCGTGTTTATTTTTGCATGGCGCTTTCACTTAAAGTGAAAGTGAAAGCGCGATGCAAATATAAATAAGCGGCTGGGTGAAAACAGATGGCGAGCGCTTGTTAACCAAAGGTGCCAGCTTCCACCAAAGAGTTGTCCGGGGCCAGCGCCCTTGTAGCCAGCCTAAGGCACTAGAGGTTGTGTTTGCAAACTCACCGAGAAGATTTCTGATGAACTGAAGTCTGCTACAGTTTAGCGATTGTTGTAACTAAATCCAGAGAGTGGCCTCTGCGCGGTATATTCAGTGCTGATTCCCTTCAAGTGAGTTGTAAATAACACGAAGACGCTGGTGATTCACAATCAGTGATCTGGCAGAGGCACCTTGAGAGCGTAACTGGGAGGCGAGCGAACAGTCACTTTACCCTGGGTATTCGGCGGCTCGCTTTAATCCGGAGTGGTACGGTGCACACACCAGCGCAATGCACAACAGTGCACCCGAGCTGTCGGGCACACACACTAGGCTGGGCTAGCTCGATGCAGCTCTTCCTGACACCTGAAGTCAGCAGACATGAGGAGACCCCCCAAGGTGAGTCACTTTCATGCACCCCAAACCTCCATCTACCGCACTACACGGTAAATTACCACTGTAATTCTGGAAAACACCATTTCCTTAACTCGGTAACGCTTTCCTTAACTCGGTAACGCTAAACAGTACTTTTTTCTGACGTAAATCTCATTTTCGGTTATTGGTGGGTTACTTCTTTATCTTGTAGTACGGGTGGGAAAAACACGCAAGGAGGGACCTTGGAGACCATTCGGTAAACAGTAAAGTGGTCAGTACTTTTGCTTTACTCCATAGGCAGACTGTGAAGTCGGGCCTTTTATGATTTTTAGATATTTTCAATAGATTCGGCGTGGGTTAATCTACCTGAAGAGGGAGAGGTGGGATACATGCAAAACGTAGTATAAAACCATAGCTTTTTCAATGAATGACTACATATATGTATTTATATAAAAGCTCCTCTCATGGAGGTCTCTATAAGTACATCCGGCAATAAATGCCTGGCCTGCTCTGGATCCAGGGAACAAGCTGAACCGGATTTTGAACGACTCCTCTGGAGCATTCCTCGACTCTCTCCCTCCCCTCCTTACGGCCCTGTACCACACACAGACTCCCATTGTCACCTCTCTCCTATGTCATTTCCAGCTTCGGTCCTTTTCTATTAGACATTTTTGGGAGGGTTTTGGCGTGTGGGGGGATGAATGAGAGAGTGGTTAGCTTGGAAAAGACCACCTTCAAATCCCAAGCGTTTCCTGCCGTTTATGCCCCCCACCCCCTTAGTTTCACCTCCACCCTTGCCCGTGCCATTAAATGGGCGTTTTGTTTGCCAGTCAGGGAGACAGGGGAGCAGGAAATTATGTGGTCAGTTTAAAAATGCCCCTACCCACCTCTCGCGCGTTTTTTTCCAGTACAGGAGCAATTCATGTGGCAGTGAGGTCCTGAGGTAACCTCCCTCTTGCCCCTCCACTGGAGGAAGGGGCTGCTACAAATAAGGAGGGTAGGTGGTGCTAATCACACACTACAGCCTCCTCCCTCTTACTACAGCCCTCCGCCCACCACCGCTCAGATATTCCAAGCAGTATTGATCTGTGCCCGGGCACTCCGAGCCGGAGTGCTTCTGGGCTGCACCTGACGCTCCTGCGCTGGGGTGGAGCTGCGCCCGCCGCCCAAGTTTCCTGGGTGGCAGGAAGGAGTGCGGTCAGAGGCTGAACTCGTTGAACGTCGGGAGCCGCCTGCGCGGTGGCCGACCGAAGTTTGGGGAGCAGAGGGAGGTGAAGAGAAAGAAGATGTGAACAGACTTGGCACTGCTGGGCACTGCCTGGCACAGCCTTCTTGTGTATGGCAGGACCCCATGTCCGTGAAGCTTCCTGCCTCGCCGTGGAGAAGAGGTCTGTGGGGATGCCGTTCCGTGGGGCAGCTCTGGTGACTGTTTCCTCCTGAGGAGGGTGGGGCACTGCACTTCTCACCGGGGCTTCCCCGGGGACCACTATCAATGTTTGACCAGAATATGAGCGATGGGGTGTCCGAGGAGGACAGGAGTCCGCTGTGCGGATCAGGGGGCGAGGGACTGTGCTCGGAGCAAGGGCCCCCCCCCACCACCACCAGGGCTGAACTGGAGTGCGCCTTGCGCGGTCACTGCGGTCTGAAGGAGCTGCCAGGAAGCTCCAAGGGAGGAGGAGTAGGAGGGCAGCACCCGGACATGGACAAGAGCCCGACTGGGGGGGATTCCGACTACTGCCGCAGGATCCTGGTCAGAGGTAAGATGCACATGTGCTACCAAATCCTACCTCAGGAGTAAATACACCCTCCTCTAGAAAACTTCCCTACGGAACCCTCAAATCCTGACAGCTCGCACGGGCGTTTGTGGACGCAGGAGTCCTGACAGCTCGCACGGGCATTTGTGGACGCAGGAGTCCTGACAGCTCGCATGAGCATGTGTGGGGGCAGGGGCCCTGACAGCTAGCACGGGCGTGTGTGGGGGCAGGAGCCCTGACAGCTCGCACGGGCATGTGTTGACTCTGGAGTTCTGACAGCACTGTCCCCGCACCCGTGGGTCAGCATCAGAAGCTGAGGTCTGCAGAGACCTGCAGACTGCCGAAGAGCCAGGCAGCCCTTTCATGACGGACTGTTGGAGATGGAACATGTGGCTTGGCTTCCCTGGGACACCTGCAGCCTAGTGCAGCCTAGGGGTCCGATGGGGGGTGGGGGGTGGAGGGGTCCTGGGTGCTGTCTCCGTGCAGGCAGCAGATGAGCGGCTGCATTTCTGTGCCATTTTAGCAGGGCTGAGCAGCCCCACAGCCTCATTCCAGGTCAGAAACAAGCATTTGAAATGCAATAGGTCTCGCATTTACGCGAGTTTGAGCTATTGGCATTGTAAATGACAATGCCTTTTATTTATGTTTTGGTTTTTAAAACATAAATAAAAGGCATTGTCATTTACAATGCCAATGGCTTAAACTCTCGTAAATGCGAGACCTATTGCATTGCAAATGCTTGTTCTTAGGAAAGGAGATGTTTTTACGGTGTTCCCTATACTTTCGACTAGTTCAGTTGCAGGTTTATGGATATGTCCCGAAAATATGAATTTCCGCTCAGAAACGAGTATTTTCCCACCTGATATTTTGTGCTTGCAAATCTATACGATTCTTCTGATATTTTTGTGGTGGCCACCCAAGTCTTTACAGATATATAGACAAGCAGACGCTGAGCAGTTTCCTGCAGGGTCAATGTATTTCTGGGTACTTCATGGGAAGTTTTGCTATATTTTTCTTGGTTCCGTAAGGCTATTAAGATCTATATATTTTATGGCTTTTAAAATCTTCTTAGGATGATTTACCTTTCATCACCACCAAAATGTTCTCAACACCAATGTGTAACTAATGGAACCAAGGTATAGGTCTTGTGATACCATAATTGCCAGTTGAAGTGTAGACGTCAATGGGTAATGTCAGACTCAATTACTTTCCTGCAAACTGTATTTGAAAAAGGCAGAAATATATTCAGTAAGAAATTATGGGGTGGATTTACTAACATTTCATGCATCAAAAACTTTCTGTGCAGCATCAAATGGAGAGGGCAGGAATGGATCACATCTGCTAATATATGGTGTATTCCTGCTCTTTCTCTGCGCTGACGCACTAGTGGCTGCCAAAAGCCAATGCAAGCACCCTTGCATGTTGCAAGGGTGTCTGTTCTACAGGCAGTGTTGTTTTAGTGCAGGCACTGACGCCTTATTGCACATAAACAAACCTCTGAGGCTTTTTCCTCTTTCTATGTGTACTGCAGAATGCAACACATGTAGAAGGAGACAAAAGCATATTTATTCTTGCTATATCTCTCTTAGGAATGCTTTGCATTTTTACACATTCCCAGGTTAAATATTGTTAGTAAATCTGGGAGTGCGCCAAAAACCATGGGTGAATATGTGGGAACACCTATGCTATACCCATGGAACGCAGTCTCAGGGCAGAGTAACGCAAGGCAGCAGCTTGTGCTGCCATGCATTACTCCAGATTTACTATGCCACACAAGGTGGCTCTGCGTGGCATAGTAAATCTGACTTTAGGGTAACGCAGGCCCTAGTAAATCTGGGCCTGTATATGAAGAGCCCAATTTCAAAATGGTCGAGAACTGGAGGCAGATAGACTGCGTCCAGAGCTACAGTTGTTTGTGAAGGAACGCAGGCAAATAGCAAGTTGACAAAGGTAAGTGGCTTTATTAAGCAACAACTGTTAAGAGCAGCTGTTTCCCTGCTGGCCAGTGTCCAACTGCCCACCACAGAAAACTTACTCTAGAACCTCTAATGTGGAATCCTCCAGTGCGAGGACTCGATTACAATGAGGACATGAGACAAGGGCAAGCCCTGTCACATCCCCTTCTGTTCCATATGGTGTTAAAGTACAGAAGGAAAGAAAATACATTTTAACATTGAAAGCAACCTAGAATTAAGGTAAGGGAAATAATACAACATAAAAAGAATGCAAGACAAAAACAAAGACTACATTGAAGTATTCCACAATTTGCAGCTTAAACTAGGTATTAGCTCCCCTTCTAACAAATATAATCCTTCAAATATACTAGGGGCCTGCGATCCCTTTCACTTCTTACTCTGGCACTTCCAACCTCCATGTCTTCTGAGGTCAAAGAAGGTATTGCACAACCCATCCTCTTTCCTGTGAAAGCAGGTCCAAAATATCCATCTTTCATCAACATGTACCCACTGCAATCCTTCAATTTCTTCACCACACAATTTCCACCCTTCTGGTAAAATGCAACTCTGCGTCTATTCCACTGCTCACCATTCTCCAAGACAACATAATACTCCACCTTATAAGGACCTTTGAACTTAGACAAATCTTTCATTTCCCGTCCAAATCTGATCTTGACCCAGTCACCCTTCCCCATTGCACACCTGGAATTTACAACTGTACCACAGGACTTGTTCTCACCTCATCTTGCTACCCACTTTTTCATCCATGAGGGTATCATTTTGGAACTAGAATCTCTCCCTCTCATAAATTCAAAGGGGAATTTGCCTGTGACCTCTTGTTTGGTTGCTCGGTATGCCCGTACTAAGTCCTTCACAGCTCTTTTGATATTGCTTCCAGCCACATCAGCCATTTGAATCACACCATTAATCATCCTGTTGGCTCTCTCTGCAATGCAGTTCTCTTGTGAGTTGTGAAAAGAAGTGGAGTGGTGCCTGATGCCTTGGCTTAGGAGAAACACCCTCATATCATGAGAAACTAGCTGCGTGACATTGTCTGTTATGGGGTTGGATGGCACCTCTTCCTCTAAGAACATCTTCCTTAACATAGTGATGGTAGCGTCAGTGGTG
Organism: Calotriton arnoldi; assembly: GCA_963921515.1. NCBI lineage: Eukaryota > Metazoa > Chordata > Amphibia > Caudata > Salamandridae > Calotriton > Calotriton arnoldi. Next base: position 184,683 of record CAWUFW010010199.1, on the reverse strand, counting down.
ATTTCTTTCATGAAGAACACACTCAACCACCTGGAGAACACATCCACAGCTACTAAGACAAACCTACATTCACTATTAAAGTTAGACATAGGATCAATACAATCAATACCAACACTATGCCAAGCCTCTCCCGGGTTGGTAATGTGTCCCATGACAGATTGCTTACCCAATTTAAGTCTCTTCTCTCCTTCCTTGCATACACTGCACTTCACTAGCGATGCCACAGCCTGGTCATCCAGGCCACCAGAACTGCGCTTTGAGACAACGTTGTGTTAAATTCTGTCCCAAATGTCCCTCATGCACCAGTTTATGAGTTTACCTCTGAAACCCCTGGGGGGCACAAATCTGCCACCCCTCATTAAAACTGTATCACCACACATGGTCATTTCTTCAAGAACTTTAATGAAAGGACAGAATGTTATTGCGACACAGCTCCCTCTCTTTCCCCCAGAAACGACCATTCGCATGACTTCCTTGAGGGTGACATCATTATCCATTTCTTGACAACAGTCTTCTATAGTAAACCCACCAGCCCCTTCCAACACTGCATCTTGCACGCAGGCTACAGGTTCTTCACATTTGCCACCCCGATCATCTGGTTCATTCATTATCTTATAGTCAACAGCTGTCCAAGATAGACAATCATCTTGTGTGTTCCACCAACCCTGTCTGTGTTCTAATACATTTCGGTATTCTTGAAGTCTAGCAGTCCGTCTAGCCAACCTGGCTGATCCTCTCCTGGCCCCACCAGGTAGAATGATCTTAACTAGAGGCTTATGATCTGATCTTAACACAAACTCTGTGCCCCATATGTATGGTAAGTAGTATTCTACACCCCATGCTGCAGCAAAGGCCTCCCCCTATATTACAGAGTAGTTTCTTTCAGCATCTTTCATTTTTCTTTTGGATATTTGTAAAGCGCATGGCTGTCCCAGCAATGGGGAGTCCCAGTGCTAGTCTCAAGAAAAGGCCGCTGTAAAAGATATGCAGAGAAATCAAAGTAGGATTAAAAAGAGAGCAACCAGGTCTTCGGGGCCTTCCTGAGAGCCCAATGATTCTGAATGCTCCTGATGGACAGAGGAAGTGCGTTCCAGAGGGTAGGAGCTTTGGCTGGAAAAGAGCGGCCTCCTGCTCTTGCTCTTCTGACGCGAGGGACACATGCCAAATTGAGGTTAGCTGAGCACAGAGCCCGCAAGGGTAAGTATGGGTGGAGCAAATTGGACAAAATGGAAGGCCACTGAGAAGTTTGGATTTTGTGTGCAATGACAGGACCTTGAAGTGAATTCTCTTATCCACAGGGAGCCAATGCAGCCTGTGCATAAAGCTGGAAACCGAGCAGAACTTAGGAAGGGCAAATAGCAGCCATGCCACAGTGTTTTGGACCAGCTGAAGTCTTCTGGTTCACTGTCTTATTAGATCCTAGATACAGTATATTGCAGTAGTCTAGCCTTGAAAGAAGTGTAGATTAAATGTTAACCTGGCATGTGTGAGAATCAGAAAATCCAAGAAGGGCTTGAGCCCACGTAGGAGTCTGAAACAGACACCTACCACCGATTTTGCCTGAGCTTCAAAGGTCAAGGTGCTGTTGATCCAGACACCTAAATTTTTTACCACCACCTTGGACTGAGAAGGTGGCCCTAAAAAAAGGGGCCACTGATGGTCACCCCACTGGTAAGCAACTGGCCACCATCCACTCAGCAACTGCCACCATGTTGCCTTGGAATTTAGCCAGGTTCTGAGTAGAATTATTGGAAAAGGAGATCCCGAACTGAGTATCAGCAGCATAGGATACCAGCGTAAGCCCCCGGGCTTTCGCAACCAGTGCCAGTGGTTGAATATGAATGTTAAATAAAGTAGGGCTCAGCGCGGAGCCCTGGGGAACACCATGAGGCTGATTCCGATCCCGGCCGGAAGCGCACCTAACACTATTCGTCCGGAAAAAAACCAAGCCGAATGCGTGTTTCCCGCCGATTCGTACATACATCCGAATGAGCAAGTACGATGCGCATAACTGCCCAGATCCCGACCCAGCCGTACTCACCCAATCCAGCTCCTGTTCCCGGCCCGAGCCGGATCCCTAAACGCAGAATCGAGTCGCACGGAAGCAAAAATACAGCACCGTCCGGCCGGACTAGTACGATGCGCACTCCGTACGCGCCGAACCCGTCGCTACGCACAGCACGTCAGAGCATCCAGGAGAGGCACACATAAGCTCCGATTCGCGCCACAAGACGATCCACGGCTACGAGACGAACACGCCAGCCACGAGTACGAGTCGAAGCAACGAGAAAGCCGAACGAGACGAACCAACCATGAATCCCATCGCGCAGGTCCTACCAATACTCTACATCTATTACCGGAACTGGTACAGACGCGTACGGCGCAGAAGGTAAGTCAAACACCCACCACACAAACAAACGACACGTACCCGACATATAACACACACACATAGGGATGCAGAAATGACTTACACCAGCAACAGCAGAACCATAGGGGCGGGATGGCTATCAGCAATGCCATATACACCCATAGGGGCCTGGATGCCAACCACTAACACCACCCCTACTCAGGGGGGCTGGATGCCTGTCACTACTACCATCCCCACTCATAGGGGGATGGATGCCTACCAGTACCACCACCCCTACCCATGGGGGGCTGGATGCCTACCACTACTACCACCCCTACTCATGGGGGGCTGGATACCTGTCACTACTACCACCCCTACCCATGGGGGGCTGGATGCCTACCACTACCACCACCCCTATCCATGGGGGGCTGGATACCTGTCACTACTACCACCCCTACTCATGGGGGGCTGGATACCTGTCACTACCACCACCCCTACCCATGGGGGGCTGGATGCCTACCACTACCACCACCCCTACCCATGGGGGGCTGGATGCCTACCACCACCCCTACCCATGGGGGGCTGGATACCTGTCACTACTACCACCCCTACTCATGGGGGGCTGGATACCTGTCACTACTACCACCCCTACCCATGGGGGGCTGGATGCCTACCACCACCCCTACCCATGGGGGGCTGGATACCTGTCACTACTACCACCCCTACTCATGGGGGGCTGGATACCTGTCACTACTACCACCCCTACCCATGGGGGGCTGGATGCCTACCACTACCACCACCCCTACCCATGGGGGGCTGGATACCTGTCACTACTACCACCCCTACTCATGGGGGGCTGGATACCTGTCACTACTACCACCCCTACCCATGGGGGGCTGGATGCCTACCACTACCACCAACCCTACCCATGGGGGGCTGGATACCTGTCACTACTACCACCCCTACTCGTGGGGGGCTGGATACCTGTCACTACTACCACCCCTACCCATGGGAGGCTGGATGCCTACCACTACCACCACCCCTACCCATGGGGGGCTGGATACCTGTCACTACTACCACCCCTACTCATGGGGGGCTGGATACCTGTCACTACTACCACCCCTACCCATGGGGGGCTGGATACCTGTCACTACTACCACCCCTACTCATGGGGGGCTGGATACCTGTCACTACTACCATCCCCACACATAGGGGGCTGGATGCCTACCACCAACACCACCCCTACTCATAGGATGGGTAATGCATGACACAACCAGCATACTCCAACATAAGGAATGTAAGAAAAAGACATCCCCCCAACACCATGACAAGCGTGTGTAGACTGTGTCAAATGCCTACAACACTGAACATGAAATTGAACATACAATGTGACCCCCTATCACATGTGTCACACATAAATGTGTGTGGCCTCCACAATGCAAGCAGACCATGACCACTGTGGCAATGGGGTCCAACCCCCATCACCACAGTGACCAAAATGTAAGTGTGGGGTCCATAGCTGAAGCACATTTTGAACAATGTGGCAATGGGGTCCAAACCCCCATCATCACAGTGACCAAAATGTAAGTGTGGGGTCCATAGCTGAAGCACATTTTGGACATTTTGGCAATGGGGTCTAAACCCCCATCATCACAGTGACCAAAAGGTAAGTGTGGGGTCCATAGCTGAAGCACATTTTGAACATTGTGGCAATGGGGTCTAAACCCCCATCATCACAGTGACCAAAAGGTAAGTGTGGGGTCCATAGCTGAAGCACATTTTGAACATTGTGGCAATGGGGTCTAAACCCCCATCATCACAGTGACCAAAAGGTAAGTGTGGCCATGGAAAAAGCTGCAACTGCCAAACAGCATGGATGATTCCTGGTCACAGAACAACAAACACATCAGTGGCAAAGTAGTGCTTGTGTCCCATAGCAACATATATTGGGTGAGGCAAACAGTGCAGTGCAAATAAGACATACCTTTGGCCATGTGCAGACAAACATCACCCATGGGGGCTGACACTGTCAACATTCATCAATAACACAATGACAGAAGTGACCATCATAATGCAGAACCGCATATCTGCACCAATGGGCACACAAATGTAGATATCCTGTGGAGACTGTAGATGTGAGGTGAACAGATACCATGGCAGCAATGGGACACACAAACCATGATCATTGTGCTGACTGATGACCTAGGAGTCCCAGGGACAGTAGGGGAAACCCACCAAACAACATACAGCCAATGGCACACTAAAGATATGCCAATGCAGTGGTGCAGATGCACAAACACAAACAGGCAGCCCCACACTGCATATCAAACACAACAGGTGAGGGGGGGGGGGGTGCCAGTGTCCCCAGGCAACCACACAACACATGATGAGGCCTGAATACCAATTACACAGATGCGCATACAGTGCCACACAAAAGTAACTAATGGATCCGAATCCCCTATGTGGGCAATAAGGCATTGTTAGATGAGAGGGAGCCCAAATTACACATGTCACACAAGCTTATAGGAACAGCAACTAACACAGCAAGACACAGACCCACCACAGCACTACCCCCAGGGTACCCACAATGTGGTGACCCTGGGCTGCATGATAATCCCACTGTGATGACAAAGCTAGATGTCGTTCACACTGTGAACCACAGTCATGTGTCCTGAGCAACAATCTACCATCACACCTACACAAGCACAAATCAATCAGCACGGCCTGTCAGCGAAGGCCAACATGGAGGCAGGGGTCTAGCCGTGCAACAACTCTCATCTGCACACACTCAACACCACACACCTCGACCTCCACCAATGTGCAGCAGTGAAGCTCACATGCACTGGTGACATTGCACATGCACCCATGACAATCCCAGGGGTGGTGGTGGGAACTAAGGTGCAGAAACCCATCACACATGGCCAGTCAACAAGACTCCTGAATGTCTGACACACTGCACAGTACGCCGTACATGGACATGACGTCAATACCACACCAACCAATGGGATCCCGGCCACAGTCACTTACCAATGAAGAAGCCAAGGTCACCCACAAAGAACACACATAGACAACTTCCAAAATTGCAGCTCTGACCCTGAGGAGTGGCAGCAGTCACACACACAACGTGTCACAATCACTGAAAGCTAACACAAACTGGAAATTACATGACAGGTGTAGCCAACAAGTGCCAAGGGGAATCCTGACTGTGTCCCATCTGCGTTTGCCCACAAACTCAGCCCTGACTGCAAACACACCTATGGGTGACACCCTGATGACCAGTAATGTGCCATGCACCCACATCACAGAGAACCCAGGGAGAAGACTTTGGGGGAACATAGGTCAACTCAGCAAGCATCACAAACAGGAACATCACTAGGGATCCCAGCCTGCCTACCAAAATGGAAGTGAACACACACAGACATGCTCACACAACACACACCTTGTGCTCAGGCAATGTCACAGAATTACACACTGCCATGAGGGGACTCCACTCCTGTGTAAGGAAGGCTGTGCCATACGTTGTCTCAGTAGGGCTCTATCATGTCAGCAGAACACTTGGTCACACAGTCAACAATAAGCACAAAATGAAGGCTCCCGTCATATCAGCCTGGTCATGGGAGTGTCACCGAAATCATCAGCACAGATCCAACACACATGTATAGCAAGTTGCACTGATAACACAAGTGAGTCCTTCCCCATTGATGCCCAAACTTACATGTCCAGTGGAGATGGCCACACGGTCAGGGAAATAGACTAATTGAACAATGGCAAGCACAACAGATGTGCAGGGGTCTAAGCCACAGATGTGATATTGCAAATGTAAGTAGGAAATCCCATTGCCAAATATTGAAAACATGACACCCTCATATTGCTGCAAAGGATGACATGGATACACAACAGGATAGGACACATTCCCCCTGGACCACATGGGGTCCTGCACAGTAACACTTCATTTTCCTGAGATCAAAAATCACCATCACTGCAGCAAGGGCACGGTTAGCATCATCAACATCATGTACATCAGAAGCAAAACCACTAGAGAACAGAAAGTAGCTTTATTCAGCATTTGTGGGTGAAGAAGTGAAAGTCCAGAAATATAACAAAGGCCAATGGCCAGTCCATAATCAGAGTCCAAACAGGGTGACAGTGCCAGATGTCACCCTTTGCATGCCTGCACTGCTACACACCAGGGACATTCCCCTCGGAGGGGCATACGGGGGGCAGGCCAGGCACCGCAGGGACAGGATCAGGGCTCACCAGAAGGAGGCAGGGAAGGGGTGGTGGGTGCTGGAGAGTCACTGACAACTGCAGTGGAGGTGTCTGACATGGTGTGTGCCGGCACAACTGGGGGGCATGAGTCAGATGGTGTGGGTGCCGGCACGACTGCAGTGGGCCGTGCAGATGGAGTGGACAGGTTCCCCACTGCAGTGCCCAAGTCAGACGGGGTGGTAGTGGACTCCACTGCAGTGCCTATCTCCAGGGAGTAGAATGGGGTTCAGGTAAGGTGGGCAGGACAGAGGGGGAGGACACCGTCTCCACACCAGTGGCACAGACATGCGCAGCGGGGGGTGTGGTGCTGGAAGAGCAAGTGGCAGGGGGAGAAGGCCGGATCATTTTGGGGATGGTGCATCTGTGGGTGGGGAACCTGGGGCAGGGTGTGGTGGGGGCACCTGTGGAGTGGGGGCCTGAGGGATGGAGGAAGGAGACTTGGTGGTTGAGCTGCAGGGCGGCGGCGGGGTCTTGCTCTTCCGGGTCCGGGGGACTTGCGGATGGGGGCCTCAGTCTGTCTGCGCCTGGGGGAGGGTGTCCGGGGGTGAGGGGCACTCCCCTCTGTGTGGGTGGACTTCCTCTTCCCCCTGTATGCTGGATCAGCTGGATTGGAGGGGAAGAGGCCGAGGTCACAGAGGAAGAGCCGCTGTGTAGGTGGGGTAGCAGGTGAGGCAAGGGAAGGGGCCTTGGAGGGAGAGGTATCGGAGGACTGCGGAGTGACTGTGGATGCCTGTGTGTGTGTCTGTCCCCCATCCCCTGTGGGTGTGGTATCAGTCCCCTGAGGATGCCTGCGTGCACGTCTTGTTTTTGTAGTGGGTGTGTCTGTGCTGCTCGTGTCTGTGTGTTTGGGTGAATGTGCAGGTGTGCAAGTGCTTGGGACAGGTAGGGTGCCAGGAAGTGTGGATGGGGCAGAGGTAGGAGGGGTGAGGGACTGTTGGAGGAGGGACACTGCTGCAGTCAGGAAGGAGCCCATGGACCTATTGCTCCTCTGTAGGGCAGACATGCCCGATGAGATGCCCTCCATGAACGACACCAGCTGAGTCAACAGAGTGGTGTGGGCATGGAGGACACTCAGCATTGCTGTCTGCCCTACATGGAGCTGGCGAAGTAGGTACACAGACTCCTCACTCAGGGCAGCAGGGGACACAGGGGCAGGGGGTGCGGTGCCTGGCACGAAGGAGACATGCTCCTGAACACGGGAGCCTCCAAGGACCTCTGGAATGGGAGCCGATGGGAGGGCGGTGGTGGTGGTGGAGGTGGTGGCGGGGACAGCAATACTAGCTGGGGTGTGGTGGCTGCTGACACCCGCCTCCACAAGGGAGTCATCCTCTGAGCTGCTGTGGTCCTCAGCTGAGGTGGATGGTGCTGAGGACTCCTCGGTGTGGCTCCCCTCGCCCTCTGTGCCACTGGGTCCCTCCGACCACTCCTCGGCTGCTGACCCAGTCTGGCTCTGCGGCTCCTCCTGGTCCGTGGAGCTGTCCCCTCCTGTGGCCATGGATGTATCTGCAAACAATAGGGAAACAGACAAACATCAGTCACCTGCACTGACCGCACACACCACAGTAAGTACAGCACATTACAGACCAAGCCCTGGCATCCTTAGTTGAACATTGCCAAAAGTGCCCAAACAGAGTAGGAGAAGCCAATTGTCAGTCTGATGGTCAACCATGGCACTCACAACCCTCCTGGCCTTGCACCCATCTGTCTGGTGTCTGTCGGATGGCAATACCCCAGTGTGGACACAAGCACCACCTACACAGTAGTTGGACAGTGCAGAGAACACGGTGAAGTATGTGAACATGCACACATCACAACTCTTGCCACTGAGTCAGTACAGATGTCCGGATAAAGGGATGGCCAGAGTTTATTTTGGAATGCATGTGATGCATACCAGCACAAGACACCATGATGCACCCATGTCCTGATAGTCAATGCCACAATGGGGTGCATGTAGCACATGTCACTCCCCTGCAGGATCACTCATAGGAAGTTTAATGCCATGGCACAGGCATGCCTGCAAAGTCATACATCACTGTCTCCAGTCACATGGGCAGGGCAGCCAGACAACAACAGTCTGCACTGTGTCACAATCCTAGGTCATGGGGAATGCAAGTCCTGGAGCTGACAAGTGCACATGTCCATCCCCCACAAACCACATCATCTGAACTCTTATTTGTCCACGTCATACCAATTGGACATATGGGAGACCTGAAACACAACTCTCGGAACCTGAGCACCTCACAATCTGCTGTGAATGGGAAACAGCTGTCTGAACTTCACATTTGCATACCCCAGTCTGCACGGTCAAGTGATCAAACACCTATGTGTCACACAAGTATCGTCTCCTATGGTCACATCTCCGGTGGCATGCTGAGCCCTAACCGAGAAACACCCCAGTAGTCCTGACAACGAAGTCACAGCACAATGACACAGAGGCAGACACCTGAGTGAACATTTCACTGAGCACAACGTGTCAGCTGATACACGGGAGTGGGAGTACAGAGTGTATTGTATGGCCTGGAGTAGGCATGACTGTCCTGCTCCACATGAATGAGGGATGAGCCCTGGACAGTAGGCAGGTGGCTAAGTATGTGTGACACACTTGATATACATACTCCTGAGGCCCAAACATTGCTCCCACCCGCAGCATGGGTGTGTGCCAAATACCCCAGGCACATGTGGTGAATCAGATCAGCAATTGGACCACATATCAAAGTAACATGCAGATTACATGTCAGAACTCAGGCATAGTGTAAACAATGGACCCACCCATGAAGCCCACCACAGAGTTACGGGAACAAATGCTGTCCCCCACCTTGAGCTAAGCAAAATGCAAGGACACAGTACCCAAGTGACACAATTTCCTGACTGTAAGGGCCACACCTGGGTATCGGATGAGGAGTGGGCAGTGCACAATTGAGGGACATGGGTCCTGGACCACATGACTGATGTACTGTAGAAGTTTAACCAGGCCAGAGGAGGGCACATAGCATGGTAGTCAAAGTTCACAGTGCAGTCATGGACTCACCCCCTCCTTGCTGCTGTCTGGCCTTCAGCTGCCCATCCAGATCAGGGAAGACCACCGCCAGGATCCTGAGCATGTGGGGGGTCAGGGTCCGGTGTCCGCCCCTCCTGCGAGGAGGCGACAGCTTCAGCTGGACCCGTGCGATCCTCCGGGTCCAGCCCCGAAGGTCCTGCCACCTCTTCTGGCAGTTGCGGATCCGGCACTTGTAGACCCCCACGGATCTCACTGCCCGGGCGATGGTCAGCCACATATTCTGCTTCTGGTGGGCATCAACCTGTGAGGATGACAAAGTGAAAAGGCCATTACTACACATGCAACATTTCCGTGCATCACACAGTTGGATATACATGTCTCAATCACAGGGGCACATGATGTACACAGGCAGTGCAACGATGGCTATGAACAGTTTGCCAGCAGTTACTACATGGTATCATTGCCTGGGAAGTAAAACCTCATTTAAATGCACTGTCACTGCACTATACCTGTTCAGTGCATGTAACTACACACTATGGGGGGTGACAACTACTCAGTGAGCCTGCTAGCCAGGATCCGGAGCATGTGGGGGGTCAGGGTCCGGTGTCCACCCCTCCTGCGAGGAGGCAACAGCTTCAGCTGGACCCTTGCGATCCTCCGGGTCCAGCCCCGAAGGTCCTGCCACCTCTTCTGGCAGTTGCGGATCCTGCGCCTGTAGACCCCCACCGATCGTACTGCCCGGACGATGGTCAGCCAGATGTCTTGCTTCTGATGGGCATCAACCTGTGAGGATGACAAAGTGAAAAGGCCATTGCTACACATGCAACATTTCCGTGCATCACACAGTTGGATATACATGTCTCAATCACAGGGGCATATGATGTACACAGGCAGTGCAACTCTGGCTATGAACAGTTTGCCAGCAGTTACCAAATGGTATCATTGCCTGGGAAGTAAAACCTTGTTGGAATGCACTGTTACTGCACTATACCTGTTCAGTGCATGTAACTACACACTTTGGGGGGTGACAACTACTCAGTGAGCATGCTAGCCAGTGGTGTGCACACTGTAAGTCTTGCTAGTCAGACAACATGTACATTTAGTAAGGCAGTGGACAGCACACTCACTTGCTCCCCTGGTTTCCCATACAGCTTGCTGTACTGTGGAAGGAGACTGTCCTTCAGGGCCTGGTTCTCCTCAGTGGTGAAGGCTGGGGCTCTCTCCACAGTACGTGCCATTGCAGGATCCAGAGGATGCAGATACAGCAGCAGTGGTGGTGGCAGATGTCGTCCTGGAGCATGTAGTGCAGGCAAGTGAGCTCTCAGGGGAACAGCCAGCATTATATGTGTGCTGCTGAGGCAGATACTGTCCCATGTGTCCAAAGTGATAGGTCCAAGTCGTTTGCATCTTCTGAATCTGGCCAATCCATGGAATTGCACCACTTACACACGCCCACAGCATCCTTCAAAAGTTCAACTTCATGAGACCCATGAATTTGCAACATTGTTGTGGGTGGCCAACTGAATTCACAGCATCAGACTCATTAAAGGTTTGAAAACGCGTCCGTTGCCATGCCAGGCCATAGCCAATGCGTGCGCACCAATCGGTCCATTGCTGTACAACGCGTACATCGGATGACAACGCGTACCCGGTCACATCGTATGCAATGGCCAATGCGTGCGCACCGATCGGTCCATTGCTGTACAACGCGTACCCGCTCACATCATATGCAATGGCCAATGCGTGTGCACCGATCGGTCCATTGCTGTACAACGCGTACATCGGATGACAACGCGTACCCGGTCACATCATATGCAATGGCCAATGCGTGCGCACCGATCGGTCCATTGCTGTACAACGCGTACCCGCTCACATCATATGCAATGGCCAATGCGTGCGCACTGATCGGTCCATTGCTGTACAACGCGTCCCTGTACAAGTCACTGGCATATGTCACCATGCCTGTCACAGATGAACGTATGCCAGCCACATTTACTTTCCAGGGACTCAGGGGCACACCTACAACACCACAGCCTGTCCACACTGTATCCTGAGGCATGTAAGGCTGCATTACCTCTTCCGTGTATGGGGGTCAACATGTGGTTTTTTGGGTGGCACTTGGGGGCAGCCACTCCCAGGCTGTGCACGTGTTCATGGGGACAGAATCCTTTGTGTGTTGTGCACATGACCACTGTGATGTGCAACTGTTCATTTCAGAGCATGTGGCATGGTCACATTTCAAGGTTGTGTATGTGTATGTCATGTCACATACCCCCTGAGTCCCATGTGGGACGGTATGTACGTCACAGGCTGACCCATTGCCACCATAGTGATGGCCCTCCACAGTCTGTGTGCATGTTGTGTTTACAATGTCTCTGATTCCATGTGCACAATGGGAGACAGTCTCCACATCCACGTTGTTTGTGCATGGACTCTGATGTTGTGCATGTGTGTGTCACAGACGTCCATGTCTGTCCTGCAGAGGCAACAGGGACCACTACCTGTGGGGGTCATGGTTGTTTTGCTGTGGTGTATTCATGATGCACCATGTCATGCCAGTGTCCATGTGGCAATACAGGGTCCCTGGGAATCTACCTGTCAATTAGCTGTGATGCCTGGGGCACATCTGTCCTCACATGTCACTGTGGTGTGTGTTTGGAACGTGACAGCAGTACATGGGTACTGTGACACAGCCTAATGATATCCCATAGCACAACCTGGGACTTGTTGACGACACATGTTGAACTGTGATGTTAGATGTTGGCCATGTAGGTGCCATACATGTCCTTACGGAACAGTACACACATCATGTACTTGTGTCTCGTAATGATGTATCATGTGATATTGAGTATGGTCAATGCCACATATGTGGGGTGACTGACAATCTTTCTTTCTTCACCTATGCACTGCAGGGTACCAGCTGTCCATAGACCATTCCCTGACCTTGCAACCATGGTCGAACGGGACTGCATCCGACGGTACCGCATCACCAGGCCGCTGATTGAGGAATTGACGGTGCGCTTGGCCCCACATTTGCAACCTGGCCGGACATACCCTACAGCGCTGACCCTCGAGGTGAAGGTGATGGCAGCCCTACACTTCTTTGCCACCGGTACCTTTCAACACACTGTGGCGTCTGCTGGTGGGATGTCACAGACCATGTTCAGCCGTGTGCTACGCGATGTTTTGGGGGCTATGTTGAGATACCTGAACCAGTACATCTATTTCCCTAAACTTCAACAACTCACTGACGTCAAGAGTGACTTCTATGCCCTGGGGAGGATGCCGCATGTCATTGGCTCCATTGATGGGACACATGTGGCTTTGGTACCACCACAGGCACATGAGCAGGCATACAGGAACCGCAAACATTACCATTCGGTCAATGCACTGGTGGTATGTCTTGCAGATATGAGCATCTCACACGTGTGTGCCCGTTTCCCCGGTTCTGCACACGATGCCTACTTGATGAGGAGTAGTCGCATTCCGAGGATGATGTCACAGATGCGGAACCAGCGTGCATGGCTTGTCGGTGTGTACTGACTTTGTACCATTGTGTGTGTTCTGCGATGTAGTATTCCACCCTCTTTTCCAACTCAGCTAATGTGCAATTGTCCGTATGTAGGTGACTCCGGATACCCCAACATGCCGTGGTTGCTGACGCCCCTCAGGAACCCTGTGACACCAGCCCAGTTGCGCTACAATGAGGCACATGGTCGGACCAGGAGAGTGATTGAGCGGACATTTGGTCTCCTGAAGAGCCGCTTCCGCTGCCTGAACAAGACAGGAGGGGCCCTCCCATATGCCCCAGCAAAGGTGTGCAAGATTGTCATCGTCTGCTGCATGCTACACAACCTGGCAGTGCGGAAGGAGTTGCCTCTCATCCTGGATGACGATGACCAACATCCGCCACCTGTGGAGGATCCTGGCCTGGGCCACGATGCCAGTGATGGTGATGATGATGAGGGTGATGTCCGCACACAGCTCATCACCAACTTCTTCAGCTGAATGTGAGTATCCGGAGATGTCATGTCAATGATGTGAGTTTGCGTGATATGTGTTGGTGGTGCTCTGGTGCTGTTTGAGTGTGGCCATGTGCTACTTGACTGTATGCGTTCAGCGATGTGTCCTTACAGGTAGTCTGTACTCCCCAACAGTGTTGACATGCTAACTTGGTTTTGTGTAGGTATCTTGTGACATGTATTGGGCATGAGTATTGCAGTTCTGTCCTGTTCTTCAGTGCTTTTGACTGTGTGTCATTTCTGTCCTTCACAGGGTACTTTCAGAGTTGTTTGGTCAACTGTGATCCCCCAACACCGTGATTCAACTTCCAGGGTGGAAGCTGTCGTTTCCCTACAGGTGATGTGCGCCACACCCCTGGACTTCCTTTGTTCTACACTTGTTGACTGTGTGCCCACTGCCACGTGGGATTACCTTGCATCTGTAGTGGTTACATGTTGCAAATGTGTAATAAACCTGTGCTTCACTTTGGGATGTGCGTTGTCTGTGGTCACACATCTGACTGACATTTGCTTACTGCACCAGTGGGCTAGTTAACACAGACTGTGAATAGGTGTTGTATCTGTGCATTGCACCGTATTTCCTGGCAACATCAGTGTAGGCGATGAGTCAGATGGCCCTGGTGTGTATGTGTTGTGTAGCCCTGGTGGTGTGTCTCCCTCATATGTGTCACGTCGCCATGACTCACATGACGGTGTTGTACTTGCTGTAGCAGTTAGCATGCACAGTGTCATTTAGCAGATCATCATCTCCATTACAGAAACCAGGTTGGAATCACAACAGAGGCAAGTATGGTGTATTAGTGAGTTTATTTACATACATGTGTGAGGATAGTGCACAGGATGGTGGGTGCTGTACATTGGGATTGTAATCCAAAGTTCCCAGATGAGTTGGAAGTCTTGGTAGCAGAAATGTCCTGAGTAAAGTCAACAGTCATCTGATACATTGGTCCAACTTAAACTCCCCATGTCATGTGAGAGAGTTGGGTTGCATGCGACAGGGTGAACAGTTTGCACACAAAGGTGGATTTCCAGAACAGGTGTTGGGTTCCTGGGGGATGTACATGGCCATCGGCCTCTCAGCATGACCCAGAGTTGTGGTTCTTTGTGGGATATTTAATTAGAGTGTGAGGCATTGCATTCTCCCTGGTGAGTTGTGTGGAGTTTGTGTTAAGGGGGTGTGTGTGAAAAGCTGCTTGTGAATATGGTCAGAGGTGTCAGTCCTCCTTCCCACCCAGTCAGATAACCCACCATGGAACGTGCTTCTATTGCAGGGAGTGCAAGTCGGCTTTCAGGATGTCAGTCAGTGGTGTCCTGCTGTTGGTTGGTGCACAGTTCCCAGCAGGGCCTTGTGCTCCCCACAGCAGTAGCCAGTGTCAGCCATCTTGTCAGTTGTTTTCCACTCCCTGTGATGTGAGCATGGTTCAGAGTGGTGTTGATGGGCCAATTGTGAGGGTGAGCAATATCTGTGACTACCACTCCCATCATGCTATTGCCTACACCCCCCTTCCCAGCATGCCCATACTTCCTTCCTTTTGAGTGGACGTCACTGTGTGTGAGTGTGACAGCAATGGCATGATGGCTGACAGTGGTGTCCTGTTGTTTGTTGGTGCCCAGTTCCCAGCAGGGCCTTGAGATCCCCACAACAGAGCACCATTGTCAGCCATCTTTGAAGTGGCTTTTCACTCCCTGTGAGGTGTGCATGCTTCAGTGTGAGCTTGCTGGGCCATGTGGGTGGGGGATGTTGAGCTGTGACTACCACTCCCATCATGCTATTGCCTACACCCCCCTTCCCAGCATGCCCATACTTCCTTCCTTTTGACTCTGCTTCCCTGTGGGGTAGTGTGCCTGTGCTGAAAGGATGGCTGACAGTGTTGTCCTGGCGTTTGTTTGGCTACAAGTCCCATGTGTGTCCCTGTGCTTCACACAGCATAACCCAGGGTTGTGGATCTTTGTGGGATATTTAATTAGAGTGTGAGGCATTGCATTCTCCCAGGTGAGTTGTGTGGAGTTTGTGTTAAGGGGGTGTGTGTGAAAAGCTGCTTGTGAATATGGTCAGAGGTGTCAGTCCTCCTTACCACCCAGCCAGATATCCCACCATGGAACGTGCTTCTATTGCAGGGAGTGCAAGTTGGCTTTCAGGATGTCAGTCAGTGGTGTCCTGCTGTTGGTTGGTGCACAGTTCCCAGCAGGGCCTTGTGCTCCCCACAGCAGTAGCCAGTGTCAGCCATCTTGTCAGTTGTTTTCCACTCCCTGTGATGTGAGCATGGTTCAGGGTGGTGTTGATGGGCGAATTGTGAGGGTGAGCAATATCTGTGACTACAACTCCCATCATGCTATTGGCTACACTGACTTGACCAGCATACACAGGAGTCCTTCCTTTCAGTGAGCTTCCCTGTGAGGTGGTGTTCTAGTGGTGGCTACATATCTGACTGTGTTTGTTGGTTAGATTTGTGCCACTGCCTAGCTCTATTTGTTGTTGGGTTTGTACATGTCATGACACAGTTAGAAATGGCATGTATTGTGTTTATCTGACTGACATACACATCTTGGGATGATTATGTTTTGGTTGCTGTGGATTTGCTAAGGGTGCATGGTTTGACTATCCCCTTGACAGTGATGTGTGTGTATTGTCACAGGATATTGGGTATATTGGTTGTGTACTCACCAGGCTCTGGGATGTTTGATAGTCCATATACGCTCACTGGTGGTAGGATGGCCCGCACCTTCTCCTCCCAGGGCCTGAGGTATACTGGTTTGGCAGGAGGGCCACTGCCGGTGTGTTGGCTCAAGGCATAATCCTTCTTTAGTAGATCCTTGACCCTCCTGCGCACATCATACCACCTGTTCTGGATGTCTTCCTTTGTGCGCAGACATGGTGATTGTGCGTTCACCCTGTCGACGATCCTCTCCCACATCTTGGTTTTCTGCGACATGGGGGTCTGTTGGACCAATGTACCAAACAGCTGTGGCTCTACCCTGAGGATCTCATCTACCAGGACTTCCAATTCACTGTCTAGGAACTTTGGATTCTTCTTTGGGGGCATGGTGATGGGTGGTGGTGGCGATTGATGTGTGTGTGTGCAGGTGAGGGTGTGTGAGTGTAGGTTTTGCTGGGTGTATGTGAGGGTGCTATTTGTTGAGGTGCTGATGGTGTGTGGCTTGTGTGATGGATGAGCTGTGAGTGTGTCTGTGGTTGCTGTCTGTTGGTGTTCTGTGCTGGCAGGTCATTTGAATTTGCAAAGGATCATGGTAGGGATTTGTGGCCTTTATATGGGTGGAGTTGTGGGTGTGTCTTTGTTCCATGTTTCCCCCCAGTATTTATTGGCTTTGTAATTGCTTGTTTGGCCCTTTTTTTGTGTTTTTTCCTTTGTACTTTTTGTGCATGTAGGAGACGTTCTTCTGACCGAGTAGGACGCTGCAGTTGGTCTCGTGCGAGCTTCTCCGAGTCGTTCACGCTGTGTTTCTGCTGTGTTTCATGTGCGGCGTACGCGTCGGTCGCGGAGTATTGGGTTGCTTCGGCTCGCTGTTTTGTATGCGTGTCGGTCGTACGGCTTAAGCTCCGTGCGACTCGGTCTGGTTTTCCACGCATTGCATCGTACTGCGCGGGTCGGAGTTCGTGGGTACGTTTCGTTCGGGTTCATTCCTGTTGCGTGTCGGTCGGTTCGATTCGCGTAGTTTTCCGGCCGGATAGCTGTTTTCCGTGCGGTTCGGTCGTTCGGCTTGTGTTCCGTGCGAGTCGGTTGTAAATCGCATGCATTTCATCGTACTAGGCGGATCGGGCAGCACCAGTACGTGTCGGTCGGAATGGATTCCCGAACCGAGTCGGTCGGTACGTTTTCCGGCCCGAATCGGAATCGACCCCCATGTCGTAGAGTATGTACCTGAGAACTGAATGGGGAAGAAACAACCTGGAAAGATCGTTCAGAAAGAAAGGAAGTATACCAGGTCAATGCAGCTCCATCAATACCAATCTCCTGTAAACGCCACAACAAAATACCATGAGATAAGGTATCAAAAGCAGCGCTCAAATCAAGCAGAATCAGAGCAGAGGATCTGCCCTCATGTAAAAAGCTGCACAGTTGCTCACTAACTGCAAGCAGCACAGACTCAGTGCTGTGTCACGGTCTAAAGCCATTCTGAGAGGTATCCAGAATTCGGTTAGTCTACTGAAAATTTGTTAGAATAGAGTTAGTGTGAGACTCACTGATTTTAGCAAGAAATGGTAGTAGGGAGATAGAATGAAAAATTTCTGGTTGAGAAGCATCCAAAGCAGGTTTTTTCAAAAGGGGAATGACTTTGGCATGTTTCCACGAAGCCAGGACAGATGCTGATGTTAAAGAAAGATTTATCAGCTCAAGAGAGAATGGAAAAAGACAGTCCTGAAATTTAAGAAACAGGTCAGGCATAAGGGGGTCATCTGGTGAGCCCAATTTGACTTTATTACAGAGAGTTTAGAGCTCTTCAAAGGACAGCAATGGAAAAAGGTGGAGGATTGGCGGGAGATGACTAGTAACCTCTAGGCTTAAATCCCTAGTGTGGGAGGCAAAGTTGAAGTAAATATGTTCTACCTTACTAATAAAATACTTTGCCAGTTCCTCACACTGGACATTCCCAGCTATACAAGGCTCCTCTGCCAATGCGGGTTTCATAAGACCATTAAGGAGAGGGAAGATGATTTTAGCAGGGTTGCTACTGTTTTTATTTTGTTAGCAAAGTACTTGGCCCTAGACTTTCGAATGAATTTATGATATGCCTTAATGGCCACTCTATAGTGTGTTTTAGTAGAAGGATCATAGGGGCATTTCCAGGAGCATTCTAGGACCTTGCAATTTTTTCTGGCTGAGATCGATGTCTCATTAAACCTATGGATCGATTTGGCAGGGATGAACATGTCAAGGGCATGGGTGAACCAGCCATGGAAGAGACTACTTCCTACCTCCATATTAGAGGACAATTCAAGGCTCTGTGTTCAAAGACGGTCTCAAAATTTGTTGGAATCGAGCTTATGCCCTGGGCATTAAGAAATGGGGTCTATGTGGACATTGGAATTAAAAAATGATCAGCCCAGGTCATGGGGAGAGGGGTATGGACCTTTAGCAAGAAGATGTTTGAAAAGACTGGATCAAGAAGGTGCCCAGCTGAATGTGTGGTGCTTGGGATGCATTGCGACATCTGGCACGCTGCAGGATCATCTAAAAAATTGGTGATATCATCATCCTTGCAAGCGTCCAGGTGAAGGTTGAGATCACCCACAATATTAAAATCAGCTGCCTTAATTGTCAGTGCAGTAACCAAATTGATCAGTGCCTCCCTAAATGATTTAGATGGGCCAGGAGGTCGGGAAATTAACAGCCCCAAGAAGGTGAAGTTGCTATTAAGCGCAATTTTAAAAAGAGCACTTTTACAATCGGGAATACTCCAGAGTGTAAATTTACACGTGTAAGTCTCTTTCAAAATTACTGCAATGCCCCCTCCTCTGCTGCCCACTCTGTTAAAATTCTTCATAACGTAGCCTGGGGGGAGAGCCAGAACAGGTTCTGCTAGGGTGTCCTGGGTGAGATAGGACTCTGTTAAAAACTAAATATATGGGGACTGATCTTGAATCAGATCAAACACCTCGGCATGGTGTTTTACAATGCAGTGACACTTTAGACAAAAACAATGTATATTCTATAGTATGGGGGTGGCTTGGTAGTGGAGTCAACCTCACTTGTCTTAAAATCACAAAATTTACAGTGGAGAGGTCGGCCAACTGGGACCCAACCATGCTCATTGCAAAGTGTAGAGTGGGTTCTAAAAGAAAGGAGCTCCATCTGAGAATAGACCGACCTGTGGGCATTCGGAGCGGCAGAGTGTCTGGCTCCTGGCGACGTCCAGGCACGGACGGGTGCAGACAGGCTTACCTTAGGTGTGCCAGCGGTGCACCTGTTGCACACCCACTGTGCGCGTCCACGGTGCATCCACGCTGCGGCTGTGCATGAAGTACCCAGGGGGCTCAACAGGCTCCCCCCGGGCTCGTCTCTGATTGGTCAAAAGCAACCAATCAGCGTGGAGCAATGCCGTCAGGTGGAAAAGCAGCAAAGAACTTTAAAAGAATTAAAAAAAAGGTTGTAGCACAAAATTAGCAGCAACGTTTTAGCACCATTTAATCAGCAGTCTAAACAGTATATTGAGAACATCTATCTAAGACAAAAATCAAATATGAGACAAGCACGTCCGCGCTGCTGCTTGCATGAAGTACCCGTGGTGGATCAACAGGCTCCTCCCGGGCTCACCTCTGATTGGTCAAAAGCAACCAATCAGTGTGCAGCAATGCCGTCAGATGGAAAAGCAGCTAGGAACTTCAAAGGAATTAAAAAAAGGTTGTAGCCCGAAATTAGCAGCAACGCTTTAGCACCATTTAATCAGCAGTCTAAACAGTACATTGAGAACATCTATCTAAGACAAAAATCAAATATGAGACGAGCACGTCCGTGCTGAGGCTTGCATGAAGTACCCGGGGGGCTCAACAGGCTCCTCCCAGGCTCCTCGCCTCCGATTGGTCAAAAGCAACCAATCAGCGCGGAGCAATGCCGTCAGATGGAAAAGCAGAAAAGAACTTTATTTCTAAATCTTTTTATTGGTTTTAAATCAGTACAAAAACAGTGGTGAACGCATCAAGCATGGCTTACAGGCCAAGAGTTACAGAAATCCCAAAAGAACACACATCTTGTGTACAAGGTCTCAGCCTGACTTAACATCATCCCTTCGTGTCCCTCTCCGGTTGATTCTGAAGTTACCATGTGTCATATCTCATCTGTACACCAGTACGGGACCCAGTGTTATTTGGTGCTTGTGCCTCCCACCGAAACCACGTATTTCAGAATGAATAAGAAAAACAAATGCAAACAAACATATGTATCACAGTAATTGTATTTCGAATCAGGCCATATGATAGGGCGGTCCAATGAGGGCAAGGCATGGACCGAGTCAGTCTAGTCTCGTGGCCAGGTGAAGAGGCCCCCTGATCTATTAGATATGAAAGAGGTGGAGGGCTCTTAATCTGGGTCCACAAGCAAATAAAGGCAAACCCTCTGACAGATATTTGCCAAAGGCAAGCCCGTCTGTGCCCGTCCGCGCCCTGACGTCGCCAGGAGCCAGGGACCCTGGCCGATTCACTTCCGACCTGGGTCTGACTCCCTTTCTGTCCTACCCCAGCAAGGAGCTGTTAGATTTGAGAACAGACCCCCTGCCTCTATGCCGGCCTGGGACTTGGCCAATTTTAGAGGGTTCTTTTTCTTGTAGAGCCTGCCGGTATCAAGGTATTTCTATCCTATGGGGAACCTCGCTGTTCTTTCCTTAATAAACATTCCCCCATTTTCAAACCTGCCACCTCTTCTATTAATGACATAGGGAAATTTCCCCACAATCCCAAGTCGGGGTGGAAAAGTATGTTATGCAACATTAGATCCCTGCCTAAACACTCCATTGAGATATGGGATCTTCTCTCCTCTGTGCAGCCAGATTTTGGGTTCTTGACTGAAACATGGCTAAAGCCCCATTCTACTCCTGCCAACACGCTAGCCCTGCCTGAAGGCTATAGGATCATAAGAATGGACAGACAGCCAAAGATGGGGAGTAGGATAGCTATAATACACAAGGACAGCATTAAAGTCACCCCTCTGGAACAGCGTTGCAATGATAATATTGAAATTTTGGTTTTTCGTATAGACCTTTCTTCGCAATTTAGCTGGAAGGGGGCCTTAGTCTACCGGCCCCCGGGTCCTTTAGTTGAATTCTCACTTCACCTCACTGAACTAATAGCTCCCCATGTAATCTCGACCAACAATTTTTTATTGTTGGGAGATTTCAACGTTCACAGTGAATGTACTTCTAATACCGACGCACTGATGCTTATGGCAGACCTCGCTCTTCTGGGCCTATCTAAGCTCAACGAAGGCCCAACACACACAGCAGGTCACACACTGGATATTATTTTTTCTAATTCCTCCAGTATTTTGTGTGAACCCCCCCAGCCGCTGACATGGTCAGATCATGCGTCAATAGAATTCCTCATTCAAGGTTCTAGGGAGATGGAAGGCCCCAACCCTGTCACTCATTACACTCGTAGGCAATGGCAGAAAATCACCCCGGAACGCTTCCAAGCCTCCTTTTCGGCGCCTTGGGACGCTGCACCTGATAATATAGAGGATGCTCTTGCTAAATATAATTCTGCTGTCACCTGCGCTATCGACCAACTCGCACCATTGAAGTCACTTCCCAACTCCTCTAAGCGTCCCCAGACTGCTTGGTTTTCCCCTCAGCTCCGAGCTCAAAAACAACTATGCAGAAAACACGAAAGACGCTGGCGTAATACCCATGATGAGAGGGATAAAGATAGATTCATGGTTATTCTCTCTGGCTACCATAAAAACATAAAGGCCACACGGAAAGCTCACGTTGCATCTCAGTTAGCCCAGGCTGGAGACGCCCCCAATACCCTCTACCGAATCCTTCAGTCCTTCACCAACCCTAAGGCTTGTGATAATCTAGTGGCCCCCTCACAATCTCTTTGCAATGACATCGCACAATATTTTTCGCAGAAAATAGAGCTTATCTACGATAAAATTGTCTCGTAAGGGAGCCAGCCTCCGGTTGTCATGGCTTTCGACCAGCCAGAACAAGCATACCCCCAGTTGTTAGAGAGTTCCCCCCCTGTGACCTCGGTAGATGTAGAAACACTGCTTTGTACCGTAAAATCTGGCTCCCCCCAGATACTATCCCGGCCAAAGTCGTAGCCTCCTTGTCTAGTCAACTGTCTCCTTCCATAGAGCTTCTTCTCAATCTCTCTTTGAGAGAGGGTCATGTTCCTCTGGAATGGAAAGCAGCTCAGGTTATGCCTATCCGGAAGAACACCAAGGCTCCTCTGACGGATCTTTCCAATCTCCGTCCCATCTCGCTACTCCCTCTCCTGATCAAATTATTAGAGAAGCACATTAACAAACATCTGTCCAACCATGTCGAGCTCACCGGTAGTTTAGATCATTCCCAGTCAGGCTTTAGGCCCAAATACAGCACAGAAAAAGCCCTGCTAGCAGTCACAGATGACATCAGGATGACCTTAGACAGGGGTCAATCTGCGATTCTGGTACTGTTGGACCTTTCTGCCGCGTTCGACACGGTCTCGCATCAGATATTGATCAGGAGACTGGAGGAGATTGGACTTAGAGACTCTGCCCTCCAGTGGATGACGAGTTTTTTATCTTCTCGTTCCCAGACCATCAATCTTGGCCCTTATCGTTCGGCGTCTATGAAACTGACCAAGAGAGTACCTCAGGGCTTCTGTCTAAGCCCCACCTTGTTTAATATCTATGTTGCTCCCTTGGCCAACCTCCTTAGGACCTGTGGTTTCACTCCCATTTCTTACGCCGACGATACGCAGCTGCTATTTCCTTTTGACAAATTCACTCCATCTGTGCAGTCGGCCTTCTCCTCTGGTATGAGGGCTATCTCCAATTGAATGAGATGTAATTTCCTCCAATTTAATGTTGGGAAGACCGGGATCTTGCTCTTTGGAGATGCTCCGTTATTGTGGACTCCCAAATGGTGGCCGGTGGACCTCGGCGCTCCCCCTGCCCCTAAGTCCCTTGTTAAGAACCTAGGCATTCGCCTGGACCAGGCTCTCACTTTGAAGGAGCCACCCTGCTCAGACAGCGGGCTCCTGCCTTCATACGCTGGGTTTACTACACCGAGTCTTTCCCTTGCTTCCTGACTCAACTCGGAAGACTCTGACGCAGGCACTCATACTGAGCCGTCTGGACTACTGCAATGGCCTCTTGGTCTCGGCCAATGAGTCCTCGCTCTGTAGATTGCAGGTGGTCCAGAACACCGCGGCGCGACTAGTCCTTAATGCACCCCTTAGGACTACCTCCCGCCCTCTTCTTCGTCAGCTTCGCTGGCTTCCAGTACGCGAGCGGGTTAAGTTTAAAGTTTGCTGTACTGTTCATAAAGCCATGTATAATCTCGGCCACGCCTATCTTACCGAGAAATTCATGCCATACATGCCCTCTAGGTCCCTTCGCTCTGGATCTAAATCCCTTCTTGTGGTCCCCTGAGTTAGGAAAGCCAGACTCGGCGGGAAGGCACTCTCCCACCTTGGCCCTCTTTACTGGAATCAGCTCCCCTTGCACTTAAGACAATGCCCCGACCACCTTCAATTCAGAAAGCACCTTAAGACCATCCTTTTCTGCTACTGATTTTGTTCCTGCTTCTTAGCTTCTCTGTTGCCTGTCCGAAGCGCAGAGATACCCCTTCGGGGGTCGATTCAGGCGCTATACAAATAAATAAATAAATAAATAAATATTCCACTAGGGGAGGCCATATATAGTCGAACCCTTTTCTCGAGTCCTCCATTATGTCTGTCATTCTTTCCATTGCTAGGGCCCGCCACAACCTGGCATGCCATTGCGTGAGGGAGGGAGCCTCCACCTTCTTCCAGGCTGCAGCTATTGCCATCTTAGCGGCTCCCAGGCACAGCCACATGATGGAGTGATCCCCTTGCGTTTGATGTTTCAAACTGGGGTCAAGAATCCCCAGAAGGGTGTGATCCATTGTAGCTGGGAGTGGATAACACAAAATCAATTTAATTTGGGATAGTATTTCCTTCCAGGAAAGGCTGGATCGAGGGGCAGTCCCACCAGATATGTCGGAAGTCTCCTAAAAGCCCGCATCCCCTCCAGCATCTGTCTGAGGTGTTAGGAAATATTTTGTGTAATTTCTGGGGGTGCCAATACCACTCATACATAATTTTATAGTGGGCCTCTCTTAGGAACATGGAGCGTTTGTATTTGGCAATATCCTTATAGAGGGAGCTCCATTGCTTTTCCCCCGGGGGAGTAGTGAGGATGGAATCCCAGAATTTTCTGTGTCTCAGAGCCGAATGTGGGCTTAGTGCCTGTATAAGGGAGTAAAGGAAGGAGATGGTCCCCTTGATGGATGCCCCTGATTGTGCGAATTTCTCAATTGGGAGCAGATCTTTGGTTGCTGCCAGCCGTACCTGAGGTTGCTGTACCCAGTGTTTAAGTTGTATATAGTGGTATTTTACAGAAGGTTGTAGCTTGAATGTTTTAGCACAATCCTCAAAGGTCATTAATTCCCCCTTTTTTTTTAGAGGTCGGATATCATGAGGCAACCGCCCTCCCGCCAACCCTCAAATGGCCCTTCCTGGAGAGCCGGTGGGAATTCCGGATCGAAGTAGATGGGGGTGTAGGTGGATGGGATAGTGGTCAGGGGCAAAGGTCTAGTGAGGTTATCCCATACCCGAAGGGTGGTAGCCGTGGGGATGCTGAGGTAAGCATTTGGGGGTCAATTTTGCTTCTGTTTCCACAAGAGGTCCCATATCGTCCTGCCTGTTATCTGCCGGTCCATATGGAGCCAGTGTTTTTCAGACTCTCGGAGGGACCAATCTGTGATCACTCGGAGTTGGGCAGCTCTGTAGTACCCCAAAAGGTCCGGTAGGGCCAACACCCCCTCCATGCCCGATTTAGTTAAAAATCTATGGGATAATCGAGCCCTCTGTCCCTGTCAAATAAACTTAGTTATCATCTTTTTCAGGTCGACAAAAAGACCCCCCTCAACCGGTATTGGTAGGCCTTGAAAAAGATCAAGCAGCCTGGGAAGGATATTCATTTTGATGGCATTGATTCTTCCTATCCAGGAGGTGTAGGAGGTTCTCCATTTGATCAGGTCTGCTTTAAGCTGTCACATCAGGGGAGGATAATTGGCCCTAAAGAGATCATTCAACCTGGCGGTGTCATAAGGTTTCTGCACATACACAGAGCTATGCACAGGAAAATGGGACCCCGGAATACAGTGGTTTGCCACCATATACCGTAGCACCCAAAAACCCCAACCCAACTAGCTTAGCATCCCATTAGCACCCAAGTACTAATGTTTGGACAACCCAGAACACGGTATCTTTATCTCAGGACTCGCAGAAGCAAGAACACTCTTTCGTCACTCACTCGTACTTGTCCACAAGGTGCGTAGGAAGAGACACTGGATAGGTTAAAATGTTTATTCCAACTTACGTGCTCTAATGTACAGTACACGTGTCAGTACTAATAGCATAATGCATATGACTAATATAAGCAGCATGGTTACAATTCCATAGAATACAAACGGGGAAAGCATCTCAGAGCTCAGTGGATAAACGTATAAATAACATTACCACCCTCCCCTTGCAGTAAGATAGTTTATTATAATAATAGAAGACCTCTGGGCTTTGACTAGCGAACCCCCATACCTCAGTCTCTAGATGCAGAATTACATCAGCAGGACATCATAGCTCTTCTCACTGAAAAGGATTTCTTCAAGTGTCCTAAGCGCTAGTAAACCACAGTATTACAAGCATATCAAATTCTTCATGGCAATTGCACATAATGTTATGTCTGGGTGCGCGAGACTGGCCATATCAGGAAGAACCAAAATATATTGTTATGCGACCTTGTACATGTTTGTGCAGACTGAGCCCAAAAAGGTGAACAACAGAAAATGCAGACAGTGCAAAAGAACCTGGCACGAGCAAAGGGCGAGGGAGGCCCGGCTCAGTGTAACGTGCGCAAAGAAAAGCAGCATGGCAGCCAGGCCTAGGCCAACATAACAAGGCAGGTAACAATCCACAAGACACCCTCCCCTGGACAGTCCGGCGGCCAGGACAGAGGCCCATTAGAGGAAAAACAAAGCCGTTGGAGCACAGGGAGCGCCCAAACGGCGAAGGGCAGGTCAATCCATGAAAGTGTAGGTGCAGAAAAAAGCCATACCCTCCAAGAGTTCATCATTGGAATCGTCAAAAAACATAGAAGCCATCCAATCCATGAGATCAAAAGAGCAGGAATGCTCCTCAGCAAAGGGAGCATCCAGAAGCAATGCGGGACAGCTTGCGTGATAATTGAAACAGCTTCGTTGTAGGAGATCCTGGGCAGCCGCCCAGATATCCCATTGCGCCAAAATCCCCAGTGCAGCCGCACGCGCCATACAGCCAGCGACGGAACAGTCCTGCTCATGGGCCTCTAAGGGACCCATCAACTGAACAAAATCCGGAACAGACAATGACGAATTGGAGAGGCAATAATCCAGAGTCCAGGTGAAAGGACAGCGGACACAAGTCATCACAGGTTGCACGCAAGTGAAATACGCAAAGCGAAATGAAAGAGTATATGACACACTTAGTGTCGCCAATGGCAAGACACCAAAACCGGCCAAAAGGCGCTCACGGAGCAGCTGGAGGCGTTCTGGATCGAGCAGGTCCCATCGGGGAGCAGCCATTGCGCAGAAAGCAAATTAAGAGCAAGACACCAGCCGCTAAAGCGAGGATCAATGGGAAACCGCCAAAGACACTGGAAAAAATAGAATGTATGAAAGCCGGTATGACACCAAATATAGTTTGGAAGGAGGACACTAAGCCCGACCCCACGACCTTAAAAAAGTGTACTAGGCCTTCAGTGTTAGATGCGTTAAAAATACGGTGTATTAACTCCCCAAAATGTTGGGGGAGATTAGTGTTCAAAAGGGCCTGTATTTCACTGTGGGTACTCGCCACCTGGAGAATGAATGTCTCCCGGGCGGACGTGAGCATAACTTCCTCGTTTAATAATAGTGCCTTTATTCTGCTCAGTCTATTGAAATCTGCTTCCATGGTAGGGATGGAAGGCCAAATAGAGATATCAACCTTGCCATGAGGGGGAGGAAAAAGCACATTTTTGCAGCAGACAACCCTGTGCGAAACTGTTACAATGTAAGGAATGCCAGCCTGCAGGCCACAACAGTTTTCGTTATTTAAAAGTAAATAACTACCATTGGAAAGGAGAGTGAAAGTAGGAGAAATAACAGGAGCAGGAATACCTTTCAGCACACAAGCAAGATTAGGAGAGGAAACGCTACATGAGCCATGCAATTTAATGTGTTTACAAATAAGCGAATGACCTATAGTCGAGTCGCAGTACTCCCCCGTGAGAAAGACTTCCTTGCCGTCCCGAAGGCATTTATACATGAAAGGCAAGGACCAGAGTTCATGCAGGAAAGCACTGCCCAATGGCCGGTAACGGCCCACAGGATAATGTTTCATGCACGAGTCAAATTCAAACAAGGAAAAAGGTAAAACGATAACCCCATGAACTAGCCATACAGCAGAATCGAGTTCTGCAACAGAGAACGGCAAAGGATCCACCTTTTCGATATGTAATAGAGTGTAAGTTGCATCTTTCATGGACATAAATTGCTGTTTGTCAGTTAAGTTAAAAGGTAGAAATAAGGCAGAGGTGTTCAAAAAATGCCAAGGCACTTTACCTAACTTAAGTGTTTGTAAAGTCCATGCAAACTGCATAACTGAGCGCAATTGATTCTGACCATGATATAACACAGAAACATCATCTTGTACAATATCAACAACAGAGGACACAATATTCTCTAAAGTGTAAATGCGAGAAGACAGGGTATTAATACTATTGTCAACAACAGCAAGCACCTTTTCCATATTTGCTTGATCTATTTCCCGAAGACGGGAAGCAGCTTCCATTTGTGATAGCTTCCAGAGTTCATTATACGTTTCATAAATGAATCTCTTAGGCCGGGGACCACGAGGTCCCAAAACAAAGTCGGACAGATCAATATTGCCTGAAAGGAGGGACAAATGTTGTTTAACAGAATCAAGGGACGAATGTTGCAGCCATTGTTTGCATAATTTACCAACAGAATATGTAGTGACAGTACGAGAAGTAATAAATCTCGGATCAGGCCTATCCTGTGTGTATCTAGTACCTGAGTCGTGAAAACGCATTTGACATGCATTAGATGATATAGGCCATACCAACCAGGGTGACTGATCCAGTCCGGAAACATTAAATGAATTATTCTGTAATAGAGCCTGTAAGGTCGTCAGGGACAGGTTAAAACGTGAGCTATCATTGGGAAAACTCGAAAGGGATGGAATTGAGGGCGAGTTTAATTGTTTAGTGGTAGCTAAGCCCCAACATGTAGTTTGATAGATGGAAGCATTTAGGAACATAATTTGAGTAGGGATGAGACAAGCACGATGCAACGCCTCAGTTCCTTGTACCTGCCATGGCTTGGAGCCCCAAATAGATTTCAAATCCACTGTACTCTCCCAGTACTCATAACCACCCACAGCTAGGGCACTCAAAAAGGAACCCGAATATAGCAATTTTGTGTGTGTTAACATAATTTTCTGAGTTGATGTTGTATTAAGTCTAAAATAATAGGATGCAGGGTTCGACCGATTAAAATCAGTAAAATAGGTAAACTTATTTCGAAGAGCCTGTGAGCTACCTGGCAAGGGGTTTGGACAATGTTCCCATTGGGTGTAGTTAACAGAACTACGCAGGGCACTTGGCTTATGGAGAAAATGATTACCCCAATGTTGGTAACAATACAAATCAGCATAATTCGCAGAATTCATATATAAATCCTCAGCATTAAAAGATGCATAATATTTTAAATCGGCAAACAAAGCTTCAACGGCATGCACATCCCAACCATCAGAATGAATATTATTTTGTACTACATCACCCATTGAAACACGAAGGACATTAGGTACATTGATGATTTCCGTCGGACCATGGATTTGATAGTTCACCGCATCCCATACGATGCCATCAGCAACTGGAAAAGCTGAAATGTTCACAAATGTGTGGTCACGCTTCATGATGTGAGACGAGGAATGAGGAGCCAAAGTTCCAGAAACATAGTCTACAGCAGAGCGTTCAGGTAAATAGTGACCATTGATTAGTAGAAAAAACACGGTGACAAAGCCAATGGACATGAACAGAAAAAGCAAGAAAAGTACCAACCAGAGGTATGTCCAGGGTGGAATCAAAAAATTGTCTCTAAACCAGGATACAAAAATACTGAACTTGGATGGGACTTTTGAAGAGGTGGAATCCGAATCAAAGGAATAACGAGTCTGACTTAATGGCATTATTGGTTGATGCGCCACCGATTCAGATGCATGATAAATATACTCGTCCTCGTCGATGTTGGTGGAGAGTTGGGGATCAATTATAGTTTCAGGCAAAGTAGAGGATTCAGGCAAATCAACCATCTCAATTACAGCATCAGCGATCGTTCGCGCAGATGGACTATGAACATATGTCCGATAAATGGCAGGACAAGAGACCGCTGGTGTGACACTATTCAGGATCGGCCAGGCGCTGTAGCTTGACATTTTCAATTGAGATGTATCTGTTCTCTTTGCGACCAGGAAGCGGTGGTAAAATGACTGTACGTGTTCCCTTCAGGCCAAGAACTGGAACCGGTGCACGAAAAGAGGGGCCAAATTCCTTTTTGTTTTCAACCTTCTCTCGAACCAGTTCTCCAATGTTCGGAAGCCAGCCGGCTACCGGAATCTGCAACGCAGGATCTGTGGCTGAAGGTAAATGTGTAGTTGCAAGTTTGTCTCGGGCTTCTTGTAAGTCCTGTAACATAGCAGAATGGTTATCTACATCAAACTTGGCGGATTGCGCCGCGATGTCTGGACCCTCAAGGTCAGGCACAAACATTCTTATGCCAAAGAGCATTTCGTATGGGGTCCGCCCACCCAGAGGTCTTCTAGGGAGATTATTAAGTGCACGCTGAACGGTATACAAATGGGCCAGCCAGTTCCTGCCAGTACCTATAACCCTAGCTGTTAAGGATTGCTTTAAGTCACGGTTCATTCGTTCAACGATAGAGTTGCCCTCAGGCCTATACGGAGACGAAAATTTCACCCGCACCCCAAGCGAAGCCATTGCATCCTTGTAAGCCCTAGAGGCAAACGCTGGACCTTGGTCCGAATGGAAGGTGCCGCATGCGAAAATTCCCACAAAGACACGCAAATCCCTGATTACATTTCGGGCGTCAGCACTCCGTTGTGGCCAGACCCAGAGAAACCGTGTGCACGAGTCCACTGCCACTAAGATGTATTTATAGGCAGTGTCTGATGAGAATGGACCGCAGTGATCCAAGTAAACACACCCAAAGGGTCTGTTAGCAATGCAGAGCGGTGTTTGTGGTGGACGTGTTACCGTGGAAGGCTTAATCTGTTGACAAACGTCGCAAGAAAGCACAAAAGCACGGGTGTCTTTATATAACCCACGCCACCAATAACGCTGCTGCAAGATGGAAACCGTAGCTGACACACCTGCATGAGCCGAAGCCATGCCTTCGTGTGCAGCTGATATCAAGGCACTCCTGCGGTCCGCGTTGGGGATCAGCCGATCTCCAACGTCAGGTATAGTTACATAAGGAACCTGATCGGGACTTAATTTGTAAGAATACTTGGAAGGGAAACCTGTAGGGTAATTATTACCTTCCTTGGTTGCAGCAATAGCTGCTAATATAACAGGGTCTATTTTAGACATGGACCTGGTAACCGCTGCTACTGAACACGTGACTACTGCTGAACGGGCAGCTTCATCTGCCAGATCGTTACCAATAGCGTGTGCGCCCACCCGCTGATGGCCTAAGGTGTGAACCACCTGTGTGAGGGGCAGACGTTGTTGCAATTCTGCCACTCGAACCCAAAGCATTTTATGCTTAATTGTGCTCCCTTTTGCGTCCTTGTAGTCGTTTTTCGACCAGAAAAACAGATTGTCATTGTAAGATTGTACACAGTAAAAGGAATCACATACAATAAGAGTGGTCTCATCCTGAGAAGCGAACTCAAGTGCAAGTAGCAATGCATGCAGCTCGGCCAATTGTGCGGTACTATCTCCAAGTGTGCGAGTGTGCACTACAGAGGATTTGAACGTTCCATCTCACAAAGGATCCCGCAACAATAGCACATGCAGCTGAATAAGCGTGCTTGGACCCAGTGGCCGGTTGCGCCGAACCATCGGTGTAGATCACACATTTGTAATCCTCAAGCGGCAGTAAAAACAAAGGAGGAGGATGAACGAATTCATACTGTAAGATACTCCTGAGTCTGAAGAGAAGAATCAAAGACAAAAGTGACGTCCGAAGACGTCAAGGATGTAGCCCATTGTATCCAACGGGGATGCATTGCTTTTGAGTTCGGTACACTTGCCTTTGTTACTGCCTCCAGGGCAGGACAGGGTGTTACCACCAGAATCCGCTTACCCTGTGCCAGTGCGCGTTCTTTTAGAATCGCCATTTGCACTGCAGTCAGAACTTTTTCAACAGATGTAAAGCGCAATTCAGCGGAAGTGTACAGATGTGACTTGTATGCGATAGGTACTGTATCACCTTCATTAAAGGTTAAATAGGTGAATCCCACCGCCCCCGGAATTATTCTAATCACCAGGTTTGTGTGGTTATCACGAGTCAAAAGATATTTAGACTCCAAAAGGTCTGTCTGCAAAGACTGCAGAATTGAGGTATGCTCAGGCAGCCAGCAAGACCTTGAATAAGTAGGTTGTATCAAAGCATACAAAGGCTTGATACGCTGGGCATATTCGGGAATGTAAGTACGCCCGAAATTCAAGAAACCCAGCAAAGACTGAAGTTTCTTCAGAGTATTTGGGGGCACAAATGTGCACATTTTTCCAAGAAATGGGGGGCTAAGCCCTTACCTTCGTTATTGAGCTCATAGCCCAAGAACAGAACGGTAAATTCAGCAATGTGTGACTTAGCAAAGTTAAATTTGTAACCCTGCTCCGCAAATTCAAGAATAATGCGGTCCACACGGGACAGATGCTGATATAACTCGTCGTCTGTCAGATAGATGTCATCAACGTACGAACATGCGTCTTGATCAATGTCATTTAACAAAGAAACAACACGGGCGGCGAATATACCCGGACTATTTTTATAGCCCATGGGTAAACGCCGGAACTGGAATAATTTACCACCGGATGTAAATGCGGTCCATTGACCACTCTCCGGGGCTAGGTTGTGCGTGTAGAAACCGTTTGAAAGGTCAAGTGTCGTTTTGTATTTTTTACGAACAAGACTGTCTACAAGCGCAGAACTGTGTGTATTTTGCACCGCAAAGTTCCGACAATGAGAGTTTAAATGTCGGTAATCCAAAACTAAGCGGTACGATCCATCGGGTTTAGAAACCACGAAAAGGGGATTGTTCATAGGTGATACGCATGGTTCAATTACTCCCTGATATTCCAACTGTGTCAGAATTTCGGAGACGGGGCCTTTTGCCTGCCGTTTTATGGGATATTGGGGTTGTGGCTGCGGTAGTGACCGCAAAGGTATTGCATGAGGAGGTGATTCTTCATCCCATCCCACATGGTTGCGGTATAACGCTGGTGCCAGGTACACAGCCCACTCAGCTGCAAGTGCTTCAGCTTTGTCTTTTGGGACATGCCGTGAAAAGCTTGGAAGGATTACCTCCTCTCCTTTATGTGCAGCTAAAACGAATGGGGGTGGCCAATCCACCTCTGCTAACAAAATGTCATATGAAGAGGTTAGATTTTCCCAAAAAATCCCTTTTATTTCACGCGGTATGTCACCTTCAATTTGTATGACTATATTATATAGTCTGTCAGGGGGTGCCACTCTCGTGTCAGCTGTCTCTACAGTAACGAATGTTTCAGTTGCTGTCGCCTCCATATGAGGACGTAGCGCCTCCCGCACTATGGTAACTTCCGCGGCGCTGTCTAGGAGGGTCACTGCCCACGTCCAATTCTGGAGTCTCGTTCTCACGGTCTGAGGCATATTTCGCTGTGACAGCGGCAACCTTTTTCTTCTGAAATTGCGGTCGAGGAAGATGAAAGTCTTCTGCTTTCCCTCTGACTTGTTGTCGAGGTTGGTCTCGCTCCTGGGGAGCCTCTCGGCCCCTTCCTCTATCTTGCCGTCCTCCTCCACCAGCCTGTGACGACGTCTGGGCCTGTGAAGAACGAGGAGAACGCGTATCAGAGCTCTGAAACCTTTCTGGTGATTTAATCCTTGACCTATCACGTAAATCATAAGTACGTTCAGAAGAAACCGAAACTGGGGAAGCGCCTCTCGACCCCGGCTTCTTTTGTTGCTTACCCTGTTTTTTCTGTCTCCAACTCTTTTTAGTGAAGACTGGTTTATCATCTTTCTCAGATGCACTTTTTGTTTGTATAACTTGTGTTTGCGATTGAGTTTGCATTTTTACAAAAGGCTTGTTGCCTAGGCTATTTCTTCCAATTGTTTTATAAGCCCGGGCTATTATTTTCGGTAATTCGCGAGGCCTGTCCAACTCTGGGACCAAAGCCAAAGCATTCGCTACTTGAAAGTTCATAGCATCGCCCTTGACATTTCCAAGGATCAGCTCAGCTACTACATCAAACACTCCCACTAGTCTCATCCCTAATTCCACAGCCGCTTCAGGGCCATGTTCATCCTGTACTTTTTTAATTACAGAGGGTAGAACCGTCATGGAAGGAGTTCCAAAACATTTTGAATAAACTGCTGCGAATACCTTACCCCAGTTTTCACATGATGTCAAATCGGGGATTATGTCTTTTGGCAAACTTATCGTGAGGATGCGGTGTTTATCTACTGGGGATGTATGTGGAAACACTGCTTCTATCTGATCGAACTTTTCTGCAAGCCAGTAAGGATAGTCGTCCTTATTTTGTGGACGTTTGCCCATCACAGAATTTACCATGACAGGACTTATAGTCACTCCAGCTGCAATAGCTGGTTGGCCTGCGACTACAGGAGCAGCTCCATGGAGGCTACCTGTAACGTATGTCACTAAGGCTCGATGCACTCGCACCAATTCGGTATGCATAGTGCGCAGTTCCGCAAGCGGTAATGCCAGATAATTTGGATGCGGGGTATACCCGGCCAATACAGGCCAAGTGGCCCCCTGAATTGACAAGGGGCCTAAACGAACTGCGGTAGTTGGTTGTGGTAGGGCGCCATTAAACCAAACACGGTGCTGCCAAGCCGTGAGAGGCACTTCAAGAGCAGTATAGGGTCGATAGGCAGCAGGAACAGCGGTGGGCTTATATTCATGAAACAGCTTATCACCTGCATCCACCGCTTCAAAAGTGATCCAAGTGTAAAACACTTCAAAGTGATAAGCCGCATCGGCTTGAACCACAAAGACCAACTCGACCCCAGTATCGGGCACTCCATACACAGCTAAGTGGTCTCGGAGTGCTCCTCGACTATGTGCAGCTATCGCCACACCAGCCATAACTAAACAATTATATTCGACAACCTAACAGGGAGCACAAAAATGGGTCTGTTAACTAACCTTTTTTAATAATATCAAGCTTGAAAGAACCTATAAAACATTCAATATAGGAGGTATCACCGTCACATACGCCTCCGGAAGCGTACGCGAGGGGTTTGTGGACAAGCACAAGTACTACTCAAGCGTCTCGCAGATAAGCTGCCCCACGGTGGTCGCGCCATGTCATAAGGTTTCTGCACATACACAGAGCTATGCACAGGAAAATGGGACCCCGGAATACAGTGGTTTGCCACCATATACCGTAGCACCCAAAAACCCCAACCCAACTAGCTTAGCATCCCATTAGCACCCAAGTACTAATGTTTGGACAACCCAGAACACGGTATCTTTATCTCAGGACTCGCAGAAGCAAGAACACTCTTTCGTCACTCACTCGTACTTGTCCACAAGGTGCGTAGGAAGAGACACTGGATAGGTTAAAATGTTTATTCCAACTTACGTGCTCTAATGTACAGTACACGTGTCAGTACTAATAGCATAATGCATATGACTAATATAAGCAGCATGGTTACAATTCCATAGAATACAAACGGGGAAAGCATCTCAGAGCTCAGTGGATAAACGTATAAATAACATTACCACCCTCCCCTTGCAGTAAGATAGTTTATTATAATAATAGAAGACCTCTGGGCTTTGACTAGCGAACCCCCATACCTCAGTCTCTAGATGCAGAATTACATCAGCAGGACATCATAGCTCTTCTCACTGAAAAGGATTTCTTCAAGTGTCCTAAGCGCTAGTAAACCACAGTATTACAAGCATATCAAATTCTTCATGGCAATTGCACATAATGTTATGTCTGGGTGCGCGAGACTGGCCATATCAGGAAGAACCAAAATATATTGTTATGCGACCTTGTACATGTTTGTGCAGACTGAGCCCAAAAAGGTGAACAACAGAAAATGCAGACAGTGCAAAAGAACCTGGCACGAGCAAAGGGCGAGGGAGGCCCGGCTCAGTGTAACGTGCGCAAAGAAAAGCAGCATGGCAGCCAGGCCTAGGCCAACAT
The DNA here is from genome assembly GCA_963921515.1 of Calotriton arnoldi. Taxonomy (NCBI): domain Eukaryota; kingdom Metazoa; phylum Chordata; class Amphibia; order Caudata; family Salamandridae; genus Calotriton; species Calotriton arnoldi. The sequence goes on along the minus strand of CAWUFW010010199.1, from coordinate 148,857 downwards.
AACAAGGCAGGTAACAATCCACAAGACAGCGGTGAGCTTGATACCCAGGTATGTAATGTCATTGTGTGTGCAACGAAAGGGGGATGTCTCCTCTATGACCCTCATCATCTCCCTGGGCAGTGTCAGGTTGAGGAGGAAGGACTTCGATAGGTTTACTTTAAAGCCCGAGGCTTTTTCGAAGAGGTTAAGTTCTGTTTGGATGGCCCGCAATGAGTTCAGCGGATTTGTGACGGGGATCAGGACATCGTCCGCAAAAAGGGAGATCTTGTGCTCATCTGGACCGAACGTTACCCCTCGTATGTCTGGGTTAACCCTGATTCGTTCCGCTAGTGGCTCAATGCTGAGGGCAAAGAGCAGGGGGGACAACGGACAGCCCTGCCTAGTTCCCCGCGAGAGACCGAAGGATTCCGAAGCCACTCCGTTCACCAGTACACGAGATCTGGGAGAGTGATAGTTGGCCTGCACTATACCTATAAAGGTCTTGTTGAACCCAAAGCGCCTCAATGTTCGATTCAGAAAGGCCCAGTTGACCCGATCAAAGGCCTTCCCGCCGTCTAGCGAGAGAAGAGCCGCCGGGATGCCTTTTTTCTGCACTTTCTCAATAATGTGTGCCACTCTCTGCAGGTTATCGTGGGTCTGTCTACCCTTAATGAAACCCGCTTGGTCTGCCTTAATAAGGGATGGCATAACGTTTTCTAGGCGAGTGGCCAGTATTTTAGAGTATAGTTTGGCGTCTAGGTTTAAGAGTGCAATAGGTCTGTAAGAGGCACAAACTTTAGGGTCTTTCCCCGACTTGGGAATAATGGTAATCAGAGCTTTCGCCATGGTAGGAGTCACCCGCTGCGTGGTCGCTATATCATTAAACAAGGTCACTAAGCGAGGAGTCAACTCCGGCGCGAATATACGATAGAATTGAGCATTGAGCCCATCTGAACCAGGTGCCTTCTGCAGTTTGAGCGTGTCTATTGCCCTCTGAACCTTCTCACTGGAGATAGGTCTACTGAGGTCATCGTTCGTGGAGGCTGAAACCTGCGGCAGGTCAAGGTTCTCAAGGTATCCCTCCTGATCCCGGGTCTCTAGTGAATCGGCGGTGTATAGGGTGCGGTAGAATTCCCCGAAGGCTCTTGCTTTTCCCTCCTCGCTACGTTGGGAGACGCCAGTGTCATCTACTATGTGTGTGATATATTCTTTTTCCTGCTTTGCTCTGAGTTGGTGCGCTAGTAGGGCACCTATTTTGTTTCCCCCTTCGTAGCTTCGGGCTTGTAGGTGTAAAATATTTTTTTCCACCCCATTGGTGTATATGGCCTGTAACTTCCCCTTTAGCTGTGTGACCTTCTGGAGGGATTGAACTGATGGACAGTCTTTGTGTGCTTTTTCAGCTTTTTGTAGATCCCCCTCTAAGAGGAGTCTCTCCCCCTTCCGCTGGTTTTTGAGCGTGGTGGCTAACTCAATTCATTTACCCCTTATGACCGCCTTGAATGCATTCCAATTATTCGCATGCGATATCAGTACGGGGTCGTTAGTGTAAAAAAACTCTGTGATTGCCTTTCTCAATTCCTCCCTGAGAAGTCGATCCCTATCGAGAAAGTTGGGGAAATACCATCTGGCATGTTTGGAGCGAGGGGCGGGCCAGTCAAGGACCAGCTCCAGGGGGGGCGTGATCCAAGAGGCAGATCGGATGGAACTGGGTCCCCAAGACTGTGTGGAACAGAGACTGACTAACAAAAGTATGGTCAATTCTAGAATAGGTCCTGTGGGAGTGGGAGAAGAAGGAATAATCTTGTGTCATGGGGTGAGAACCCTTCCACGCGTCTAGGAGGCCCAAGCCCTGTAAAGTAACTTTAAGCGACTTGCTGAAGACCCCCCGTTACCCTATGCGGGTTTGTCGTATCTAATGTCGGGTCCCATATTAAATTGAAATCCCCAAGTAGAATTATGTCACCTGTGGCGAACCCCTCCAGTGTGGATATAAATGTACCTAGGAAGTCCTGTTGTCCTGTATTAGGCGCATAGACCATGGCAATTGTACATGATCTTCCCCTTAGCTCACCTCTGACCATCAGAAATCGCCCTGCTTTGTCTGATTTGGAAGCATGGAGGTGAAACGGGACTGAGGAAGGAAAAAGAAGAGCCACCCCATTCTGCTTCATGGGTGCTGAGGAGCGAAAGATTTGTGGGAAGGTTCTATGCTTCAAACATTGCTCATCACTTTTTTTAAGATGGGTTTCCTGCAGGGCAGCTACCTGAATGTGATGGTCTACCAGAAATTTCCGTTGGCTGTGCCTCTTGTTAGTGGAGTTAAGGCCCCTCACATTCCAAGATAGCCAGTTAACCAGCCTTCGTCAGATTATAACCCCCCCGCTTGCGCCCCAGGTTTCGCCTGTGAGATCCCCCAGAGCTACCAATCCCCCACCCCCCTCCCCACCATGGCCATGTGCTAGCATTCAAATCGATGAACACCGTGAAACAAAACGTGCTTAACAAACGCAAATATGAACCAGAACTACAAGCTTTGCGGCTCTCGTTCTCAGAAGAGAACCCAAACATGAGCATCTCTTGGGGCATACCCATTTCTGACCCCAGGGCCCTCTTAACATCTTATCAAAGTAGCTTTAGTATTAGCCATTGTTCATTTCCTGTCTCTGAATCAAGGCTTTACCTCTATAAGGCTCACCCCCGGCTCTTTCACTAACCAGAGTCTCAACATCGTCCTCATCAGGTGGGGCAGGCCCCCCACTGTCTCTAATTATCTTTATTCCTTATTATGCTGCTTGAGCAGTTCACATCTTTCACAAAAGGTAGTGTCCCCTTACGAATCAACCCGTTGTTTTCTTGCCGCCTCTTTTTTGCATCTGCCAAGGTCCCCCACTGCGTCGCTCCCCCAGTGGTTCCACTCCTTCGCCACCTGCTGCTGTCATCTGGCTCGGAGGGGAGAACTTGATACCCAACAGGTCTACTGCTTCCATTAGCTCTGTGCAGTGAAGGTGCTTGTTGTCCATCGAAAAGGCCAAGCCAAAGGGATAGGTCTAGCGATATTTTATTTGGCGTCCTCTCAGGGCCTCTGTGACCGGCCTAAACTGCTGACGACGGTCAAGGGTGGCCTGGGCTACATCCTGGAAGAGGGAGCAGGTCGCGTTTTGGAATTATATTTTATCGAGGGCTCTTGCTTTCTGGAGAACCAGTTCTTTCACCTTAAAGGAGCTGAACTTTGCTAGGACGTCCCTGGGCCTCCTGGTGTCTCCTGGTAGCCGTGGCCCCACCCTATGGATCCTCTCCAACTGCACTTCTGGGCCATTCTCTCCCAGCACTGTGGAGAATAACCCCATCATAAACGCCTCCAAGTCGGGGCCCTCGCAGCCTTCCTCCAGGCCCCTAAGCTGTATGTTGTCTCGCCGAGAGCCTTTCTCGAGGTCTTCACATTTGAGTATCGCGGCCCTTAGTTGGTTACGTAAGTCAGCAGAGTTCCCCTCTATGTGCTTTACACGGTCAGCCAGGTCTTGGCATTTCGCCTCGAGGTCCAATGTACGGGCCCCGACCGAGTCCACATCCGCCTGAAGGGCCACCAGCTTTCCCCCCATTTCTGCTCTAAATGCGTCAAAAGAGGCCTCAATGTCTGCCTTTATCTCGTCGCGCAGCTCCTTCTTAAATTCTCGTAGCGACGCCATCAGGTCTTCCCTTGTGAGCGCCATGTCTCCCCTGGACTGAGCCTTCCCCTCCTTGTCCTCCCCTATACCTGCTGGGGTGAAGTAGCTGGAGACTCTGGCGGATTGTGACTTCTTTGGTGGCATAGGGACCAGGGCGCGAGATCAACCTGGGGCATCTCAGCAGACCGGCGTCAGGGGCTGTGTGGCACTCTCCAGGAGGGGGCCTGAGCTCCTGTACTGATGGGCTAAGTTCAGAGGCCTCTCTACATGCCGCTAGGGGTAGTTAATGTCTTGCCTGCTCCTTCATTAGTTTTCCAGGTCACCCACTCAGGCTTATGAGAAACACGCTTGGTCTGAGTTCTCTTTACTTAGTGAGCCCCCGCCTGGAGGCCTGTGCACGAGGTTACAGATAATAATGGAGGAGCCTGGCCGGCACCATTTTATAGTCAGGCATTATGGGCCGGGATATCGGTGACTATCCCTGCAGGTCTGGGGCCTCCCGGGAGTAAGGAAACAGTTTCTCGCGGGTAGCTTCACCTGCGCCCCGCTCTTGTGCACGTTTGCCCCCAGCTCCTCACCTGTAAGCTTACGCGGCTGCCTTGCGCTCCTTCTCGCTGTCCCAGGGGAGGCGGGACGCTCCCATTAACCCAGCGGGTCCAGATCATGGCTCCGGTTCACCGCCAGCACACTCTTCTGGGCGGGCCGCCGTGCCCTCTTAAGCCGCTGCCTACAGTCTGTTATCACTCTCCTCCTTCACACCCGGCGAGAGCGCCGATCGCTGCCACTGAACTGCCGCTTGTGGGAGACTGCCATCTTGGCCCAATCTCCGCGTCACCAGGGTCCTCCGGTTCAGCCCCTCGCCGGCGGCTCCTGAGCAGTAAGCTCGACTCACCGGAGCCTCCTCCGTACCTAGTTGTTAGATTGCCTCGGGGACTCGATTCAGAGGCATCATTTGCGCTCAAACTGGCTTTTTCCTCCGGGCCTGGAGCGGAGCCGAGCAGAGTCACGTCCGTTCGGCCATGATGGTTGGCCACGCCCCCCAGCAAAGAACTTTAAAAGAATTAAAAAAAGGTTGTAGCATGAAATTAGCAGCAGCATTTTAGCACCATTAAATCAGCAGTCTAAACAGTACATAGAGATCTTCTAAGACAAAAATCGAGTATGGGACGAGCGTGTCAGCGCTGCTGCTTGCATGAAGTACCCGGGGGCTCAACAGGCTCCTCCCAGGCTCGCCTCTGATTGGTCAAAAGCAACCAATCAGCACGGCGCAAAGCTGTCAAGTGGAAAAGCAGCAAGTTTGTAGCACAAAATTAGCAGCACCATTTAATCAGCAGTCTAAACAGCACATAGAGAACATCCCTACATTTTGAAACTGTCAGAGTGTGGCATTACCAATTTTGGTGTAACACCGCAATCCGCCAGTTTCTTGTAAATATGCCCCCTAGTTTGCTGTCAAACACTTTGCTCACTGAACTCAAAATATCAGATACTAATTCATCTTCAATCACCATTACCTGGGAAGGTGCCCTGGGGTTTACAATGACGTGTAAATTATATTGATGTACCCAACCTAAAATTGGGGGACCTTGTTCTGCAGTGTAATTTTTCCCCCGTGTATTCCTTCCTCCAAATTCAATGTCAGCATTGATATAGCTCACAATGTCAATAATCTCACCTTGGTAACCCACAGGCAAAATGTCTTTGGGTTGTAGAGAAGTCCCTTCCCATGATTGTTCAAACATGGCCTTGGGCACAATAGTGTACATTGAACCTCTGTCAACCATAAGTTGAATATTACGCTCATTTATCCTAAGCATTGCTTTGGGTCTATTCCTCCTCTTGTTTTCATCCAACCATTCTGTTTCACCCTCAACTCTCAATATTCTTTCAGGCATCTCTTGTGATTCAGTAGGTATGTCAGTGACACAGGTCAGCCTCCCATGACCTACCCCTCTACACATTCTTGCAAAATGGCCATGGCGGCCATATTTCCTGCATTCTCTATTATTAGTAAAGCAAAACTTCGAGTCAGAAGCGTGACTTGCACTCCCACACCGATTGCGGCTTTTGATTCCAGGTCTGGATGGCACATAACTCCTCCCCCTAGTATTGTGGGGCTTAACTGTGGTAGAAGACTCACTTCCAGTTCTTTCATGTACAAATCGGACTGCTCTAACATTTTGGCTATTCCTATGGCATCACTGAACGTGGGGTTCTTGGCCGCCCATAATCTCTCCTGTATTTTCTTGTTTTTTACACAGCTCAATAAGTTGGTCTCTAATTAGCGTGTCTGTAATGGCTCCAAAACGACACTTGGTAGACAACTCATGCAACCGAGCTACATACTCATCTATAGTCTCCTCCACCTTTTGATGTTTCTTATAGAACTTATACCTAGTCATAAGAACATTCTCCTCTTTGGCATAATGAATTTCTAACCTGCGCCTGGCTTTTTTAAAGACATCAGGGATAGGTTGACCATTCACTTCTGTAGCTGGGGGTAAGTATCAAAAGATTCGTTGACCATCTTTGGCTAGAGCACTTAACAGCAACACCTTTTTCCTTGTCAGTTGAAAGCCTTCTCCATCTAAAGCTTCTATATAATTAGCAAACATTAGGATCCAATCCTCCCACGCATGGGTGTGGAGCCTGGTTGCATGAAAAAACAAGGTGGTGGAATGACAGAAATGTGTACAGGTGAGGTTACAGGGGCAGCATCACTGCGACTGCTTTTGGGCATTTCCATAATAACCATGTAGAACACAAAACGAGTGAAAAAAACAATGACATACTGAGAGAGCAGCTGTCATAAAAAAACAGGGTGCGTGCCATTAGGAAGTGCCTTGTGTCTCTAAACAATGGAAGTGCAGAGTGTGTGTATGACTGTGAAACACACTGGGAACAAAGTTGGGGAAAAGTACCTTTCACCCTCTGGTGGTTCCACTGTGCGCGCTGATCTTAAGATCAATTACAATCGTGGTTGAATGCATAGATAACATACTACTTCAGTGTGCGCGCCATACCAAAAACTCAATAATGAGGTGTGTGCACCACTGCTCACAGAGACAAGCTCCTTTTTGTGTGCACATGCCCTAATGAGGTGTGCACTTCACCGTGTACAAATGTGCCTGAACTATGCTTCTTCCAAGATGGCCGCCACATTATTTTGGCATCAAGTGTCACTGCGCACACAGAGACAAGCTCCTTTTTGTGTCCACATGCCTTAATGAGGTGTGCACATCACCGTGTACAAATGTGCCTGAACTATGCTTCTTCCAAGATGGCCGCCACATTATTTTGGCATCAAGTGTCACTGCGCTACTAGACCGCTAGGCTCCCTCTTTAATCAGGAGTCCCAAGATGGCCACTACGCCCTACGTGAGGGATAGCATTAATGCATATAGGATGACTGCTAAAGCGCGCGCTCTCAACTTCAACCAAGAGTCAAAATATGGCCACTGTGAGCGTAGTTGAGGTTCTACGTCAAGTGCCTTCACTGCACCACAGTCAGTCGGGCTAGGAGATTTGCTCCTGCGTCACTCACTTACATAAAAGTCGGGAGGGTACGGCATATAGACTCCTGGAGATCACCCACTACTCCAATGCATTTTCCTCTGTTCTGCTGCTCCACAGCCATCATTGTTGCACAGCACCACTTCTCACTGACTTTCAGGGGCATATTCTCAAGAACGTGTGATAACCATCGCAAAAGTGACTTAACGCAACCCTCAACATCGCAGTCTATCGCGGGACATTTACGCCGTGTTAACCAAGTATTCACAACACGCCGGTACCATGCAATAGTCTCCAGATAACGCGTCAACTGACCGCTTTAAAATCAATGCCACGCCGCAAAAATGCGAAACAGGAACGCCAAAAAAGCTGCGATGAGGCCGATCACGATACAAAAAGCAGCGAAAACCAGCAGCAGGCCTGCAAATCCCATGCGTCTGGTGGGAAAATGCACCATAGAAGCAACAAAAACAACACACCAGAAACAATCCAAAGTGCGCAGCAACATGGATGCATCCTGACCCAGCGCAGAGGCCAACGCGAACCCCACAAGCACCACAGACCACCAGCAAGGACCAACGGGGTCCAGCAAGGACCAACGGGTTCGGGGAAGGCCAAGGAGAAGAGGGAGAGGAAGACGGGGTGCAGTCCGTAGGAAAAACAAGACCAGCGTCACGGATGTGACAGAACACTACCAGCAACTGACCCACATTCAGACCACCTTGAATGCAGCCGGAGTGCCGAGGAGGCCAATGGAGGAGGCCAAGAGGCGCTGGCATGACGTGAAAACCTAACGAGGCCCAAAGGCGCTGCCAACAGGAAGGCAGCAACGGCGACAGGAGGTGGGAGTCCTGCGCCACAGGAGGAGCTGGAGGAAATGGAGGCCAGTCATCAGTGTGGAGACGGTGCAAGGAGGTGGGAGTACGGACACAGCTCGAGAGGACCTGACACAACAACAACAGTGTGAGTAACGAACAGGTCCTGGGGGGACAGGGGGAGATGGGCACAATGGCACACATGCACAATGATGTGTAGCACACTGCACACCCACAATAACCCAGGGTCATGTCCCCCATCCCCGTGGCACACTGCAGCACACACACATGGCAATCACAGCACATCCCATGACAATGTGGCACAAAGTGCAACACCAACACTGCAGAACAGGAGACACAACTGGGTCTGCCCATGCGCAGAATCAGGCCAATCACATTTGACAGAGCAGGGAACTGTGAGATGCATATGTAAGGGTACAACCTCACAACAGTCATGTAGTCCAAATGTCCACTGTCCCCCCTCAAATTGCCAGCACCGCCCAAACAGTCACAATGTACATTGTTACACAGTCTGCATGTCTACAAGAACAATGCGCCAACATAAATGTCAACACAATGTCAACATGCATCTCCCCTTCACATTGTAGAGGGACAAACAACACCTCCAGCAGGTCAGACCAGACAACCCATCAGTGATGCAGGACACGACCAACACACCTTCGACACCCACGCCCTACAACAGCCCATGGACATCCCACGCAACCCACCACCAGGACCAGGGCAGACAAGCTACTTAGAGGAGAACCCAGCACCTGCAACAGACCACACAGCATGAAGCACACGCAAGCATGGCTGGCCCACAACACTTCACCGACCCACACATGGCACCCCAATGCCAGGTGTCAGAATGCCAAAAGGAGGTGGCCGAAGAGGAGCGGGTGTGGTCCGAACTCATGGAAGGCGAACTAGATCACATACGTGGGTATCAATTACCCTTCAGGGACCACCTACACCCCACAAAGGAGACCCACACGGCCATAGAGACACATGCAGACATTATGTTGAACTGGCTATGGGCACGTGCGCCCAGCCCCTTTATTGGCAGGGCCACATGTACAGTGACGCCTGTGCTGGATGTGTGTGGGGTGAGCATAAGCCAGCCCACACAGAGTGCTTGGTGCTGGCAACAACTTGAACAGTGGACACCAGTGCAATGGAAACAGAAAACACCTGCATAACAGAGTCAACTGCTGAGCAACATGGAGGGAGCCGGAGCAAGTACAGAGGTCACCCAACATACAAACAGCAGTGTCCGTGAGTTGCAGTGCACTGAGGTTGGGGCACTAGAGCTGAGCGCGCTCATGTGATGAAAATGACTAGGATTTTGTCCATTCAGGATATTCCTGATGCAGATGCAGTGGGGTGTGTTAGACCTGCATCAACTTCCTCATCAACGTCCCAGGTCTCCCACACTGCCTGAGGTGACATTGCTGCGCAACATCTCCACAGCACAAAACTCAATCAGTAACGGTCCATTGGTTGCGGTGCACTGAGTCAGTGGCACCTGGAGTGCTGAGCAGGGGATCAGGCAGATGATGGCATCCACGACAGGTCTGAGCAACTCCGTTAGGCTGCCAGTACCACTGTTTTGACTCTGGCAGATGGTGGTTGGAGTTGGCCCTGGTGATGGTGGCATGTGCCTCCTGCGGTGATGCGATGTCCGGGCCGGTCAGGACTCGATTTGATGTGTGAGCCCTGATGGTCCGCAGTTGAGGCCGGAGGCAGCGGACAGCGCAGGGCCACATGCACATGGCGTCGATGACCCCAAGACCACCTTCACAGAGGTCATCCAATATTCATTCAGACAGGGTCCCTGACTTGAGCTGCACAGAGTTAGTGGCCCCGGGTGCACAGCGGCAGGCACGGTGACTTGCGGTCCACTGATGTAGTGCCACGCAGACTGAGCGGGTCCTCGTCGATGTCGAAGGTGAATGTCGCGGAGTGTTTCTGGGGACAGTGGAAGGTGTTCTTCTAGGGCATGATGTAGAGGGCAGAAGCTATCCGGAAGCAGCAAATGGAGGAGTGGAAACCGACTGCCTCGTTGCCACCACCAATTTGGTATCAGCTGCATGAGGATGAAAACTACCCCCTAGTCCATAGACTCAAACGCCACCAATGTACGACCAGACAGTGTCCATGAATGTCGGGGAACAGACTTAGTGGCACCGGGGCTGAGAGGGGATGCAGTCTGCGATGATGCTGGTACACTGATATTAACTCCGGCATTGACGATTCAAGACTCTGTGACCTACTGGACCACAGTGTAGGCCGGAGGTAGCGGTCAGCAGTGGGCCACAGCCATGTGTCGTAGGCTCGCGATGCACAGACTTAGTGACATCAGGGCAGTTGTTGGTAGTGTTCGATCACCTCCGTAATGATGATCCTTTCTTCCTCCCAAATGCGACGCGTCATCCTCTTATGCCTCTCCTTGCGTGCAATGATTCGTACTCTGCCTTTGAATAGTCGATGTTCAGTTCCAATTCTGTGACCTACTCGAGCGCAGCGTAGGCCGAGAGTAGTAGTCCGCGTGGGCCCACAGAATCTTGCGGCTGTGATGTAACACTAAGACCTGTTGGCACCACATCGAAGGGTGTATAGTGACATACACTCAGCCATGATTTATGTGCTCTGCCATGGTGTAATCAAGACTCAGTTCCAAATGTGTGACCTACTTGTCTGCTGTGCATGCCGGTGGAGTACGTCAACGTGAATGGAATACTGCGGGCCTGTGTTGCGGAGGCCGTGATGGTCTGAGGAGGCTGCCAAGGTCGCAGGCCTCAGGCTTGGAGATTGCACCAGCACGTGGTGGGCCCTCATCGACACACGCCGGTGTCGGAAGGTGGGCATTGAGGCCTGGGTGCCCAGGGGCGGGCAGGACTGATTCAGGGACCAGCGTCCCGGGGTGCAGCAGGTGCACAGGATCTCTGGCAACACCGCTCACGGTGTCGGCCTCGTGGCGGGGTGAGGGGCGCCGCCCTTGCAGAGACGTTGGGCATTCCGGAAGAAGACCATGCCCAGGGTTATGTGCCTTTTATTCATACTCCTACACCGGCCTGGCGCATGCCGGGCCAGCCCACTCCGCTCACGCTTACGGGGGGGACATCACAAGCTACATTTCCGCGACTTCCCCACTGGCTGGGGTGACATGGTTGCGTCCACTGTCCACTACACTCCAAACACCAGCGGTGTGTGTCGATATGGATATGTGTGTGGTCTGCATACTGCAGTCTGGCCAGCACATCCACGCCACACTTGGCATTGTGTACATTCTCATTCATCGGTCCCTTGCCTCCTTCGCACATGCCTAGTCCCCACCTCTTCCGACATTCTGCTATTGTGTGTCCAAGGTGCCATGCCGTTGATGGCTCATGTACATGGCTGGCCCAGGTTCCCACAGTGAGTTGTGCTGTCGTGTCTGGTGGGTGTGCATGTTGTATGTGAGCTTGTGACGTGTGCATTTCCTGTGTTGTGTGTTGCATGATTGTGGATTTGAGGTGAGTGGTGTGTGCATTTGGTATTGGCCAATGAGCAGTGCATTTCCGTGGGTGCCATCCTGGTGGCGCAGGTTGATGATGGACTGTCGGGAGGTGCAGGTATCATGCACACTGCCTGGGTGGTTGGCGACGTCGTTGGTGGAGATTCCACGGTGGTCCGCTATTGCCTGCACATTGGTGGGATACGTGCGCTTTCTGTTGCGCTTATTGTGTGCAGTGTCGCCAGGGGCCACTAGTAGGACATGTGTGCAGTCAATTGCCCCCTGACACGTGCGGAAAGCCAGCTGTGGCGTACACGCCTTGCTTGGTCTCTGGCTGTTCCTGCGCAGTGTGTGTGAGGTATAGATAGTGGGGTACCAAGCTGATGGTGTCATCCATGACCGTTGTGGGGGACTTGGTTTGGCCAGGCTGTGTGACTCCTCCGTCTCAGGCGGAGGTTGGTTGGAGGGTACCAGAGGCCAACACGTGCAGCACGGCCAGCAGCTTTGTCTGCGGTGGGATGTTGGTTGTCCGCTTTGTTGGTACCGTCAGCCTGTGGGCTATGGTGGTCAGGATGCGGAGGAGGGTTGTCCCTTTGGGCATATAGTGGGCAATGACATTCTCTGCTGTTGGGTCTGTGAGGTTGGTGCATTTTCGGAGGGTCGCTGTCTTTGTCTGCGCTGCCTCAGTGTTGGTCCGGGAGGAGCGGTGGGTGTCCGGTGGGGTGGGGGGTGTGGTGGCGGTGGGTGTTGTTGCCCTCTTGGGGCTCCGGGGTGCATGGTGAGTGGCTCCATGGCATCTGTTGTTCTTCAGGTGTGGCTGTGGGCTGGGCTCCCTTTTGTGGTGCAGGCTGCCGTCCGACTTTACACCAGGTCAGAGCAGGTGTTAATTTCCTGCTGCTAACATGCATTTTCGCATGTTTTGTGGTCTTTTCGCCGATCTGGCTGGTCGTTGAGAATGTTGCGTAGTGGTGTTTTCGCGGGTTTTTACACGGGTACGCCTACTCTGCATCTCATTTGCGATAGTTGCCGGGGTCATCTGTTGCGATGTTTTTTGCGGCTGCTATCGCGGGTAAACTGGTGTTATGGGCTGTTCACACCAGCTTGTGAATGGGGCGATGTTTTTATCGCAACTTTGGCTGCGATAAAGTGCCGTTAACTCGGCGATGGCTCCTTGAGAATATGCCCCTCAGTGTACTACTCCTTCACCACACTGGCCAGCTGATCATCGCCAACATTGCTGTGAAAGAACACAGGCAAACACCAGGTTGACGAAGGTAAGTGGCTTTATTAAGCAACAAAGGGTAAAAGCAGCTGCTCCCCTATTGGCTAGTGCCCAAATGCCCATCACAAAATGCTTGCTCTAGAACCTCTAATGTGGAATCCTCCAGTGCGAGGACTCCATTACAATGTGGACACAAGGCAAGGGCAAGCTCTATCACATGCTTCTGAGACATAAGCTATATATACAACACAATTCCATCTAAAACATTACCTGCCACCACAAATTGTCAGGGCTGGAAAGGAGAACTGTGCAGAACCAAGAATTAGGGGGCCCAACAATCCAGTGATTTGCCGGTTTGTCCCACTGCCACCACTGAGGACCCTTGAGACACCCATTGTCCCTCAATTAGGTTTCCCTCCAGGTTTAAGTCTCTCAAAGGGCAAGCAACTTTAACTCTTCCAGACTTTTATGAACTTTAAAAGAGTTAATTGTTTGTCAAGATATTCCAAATGATTCACTGCAAACACCTTGTTTGTAGGTTAACTCAGGAGCTGCATTTATTTATACCTCATCCATCCCCAGCTCAGGGCAACTGCCTTGTACTTAAATCTTAACATTCTCTCTGCATGCAGGCTGAAAGTTCTTTTCTAGAAAACTGTCATCCCACACTTCTGTTCCCTTAACAAATGAATAATGGCTAAAGACTGTCCTCCCACACTTCTCCTTCCTTAACAAAAACAAAATGATGCAAAACTTGTTACATAACATCAGTTTTAAATATCCATTTATAAACCACATGAAAACACAATAACATTTAACAATCATTGTTAGCCACTTATATAAACTTTCAAGTACATAGGTGTCTTGCATATTCTAGTGCTTCTTCTGCTAGCAAAATTATGATCTACACTCTTGTTGACTCCCGAACACCAGTTTGTAAGATCATCCTCACCAACCTTATTATTACTGCATTGTGAATGAATCAAGACTACATGGTTATTGATAAAGATTATACCATCATCAATACTTGCTCCTACTTCTGCATGTGGGTTTAAGGTATTACTCTACATCCAACACTAATGATTTTACTTTGAATTACCCTGACCTCGCGATTTGCACTTTACTTAGCTTCATGAATATGCCATATTGACTATACGAATCGTACTAAATCACTGGCTGCATGTTGCAGTAAACTGTTCAATGCAATCTTCCCCTCTGTTCTTGTCCGTGTTGACACAACTATCCTGATATATGCTGTTATTGGGATGGACACAAAGAATTGATGTTTTAACTTTTTTGCACGCATGCTCACCTATGCAATGGCATTTTTTCAATTGTGTACTGAGAACGCATGTAATACGACCAAGTTCACGACTATTGGTGGTGGCAATGAAGTTGCATAAAATGTATTGTATAACGCTATGCTAGGAATGCCAACCCTGTAATTTCTTATTAATTATTGTAGCCCTGATGAAGTCGATACATTCGAAGAAACGTGTTGGCTACTGGGAAGAACATGCTGTTTTGAACAACGATAACAACCACAATAAATGACCTTTGGAGTCCAAGATTTGGAACGTCAAACATTCGTGTGGAGTTGAAAATACTCAAGAGTACATTATTGATGAATATAATATTGTGAAAACATTAACATATAACCTATATATAGTGTGTGCCCATGGGATTCATGTGGCTACACAGAACTCATTTTATCATAAATACCGCTATCATTAAAATAACTCTCCATGTCATTAGAGCACAATTGAGGACCAATATCTATTAAAATGGAATTAGGATAACTCTTTCTGTTAAATATCGCTTCTAAAAGTTTGATAACACTCCCCATTGAAATGTCTTTTACGCATAATACTTCTATCCATTTAGAATACAATTACATCAATATTATGAGATATGGTTTGCAATGTTTTCCATGTAATGACCCCATAATATCTAAAGCTACTTCATCAAAAGGACATTTTTGAAGTTCTCTACAAACCATGGGAATTTGTCTAGTCTTCATACTTTCAATGGTTTTGTATGAGTGAAATATGACCCTAACTATAACGTCCCTGTAACCTTTGTTTTTTTCTTTGAATTTGCTAAGGTTTTTTTAATTCTATTTCCTAAATATAACTTCTCTGTAACCTTTGTTTTTTTCCAGTGAATTTCTATGGTTTTTAATGTTATTTCCTAACTGTAACATCCCTGTAACCTTTGTTTTTTTAGTGAATTTCAGAGTTTTTTTAATTGCATTTCCTAACTGTAACCTGCAATCTTTGAGAGTGGGTGTGTGAGTGGCTGTATAGGTTGGTGAGTCAGTGTTTGATTGGCTGTATGGGTCTGTGAGTGGGGGCGTGAGTGGCTGTATGGGTGAATAAGTGAGTGTGTGAGTAGCTCTATGGGTGAGTGAGTGGCTATGTGAGTAGCTCTATTGGTGAGTGAGTGATTGTGTGAGTGGCTGTATTACCAGAACATACCACACTACAACATCTTCACAATGTATCATACATAAGCGTGTGTACAAACCATATAATGACAACACATCACATCATACAATAATGGGTATGGGGAGACACTGAATGCAGTGAGTCACTATGGAAATAGAGACCCTTAGGCCCGAAAATGACTAAAACAAAGTTGGGCGCTAGACGCTATGATGTCAGGGAAGTTCTACAGCATAAGGAAACTATTGGCCCCTGGAGTCTGTGAAGCTGGGGAAACTGAAACGAATAATTAATAAAAAAACGATGCAAGATTGGGGAAAAGAAGATTCCTGCACAGGTGGATTCAGGGACACAAACTCATGAGCTAGTTCTTGGTAGTTGTTCTGTGGCTGTTTTGCCCCATCTCGTAGCCTGTTAGGCCCTCAGACCTTAAGGATTCCAGAGTAGTACATACTGTATGTATTACCCAGGACCCTCTTTCATGATTTTCATGAGGGGAGCAGCAGGCTTTCCATTTTTATAGCTAAAAGTGGTTTAACCAATCTATTTTTTGATTGAATGGCCCTTGTTAAGTGAGAGACTTTCTAACTAATGAATGATGGGTGATCTGTCAGGATTTCTTAGGGTATCACTAAAGAGCAGCAGCCATGATGCTAACAACCAACTGACAGGTAGGTTGTAACGAAGGGCGTGTGTATGAGCCTCAAGGATTATGAAGTCGTTTTAAGGATTGAAGATAATGTGTCCTGAGCCTGATGTAAAAGTAATATTCTGCTCCAGAACTGGAAAGCTCTGATGGTGTAAAGTATAAAATATGTGTTACCTTCTAAGCAGTAGGTGTTTTCTTTATTACTCAGACAAAGCATGATGACTCTCTGCATGATGCCTGAAGAGTGCAAGAACATACAATATTACAGTTTTAAATTAGCTCCTTAGGTTCATTGAATCGAAGCTGGTTTTCAAATATTATGCACGCAGAGCAACAAACCAAGTGATGTCATTACTATTATTGATATCAAAAACAATAGGAGAGCAAGGGAAGGAGGGGGTGCGTCCGTATCCCCTGTATTATATATAGTAAACAATGATGGACGAACCCTAGCTAAGTGTGGCACTATCACTGGTAGGTAATGTTTGGAACCCACTGGGTTTGTTAAAAGACCCCTCACACACCAACCTAGTTGGTGTCATGCTTCATCATTGGGGTCCCAACCGGGAGGCCGAGTGCCCCCCGGTTGTGCTACGACGCCTGATTACAGCGGAGCTGGTGTGGTATATAGGTGTGAAGTGGTGTGGATTAAAAATATCTCTGAGAATCCTTGCCTATTTAAGTTTATTACTGGCGGCTCAGGATATGGTTAAAAATTGTATGTGATGCAACTAAAAAGGAAATTATTATCTTGTAGTTGGCTATGTGATGGGTCTACATGTTTCAGCCCGCAAGGGAATGTAGGAGGGGCTTTCTTCAGGACCGTGAAAATACGTGAATGGCAAAAAATGTGATGCCACGTGAAAAGTGAAAATAAAAAAGTAGTACCTACACACGAGATAAGGTGTGTGGACTGCGTGTCTACGTACTTACGGACACTTATGTAAAAAGAAGAACCTGTTGGGAAAGAAAGGACAGCACAAAACATATATGTATACACATGACAAACAGATTGTATGATGGCAGTAATATTAAGCAACATAAAATGCAATCTCATGTGCTATGGTCATCCAAATTGACCTGCCTGGTGATGGTACCTATAATAAAATGAATATATCTATGGTGAACATGCTGCATGCAGAATTGGTGCAGCAGCTATTATGATTAGCAGTCTTAGCGTTGCTATGAAGCTGTGAGGCTTCTGTGCGGCAGTCTATTGGCAACCTCGAGTTGTCACGATGGTGGCCGTGATCACCGATTTTGTACAGTGTTGTAGCGTGACTAGGTGCAAGACTGGCCACTGTGTTGGTAAAATATACAATTAAAATGGTGAGCGTACACGTGGAAAGACCGGCAATATGCCGTCATGTGTGGCGCGTAAATTAGTTAAAAACAAAGCATACAAAGCAGGAAGCAGCGCTTATATAAAAGATTTGATAATTACACTATGGTTGAGTGTGAATGGCTGATCGGGGCTCGGGAGGAGTTCGCTCCTCTGAATAATTCTGGTAAGAGAAAAAAGCGGCATGTGAGTTGCAGAGATTATGAATGCTCACGGGAAGCCGGTAGATATGGTCCGCAGCGCAACCTTACTTGGTATCAGAGCGAACCCGCTAAGAACCTGTTGTGGTCTCTCGTCGCCCCGGATGAGAATGGGGGCCGGTGTGGGCTCGGTTAATGTAGTTGTTGGAGCCATGGAGTACGTGCCGGTGAAAACGCCGGGGGGCCGGGCTATGCGAGGCTGGAGCGAGAGTGAGGCGTGTGCGCATGTGTGGCTAAGGATTGGTACTCTATCTACATGCGCGCGGGATACGAGGGTGTCTAAGAGGTGCGCATGCGCAAATGGCGGCAAGTTGCGCCCGTGTGGAGTGCTCCAACGAAGTAGCTGTATTGCTGAAGTAAAGCAGAGTAATGGTGCAGTAAAGAAACGGAGTAGCAAGAGTGGAGCGCTCTGGCATAACTGAAGTAATATTATGTTGGAGGCTGGAGCGAGAGGAGCATTAGCATGTGTGTGGCTAGACACAGGTACTCCATCCACATGTGCGCACGCATGTCGCTCAAGGGTGGAGCGCTCTAACTAGTAGGCAGTAGTGCTGGAATGAAACAGAGTGATGGCGCTTAAATGAAGCAGAGATGCAAGAGTAAAGCGCTCTGACGTATCTAAAATGGTGCTGTCACGAAGCAAAATGTGTAATGTGGGCGCTGGACTTGAGATATGCAAAAGTACAGTGTACAGTAGAGAGCAAATAGCGTGGAGGGAAGCATAACAATGAAATGATGCTGAGGGACTTCAGAAGTTAGAGTCCGAGGGTTCTGCAGGTGTGTCCTGTTTCTCATTGGGTTGGAAGGGCGAGTGTGATCGCGCCATGTATGGCGATTGGTTCTGGGATCTCATGGGTGGACTGGGGGTCATCGGTGTCCTTTATGCCAGAAGTGAACTGGGTGTTTTAATGCTGTGTCTAGGGTCTTCTGAGACTGGTCCAGGGGATATTGTCGTTCAAGCCTGTAATGTGGCTAGACAGGCGATAAATCCATCTTTGTTCTTTCTCAAGTAGGCGGCTTTGGATGTTGGGTAAGTTAGGGTCTAGTGCTTCTATAACTACCCATCTCATATCATTGGTTGTGTGGCCTGTCTCTAAAAAGTGGTTTGTCATTCTGGTAGTGTTTCTCTTGCACCGTATGGTGCTGCGATGTTCGCAAATCTTGGTTTTAATTTTGCGATTCGTCATGCCGATGTATGTAAGGTTACAGGGGCAGATGATGCGGTATATGACATGTTCAGTGTTACAGTTGGTGTGTTTTCTTAGCTCCCATATCTTTCCTGGTTCCAGGGTGAGGTTTTTCACAGTCTCGGTAATGTGGCACACACTACAGTTCCCACACGGGTAGTGACCCGTGATGCTTGGGAGCCCCCAGGCATTGAGAACTGTGCTTGTAGGTCTTTGTGGTTGTGTTGGTCTGGTAGACACTAAGGCATCCTTTATGGATCTTGCTCTCTTGTTGGAGAGCAGCGGTGGTGCCCAATCAAGGTTGCCTGTCTTTAGTATCTTCCAGTGTTTTTGGATGATCTGGGAAACTTTGTTGGACACGGTATTGTAAGTTGTCACGCATGTGAGTGGCACTGGGGTGGGATCTCGTCTGGGTTTCGATGAGTGCTTCGCGGTTTTGGTTTCTGGCCCTCTTGTTGGCTTTATTAGTAATGCATTTGGGGTATCCTCGTTGATGTAGTTTTTTACTCAGATCTGTGGCTTGTGACTTATAGTCTTTTATTTCGCTACAGTTTCTGCGTAGTCGGAGGTATTGGCCATATGGGAGGTTTTCGCGAAGTGGTCTAGGATGGAAGCTGGTGAAGTGAAGTAGAGAATTACGGGCAGTTGGTTTGAAATGTGTTTTGCTCTTGAGGCCTCCTCCTACTGCTTCAATATCCAAGTCCAGGAATGTGGTCTGTTGTCTGTGGAAGTTATATGTGAAGTGCAGGTTGGGATCGCATGTGTTGAGCCAGTCACAAAATGTGGTGAGGGAATCACTTGTTCCTTCCCAGATTAGTAAAATGTCATCGATGTAGCGCCTGTAAAAACTGATTTGAGGAATTCGAGGTTGGTCGTTGTGTAGTAGGTGTTGAGTCTCGAAATCATACATGTACAGGCCTGCTACACTGGGAGCGAAAACACTCCCCATGGAGGTCCCGTACTTCTGGAGGTAGATTCTGCCTTCGTATTCAAAGAAGTTCTCTTTGAGTGCAAGTGTTGCACATTCCAGAACAAAGGATATGGGAATTCGGTGTTGACAGTTGGAGTTGTTCAGGGCGCCTTCTAGTACTCTGAGAGTGTCATCTTGTGGGAGACTGGTGTACAAGCTCTCCACATCAAGGCACACCAACAGTGAAGTGTTAGGGTCATACGGTAGGGCCGTTATTAGGCCTAGTAGGTCTTTTGTGTCTTTAAGGTAGGTGCTGGTTGATTGGTTGGGACCCCAATGATGAAGCATGACACCAACTAGGTTGGTGTGTGAGGGGTCTTTTAACAAACCCAGTGGGTTCCAAACATTACCTACGAGTGATAGTGCCACACATAGCTAGGGTTCGTCCATCATTGTTTACTATATTACTATTATTGAGCCATGCGCACGAGTGAAAGCTAATGAAAGATGAAAAGTCCCACTCTTAACTGGTTCATGAGTGATTGTACTGATTAATAAAGAATCTTTGTATTTGAATTCTTAGACTGCATTGTTATGACAGGCAGTGTGACAACTAGTGGAACGGATTCCAAGTAAGGCATATGTGGGTTTCATTTCAACGTGTATATAAAGATGGAAGGGCTTCTGTACAAAGATGTACTGATTAAATAATGAAAGAGGACACTGGATCTAAAATCCTGAGTGGTCCTCCTGAGTGGTCCAGTTTTGTATTATACTTTTTATTTTATATTACAGATTTACTGGCCTGCTTCTTTCAGCACAGACAAAGTGAAGGCACAAATTAATATACAGTGATTCAATATGGGTCCAAAACATACAGCTTTCGACACCGTCTGTCACCACACCCTGCGCACACGACTCTACAATGCGGGGATCCGCGACAAAGCCCTGGACTGGATCACCTCCTTCCTCACCGACAGAACCCAGAGAGTCCGCCTCCCTCCATTCCGATCCTAAGCCACCAAGATCACCTGCAGCGTACCCCAAGGATCATCCCTCAGCCCGACCCTCTTCAACGTCTACATGACACCGCTCGCCAACATCGTCCGATCACACGACCTCAACATAGTCTCATATGCCGACGACACCCAGCTGATCCTCTTCCTCACCAAAGACCCCGCCACCGCCAAAACCAACTTCCACGCAGGGATGAAGGCCGTCGCAGAATGGATGAAGAGCAGTCACCTGAAACTGAACTCGGCTCCACCCCTTCCACCTGGGACGATTCCTGGTGGCCAGCCTTGCTGGGAACTGCGCCGAAAGCCACCGACCACGCACGCAACCTGGGGTTCATCCTGGACTCAATGCTCTCAATGACCCAACAAGTCAACGCCGACTCCTCCTCCTGCTTCAACACCCTCCGTATGCTTTGCAAGATCTACAGATGGATCCCCACCGAAACCAGAAGGACGGTCACCCAAGCCCTCGTCACCAGCAGGCTGGACTACGGCAACACCGTCTACACGGGAACCACGGCCAAACTCCAGAAGAGACTCCAACGCATACAAAACGCCTCTGCACGCCTCATCCTCGACATCCCCCGCCACAGCCACATCACCGCCCACCTGAAGGACCTGCACTGGCTTCCCGTCAACAAGAGGATCACCTTCAAACTCCTCACCCACGCTCACAAAGCACTCCACAACGCAGGACCAGCATACCTCAACAAGCGACTCACCTTCTACACCCCCAACCGCCAGCTCCGCTCCGCTGTCCTCGCCCTCGCCACCATTCCACGCATCCACCGAACAACCACCGGCGGCAGATCCTTCTCCCACCTCGCCGCCAAGACATGGAACACCCTCCCCATCCACCTACAACAGACCCAGGATCTGCTGACCTTCAGGAGACTCCTCAAGACCTGGCTGTTTGATCAGTAGCTGCTCCCCCCCCTCCCCAGCGCCTTGAGACCCTCACGGGTGAGTAGCGCGCTTTACAAATGTTTGATTGAGCTTCACCCAGGTCTAACTTTTTGGTCACATTTCCAGCACACAAGCAGGTCACTTACACTCAATCAGGTGAAGAAATCAGACCCTTTCTCCTGTTTATCGCCATAGTGCTACATGAGA
This sequence comes from Calotriton arnoldi, assembly GCA_963921515.1. Lineage (NCBI taxonomy): Eukaryota > Metazoa > Chordata > Amphibia > Caudata > Salamandridae > Calotriton > Calotriton arnoldi. The sequence goes on along the minus strand of CAWUFW010010199.1, from coordinate 127,306 downwards.
ATTGAAGTGTTTTGTGCAGGCAGTATGATACAAAATGTTACTTCAAGCATGAAACACTACACAAGTGCACTTCTCCTGCCTTTATTGGCATGTGCCTAGATCTTGTCCCATAAAATCTCTGTCCTGGTGTGTGTCAATGTTTTTCTTTTTCATTTTTTTTTGGGGAGTCACAACTCCATTGCCACCCCTTCCGGCATGTATTTTCGGTATCTCTGGAAAATCGCGACTCCAGTGTGTTTTTTTACAGCATTAAAACACACATAGAGACAGATTAAAGGTATTGTTTATTAAAAGTAGTATTATTGTAGAGTAAAAATATTTTAAAGCTCGTTTAAATACATATTTAGAGTTCGCAGCAGTGCAATGATATGATTGTCACGCCATTGTGAATCTCATATGACACAGGAACAGATAGTTGTGCCAGGTAGAACTCCTTTCAATCATTAATAGAGGAGGCTCCTGTCCCTTTGCCGCATCTTTTAGGAGTGGCTGTGATTTTTCACACTTTTCTTTTGTCTCTCACAATTTTGATTAACTTTGGCGTTTTGCTTTGGATTTTTTTGTGAAAGAAAATGGCATCTGCTCCTCAAGATCATTCAGAGGAGCATGAAGAAGACAAAGTGCAGCCAAAGAAATAGAGCATTGCTTGACAATTTTTCTTCATACCACCAGGGAAAAAAAAGCGAATGCCAAGAAAGTCACCTGCAATGTTTGTCAGAAGATTCTCTCTCAAGATACTGATAGGAAGTAATCATGCGGTACTTGTTGCATGATGAATCAACACCGGACTATGCATTCAACCTATCTGGCATGAGCACAGAGAGAAAGAGATGGAAGCCAAAAAGCAACATCTGCTGGTGCTGAACCACAACCAGGCAACTCATCTGCTGCTCAACAAATTTCAGACATCCCAACAACTGTTCCGGAATTTGTGAATTTTGGTCATTTTTTACCAAAATGCAAAAAAGTACTGAGTGTAGGCGAACAAACCATCCCTACTCTAGTTCAGATAAGTAACAAACATAAGTGTTAATTCTTTTTTTTCTGGTATTACAGTACTTGATGTAGTTCTGTGCTTCTTGTTCCTAAGCACTATTTTTTTCAGTTTTCTATAAAGAAACAAAAAAACACAAAAAATACAAAATTGTTTGAAACCACAAAAAACCTAAAAAACGTAAAAAAAACCTGTTCTTGTTAGAACCACCCATTCCAGTTTAAGAAAGATAATTTATATGTTTAATGAATGTTTGCAGTAGTGTGAGTATGTCTTGTCTGTCAATTAGTGTGTTATTGAGTATATGGATGTGTGTGTGGGTGCATGAGTGACTTAATGTGTGAGCGAGTACATGTGTTAGTGAGTGCTTGCATTAGTGTCTATAAGGTGAATGACTGGGTATGTCAGTGACTGTATGAGTTAGTTGAAGGGTGTGTCATTAGACTATAGATGTGAGTGGGAGTCTTAGTGGCTGTATGGGTGCGTAAGTGGGTTTGTGAGTGCTGCATGGGTGAGTTAGTGGGTGTCTGGCTAGTTTATTGTGAGTGAGTGGGTGAGTAAGTATCTATATAGGTGAGTTAAAGGGTGCGTGAGTGGCAGTATGGGTGACTTAGTGAATGCAGATGTGGTATATGAGAGAGTGAGTGAGTGCATCAGTGGTTTATGGGTGTGTGAGTGGGCATTGGAGCCTGTATGGGTGAGTTAATGGGTGTGTGTGTGCTGTATTGATGAGTGAGTGAATGTGTGAGTGGTTGTATGGGTGAATGAGAGAGTAGGTGTGTGACTATCTGTATGAGTGAATACATGAGTGTGTAAGTAGCTGTATGGGCAAGTGAGTGTTTGCATGAGTGATGTGTAGGTATGTGAGTGTGTGTGTTAGTCCGTGTATGAGTGAGTGACTGGATGTGTGAGTACCTCTATGAGTGAGTTAGTGGCTGTGTCAGTGACTGTATGGGTGAGTAAGTTGGTGTATGAGTAGCTGTATGGCTCAAAGAGTGGGTGTATGAGTGGTTATACAACTTAGTAGGTGAGTGTGGGTTGTTGTATGAGTTAGTTGAAGTGTGTGTCATTAGACTATAGATGTGAGTGGGAGTCTTAGTGGCTGTATGGGTGTGTAAGTGGGTTTGTGAGTGCTGCATGGGTGAGTTAGTGGGTGTCTGGCTGGTTTATTGTGAGTGAGTGGGTGAGTAAGTATCTATATAGGTGAGTGAAAGGGTGCGTGGGTGGCTATATGGGTGACTTAGTGGATGCAGAAGTGGTATATGAGAGAGTGAGTGAATGCATCAGTGGTTTATGGGTGTGTGAGTGGGCATTGGAGCCTGTATGGGTGAGTTAATGGGTGTGTGTGTGCTGTATTGATGAGTGAGTGAATGTGTGAGTGGTTGTATGGGTGAATGAGAGAGTAGGTGTGTGACTATCTGTATGATTGAATAAATGAGTGTGTAAGTAGCTGTATGGGCAAGTGAGTGTTTGCATGAGTGATGTGTGGGTATGTGAGTGTGTGTGTTAGTCCGTGTATGAGTGAGTGACTGGCTGTGTGAGTACCTCTATGAGTGAGTTAGTGGCTGTGTCAGTGACTGTATGGGTGAGTAAGTTGGTGTATGAGTAGCTGTATGGCTCAAAGAGTGGGCGTATGAGTGGTTATACAACTTAGTAAGTGAGTGTGGGTAGTTGTATGAGTTAGTGACAGGGTGTGTCTGTGCCTGTATGAGTGAGTGAGTGTGTGAGTTGTTGTATCAGTGAGTGAGTAAATATCTGAACAGGTAAGCGAAATGGTGTATGAGAGGTTGTATAAGTGATTGACTGAGTGCATTAGTGGTGTATGGGTGACTTTGTAAGTGGGTGTGTGAGTGTGCGAGTTGATGTGTTTGTAGCCGTATGGGTGAGAGAATGGGTGTGTTAGTGTTTACATGGGAGAGTGGCTGGGTGTTTTAGTGAGTATATGGGTGACTGAGTGCATGAATAACTGCATGTGTGAGTGAGTGGGTACATGAGTTTCAATATGTTAGAGTGAATGGGGTGTGAGTAGCTATATGGGTGAGTAAGTGCATGTTTTAGTAACTGTATGAGTGACTGAGTGGGTATGTGAATATCTGTATGGGAAAGTGAGAGTATGTGGCAGTAGTTGTATGTGTACGTGTCTTGGTCTGTTATTTACTGTGTCGGTGAGTGAGTGAGTGAGTATGAGTGGCTGAATAGGTGACTAGATGGGTGTATGAGTGGCTTTAACAGTGTGTGTCTGTATTTCTCAGTGGCACCATGAGTCTCTACCTTGGCATATAGCTTAACAATGTTAGTTTGTAGAACTATACAGAAAGAAGGAATTAGGAAATTACTTCACTCCAATAGATGGTGTCATTCATCAGTTTTAAACATGGAGAAAACAAATATAAGTTAGGATTACTTTTTGCACAATTCTGTGTTAAACATTCACTTTTTTCAAATGCATAAATTCATTTTTTAAACAAAATAGTAGATCATTCCTATGCTGTTATAGTATTTCAGATTATAGCAATGGAATTTGTGTTCCTTTTTTTACTGTTTTCAGCTTTTTTTACCTATACCCTATAATCAATGTACTGTATAAATATACATTTTTCAACAGTGTGGAAAAAAGAATCACAAACATTGTTAAAAAATACCCTGTTCACAATTTAGCACCTGGTCCATTATTTTCCTAAATAATTCTTTTTGCTTTCTAAACCATTTGCAAATAAAAGGGCAACTAGTGGCAGTGAGGATCAGTTGGCACAGCACAACAAAGTGGCAATCAATTGCAAGGGAGTTTTTCAAGATCCCTTCCTGGCAAAAGAAACTGATGGCAAACCATATCAAGTGCTTTATATGCATGAAGACTCTCTCTACGAGTATGTCAAAGAAATATTTCTGTGGCACTACGAGTATGTTGACACATCTAAAGACGTATCACTGCAAACACTGAAGAATAGAAATATAAATCAGTATTTAATTTACAAAAGTCTAGTAATATAACACAATGCTTATGCTATCCCAGTACATCACAATATAGTAAAACATTTTATTTTCCCTTTTTTAGTGTTCTCAGCTTTTACACTTGTATACCATAAACAATGTACTGTATGAAGAGCATCAATGAACAGTGGGGAAAAAACAATCACACAGATTGTAGGAAAAAACTGCACAATATATCACTATAAATAAGTGACACTATGCATTGCACTCACTACACTTCATTAATCAGTTGTTTTACTTAAAATTGCTATACTAAACTAAACAAACCTATGTTAAATATATTTTTTTAAATTATTATAACTGGCACAATACTATTAAATAAGAACCACAGTTGAATTTTGACAACCCTTTTGAAGACATCACCCCTGCTAGGCTGAATCATGTCTTAAACAGTGACGATTCACGTGGAACAAATACCGTACACCACTTTTTTAACAGTGATTGTCCTTAGAACTTTAGTGCAGAAACAAAAGGTAAGAATTTGAAAGTTTGAAAGTCAGTTTCTGTTTGAATTTAAGGTTGCTGTCATTGCATTCTGTCCATCCAGTTTCACTCTTTAAATAGACAGTATAGTGTCCAGATGTTACATTAAGTCGACCATGAAAGATGATAGCTGTAGTAGTATATGTTCTTCCAGAAATTTATGTTTGACTTGCTTTGAAGTTTGTAATTTCAGTTTCTAATTTAGATCCATCTGCTCTGTATCATTGTAGCATTAATATAAGGTATGTTCCACTTCTTCATATATTCAATGTAGACATAATATCTGATCTACAATTTGGGTAGGTAATATTTTGGTTTGCTGTTTTGATCAATCGCTCAAAATATACAGTTTTGGAATCTGATAGTCTTAAGTACAGAAATCACCCAGAATTTATGTGAGTGGTAGATGTAAAAGAGCAATCTTCACACTCATGGTTCCATGTGTAACTGAGTCCAAATAAGTAATCATTACTGATTTCTTCTTCTAAAACTCCAAGGATGACCATTATAAACTCCTCTGCATCTTGTTGAGTGTTATGAGTAAATAGTACAGATCTACTACACATATCTACTAGATCTTGAATGCCTGAAGCACAATGTATTACAGTTCTATCACTATATAAACGTTGCATTAAACCACACAGTGCAGAACATAATCTCTTCTGTGGTTTCTGTTCAATTGCATTTATAAAATGTGGTAAATGAATCAGTACATTGAGGACAACATTTGCATAGCAGTTGACACCATAATGGTTTGACAACTGGTAACCTAGAATATTCCCCTCATTGTCCACTTTTTTCTTACTAACACCTTCTTTTCCTTGTTTTCAGCAACATCTGTAGATTTTTTTGTGAGCTTCCTCTTAGGAACAATTATCAGTTTTTCATAAATTGGTTACTGTCCTAAATGAGGAGCGTATATACTTCTTAACTGATTGTACTCTCTGACACGAGTTGCATCAGCACTGACTTTCCTGTCATCATAATCAATCAAAAACAATGTTCTTACTCGAGACAATGCAACATATGCCATACCTTCTTTATATGCAGTACAACCAATATTAATAAAAGCTGCATATACACTTAAACCTAGACACACTGGGAACTGCTGCCGCCAGACATATAAGTCCTTTACAAGCAAAAAATGTACAACACATCAGCCTATCCATTTCACACCAACAATCTGATCAAATTTCATGGCTAAGTATTCAACCTTATCCTTATTGTGAAAGTTTATGAAATCAATCACTTTACCCATAGCACCATTTACTAATCCTTCCTCAACATTTAAATTACACCACAAAATTACTCTACGGTTTTTGCACAAGCATAAACACTTTTCTAATCCTGCAATCCTGGATACAGATTTCTCTAATTAATTCAATTAGTGCAATTCTAGTTTTGCACTTAAAATAACTTTCATCCCCTGGTGCTCGATTTTGTTGATTGCTGTAATTTCCAAAATGTGTTCTTTCTCCAGTCTTAGTGATTCTTTGTTAAAATTGGAACACTCTTGAAGTGGAGGCATTTAACAGACTATGGATTATCCTTCTTGAATGAAACTTAACATTAGCTGTGCTGCTGTGCTGTAAGAGAAAAATGGTTTCTTGATACGATGACTTTCTAAGGAACGTTCCCCCTCCAAATTTAGAACTCCTACTCTAATATCTTTCAGAATATTTCCATATTTCATGTCAGAAGCTTGACACATATTTTTTAGTAGTTCCTTGTATTGGAAGTTTAGCCAAATGTGTACATTGTCAATACTTTCCAAAGAATTCATAGTTTCATCATGGAGAAGTGTCTTTAAAACAGGTTGTCCTTTGACGGGCATAGGTTGCAGTAGGTCACCGAAGACAATGAAATGCTTTCCTCCAAATAATACATCATACTCTGGTTTTAAAATCTGTGCATTCTAAAGTGTATAAAGGCAAATATTAAGTTTGAGGCCATGCTCACCTCATCGATGATTAAAAGTTTCAGTTTTTTTAGTACTCGAAACTTCATGACAAGCTTCACCAGATATCTTCTGTTATTCCAGTTATTGTCATGTACAGCAGATAGCATAAGTAGTCAATGTAAAGTAATTCCTTTAATGTTGTGTGCAGCTAATCCAGTTGGTGCTGTTACTGCACACAATAATTCTGATTCTGTAGTTCTCTGTAGGTAAGTAGTGAGGACTTTAATTTTAAAGCTTTTCCCAGTCCCAGTTTGACCACTGACATGTAATAGTATTGGCTTACATAATGTGCATGTGCACTGTTTCTTCTCATGAAGGAATCTATGCTCTATTTTCTGTTTTACTTCCATATAAATTTCTTTCTGTTTGTCATTCAGTTGTCCAACAATCTGTTCCAAATCAACACTTTCCTGTCTCACTTGTTCTACTATACTTCCCACCTACTTCTTGCCTATTGCAGCTTCATTTTCAATATTTGGTTGTCCAGGAGGATCTTGATTCAGTGGTCCACAACATTGGCTGCTTTGGGAACTCTCCTTAGCTATCTCATCAGCAATTGTTTCTTCCTGTTGAATCTCATCATTTAACATTTGCAAATAGTTTGGGAAGACTGAACACTGAATGCTGTCTTTCACAGCGTTGAAAGAATGTTCACAGCAGTCATAGGCTCCAAGTAATTCCAATTCAGCACACCAAGGCTTGAAGAGTTGCAGAAGTGTCAAATAGAAAAACTGTCTTTTGTTTGGAGGTTGGCAACTAAGTTTTCTGCGGTTAATTTGATTTCCTTTTACATGCCTGACCAAACAACCATCACATCCATCTACTGCATATTACCCTCCTTCTATGTTTTCTGTTACATAGCTTTTGTATCTGTAGTGTTGAAGTACTTCATAAAGGCACATGTTTTCTAGATGTGGACTCCTTCTTGGATAGTACATGCCCACCATATTTCATTTCACGATGTCTGTACTTTCCGGGTCGAATTCTGCTAGGTACTGAATTTCTGGGAAAGACTTTAACACTCTATTTTGCATACTTGCTGGCCTAGATATATCCAAACAATTTCCCTTGACTTCAAGAACAAATTGGCCGGGCTCAACCGGTCAAAGCACTCATAGGACCCCATCTCTCTATGGGAAAGCATTTTCAAGCTGAAGCTCTACAATTTTTTGATTAGAGCCTTTTCTGCACAAATCTCCTGCCATACCTCCTTCATATCTGTCTTCTCAGATTTTGTAATATATGAAGTGATGTACCGTAGAATTTTCTGCAGCAAATTGTATATCCATATTTGCATTCCACATTTTGAGAATAACAGGGTTATAGTCATATATATAATTGAAGGCCTCTGTTCTTCTCAGGTTGTATGTGTTTTTCAGTGATTTCAATGTCAGTGTATGTCTGACTGCAGATAAAAAGCTGTTCACTATTCTTTGAGAAATGAAAGGTTGTGCAAATACAAAATGACACCTGGTGTAAAATTGTCCTTTAGCCCTGTATCTTCAATGGCAGTACTTCCCACATCTATGTGTTTGAAAACGCAGAACTTGTTGTCTCAGGCCTTTTTTACTACTGTCTTTCGAGACAGCGCATGTCACATACTCTTCTGTGAAAAAGAGTACAGATTCATCAGTATCTGTTCCAAATATCGGTGCCTATTTTATCTATAACAGCATGTTAATATGAGGAGCACCTCTAGCTTGGCACTCTTTACGCAAAAAGAAAATCAGTTACTTCGCCAAGAGGAAGATTTGTTTTGTTGCAGATAAAGACAACATGGGCTGAAACTTGTGGTTCAAATTTCTACAAACATTAGCAGGATCCAAGGAGCAAAATTCTCCTGCAGTCTTCAGATTGATGTCCTTAATGTTTGCATTCACTTTTCTCAAAAATTCAAGCAGGTCATTTCAGGCATACTCAGCACTACTGACCTTTAGAAACCAAATGGGTGCACCTAGATTTCTCAACATACATTTCAGTACTCAATGACGGCGATACCAATACTCGCTTGTGCCACGTTGGCACACCATCAAATTAATGAAGCTGTATTCTAAGTTTTCATCCTTTCCATTAACTTTGTCAATGAATTCTTTTGCAGAGATATTTTGAAGATTATGTGGTTTACAGCTTATGAAAGTCCAGACAAGTCACTTTCAAAAAGAAGATGGAATATGTAGGGAATACATTGCTGAAATCCTGGATCCTCCGAGTATGATCTGGTTGAGCAGTATTCAGCTGCTGGTATCTGTACGGGACGGTAATCATAGTGCCCACCTGCTTCAGTGGGAAACAGTTGTAGAAAACAGCGAGCTTCTAAACTTTTCTCCCACACACTCATGGGAGCCCCTTTTGCCTGTTTTATTTGACAGAAATGAATAGCATCACCAATGAATTCTTTAGAATGCAAGGGATGGATGTTGTAGTGTTCATGAATCTCTTCTGATCTAGATCAATCCACTTTTTCAATAAGTCCACTTGATGGTAATGTTTCAGCCTCCATATATATTACATCACGAACAACATAATTTTTTTTATAATAAATATAATTTTGTACCAGGTATAATGTTGCTTTTTTTTTTTAAATTTACTAACATCCACTAACTTTTGCCAGATCTTTTTATTCTTGGCAGGCATACCATTTACTAGAATGATTAGTGGTTCATCAATATCTCTCTCTACCCCTACAGTTCCAATATTTTGTTTAAAATCTAAAGGTAAGTAGACAACTCTTTCTTTAAGGCCTTTCTGAAGCTCAGTTGGTGGTAGTTTCCCTGTCTTTGGCTCCATACGAACTATAGCCTGCAATGGGTGTACATATTGTATGAGAATTGATTCATAAACATTGAATTCTCCTAGGCCCTGATTATGATTGCTGACGGACTTCAGTCCATCCGCCATTGTTTAGTATTTGGGACCGCCCACCTACAAGGCGGCAGTCCCACAGTACGAATTACGATGTGACTGCCACCGAGGCAGTTGCATTCCTATGTTTTGCATTGTGGCGGGTGCAGCACCCGCCGCAATGCAAAAAAGGGACAATTTACATATCCATGCACTACATGGCAGGCACCATGCGGTGCCTGCCGCATGGTGCAGGGATATATAGGGGGGCACCATAGGTGTCCCCCAGGTCCCGTGTTTGGGGGCCTGGGGGTAAGGAGGTCCCACTACGGGCCCCCAAAGTCCCTTTCCGCCTGCCTGTTCATGGGTTAACCGCCATGAACAGGCAGGCAGAAAGGTACGTCATAATCCCTACGGCGGTGTCTGGTAGGTACCGCCACCATTGTAGGGACTAAGAGCCCCTCCGCCGCACCAGTGGGCTCAAGCAGCCCATCGGATGAGTGGCGGTCGGTCTTTACGACCGCCACACATCCGCCCATAATATGGAGGGCAGTAAAGTTGGTTACGATGGCAGGGAGACCGCCACCGACAGCCTGTTGCTGGCGGTCTCCCCACCATCGTAATTGCGCCCCTACTTCTTGTGGAATAGATACTAATTCTAACTTGTTATGTACTGCTCTAGCTGGCATTTTGTTATCCTCTAACTTATCATTGCAGTGCTTACATATAATTTGCCATGTTGACAACTCAAAGTGTTCCTCTACAAACAATTAAACAGCACTTTCGTATGCTGTAAACAGCAAATGCTTGCCTCTTATATCTGTTCTCCTGTTCGGTTTTTGAGAATACAACTAAGGGGTCGATTACGATGTCATTCGGAAAGGCTCCGAATCGGATTCGGGTCTGCTGAATCCGATTCATAACCTGTCTTTCTGACCAATTCAGAAAGCTTAAATGCTTAAAGGACTACTTGCTTGCATAGCTGACTAGGAGTGTCAGTACTTGACTACATATCTGAGTGACTGTTTCCATCCCTCTTTGGGTGTGTGACTGTATGTAAGCAACTATATTGGCACATAAGTGTCTCTTAGCAACACTATGGGTGTAGAAATCTGTATACAAGTGGTTGTATAGATAGCTTACTGGCTCTGTTAGTGAATGTTGGGTTATGTAACTGTGTGTACAACTGGCTCAGTTAATGGTCAATATTAAGTGCTGTGTGGGTATATGAGTGGATTTGAAAGTGCCTCTGTAACAGATTAACTGGGTGTGTGATGCATTCCATGCTTTCAAAGCAGGTATGTCACTCATAATTTAGCTACAACACTGCATGTATAACTGGTCATATGGGTCTGTAAGTGCACATGTTACTCACTATATCTTAAGGGTACATGTATTACCTTTTAAGCGCATACCATCCTGCCCTATGGTTTAACCCCGGGCGTAGTGTATGTAGCGGGGCTACGCGTAGGTCCACGGAGTTGCAAACAAACTCCGTGGAGCTCCGCTCCGCTACGCCGCCCGCCTCCACCCCACTATTAAGAAATAAGTTGACATCAATTAAAAAGAAACTTAAAACCACTTACCTGTGTACTGCGGCGTCCCTGGGCTGCCCTCCTCCTCTTCCTCGCTGTACCAGTAATGCTTGAGAAAACTGCACATGCGCGCGCTCCCGCGCATGCGCATTTCTTGCGAGAAACTGTAAGTGGCTGTATGGATTGCTTACTGGCTGTGTTATTGAATGTTGGGGTATGTAACTCTGTGTACAACTGGCTCAGTTACTGCTGGATATATAAGTGGTATGAGGGTTTATGACTAAAGTGTTGTTGCCTCTGTCAATATCTGACTGGGTGTGTGAGTGACTATATGCTTTTGTAAATAGGTATCTCAGTGAGTGCATAAATAGATGAGTGGATGTATAATTCAGTATAATGGTGTATAAGCGTGTTTCTAATTCACAGAATTTTAAACACATGTCTTCCTCCCCTATTGCCTACATACAGCTTATGTCACTTGATTTATATGTAATAAAACAAAAGCTTAAGACTTGGCAAGGCATTATAAATTTCTATTCAACATAGCACTCTAAACTACTGACACAGGTTCTACACTAGCACGCCTCACACAGATTTGAAGGCCTACTTCTCTGGGTTGCACAATCAGATGTTCATTACATCTACTACCATTTAATTTACAGACCCCCAGCACAGCTACAGGACTAAAGTACAGGCTTACAAATAAATTAAATATATCACTTGTGCATAAGGTATTAAAACCATATCTATGAGGCAAAAGCATTCACTTGACCACTATTTACCACTAATAAAGGTTTCATTCACCTAATTCCAACTATATGACTCAGCATGTAACTATATTTGTTAGTGACTGTTTCATTGTCCAAATGTCTATATAAGAAACTGTTTACATGCATATATTAGTTGCTGCTCAAATGGCTGACTATTTCTGTGAGCACATCACTTCATATACAATGAATATCTCAGTCCCTATTTGGGTATCTTACAGTATATGTAACTAGTATTCATACTTTCTTTCATTTAAGATTCATTTATAACTCAGGATATATATAAATAAGTTACCTACTGGCGGGCGCCAGTAGGTAGTTATAGTTAGGACCTAGTTTCCATAGGAAAAAAGTTTTTTGATTTGCCAATAACTTTGGCGCTGTTTGACAAATCTTTGTGAAATTTTCAAAACTAATGAGGCTGTCAAGCCAGCAAATGTCCGGAAAAGTTTGGAGTGATTCGTCAAGCGGGAGCCGAGAAAAAGGAGGGGTCCCAAAATGCTTTTTCTCCATGTCAATTTCCATAGGAGACTGTTGACGCAGCTACAGCCCGAACTGCTGAATGGAATTACACCAAATTTGGCAAAAAGGTAGCTCTTGGTCCAGAGAGCACTCTTTTTGTTAAATGGTGTAAATCCATTCAGTAGTTCCTGAGAAATTTAAAGATTTCTCAGATATACAACTGTGGCCATGGTGGATCCGCGAACCCTCCCGATCTCGTGCCTGAGACTTGATTGTCTGCCAACACTTCAAACTAGGAAGTGTTGGCAGCCATCTTGTGACCTGGTTGAACCAAGTCACAAGAAAAAAGGTTAAAAAACAAGAAAAGGGGGCAGGGTAAAAACACCCTGACTTCTTAGGCCTGTTCAGCCTGTTTTTAAAAAAAGCTTTTTTTAGAAAAAACATTTTTTAAAACATTTTGGTGGGATTGGCTGTGGATCTGTGAATCCGGCTGAAAAAAGAAAAAAAAAAGTGGGATCTGTTGCGCTTCATTTAGTTTAGACCCCGGGTGGGCCAGGTCCCGGGGGCAATTAGACATTAAGATGCGGGGGCCCACCTGCCCCGCAGCCCCGGCAGCCCCAGTGACCGCCACCTCCCTGGGGCTTTATTTACAAAGATGCGTAGGGGGCCCCGGCCCCTCCCACATAGCCCTGGGGACCGCCACCTCCCCGGGGCTAGTATTAAGAAGTGCGGGGGCCAACCCCCTGCTGCCCAGGGAACCACCACCTCCTTTGGGCTATTTTAAAAGTAGGAGAGGAGCTGTGCAACCCTCCCTCCTGGAGCCATAAATGGCCCTGGAGACTGCCACCTTGGGGGGTGGCGGTCCCCAGGGCCAGCTTCAGCAATGTCCTGGGGTGCCCACCCTCAGGACATTGCAGTTTGATATGGGATGGTGGGAGCACTGCTCCCGCCATCCTATAGCAAGCAAGTGTGCTCACTTTGAACAAGCAAGAGCATTTTGCTCTAGCTTGGTCAAAGCGAGCACACTTTGCTTTTTTCACCCAGGGAGCTGCATCTTAGCAGTTACCTGGGTGTAAAAAGCAATGCCAGCTCCTGCAGGAGGTGGGAGCTGGCCGGGACCTCTGGGGCTTTCAGGCTCCCCCCGTGGTCCCCAACCAGCTGGCCATGTCCGAGGGGATTGGGTCCCTGGGGCTGAAAATGACCCAGGCGGTGGGCCGGCCAGTAGGATCCAGGAGGATGGGATCCTGGAGCCGAAATCGGCCTGGTGAGGGGGGCTGCTCAGCCCCCTCCCTTGAAAAAAAATAGGCCGAGCCCCGGGGTTGTGTGGGAGTGGCAGTGGGTGTATAAAAGATTCTATAGGGGTGTGAGTGGGTGCGTCAGAGATGCTGTGGATGATGTCATCACTGATGTCACAAGTGATGTCATTTGAGATGTCATCAGTTATGTCATCAGTGATGTCACTGACCATGTCATAAGTGATATAATATGTGAGGTCATAAGCAGTGCATTGCGGGGGCTCGAGTTATAGTTAACTCAGCTAACTTTAACGGCTAAATTTCTCTGGTTTTGTATGAGTAAAATCTGACCCTAACTCTAAAATCCCTGTAACCTTTGTTTTTTTTGTGGATTTCTAAGGTTTTTTAAATTCTATTTGCTAACTATAATGCCCCTGTAACCTTTGCTTTTTTTAGTGAATTTCTAAGGTTTTTAAATTCTATTTGCTAACTATAACGTCCCTGTAACCTTTGTTTTTTTACTGAATATATATATATATATATATATATATATATATATATATATATATATATATATATCACAAAACCAAGAGGCTCGATACTGGCAAAAATTCAGCGTTTATTCACAGTCCAAACACTGCAGGTTCCTTCTTTCACCTAACGTTTCTGCCTTTTCCGGCCTTGTTCACAGGTAGAAGGACAATAATTCAAGCACATTGCATTCAGCTGCGTGTTTTAAAGTTCTTGAGACTCACGTGACTTAGTTGAAAAATACTAGTCCCAGAGTGCACCGGCAGTGTGATAATAATACAGCTGGAAGTCCACTTTATTCAGCGTTAGAGAAAACAATTTCTTCATTGCGGTGCCACTCTTGCATGGAAAATGCTTAGGAAAGTCAGGTGAGTAAACAGTCATTTAGCATATTGCTGTTAATCTTTTCATGACGAGAATGTACACAAATCCAGCCAGCACGATCGTGGGTGAAGGTCACTCACCCTGAATCCATTCCAACACGCGTGCCCATTCGCCACATTGGCCTCTCCTTGGTAGGCTGGGGCGCGTGAGTGGGTCATGCTCCTCAATCAATATCAAAAAACAAGCCTCCTGTTACTGGAGCCCCCGACCCTTCATGGTAGCCTCTTCACAATGGGCACGGAGCAGCCCATCTCTCTTTAACACCACAAAAACCAAGAGGCTCGATACTGGCAAAAATTCAGCGTTTATTCACAGTCCAAACACTGCAGGTTCCTTCTTTCACCTAACGTTTCTGCCTTTTCCGGCCTTGTTCACAGGTAGAAGGACAATAATTCAAGCACATTGCATTCAGCTGCGTGTTTTAAAGTTCTTGAGACTCACGTGACTTAGTTGAAAAATACTAGTCCCAGAGTGCACCGTCAGTGTGATAATAATACAGCTGGAAGTCCACTTTATTCAGCGTTAGAGAAAACAATTTCTTCATTGCGGTGCCACTCTTGCATGGAAAATGCTTAGGAAAGTCAGGTGAGTAAACAGTCATTTAGCATATTGCTGTTAATCTTTTCATGACGAGAATGTACACAAATCCAGCCAGCACGATCGTGGGTGAAGGTCACTCACCCTGAATCCATTCCAACACGCGTGCCCATTCACCACATTGGCCTCTCCTTGGTAGGCTGGGGCGCGTGAGTCCTTCTACCTGTGAACAAGGCCGGAAAAGGCAGAAACGTTAGGTGAAAGAAGGAACCTGCAGTGTTTGGACTGTGAATAAACGCTGAATTTTTGCCAGTATCGAGCCTCTTGGTTTTTGTGGTGTTAAAGAGAGATGGGCTGCTCCGTGCCCATTGTGAAGAGGCTACCATGAAGGGTCGGGGGCTCCGGTAACAGGAGGCTTGTTTTTTTATATTGATTGAGGAGCATGACCCACTCACGCGCCCCAGCCTACCAAGGAGAGGCCAATGTGGCGAATGGGCACGCGTGTTGGAATGGATTCAGGGTGAGTGACCTTCACCCACGATCGTGCTGGCTGGATTTGTGTACATTCTCGTCATGAAAAGATTAACAGCAATATGCTAAATGACTGTTTACTCACCTGACTTTCCTAAGCATTTTCCATGCAAGAGTGGCACCGCAATGAAGAAATTGTTTTCTCTAACGCTGAATAAAGTGGACTTCCAGCTGTATTATTATCACACTGACGGTGCACTCTGGGACTAGTATTTTTCAACTAAGTCACGTGAGTCTCAAGAACTTTAAAACACGCAGCTGAATGCAATGTGCTTGAATTATTGTCCTTCTACCTGTGAACAAGGCCGGAAAAGGCAGAAACGTTAGGTGAAAGAAGGAACCTGCAGTGTTTGGACTGTGAATAAACGCAGAATTTTTGCCAGTATCGAGCCTCTTGGTTTTTGTGGTGTTAAAGAGAGATGGGCTGCTCCGTGCCCATTGTGAAGAGGCTACCATGAAGGGTCGGGGGCTCCGGTAACAGGAGGCTTGTTTTTTGATATATATATATATATATACACACACACAAACACACACACATCGATATGCTCCATTATTAACATAGCTGTGAAATCGCTCTGTTGATCTCCAATTTTAATTCACTTTTACTTCAAATTTCCTCTCAG
Source organism: Calotriton arnoldi (assembly GCA_963921515.1). Lineage (NCBI taxonomy): Eukaryota > Metazoa > Chordata > Amphibia > Caudata > Salamandridae > Calotriton > Calotriton arnoldi. Next base: position 111,432 of record CAWUFW010010199.1, on the reverse strand, counting down.
GCAAAATGGTAAGTACCACTCTCAGTAAAAAAGAGCCAGTAAGGCAATTTTTCCCACTCTTTTTCCAGTGACACTGAAGTATTTAGCTAGTCATTACCTTTACTTATTTTTTTATTTTCTTATTCCACTTCTGAATGGTCAGTTTTTTCTTTTTAACCCTTTGTTAGTCTCCTGGAAACAAGTCCACTCTGGTAGTGTCAGTGGGTAGATTTCCAACTCAGTCGCGACGCTCAGCATAGTCCCCGTGTAACTTTGCAACAGAGTCACAAATCTGTACGGGAGTCTGTTAAAGCATTTACTATTATGCAACTATCTTTTTTCATCTACATTTAACATTCTATGATGGTAGTGATTTAGGAAATTAGTATTTCAGAAGACCTACTTTATCTAAACCACTCTCTTTTGAAGTTTGAAAGTACAGTTTATTATGTACCCTTACCCCACACTGTTTTACCTCAGTTGCCATAGCAACCTCCTTTGGAACACTCTACTGTACCAGTAGGTCAGAGGTTAACAGCACTTTCTGTCAGCAGCATATTAGCTTCAATTTGTACTGTAGCAGGTGTGGTTGACTGTTTGAAAATGTTAGCATATCCAAAATAGCCTAAATTCTTTTTAGTTTATCCAGACCCAATCACAGATCTATTTATTTTACATTTTAAATACCTACCTATTTTTAGTTACCAACATATTTACACCATCCAATGAAATATGTATTTTTTTTAAACCAGGTCCTATCCTCCATTTTAACTGCCTTTCATTTCGAAAGCTGGCTGATTCAGCTCCAGCCTTATCTTGTGTGCTACTGCCCCTTGCCTTCAAAATGGTTAGGATGTGGATTGTTGGGCATAGCTATGTGTTTTGGGCCAGAAAGAGTGTTACAGCAAACAAATGATGGATGGAATGCTGACAATGCAAACATTCTCCCCCAGTCAAAAGATCTGGGTTAAATCCATCATTCTTTTGCCCACTACGCCACCCCAGTTTGGACCCAGCCATATGCAAATCAGTCTTGACCCTGTGCCCCATGGGAACAGTCCAGACCGAACTGCCAGGCCAGGTCCTCCCTGGACCGGAAACAAGCATCCTGGGACCGGTTTCAGGGTATGTCACCCTTCTTCAGCCAGGCTAGCTTGAATCTAGTGGCACAGTGAGCAAGGGACCCACGTCTGGGCATACCCATCCCACTTAGGGCGAAAAGTGTTACAGCAAACAAATGATGGACGGAATGCTGACAATGCAAACATTCTCCCCCAGTCAAAAGATCTGGGTTAAATCCATCGTTCTTTTGCCCAGTTGGTCGCAATAGAGTGATACATTGCAGCGCGCCGACCAGACCGGTGTTTGACTCCCGCTGGAAGTCCAAAATAAATGGGGCTCCATTTTTGAAGCGCCGCATTCTAGTTGGTCCCCGCCCTGCATGAGAGCAGTATTGCGCAGATTGTACTGCTTCCGGCTGGAAGTAGGTCCCTCAATAGTATACGCACTTCAAGGCAAGAAATACAATACTGTACTAATCACAGATCGGTTCTACAACACCCATGCCTCAGTAGTTCTTGTAGGAAGTTCAGGTTGCTCAATTATTGTCCTGATGATGATCTTAAGTCCCTAAGATCGAAACGCCGTCGACTTCTACAATAGGAACTCTCTCATTTGTATTAACCTAAGCAAAGTTCCTACTATGTTGTCAATGTGATGTAATGTTTTTAGAGTTCACTGCACCTTGTCACATTACGCACCTGTCACTTTATGTGAGCACCTGTTTACCTTGACTGTCGTCAAATCATGTCTGTGTAAAATAAAATGTTTATTTTACACCACATATGTTCCCCTACTACTTTCGTGCTCCCTTAATGATTAATTGTCTACCCCAAAAAGCTTTACCTTGTGACCTTCTCGAGGGTTTCACTTGGTTGTATAGGACCCATTCGGGCCAAATTGAACCGCTGTTTTTCTTAAAACACATGTTAACCCCAGGTTCTTCTAACGGGGTACCCTTGTTTCACTATACTAGCTTGAATCCAGTGGCACAGTGAGCAAGGGACCCACGTCTGGGCATACCCATCCCACTTAGGGAGAAAAGTGTTACAGCAAACAAATGATGGACGGAATGCTGACAATGCAAACATTCTCCCCCAGTCAAAAGATCTGGGTTAAATCCATCGTTCATTTGCCCACTACGCCACCCCAGTTTGGACCCAGCCATATGCAAATCAGTCTTGACCCTGTGCCCCATGGGAACAGTCCAGACCGAACTGCCAGGCCAGGTCCTCCCTGGACTGGAAACAAGCATCCTGGGACCGGTTTCAGGGTATGTCACCCTTATTCAGCCAGGCTAGCTTGAATCTAGTGGCACAGTGAGCAAGGGACCCACGTCTGGGCATACCCATCCCACTTAGGGCGAAAAGTGTTACAGCAAACAAATGATGGACGGAATACTGACAATGCAAACATTCTCCCCCAGTCAAAAGATCTGTGTTAAATCCATTGTTCTTTTGCCCACTACGCCACCCCAGTTTGGACCCAGCCATATACAAATCAGTCTTGACCCTGTGCCCCATGGGAACAGTCCAGACCGAACTGCCAGGCCAGGTCCTCCCTGGACCGGAAACAAGCATCCTGGGACCGGTTTCAGGGTATGTCACCCTTCTTCAGCCAGGCTAGCTTGAATCCAGTGGCACAGTGAGCAAGGGACCCACGTCTGGGCATACCATCCCACTTAGGGCGAAAAGTGTTACAGCAAACAAATGATGGACGGAATGCTGACAATGCAAACATTCTCCCCCAGTCAAAAGATCTGGGTTAAATCCATCGTTCTTTTGCCCACTACGCCACCCCAGTTTGGACCCAGCCATATGCAAATCAGTCTTGACCCTGTGCCCCATGGGAACAGTCCAGACCGAACTGCCAGGCCAGGTCCTCCCTGGACCGGAAACAAGCATCCTGGAACCGGTTTCAGGGTATGTCACCCTTCTTCAGCCAGGCTAGCTTGAATCTAGTGGCACAGTGAGCAAGGGACCCACGTCTGGGCATACCCATCCCACTTAGGGCGAAAAGTGTTACAGCAAACAAATGATGGACGGAATGCTGACAATGCAAACATTCTCCCCCAGTCAAAAGATCTGGGTTAAATCCATTGTTCTTTTGCCCACTACGCCACCCCAGTTTGTACCCAGCCATATGCAAATCAGTCTTGACCCTGTGCCCCATGGGAACAGTCCAGACCGAACTGCCAGGCCAGGTCCTCCCTGGACCGGAAACAAGCATCCTGGGACCGGTTTCAGGGTATGTCACCCTTCTTCAGCCAGGCTAGCTTGAATCCAGTGGCACAGTGAGCAAGGGACCCACGTCTGGGCATACCCATCCCACTTAGGGCGAAAAGTGTTACAGCAAACAAATGATGGACGGAATGCTGACAATGCAAACATTCTCCCCCAGTCAAAAGATCTGGGTTAAATCCATCGTTCTTTTGCCCACTACGCCACCCCAGTTTGGACCCAGCCATATGCAAATCAGTCTTGACCCTGTACCCCATGGGAACAGTCCAGACCGAACTGCCAGGCCAGGTCCTCCCTGGACCGGAAACAAGCATCCTGGGACCGGTTTCAGGGTATGTCACCCTTCTTCAGCCAGGCTAGCTTGAATCTAGTGGCACAGTGAGCAAGGGACCCACGTCTGGGCATACCCATCCCACTTAGGGCGAAAAGTGTTACAGCAAACAAATGATGGACGGAATGCTGACAATGCAAACATTTTCCCCCAGTCAAAAGATCTGGGTTAAATCCATTGTTCTTTTGCCCACTACGCCACCCCAGTTTGGACCTAGCCATATGCAAATCAGTCTTGACCCTGTGCCCCATTGGAACAGTCCAGACCGAACTGCCAGGCCAGGTCCTCCCTGGACCGGAAACAAGCATCCTGGGACCGGTTTCAGGGTATGTCACCCTTCTTCAGCCAGGCTAGCTTGAATCCAGTGGCACAGTGAGCAAGGGACCCACGTCTGGGCATACCAATCCCACTTAGGGCGAAAAGTGTTACAGCAAACAAATGATGGACGGAATGCTGACAATGCAAACATTCTCCCCCAGTCAAAAGATCTGGGTTAAATCCATCGTTCTTTTGCCCACTACGCCACCCCAGTTTGGACCCAGCCATATGCAAATCAGTCTTGAACCTGTGCCCCATGGGAACAGTCCAGACCGAACTGCCAGGCCAGGTCCTCCCTGGACCGGAAACAAGCATCCTGGGACCGGTTTCAGGGTATGTCACCATTCTTCAGCCAGGCTAGCTTGAATCCAGTGGCACAGTGAGCAAGGGACCCACGTCTGGGCATACCCATCTCACTTAGTGCGAAAAGTGTTACAGCAAACAAATCTTGGACGGAATGCTGACAATGCAAACATTCTCCCCCAGTCAAAAGATCTGGGTTAAATCCATCGTTCTTTTGCCCACTATGCCACCCCAGTTTGGACCCAGCCATATGCAAATCAGTCTTGACCATGTGCCCCATGGCAACAGTCCAGACCGAACTGCCAGGCCAGGTCCTCCCTGGACCGGAAACAAGCATCCTGGGACCGGTGTCAGGGTATGTCACCCTTCTTCAGCCAGGCTAGCTTGAATCCAGTGGCACAGTGAGCAAGGGACCCACGTCTGGGCATATCCATCCCACTTAGGGCGAAAAGTGTTACAGCAAACAAATGATGGACGGAATGCTGACAATGCAAACATTCTCCCCCAGTCAAAAGATCTGGGTTAAATCCATCGTTCTTTTGCCCACTACGCCACCCCAGTTTGGACCCAGCCATATGCAAATCAGTCTTGACCCTGTGCCCCATGGGAACAGTCCAGACCGAACTGCCAGGCCAGGTCCTCCCTGGACCGGAAACAAGCATCCTGGGACCGGTTTCAGGGTATGTCACCCTTCTTCAGCCAGGCTAGCTTGAATCTAGTGGCACAGTGAGCAAGGGACCCACGTCTGGGCATACCCATCCCACTTAGGGCGAAAAGTGTTACAGCAAACAAATGATGGACGGAATGCTGACAATGCAAACATTCTCCCCCAGTCAAAAGATCTGGGTTAAATCCATTGTTCTTTTGCCCACTACGCCACCCCAGTTTGGACCCAGCCATATGCAAATCAGTCTTGACCCTGTGCCCCATGGGAACAGTCCAGACCGAACTGCCAGGCCAGGTCCTCCCTGGACAGGAAACAAGCATCCTGGGACCGGTTTCAGGGTATGTCACCCTTCTTCAGCCAGACTAGCTTGAATCCAGTGGCACAGTGAGCAAGGGACCCACGTCTGGGCATACCCATCCCACTTAGGGCGAAAAGTGTTTCAGCAAACAAATGATGGACGGAATGCTGACAATGCAAACATTCTCCCCCAGTCAAAAGATCTGGGTTAAATCCATTGTTCTTTTGCCCACTACGCCACCCCAGTTTGTACCCAGCCATATGCAAATCAGTCTTGACCCTGTGCCCCATGGGAACAGTCCAGACCGAACTGCCAGGCCAGGTCCTCCCTGGACCGGAAACAAGCATCCTGGGACCGGTTTCAGGGTATGTCACCCTTCTTCAGCCAGGCTAGCTTGAATCCAGTGGCACAGTGAGCAAGGGACCCACGTCTGGGCATACCCATCCCACTTAGGGCGAAAAGTGTTACAGCAAACAAATGATGGACGGAATGCTGACAATGCAAACATTCTCCCCCAGTCAAAAGATCTGGGTTAAATCCATCGTTCTTTGCCCACTACGCCACCCCAGTTTGGACCCAGCCATATGCAAATCAGTCTTGACCCTGTACCCCATGGGAACAGTCCAGACCGAACTGCCAGGCCAGGTCCTCCCTGGACCGGAAACAAGCATCCTGGGACCGGTTTCAGGGTATGTCACCCTTCTTCAGCCAGGCTAGCTTGAATCTAGTGGCACAGTGAGCAAGGGACCCACGTCTGGGCATACCCATCCCACTTAGGGCGAAAAGTGTTACAGCAAACAAATGATGGACGGAATGCTGACAATGCAAACATTTTCCCCCAGTCAAAAGATCTGGGTTAAATCCATTGTTCTTTTGCCCACTACGCCACCCCAGTTTGGACCTAGCCATATGCAAATCAGTCTTGACCCTGTGCCCCATTGGAACAGTCCAGACCGAACTGCCAGGCCAGGTCCTCCCTGGACCGGAAACAAGCATCCTGGGACCGGTTTCAGGGTATGTCACCCTTCTTCAGCCAGGCTAGCTTGAATCCAGTGGCACAGTGAGCAAGGGACCCACGTCTGGGCATACCAATCCCACTTAGGGCGAAAAGTGTTACAGCAAACAAATGATGGACGGAATGCTGACAATGCAAACATTCTCCCCCAGTCAAAAGATCTGGGTTAAATCCATCGTTCTTTTGCCCACTACGCCACCCCAGTTTGTACCCAGCCATATGCAAATCAGTCTTGAACCTGTGCCCCATGGGAACAGTCCAGACCGAACTGCCAGGCCAGGTCCTCCCTGGACCGGAAACAAGCATCCTGGGACCGGTTTCAGGGTATGTCACCCTTCTTCAGCCAGGCTAGCTTGAATCCAGTGGCACAGTGAGCAAGGGACCCACGTCTGGGCATACCCATCCCACTTAGTGCGAAAAGTGTTACAGCAAACAAATCTTGGACGGAATGCTGACAATGCAAACATTCTCCCCCAGTCAAAAGATCTGGGTTAAATCCATCGTTCTTTTGCCCACTACGCCACCCCAGTTTGGACCCAGCCATATGCAAATCAGTCTTGACCATGTGCCCCATGGCAACAGTCCAGACCGAACTGCCAGGCCAGGTCCTCCCTGGACCGGAAACAAGCATCCTGGGACCGGTGTCAGGGTATGTCACCCTTCTTCAGCCAGGCTAGCTTGAATCCAGTGGCACAGTGAGCAAGGGACCCACGTCTGGGCATATCCATCCCACTTAGGGCGAAAAGTGTTACAGCAAACAAATGATGGACGGAATGCTGACAATGCAAACATTCTCCCCCAGTCAAAAGATCTGGGTTAAATCCATCGTTCTTTTGCCCACTACGCCACCCCAGTTTGGACCCAGCCATATGCAAATCAGTCTTGACCCTGTGCCCCATGGGAACAGTCCAGACCGAACTGCCAGGCCAGGTCCTCCCTGGACCGGAAACAAGCATCCTGGGACCGGTTTCAGGGTATGTCACCCTTCTTCAGCCAGGCTAGCTTGAATCTAGTGGCACAGTGAGCAAGGGACCCACGTCTGGGCATACCCATCCCACTTAGGGCGAAAAGTGTTACAGCAAACAAATGATGGACGGAATGCTGACAATGCAAACATTCTCCCCCAGTCAAAAGATCTGGGTTAAATCCATTGTTCTTTTGCCCACTACGCCACCCCAGTTTGGACCCAGCCATATGCAAATCAGTCTTGACCCTGTGCCCCATGGGAACAGTCCAGACCGAACTGCCAGGCCAGGTCCTCCCTGGACAGGAAACAAGCATCCTGGGACCGGTTTCAGGGTATGTCACCCTTCTTCAGCCAGGCTAGCTTGAATCCAGTGGCACAGTGAGCAAGGGACCCACGTCTGGGCATACCCATCCCACTTAGGGCGAAAAGTGTTTCAGCAAACAAATGATGGACGGAATGCTGACAATGCAAACATTCTCCCCCAGTCAAAAGATCTGGGTTAAATCCATCGTTCTTTTGCCCACTATGCCACCCCAGTTTGGACCCAGCCATATGCAAATCAGTCTTGACCCTGTGCCCCATGGGAACAGTCCAGACCGAACTGCCAGGTCAGGTCCTCCCTGGACCGGAAACAAGCATCCTGGTACCGGTTTCAGGGTATGTCACCCTTCTTCAGCCAGGGCTAGCTTGAATCCAGTGGCACAGTGAGCAAGGAACCCACTTCTGGGCATACCCATCCCACTTAGGGCGAAAAGTGTTACAGCAAACAAATCTTGGACGGAATGCTGACAATGCAAACATTCTCCCCCAGTCAAAAGATCTGGGTTAAATCCATCGTTCTTTTGCCCACTACGCCACCCCAGTTTGGACCCAGCCATATGCAAATCAGTCTTGACCCTGTGCCCCATGGCAACAGTCCAGACCGAACTGCCAGGCCAGGTCGTCCCTGGACCAGAAACAAGCATCCTGGGACCGGTGTCAGGCTATGTCACCCTTCTTCAGCCAGGCTAGCTTGAATCCAGTGGCACAGTGAGCAAGGGACCCACGTCTGGGCATACCCATCCCACTTAGGGCGAAAAGTGTTACAGCAAACAAATGATGGACGGAATGCTGACAATGCAAACATTCTCCCCCAGTCAAAAGATCTGGGTTAAATCCATCGTTCTTTTGCCCACTACGCCACCCCAGTTTGGACCCAGCCATATGCAAATCAGTCTTGACCCTGTGCCCCATGGGAACAGTCCAGACCGAACTGCCAGGCCAGGTCCTCCCTGGACCGGAAACAAGCATCCTGGGACCGGTTTCAGGGTATGTCACCCTTCTTCAGCCAGGCTAGCTTGAATCTAGTGGCACAGTGAGCAAGGGACCCACGTCTGGGCATACCCATCCCACTTAGGGCGAAAAGTGTTACAGCAAACAAATGATGGACGGAATGCTGACAATGCAAACATTCTCCCCCAGTCAAAAGATCTGGGTTAAATCCATTGTCCTTTTGCCCACTACGCCACCCCAGTTTGTACCCAGCCATATGCAAATCAGTCTTGACCCTGTGCCCCATGGGAACAGTCCAGACCGAACTGCCAGGCCAGGTCCTCCCTGGACCGGAAACAAGCATCCTGGGACCGGTTTCAGGGTATGTCACCCTTCTTCAGCCAGGCTAGCTTGAATCCAGTGGCACAGTGAGCAAGGGACCCACGTCTGGGCATACCCATCCCACTTAGGGCGAAAAGTGTTACAGCAAACAAATGATGGACGGAATGCTGACAATGCAAACATTCTCCCCCAGTCAAAAGATCTGGGTTAAATCCATCGTTCTTTTGCCCACTACGCCACCCCAGTTTGGACCCAGCCATATGCAAATCAGTCTTGACCCTGTACCCCATGGGAACAGTCCAGACCGAACTGCCAGGCCAGGTCCTCCCTGGACCGGAAACAAGCATCCTGGGACCGGTTTCAGGGTATGTCACCCTTCTTCAGCCAGGCTAGCTTGAATCTAGTGGCACAGTGAGCAAGGGACCCACGTCTGGGCATACCCATCCCACTTAGGGCGAAAAGTGTTACAGCAAACAAATGATGGACGGAATGCTGACAATGCAAACATTTTCCCCCAGTCAAAAGATCTGGGTTAAATCCATTGTTCTTTTGCCCACTACGCCACCCCAGTTTGGACCCAGCCATATGCAAATCAGTCTTGACCCTGTGCCCCATTGGAACAGTCCAGACCGAACTGCCAGGCCAGGTCCTCCCTGGACCGGAAACAAGCATCCTGGGACCGGTTTCAGGGTATGTCACCCTTCTTCAGCCAGGCTAGCTTGAATCCAGTGGCACAGTGAGCAAGGGACCCACGTCTGGGCATACCAATCCCACTTAGGGCGAAAAGTGTTACAGCAAACAAATGATGGACGGAATGCTGACAATGCAAACATTCTCCCCCAGTCAAAAGATCTGGGTTAAATCCATCGTTCTTTTGCCCACTACGCCACCCCAGTTTGGACCGAGCCATATGCAAATCAGTCTTGAACCTGTGCCCCATGGGAACAGTCCAGACCGAACTGCCAGGCCAGGTCCTCCCTGGACCGGAAACAAGCATCCTGGGACCGGTTTCAGGGTATGTCACCCTTCTTCAGCCAGGCTAGCTTGAATCCAGTGGCACAGTGAGCAAGGGACCCACGTCTGGGCATACCCATCCCACTTAGTGCGAAAAGTGTTACAGCAAACAAATCTTGGACGGAATGCTGACAATGCAAACATTCTCCCCCAGTCAAAAGATCTGGTTTAAATCCATCGTTCTTTTGCCCACTACGCCACCCCAGTTTGGACCCAGCCATATGCAAATCAGTCTTGACCATGTGCCCCATGGCAACAGTCCAGACCGAACTGCCAGGCCAGGTCCTCCCTGGACCGGAAACAAGCATCCTGGGACCGGTGTCAGGGTATGTCACCCTTCTTCAGCCAGGCTAGCTTGAATCCAGTGGCACAGTGAGCAAGGGACCCACGTCTGGGCATATCCATCCCACTTAGGGCGAAAAGTGTTACAGCAAACAAATGATGGACGGAATGCTGACAATGCAAACATTCTCCCCCAGTCAAAAGATCTGGGTTAAATCCATCGTTCTTTTGCCCACTACGCCACCCCAGTTTGGACCCAGCCATATGCAAATCAGTCTTGACCCTGTGCCCCATGGGAACAGTCCAGACCGAACTGCCAGGCCAGGTCCTCCCTGGACCGGAAACAAGCATCCTGGGACCGGTTTCAGGGTATGTCACCCTTCTTCAGCCAGGCTAGCTTGAATCTAGTGGCACAGTGAGCAAGGGACCCACGTCTGGGCATACCCATCCCACTTAGGGCGAAAAGTGTTACAGCAAACAAATGATGGACGGAATGCTGACAATGCAAACATTCTCCCCCAGTCAAAAGATCTGGGTTAAATCCATTGTTCTTTTGCCCACCACGCCACCCCAGTTTGGACCCAGCCATATGCAAATCAGTCTTGACCCTGTGTCCCATGGGAACAGTCCAGACCGAACTGCCAGGCCAGGTCCTCCCTGTACCGGAAACAAGCATCCTGGGACCGGTTTCAGGGTATGTCACCCTTCTTCAGCCAGGCTAGCTTGAATCCAGTGGCACAGTGAGCAAGGGACCCACGTCTGGGCATACCCATCCCACTTAGGGCGAAAAGTGTTTCAGCAAACAAATGATGGACGGAATGCTGACAATGCAAACATTCTCCCCCAGTCAAAAGATCTGGGTTAAATCCATCGTTCTTTTGCCCACTATGCCACCCCAGTTTGGACCCAGCCATATGCAAATCAGTCTTGACCCTGTGCCCCATGGGAACAGTCCAGACCGAACTGCCAGGTCAGGTCCTCCCTGGACCGGAAACAAGCATCCTGGTACCGGTTTCAGGGTATGTCACCCTTCTTCAGCCAGGGCTAGCTTGAATCCAGTGGCACAGTGAGCAAGGAACCCACTTCTGGGCATACCCATCCCACTTAGGGCGAAAAGTGTTACAGCAAACAAATCTTGGACGGAATGCTGACAATGCAAACATTCTCCCCCAGTCAAAAGATCTGGGTTAAATCCATCGTTCTTTTGCCCACTACGCCACCCCAGTTTGGACCCAGCCATATGCAAATCAGTCTTGACCCTGTGCCCCATGGCAACAGTCCAGACCGAACTGCCAGGCCAGGTCGTCCCTGGACCGGAAACAAGCATCCTGGGACCGGTGTCAGGGTATGTCACCCTTCTTCAGCCAGGCTAGCTTGAATCCAGTGGCACAGTGAGCAAGGGACCCACGTCTGGGCATACCCATCCCACTTAGGGCGTAAAGTGTTACAGCAAACAAATGATGGACGGAATGCTGACAATGCAAACATTCTCCCCCAGTCAAAAGATCTGGGTTAAATCCATCGTTCTTTTGCCCACTACGCCACCCCAGTTTGGACCCAGCCATATGCAAATCAGTCTTGACCCTGTGCCCCATGGGAACAGTCCAGACCGAACTGCCAGGCCAGGTCCTCCCTGGACCGGAAACAAGCATCCTGGGACCGGTTTCAGGGTATGTCACCCTTCTTCAGCCAGGCTAGCTTGAATCTAGTGGCACAGTGAGCAAGGGACCCACGTCTGGGCATACCCATCCCACTTAGGGCGAAAAGTGTTACAGCAAACAAATGATGGACGGAATGCTGACAATGCAAACATTCTCCCCCAGTCAAAAGATCTGGGTTAAATCCATTGTTCTTTTGCCCACTACGCCACCCCAGTTTGGACCCAGCCATATGCAAATCAGTCTTGACCCTGTGCCCCATGGGAACAGTCCAGACCGAACTGCCAGGCCAGGTCCTCCCTGGACCGGAAACAAGCATCCTGGGACCGGTTTCAGGGTATGTCACCCTTCTTCAGCCAGGCTAGCTTGAATCCAGTGGCACAGTGAGCAATGGACCCACGTCTGGGCATACCCATCCCACTTAGGGCGAAAAGTGTTACAGCAAACAAATGATGGACAGAATGCTGACAATGCAAACATTCTCCCCCAGTCAAAAGATCTGGGTTAAATCCATCGTTCTTTTGCCCACTACGCCACCCCAGTTTGGACCCAGCCATATGCAAATCAGTCTTGACCCTGTGCCCCATGGGAACAGTCCAGACCGAACTGCCAGGCCAGGTCCTCCCTGGACCGGAAACAAGCATCCTGGTACCGGTTTCAGGGTATGTCACCCTTCTTCAGCCAGGCTAGCTTGAATCCAGTGGCACAGTGAGCATGGAACCCGCGTCTGGGCATACCCATCCCACTTAATTGCGAAAAGTGTTACAGCAAACAAATCTTGGACGGAATGCTGACAATGCAAACATTCTCCCCCAGTCAAAAGATCTGGGTTAAATCCATCGTTCTTTTGCCCACTACGCCACCCCAGTTTGGACCCAGCCATATGCAAATCAGTCTTGACCCTGTGCCCCATGGCAACAGTCCGGACCGAACTGCCAGGCCAGGTCCTCCCTGGACCGGAAACAAGCAACCTGGGACCGGTGTCAGGGTATGTCACCCTTCTTCAGCCAGGCTAGCTTGAATCCAGTGGCAGAGTGAGCAAGGGACCCACGTCTGGGCATACCCATCCCACTTAGGGCGAAAAGTGTTACAGCAAACAAATGATGGACGGAATGCTGACAATGCAAACATTCTCCCCCAGTCAAAAGATCTGGGTTAAATCCATCGTTCTTTTGCCCACTACGCCACCCCAGTTTGGACCCAGCCATATGCAAATCAGTCTTGACCCTGTGCCCCATGGGAACAGTCCAGACCGAACTGCCAGGCCAGGTCCTCCCTGGACCGGAAACAAGCATCCTGGGACCGGTTTCAGGGTATGTCACCCTTCTTCAGCCAGGCTAGCTTGAATCCAGTGGCACAGTGAGCAATGGACCCACGTCTGGGCATACCCATCCCACTTAGGGCAAAAGGTGTTACAGCAAACAAATGATGGACTGAATGCTGACAATGCAAACATTCTCCCCCAGTCAAAAGATCTGGGTTAAATCCATCGTTCTTTTGCCCACTACGCCACCCCAGTTTGGACCCAGCCATATGCAAATCAGTCTTGACCCTGTGCCCCATGGGAACAGTCCAGACCGAACTGCCAGGCCAGGTCCTCCCTGGACCGGAAACAAGCATCCTGGTACCGGTTTCAGGGTATGTCACCCTTCTTCAGCCAGGCTAGCTTGAATCCAGTGGCACAGTGAGCATGGAACCCGCGTCTGGGCATACCCATCCCACTTAATTGCGAAAAGTGTTACAGCAAACAAATCTTGGACGGAATGCTGACAATGCAAACATTCTCCCCCAGTCAAAAGATCTGGGTTAAATCCATCGTTCTTTTGCCCACTACGCCACCCCAGTTTGGACCCAGCCATATGCAAATCAGTCTTGACCCTGTGCCCCATGGCAACAGTCCGGACCGAACTGCCAGGCCAGGTCCTCCCTGGACCGGAAACAAGCAACCTGGGACCGGTGTCAGGGTATGTCACCCTTCTTCAGCCAGGCTAGCTTGAATCCAGTGGCAGAGTGAGCAAGGGACCCACGTCTGGGCATACCCATCCCACTTAGGGCGAAAAGTGTTACAGCAAACAAATGATGGACGGAATGCTGACAATGCAAACATTCTCCCCCAGTCAAAAGATCTGGGTTAAATCCATCGTTCTTTTGCCCACTACGCCACCCCAGTTTGGACCCAGCCATATGCAAATCAGTCTTGACCCTGTGCCCCATGGGAACAGTCCAGACCGAACTGCCAGGCCAGGTCCTCCCTGGACCGGAAACAAGCATCCTGGGACCGGTTTCAGGGTATGTCACCCTTCTTCAGCCAGGCTAGCTTGAATCCAGTGGCACAGTGAGCAATGGACCCACGTCTGGGCATACCCATCCCACTTAGGGCAAAAGGTGTTACAGCAAACAAATGATGGACGGAATGCTGACAATGCAAACATTCTCCCCCAGTCAAAAGATCTGGGTTAAATCCATCGTTCTTTTGCCCACTACGCCACCCCAGTTTGGACCCAGCCATATGCAAATCAGTCTTGACCCTGTGCCCCATGGGAAAGAGTAGCATTGACAGGGACTTGGGTTCGCCTAACGTGGACTTTACTTGGATTCGCTAAAGGGTTAAAGTGTCATCAATTGCTTCCTTTGATTGAAAGCTTTGCAGATTGCCAACATCCAGACCTCTTAATTGTGCACTATGGTGGTAACGACATAGGCACACTTAATGGGGTGGAACTGGAAATCCTAATGAAGGATAACTTTGGTCAATTAATGACACTTTTCCCTCACACTGCTTTGGTTATATGTTAGCATTTGCCAAAGGCAGAATTAGAAGTGGTCAAATTAATTCTGTCTACAGATAGACAAAGCCAGGAAACATGTCAATAAAACTGTTTCTATATTTCTCAAAGAGCACAACATGGGCTCAATCTACAACTATAATATATGCTTTGACATGGAGAATATATATAGAAGTGACGGAGTACATTTCTCAGAGAAAGACAACAGGATATTCTTTAATAACTTGAAAGAACGCATCCTGTTTTACGTGTAGTTGTCATCTACACACAATCAACACAAACGATGCATGAGTGTCTCAGTGGGTATGTGAGTGGGTGCGTGAGTGTCTGAGTGGGTCGCTAACTGGATACATCAGTGCCTATGTGGGTCTGTGACTGTGTGCATGAGTGCCTGGGTGGGTCTGTGAGTTGGTGCATGAGTGTATGAGTAGGTCTGTGAGTGGGTGTGTGAGTGTCTGAGTATATCTGTGAGTGGGCGCATGTGTGTCTGAGTGGGTCTGTGTCTGGGTGCGTTAGTGTCTGACTGGGTCTGTGAGTGGATGCATTAGTGTTTGAGTGGGTCTGTAAATGGGTGTGTCAGTCACCGAGTGGGTTTGAAACTGGATGCATGAGTGTCTGAGTGAGTCTGTGAGTGGGTGTGTGAGTCTGTGAGTAAGTCTGTGAGTCTGTGAGTAAGTCTGTGAGTGGGTTTGTGAGTGTCTCAGTGGGTCTGTGAGTGGGTGCGTGAATCTGTGAGTGGGTCTGTGAGTGGATGCATTAGTGTCATAGTGGGTCTGTGAGTGGGTGCATGATTGTCTGAGTAGGTCTGTGAGTGGGTGCATGAGTGTCTGAGTGGGTGTGTGAGTGTCTGAGTGGTACTGTGAGTGGATGCAGGAGTGCATGAGTGCCTCAGTTTTCAGCTTTTTTCTGCACACTTATGACCTTTATTTTGCCTCTTTCTGCTCGTTGCTGACCTTTATTTTTCCTCTTTCTGCTATGCGTGGGTGGAGCTCACAGAGTTTAACTCCACGGAGTTACCTAAATACTCGGCCAAGTCCTATGAGCGGACGGAGTATTGCTTTGCTACCCCTAATTAAGTCCCCTAAGATGCTGAGACTAGTTAAGGGCCAAGAACCCCTCCTGTTACCACCAGTAAGTCCCCCGCAGTGGGATTGCTGAGACCTCGTCGGAGGCCCCACCCCCTTTCTCAACCACTCTGCAAATGCACCTCCTGGTGCACTACTAGTTGGGGGAAGTAGTCCCCTTGGCTGCTGAGGGTCCTTGGGGGCCAAGACCTCCTATTGTTGCAACCAGCAAGTCCTCCACAGCAGAATTGCTCAGACCTCGTTGGAGGCCATGCCCACTTTCTCAACCACTCTGCAAACGCGCCTCCTGGCGCACTACTGTTTGGGGGTTGAATTCCACTGGGCTGCCGAGGGTCCTTGGGAGCCAAGAGCCTCCATTGTTGCCACCAGTAAGTCCCACACAGTGGGATTGCTTAGACCTCATTGGAGGCCCCACCCCCTTTCTCAACCACTCTGCAACGTGCTTCCTAGAACACTACTGGTAGGGGGATGAAGTCCCCTTGGCTGCTAAGGTTGGTTGGGGGCCTCTTTCTGCTATTTTCTGCCTCTATTTTGCCTCCTTCAGCTAATTTCTGGACTTTATTCTGGCTCTTTCTGCTTGTTTCTCACATTTATTTTTTATCTCTTTCTGCTCATTTCTCACCCATTTTTTCCTCTTTCTCCTCGTTTCTCATCTTCATTTTGCCTCTTTCTGCTCGTTTCTGACCCTTATTCTGCCTCCTTCTGCTTGTTCCTCACCTTTATCTTGCCTCTTCCTGCTTGTTGCTGACCTTTATTCTGCCTCTTTCTACTCGTTTATGACCTCTATTCTGCTTCTTGCTGCTCATTTCTTACCTCTACTTTGACTCACTGCTTGTTTCTGACCTTTATTTTGCATCTTTGTTCTCTTTTCCGACCTTTATTCTGCCTCTTTCTGCTCATTTCTAACCTTTATTTTGCCTCTTTCTGCCACATGCTGACCTTTTTTCTGACTCTTTCTTCTTGTTTCTGACCTTTATTCCGCCTCTTTCTGCTCGTTTCTGACCTCTGTTTTGCCACTTTCTGCTCGTTTCTGACCTCTATTTTGCCTTTATCTGCTCGCTGCCAACCCTTATTTTGCCTCTTTGTGCTCGTTTCTGACCTTTATTCTGCCTCTTTGTGCTCGTTTCTCACCTTTATTTTGCCTATTGCTGTTCGTTTCATACCTCTATTTTGCCTCTTTCTGCTCATTTCTGTCTGCTATTATGCCTCTTCCTGCTCAATTCTCACCTTTATCTTGCCTCTTCTATTCATTCCCGACCTTTAATCTGCCTCTTTCTGCTAATTTCTCACCTTTATCTCGCCTCTTTATGCTCATTGCTGACCTTTAATTCTGCTTCTTTCTGCTCATTTCTCACTTTATTTTGCCCCTTTCTCCTCTTTTACCCCTGGGATGTGGGGGAAGCCTCAAGGCCCCTTTGGTCCCTGCAAACTCCCTGCCTCCTGTGGGAGCCGGCATTACTCTCACATACAAGGAGCTGCTAAACATTGAAAGAGCCTCAGGAGGGGAGTCCTGTGCGCCCCCTCCTTTTTTATTCAGGCCCCCAGGACCTGGCCCATTCAGGGGCCCTTTTAAAAACAAGTACATATCCCACGCTTGAATTTTTATCGAATATCGCGATTTTGCAGCAAACTTTTTTTTTAAATACCTGCTTTTTGGAGTGAAAGGAATCCCATGACCAAGTTTAGGAGGTCAAGGTATTACTACCTTGCCCCCTTTTCTTTTTCTTTTTTACACTTTTTTGGGGACTCAGCTGAAGTCAAGTTCCAAGATGGCTGCCAACACTTCCTAGTTGAAGTATTGCCAGCCAATCAGAGCTCTACATTTTCCTGCACGAGCTCGTTATTATCCGCAAATTTGCTGTGTTCGCAGTTATACAAATTTGGATATCCTTAAATTTCTCAACAACTAATGAATGGATTTACACCAAATAACAAAAAGATTCATCTGCGTAACGAAGTCTGCCTTTCTGCCAAATCTGGTGTTATTCCGTCCAGTGGTTCTGGATGTACGCTTGTTGACGAGTCCTATGGAAATTAACATGGGAAAACCCCCTTTTTTCTCTGCCCCAGCTTGAAGGATTACTCTGAACCTCTCCATGCACAACAAGACTTACTATGACATATATTTATATAGAGGTAACCATAATATCATGAGAATTCCGCAGTGCTAGTGCGGAATAAGTGCATAAACCAAACACAAAAAAGCATAATAGAGTACGCATAACATATAGATGCCTTAACCATACGAACATACTTAGAAAAGTAGAATCCAATCAAAGTCATATTTTGGATCTCTCAGTGTCCAGCATCAAATACAAAACAGGTTAACTAATAAATCGACGTTTCAACCCCTAACAGGGTCTTCCTCAGGACAGAATGGTAGCAACTTATAAAAAGGTTTAGGAACTGTCAGTGTCTGCACAAAATAAATATAAAATGAAATACAACAGAAAGAGGTCCTGGATGAGTGACACCAAATTACAGCTCACCTGACCTCAGGGATCATATATCAAGGCAAAATTGTAAGGGCAATTAAGGTCATAGGGATATGATAAAAAATGACTTAAGAAAGAGAAGTAGAAAGACGTCTAAGTGATGATAGACATTCGCTGGATGGAAAGAGTCTATCTGAACTTAACTAAACAAAGACCATGTGAGGTGTGTCTCAAAAATATAAAAGTATAGGTGGCAACATGCTCAAACCATGCAGGGAGCATCAGTGTGCTCAAAAGCATCTCTAATCATACCCAAAACACTCTAAAGTGTGTCTCTGTGAGATAAAAGCAAGGGTTGTGACATGTTCAAGTCCATACAGAGAACAAAATTAATCTAAATTATATGCACGGACCAGTCTCAAACAAAAACCAACGACATCCCTTCAGGTGGATTAAAAATGAACCGAATGTAGCCTCAATGTACAAAGTCCATAATAACAAGCTTGGGTGACCATGCAGTGCTGATAATCAATCAGCTAAATGGACTGTACTGTATCAGGGCTTCAAATGCTTGAGAAACAAGTTCAGAGTGTGAAATAATGTGAACACAACATACCGGTCATCTAGGCAATGACCTAAAAAAGTAGCATACAGGCGGTAATTACATGCTTCAAGAAGCTTCCAGCAAGGGGATAGAACGTCATGATCAAAAATCTCCCTTAGGGAGAGCCTGGGAAGAGTAGGACTCTACCTGTTCACATAGGTCTAAAGTTCCGATCTGTGCATAGCCACCGTCTACCACTAATATGCGAGTGAGCCAAGCGCGAGTCCACATTAATAAGAGTAATAGAAAGAGGACTGCAAATGGGCCCTAAAAACAGGCTGAAATAACCGCTGTGTTGGAACGTGCAAAAACCAAAAAAGTAAGAGTGATTTATCATGTACGCAGGGGAAGTGATGGATCATATGCCAGAAAAATGTAATAAATAACATTGGAGTAGTCAATGCATGCTTAATATCTCTGAGGGGACTTACAAAGACAGGCAGTTGCACAGCAAAAACACTAAGGGGCCAATTCCGATTTCGGCCGGAAGGGCACCGAACGATGGCCGGAGCCCTTCCGACCGAATCGGAACATGCCGGCCGGATTCCTTTCCGACCGAGCCATTCCGATGGGCTCGGTCGGAAAGGAATCCGACTCGGATTTCCGGATGGCTTCCGACGGGCTCAGAGAGCCCGTCCGCCGTCCGGAAATCCTTCAGTACTCCCCCGGCCGCCTCTTTACGACCGAGGGAGTACGATGGCAGGTTTTCACTGCCTTTTCGTGCCGGTCTTTCCGGCACGAAAAGGCAGTGGGAAACTGTCTTTGGGGGCCCCCAGTAGGGCCCCCATGTGTGCGAGGCTGCCGAATGGCGGCCTGGGGGCACCTATGGTGCCCCTCTGTTGATCCCTGCACCCGGTGGCAGGCACCTTGGGGTGCCGGCCACAGGGTGCAGGGATGAACTGCACCCTGCTTTCACAATGCAAGCATGCATTCCGCTCGGAATGCATGCTCCCATTGTGAAGTATACGAGTGCGACCAAACAGGGTTCGGTCGCATCGTACTTGCAGGGCCGTAACCAACGACAGCAGGTCGGTCGGTTACGGCTCCTGACCGATGTCGGACAGACCTGAGTCCGTCCTACATCGGAATCGGCCCCTTATTGTCTAAACAACCAACAAGTGGCTCCAGCAACATGCCCAACATTTCAAAAGGCCATGTTAGATGGTGATATCTGCAGCCAAAGAGAAAAGAAATGCAACCAACCACTAGCACTGATAGAATCCATAGTCGAAAGATAAATCACATTGAATGCGACTGGAGTTGTATCTAATCAGAAAGCGACCAAACTTAGGGAAAGAAGGAAGAGAATAGACAGGAGTAGGAGAGAATTGTCCTTAGAGCATGATTCTAAAGGATCCTGGTTTTGAAAATACAATACATCAAATGAATACAGACAGATAATTTAACTTGAAAGAGCAGCTGGAAGCTGACTCCAATTGTCAATCATATTTAGACATTTATCCATAGATTTCAAATGTTCAATACATTTGCATTTTTGTATAAGCAGTTTGGTGCTGTGGTTGCTACCACATGGATTCCATTTATTACTATTTAATCATTCCAATTTGTAAAGCGCAAACATATCACCCCCTTAAGGGTTTCAAGCTGCTTGGGGCCGTCAGGGATATTAAGTGAGCTATTGCCCAGAGTCACATGATGCTGAGCTGCTACTGGGGATCGAACCGTGAACCCCGCGCTCCAGAGGCAGCCGCTCTGGCTGCTGCGCCACACCTCTCCCATTTTGGGAGCTTCAATCACTTGCCATATTATGTCCTCCGCTGCATGGCAGTGTTGTGAGAAATGTTCCACCAGAGGGGCTCCAATTGTTCCACAGTTAATTGTGAGCGATGTTGGAGTATTGGTGCTTTGATTTCTTGGAAAGTTTCAGATTTCTAGACAAGGACACCAAATTGCATAAATAACAACCACTCATATTGCAGTTAGTAAAGGCATTCAATTCAAGTTTTACATCATCATGTTCAAATAACTTTTGGGCATATTTTTTGAGCCCATTTGTGTGGCTCTTGTGCCACGCAATGTGGTGCAAGAGCAAAGCCAATTAAAAATGGCTTCATAAATCTCGAGTAATGCAACACAGTGAAAATCGCTGTGTTTCATTACTCTGCACCAGGGAGTTCTTTCCATCGGCATTGCGCACACATATAAAGAGGAAAATGCCTCAGGGGATTGTTTTTGTGCAGGAATATGCCCCTTCCTTCACAAATTCAATCCTCCTTACATCTCAGGAAACTCTTCAACTATGGTGCAAGGGTGCCTGCGTTGGTGCTAGGCTGCCAAAAGGGTGCCAGCCCAGGGAAAAAGGCAGGAATGTACCTTGTTGACTTAAATATAGCGCATTCCTGCCCTTTCCCTGTCACGCAGTGCAGCGCAGCAAGGTAACTTGGCCATAAATATGACCCTCTGTTTCTAAACAATGTCTGCATGCTGTACATCTGCCAAATTTATAATGGCCTCTGATGGGTGGAAGGTCCCAGTGCGATTGTAAGGTGGGAGTATTAGGAGCAGTAAGGGTAGCCCTCACTACTTTGCCCCTGATATTCGTCCCCTCTTAAAGGAACATAGAGACAAATCACTAAACTTTACTGGATCTTGGACCAGATGCCAATGCTTACATATGACTTTTTAATAGCATTGATATTGGTGTTGAACATACTTGCAAAAATACGATCTGTAGCTGGTTAGTGGTTTTTAAGGACCAATAGATGTGCCCTATTGGTGTACCAAGGTTTTTTTCTTTATTGTTTCAGTAATCTTAGTGGGTATCCTCTATGGTGTAACCATGATATAAGGGAATGTGATTTCTGGGGAAAATTGTTCTTCGTGGTGCATCCTGCTCACCCTGAGAAATTGGACACAGGGCAGATTATCTCGGAGCCCCCTTGGATTATGACTGGAACACATCAGTTAAGAACTCCTTTCGGTGGGCTTCCTACCTTAATGGTCAAGTCAAGGAAGGCAATGGTGTTCTTCTTATATTCCATAGTAAATTGTATGTCAGGTGATCTAATGTTAATCCACTGCAAAACTTGTTCTACACTCAAGGTATCACCTTTCCAAATCATAAATACATCGCTAATGTAGCGCCCCCACACCTTTATATTCTGCCTAAATGGCATGTTGTCACTGTACAGGTGTGTGTGTTCACAATCATCAATGAACACATTCTCAAGATTAGGTGCAAACCCATCCCCCGAATCACTGACAGAATATCGACTACACAAATATCGACGACAAAAATATCGGAGCCGAAATATCGATGGCCACAATATGGAAGTCCTATCTACATTATGGTAAGTACAAAAATATCGATAAAAAAATATCGTTGTCAAAAATATTGTTGTTAAAAATATCGTTTTTTTAAAAGTTTAAAAAATAATGTAAAATAAAGTAAATAATACATATAATTAAAAAAAACATAGTTAAAATTATTTTAAAATGTTTAAAATTATAACTAATACATATAATGTAAAAATAAATTAAACATATATACGTATAAAATATAATATATATACTTACTTAATAATATTTATAAATAATTATTTTAATAACTTATAAATTGTTAAAAAACATAAAAAAAATTATAAATACATATATACAAAAAAACAAATAATATAAAAATATAAATAAATTAAAAAATTACAATATTTTTAATCTTTTTAAAATAAATTATACACTACATTAACTAAAACAGTAGAGAAAATATTGGATAGTGGAGGGGATACAATTACTATTCCCACTCCAGAGAGTGTAACAGTAGGGAAAGTGTTGGATAGCGTAGGGGTAAAAATTACTATTCCCACTCCAGAGATTGCAACAGTAGTGAAAATGTTGGATAGCGTAGGGGTAAAAATTACTATTCCCACTCCACTGAGTGCAACAGTAGGGAAAGTGTTGGATAGCAAAGAGGTAAAAATTACTATTCCCACTCCAGTGAGTGCAACAGTAGGGAAAGTGTTGGAGAGCGTAGGGGTTAAAATTACTATTCCCACTCCAGAGAGTGCAACAGTAGGGAAAGTGTTAGATAGCGCAGGGGTAAAAATTACTATTCCCACTCCAATAAGTGCAACAGTAGGGAAAGTGTTGGATAGCGTAGGGGTAAAAATTACTATGCCCACTCCAGAGAGTGCAACAGTAGGGAAAGTGTTGGATAGCGTAGGGGTTAAAATTACTATTCCCACTCCAGAGAGTGCAACAGTAGGGAAAGTGTTAGATAAGGTACGGGTAAAAATTACTATTTCCACTCCAATAAGTGCAACAGTAGGGAAAGTGTTGGATAGCGTAGGGCTAAAAATTACTATTCCCACTCCAGATACTGCAACAATAGGGAAAGTGTTGGATAGCGAAGGGGTTAAAATTACTATTCCCACTCCAGAGAGTGCAACAGTAGGGAAAGTGTTGGATAGCGTAGGGGTAAAAATTACTATTCCCACTCCAATAAGTGCAACAGTAGGGAAAGTGTTGGATAGCGTAGGGCTAAAAAGTACTATTCCCACTCCAGATACTGCAACAATAGGGAAAGTGTTGGATAGCGAAGGGGTTAAAATTACTATTCCCACTCCAGAGAGTGCAACAGTAGGGAAAGTGTTGGATAGCGTAGGGGTAAAAATCACTATTCCAACTCCAGAGAGTGCAACAGTAGGGAAAGTGTTGGATAGCGTAGAGGTAAAAATTACTATTCTCACTCCACAGATTGCAACAGTAGGGAAAGTGTTGGATAGCGAAGGGGTTAAAATTACTATTCCAACTCCAGAGAGTGCAACAGTAGGGAAAGTGTTGGATAGCGTAGGGGTAAAAATTACTATTCCCACTCCAGAGACTGTAACTTTAGGGAAAGTGTTGGATAGCAGAGAGTTAAAATTAACCTGATTATCAAATTAATATTTTTTTTAATTAAATAAACAATTAATAAATAATTAGCAATATAATAATTATCAATACCAATAAATAAAAATTAAAATTACTTTATTATACTTAAATTACTTCCCACCCTATTCCCCTATTAACCCACAACCCACTCCTAAAAATAAATTAACACAATTAATATAATAATCAATTAATAAAAACGAATGACCAATTAATACTTAATTAACAATAAATTAATTATCAATACCAATAAATAAAAATTAATAATTACGTTATTATAATTAAATTACTTCCCACCCTATTCCCCTATTAACCCACAACCCGCTCCTAAAATAAATTAACACAATTAATATAATTATCAATTAATCAATTAATAAAAATGAATTACCAATTAATAATTAATTAACAATAAATTAATTATCAATACCAATAAATAAAAGTTAATAATTACTTTATTATAATAAATTACTTCCCACCCTATTCCCCTATAAACCCACAACCCGCTCCTAAAATAAATTAACACAATTAATATAATTATCAATTAATCAATTAATATAAATGAATCACCAATTAATAATTATTTAACAATAAATTAATTATCAATACCAAAAACTAAAAATTAATAATTACTTTATTATAATTAAATTACTTCCCACCCTATTCCCCTATAAACCCACAACCCGCTACAGAACTAAAACGCTAAATTTAATTAAAAATAATTTATATTTTCTAAAAATTATTATTTAATTTACTGTAAATAAATTACTTCCCACCCTATTCCCCTATAAACCCACAACCCGCTACGGTACTAAAACGCAAAATTTACTTTAAAAAAAATTACTAACTTCTAAAAATGTAATACATATATTTAGAAAAAAATACAATACTTAACAAAAAATATAAAACACATACATATAAAATACATACTAAAATACATAACACTAATATAAACATCGATATTATTAACAACGATATTTTTGCAAACGATATTACTGACTTCGATATTAACAAAAACGATATTTCTTACCTTTAGGTAGATATTCTGGTCACCGATATTCTTGATGTCGACATTCTGTCCCTTCGATATTTCCAACTCGATATTTCTGTAGTTTGGAAAAAAAAACTCGATATTATGTCTGTGCACCCCATCCCCCATAGCACCTCCTTTACTTTGGTAGTAGAAAGTATTCATGATTTGAAACAAAATTCTTGGAAAGTGCAATTAAAGTCAATTGGTCTATACAGACCCCCCCCCAGGAAACTGTGGCATTGATTAGGAAATGTTGCGGCACTAAAATGTATATTTTTTGGCAAATATTTGCATTTCTTGTGGCATTTTTGCTGCAGGTTATTTTAATGACAGTCATTTCCAGTGGCGGCTGGCATGGTATGAGGGTAGCGGGCGGGGGAGGTGGGGTAGGGAGTGGAAAAGATCAAATTAACTTCCCTCTTCGTCCGGCCACGTCTCTCCTCCACTTCTCTTCTGACGAGTCCGGAACGGAAGCAGGAAATACACAAGCTTCCCCTAAGCCAATCACAACACTGCAGAGCAGCGTTGTGATTGGTCTGAGTGCCGTGGTTTGGCGTTCAGACAGGCAGTGGGAGCATGTGCACGTTCATCACCAGACTGTGTATTACTGCCTGGTGGGGAACATGCAAAGTGCAGAGGACTGTTTGGCAGGCCCAAGACGGCCGGCCATACCATCATGCGCACTTAAGTGCTCATCCCTTCTCCCCCTGCTCTATGAGCAGCCTAGCCCCGCCCTGCAAAACTGCCTCAGCAGGGAAAAATAAAATGATAACAACAGCGTGTTATCGTTTTATTTTTCCTTTTTTGCACTGCTGAAAGCAGTGGAGCGACGCTACTCCGCCTTAGCAGAGGAGCTGTCACTGGCCATTTCTTTTTGGTATAGTTCTATCTTGTGACTTACGTTTAATAATAATAATTAATAATAATTTAGTTTCTAATCCCGGTATGTTAGGTATTGGGTTGTGGGATTGCGATGGAGAAAGAGCACGCATCAATAAACTCTCAGCTCTGTAATGAGTGGCTTCAGTTTCCAATACATGTCACTGATAAGAGGCATGCATATGCTCCTTAGAAACGTGACTCAGGTAACAACATGGAGGGAAAGGCTTGTTAAAAAAAATGCAGTCTACAGCAAGTGCACATTTCACTGAAATCCAGCAACCTCCCTGTACGAGGCAGCATATCAAAAGGCCTGGACTGACCCTGACTGGCCTGCAGGCAGCACCTAACCACCTGGCAGTTGTTTGACTTATGTGACGTGTGCACCTGCAGCCAGGACCTTCTGTTTTCTGTGGGTAATTAGACCAGGCTAAGGAGAATGGAGGGGTGTTCTCCTACATAAAAAAATGAGTGGTTCTTTTCAGGGTATGGGCACGATGAACACACTGCCTCTCCTGAGATGGATATACAATTTTAAAATGTGTAAACATTTGCAGTGGTGCAGTGTTCATTCTGGGACTGCCAGTATGGAAGGAAAAAGTTATTTTGCCCGCAGCCCATGCACTGGTGTGCCCAGATGGGAGGCAGAACTGAATGATGAGCCAAGGCCCAAGGGACTGATCAGCAGCATGTCTGAACTCTTCTCCCGTGCCCCACCCCAGGTGCACTGGACAACATTTTTTTATAATCTGTGCGTGACTGCTCTGGTCAGCTTAAGTCCTGACTCATGTAAAACAACTAATATCAGACATCAAATAGCATGCTACGGTTGGTACTGCCAGCATTGACTTTGTCTCAGTCTGTGTGTGCCAGTGCGGCCCAGTGTCAGAAGTCAGTGCACAGCACATGGTGACTAAACCCTCAGAGCAGAGGACAAGCACCTTTAGATAAGGATAATTAGAGCATATTGGCTGTCACTCTGGAGCATGTAGAAGCAAACAGGCTATGCCAGGAACCATTACAATTTCAGTTGATCACTCTATTGATTTTTACCTGTTTATATCTAAGTTCTAACTTTAGCAATGAGATCAAACTGTTCCAATGGTATTGATACACTTATTTTGCATTACATTTTTTCTTTTTCTATTTTTGGAGTGTGTTCTTCACCCAAAAAAATGTAATGGCTATTCTTTCGCTCTTCCCACACAACTGTTTCATATAAGCACTGGTTCTGTTGTGTCACAATTTTTTGTTGCTGTTTTTTGCCCAGTATATGGCACTGAGAACAAAGTTCTATAACAGGCACCTTCATGATTCACTCATGTGGAGAAAGTATTATAACGTGATAGACTTTCACGTGAATCTAAGTTGTTACTTCGCAGATCTTTACTTTGAGAGTCATTACATCATGGACATTACATCTGGAGTACCTTTAAATGGCAGGTTATTTCAGTACACTTTACTTCATAGTAATGGTAGTGAGTATGTGAGCAGAATTTTTAAAACACATATATATTACCCATACCTGAGCTATAAAAACTCCTTACTATACCAAAACACTGCCCATCCCTTAACCCTAAAACTCCTTACTCAACTGCACTACCCATTCCTAAGCTCTAAAAAACTTCTTAATCCCCATCCCTGAACCCTAAATTTAAATTAATATATTTAAATTAGTATATTTAATTTTAATAACATATACTTACATTTTAAACACTTAAGGGCTGATTACAATGGCAGTGAACCTGCCACCGACAGGCTGTCGGTGGCGTGTTCACCGCCATTGTGAGGCCATTTTCCGCCTGCCATATTATAATGGCTGGCGGTACTGTGGTGGTCAGAAACTCTGACCGCCATGCTTCCGATGGGCTCCCTGAGCCCGCCGGTGCTGCAGAGGCCTCCCAATACCATAAATGGCATCGGTGCCTACCAGGCACCGCCATTGGGATTACGATGGTCCATCCCCACCAGCCTTTTCATGGCACTTCACCCGCCATGGAAAGGCTGGCGGGGATAGACATAGGGGGCCCGCTGCGGGCCCCGCTTCACACCGGGCACTTTCGTTTGGGGGTTGGGGGGCACCTATCGTGCCCCCCCTACATTTCCCTGCACCATGTAAACAGTGCCTTTTTAATATTGCAGTGGGTGCTGCAGCCAGCAACACCCGCCGCAAGGCAAAGTATGGTGTGTGTGACCGCCACGGTGGCGGTCACATCCTAATACCCCCTGCGGGACCGCTGCCTTGTAGGCGGGCAGTCCCACTCCCGAGACGATGGAGGACGGACTGGAGTCCGTCTGCCATCGTAATCAGCCCCTTAGTTAATCTTAGTATTAGCTAATATTTTGTTTTTCTAATAGCCAATAGACAGTTCATACAATAACTTGCATTAATTTTTTATTAATACATTTTTTTATTAAATATATGTATGTATTAATTAAAATAATTATAAATAAATACATTACAAATATTTATTTTAAAATGTTGAATTCACCTTTCCTCATTATATATGTACAAATATGTATACACACACATATATGTATAAAAGATCATATAAATGCATATATATATATATATATATATATATATATATATATATATATATATATATATATATATATATATATATATATATATATATATATATATATATATATATATATCTACTGGCGGTCGCCAGTAGATAGTTATAGTTAGGACCTATTTTCCATAGGAAATCCGCGACATTCTATTTGAAATAACTCTTGCGCCGGTTGACGAATCTTCGCGAAAGCTTCCAACTTGTTGGGGCGCTCCGCTCCTACCCTGAAAGTCTCGGGTTGATTCGTCAAGCGGGGGCCGAGAAAAAGGGGGTCCCAAAACGCGTTTTCCCCATTCATTTTTCCATAGGATCATTTCATCGCAGCTACAGCCCGAACTGCTGAACGGAATTACACCAAATTTGGCAAAGAGGTAGCCCTTGGTTCAGTGTCGTGCTTTTTGCTTAAATGGTGTAAATCCGTTCAGTAGTTCCTGAGAAAATCAAAAGTAAAGTCACATATATATCTATGGCCGAGTAGGGTCCGCGTATCCTGAGCGCACCCTGCGCGCACCGTCCCGATCACGAGCTGCATGCTAATTGGCTGTCAAGTGGCTGTCAACACTCCAAATAAGGAAGTGTTGGCAGCCATTTTGTCCCTTGGTAGAACCGAGGGACAGAAACAAGTGCGCAAAGCGTAAAAAGGGGCAGGGTAGAAACACCCTGACCCCCTAGGTTTGCTCAGGGGGTCCCACAAGGACCCCCTGGGCAGAAAAAAGTATATATATATTTTTTTAAACGGCGGGATGCGCTTAGGGTGCGCGGATCCCGCTGATTAAAAAAAAAAAAAGCACAAGAAACAAGTGTGCAAAACGCACAAAGGGGGCAGGGTAGAAACACCCTGACCCCGTAGGTCTGCTCAGGGGGTCCCACAAGGACCCCCTGGGCAGAAAAAAGTATATATATTTTTTTTAAACGGCGGGATGCGCTTAGGGTGCGCGGATCCCACTGATTAAAAAAAAAAACACAAGAAACAAGTGTGCAAAGCGCAAAAGGGGGCAGGGTAGAAACACCCAGACCCTCTAGGTCTGCTCAGGGGTCCCACAAGGACCCCTGGGCAGAAAAAGTATATATATTTTTTTAAACGGCGGGATGCGCTTAGGGTGCGCGGATCCCGCTGATTAAAAAAAATTAGCACAAGAAACAAGTGCGCAAAACGCACAAAGGGGGCAGGGTAGAAACACCCTGACCCCTAGGTCTGCTCAGGGGTCCCACAAGGACCCCTGGGCAGAAAAGCATTTTATTTTTTTAAATCGGTGGGATGCGCTTAGGGTGCGCGGATCCCACTGATTAAAAAAACACAAGAAACAAGTGTGCAAAACGCACAAAGGGGGCAGGGTAGAAACACCCTGACCCCTAGATCTGCTCAGGGGGTCCCACAAGGACCCCTGGGCAGAAAAAGCAACAAAAAAAAGACCGGCATCATGCCGAGGCCCCGCCCCTCCCTGCAGCAGTCTGCAAACGCGCCCCTGGCGCGTTTTAAGAAGGGAAGTAATTCCCTTGAATACTGGGGGTCCCTGGGGGCCAACTAGCCCACCAGGAACCTCCGGTATGCGCCAGGGGCTGCGTTGCAGAGAGGTGTACAGAGGCCACGCCCCTTTTTACACCTCTCTGCAACGCAGCTCTGTGGCGCTTTGGGGGTACATGGTGGGCTAGTTGGACTCCAGGGACCCTCAGTATTCAAGGGACTTAATCCCCCAACTTAAAACGCGCCACGGGGCGCGTTTGCACAGTGGTGAAGGGAGGGGGCGTGGCTTCAGGTGACATGTGTGCAAACAGGCCCCGTGGCACGTTTTAAGATGGGGAATTAAATCCTCTTCAATCCTGAGGGTCCCTGGGGGCCAACTAGCCCACCAGGTACCTCCACTAAGCGCCACAGAGCTGCGTTGCAGAGTGTTGTAAAAAGGGGCGTTGGCTCTGAACACCTCTCTGCAACGCAGCTCTCTGGCGCATACTGGATGTATCTGGTGGGCCAGTTGGCCCCTAGGGACCCTCGGGATTGAGGAGGAATTAATTCTCCAACTTAAAACGCGCCACAGGGCGTGTTTGCAGACATGTCACTTCAGGCCCCACCCCCTTCCTTCACCATTGTGCAAATATTCCTCTAAAATCAGCCGAACTACGAATTCCGATTTACTCACCGGTTATCAGGAGAGACCTCAGTGCTGCATCTTTGAGCCCAGTACTGATCCTGAAAAGTAATTTTAACCGTACTTACCAGTAACTTGAATTTCCTTCCATAGGCTAACATTGACTGGTTTCACTTGGAAATTCTTCTGTGTGTGGAGTTTTGGAACTTTATAATATTCCTCTAAAATGAGCCGAACTACGAATTCCGATTTACTCACCTGTTATCAGGAGAGACCTCAGTGCTGCATCTTTGAGCCCAGTACTGATCCTGAAAAGTAATTTTAACCGTACTTACCAGTAACTTGAATTTCCTTCCATAGGATATCATTGCCTGCTTTTTGCTGAAAAAGTTTCTGGCGATTTTTGAAACATACAAATATTCCTCTAAAATCAGCCGAACTACGAATTCCGATTTACTCACCGGTTATCAGGAGAGACCTCAGTGCTGCATCTTTGAACCCAGTACTGATCCTGAAAAGTAATTTAAACCGTACTTACCAGTAACTTGAATTTCCTTCCATAGGCTAACATTGACTGGTTTCACTTGGAAATTCTTCTAAGTGTGGAGTTTTGGAACTTTATAATATTCCTCTAAAATCAGCCGAACTACGAATTCCGATTTACTCACCTGTTATCAGGAGAGACCTCAGTGCTGCATCTTTGAGCCCAGTACTGATCCTGAAAAGTAATTTTAACCGTACTTACCAGTAACTTGAATTTCCTTCCATAGGATATCATTGCCTGCTTTTTGCTGAAAAAGTTTCTAAGTGTCGATTTTTGAAACATACAAATATTCCTCAAAAATCAGCCGAACTACGAATTCCGTTTTACTCACCTGTTATCAGGAGAGAACCCAGTGCTGCATCTTTTAGCCCAGCACTGACCCTGAAAAGTAATTCTAACCGTACTTACCAGTAACTTGTATTTCCTTCCATAGGAATCCATTGTCTGGTTTTCAGCAGAAAAGTTTCAGTGTCGATTTTCACAAACTACAAATATTCCTTAAAAATCGCCTGTATGACTTAAATGCATTCTTTCAACTGTTTACAGGAGATGCACCAGTGCTGGATCCAGGATCCACCACTGAGTAAGAAAAATTAACGATAACACTACTTACCTGCTAAGTGAATTTCCTCCCATAGGATAACATTGGTGATTCTATGTGAAAAAGTTTCTGTCAACTTTTAAAATACAATAATATTCCTTAAAAATCACTACTGTAACCAAAACGCTTTTACTCAACTGTTTACAGGAGATGTCCCAGGACTGAAGCTAGGATCCAGTCCTGTGGTTAGAAAAGTAATCCATAAAGTAACTAATTGCATTTAACTTGAAATTCACATTGAGCTCAATGTTGCATTGTGTTTGAAATTGTGTTGCCCATTGCAACAACTGTAACTACTGTACTTAAAAGTTTTTTTGCCTATTTGCAAAGTATTTAAACTAAAGTAATTCATTCTGAGAAAGTATATTTTGTAATGTAATGTATAATGTAATTACAATGTATTTTAAAAAATAAAATATCTAAAAATAAATAGTTTAAAAAAATGTAGTAAATCAGTATCAAAAAAATAAATATAACAATTAATACATTTAAAAATTGTCATTTACAAAACCTTTGAAATTCACTGAAAAAATCCATAGGTTTCAGACATGTTATAGTTAGGAATTAGCATTTAAAAAACCTTTGAAATTCACTGAAAAAACCATAGGTTTCAGGCACGTTATAGTTAGAAATTAGCATTTAAAAAACCTTACAAATTCACTGAAAAAACCAGGAGAATTTCTTTAAACAGATCTCAGGGACTGCGATGGGCACCTGCTTCGCCCCCAGCTATGCGAACTTGTTCGTTGGCTGGTGGGAGGAGCAGGTGTCCAGATCATATGAATGTGGATCATTGATGGGCAAAGTTATTGTGTGGTATCGTTACATAGACAATCTCTTTATAATATGGCAAGGCACATCAGAGTCAGCACATGAGTATATTAATGTCCTGAATACCAATCGATTAAATTTGCACTTTTCGGGCGCAGTTAGTTCAGTGGCAGTGAACTACCTGGACCTGAAGGTGTTTGTATCAGAAGGCAAATTAGACACAGCCTTATATCGTAAAACAACGGCGGGAAATTCTACTTTATTTGCGACAAGTAATCATCCACCCAAATTGATATATAGTATTCCGTATGGAGAGCTGTTAAGATTAAAACGGAATAGTTCCAGAGAATGTGATTTTGTAACGTCAGCTAAAGAGTGCATTGCTAGATTTGCTTTAAGAGGCTATGATAACACATTATTGGAAAAAACATTCAATAGAGTAAAAGGGATTTCCAGAGACCAATTACTGTGGAAAAGAACAAATAATATCCCCAATATTAACGAAGGGGGTAAGTTTAGGATGGTTACTACATATTCAGCGGAAGCAAACTATCTCAAACGGATGCTTAAGAAAAACTGGCATATTTTAAAAACAGATAGTATTATTGGTAATGATATTCCAGTTTACCCAATGGTTACTTTTAGAAAGGCCCGATCATTTAAGGACATGTTGGTTCACAGTCATCTTGATAAGGTAATACAGAAAAGGGGTACCTTGAAAGAAATGCGAGGATTTTACCCATGTGGGAAATGTAAAGCCTGTGCGAATAGCAAAAGAGTTTTGTCTTACACTATACCAGACATAAATAGGAATAGATTCATAAAAAGATTCATGACATGCAATACCACGTATTCTGTATACTGTTTAACTTGTCCTTGTGGGCTACGATACATTGGTAGTACCATTCACCCACTCAAAATAAGGATATTAGAACACTTACGGGCAATCTCTAAAAAGATGTAACATATCCAGTAGCAAGACATTTTGCAGATAAACATTCCAGTAATAGAAATCTGGCACAGTACTATGGTCTGGATCATGTCCCGGAGAATATCAGAGGGGGCGATAGAATCTTGAGATTACGTAGGTTGGAGTCAAGTTATATTGTAGACTTGCGAACAAAATTCCCAAAAGGATTAAATAGTGGGGAGGAATTGGCGTCACACTTGGGCTCCTAAAAATGAAAAATTAAAAATGTTAGGCTGTTATACAGCTGGCATCAGTTGCAGTTATAATATGTCTCTTACATATTATCCATGTCACAGGATATGTGTAAATAAAAATGGTCAATAATAAGGGACTTAAGCCGATCCACGGCAAGAGAACAGTACACTAAGGCACTAATCGGCTAATATATGTTGAAATGATTGAGGAATTTTTATATAACCTTGAATGGTAATGAAGGCATGTATTTTAATTAATAGGATACATTATGTCATATAGTGGTTCAATATTTATTGAGTACATAGTTAAATCAATGTAACTATGCATTTTTCCCCCTTTTTGGTCACATTCACGTGACGCAGCAAGAGGGGATAATAACCGATCCACGGCAAGATAGCCAAATATATGACTGTTTTATCCAACAGCAGCCGAAACTAATCAATTCATTGATGAAATTATAAATTGTCATAGTGTGATTCAATATTTATTGTATATAAATTATGTGTACGCAATTTAAATTTAAATTTATATGTATGTGTAACATTTCAAAATGGCGCTATATTTTGCGTATTGCGTTAGTCCCTTTTCCATTGTAATACACAAGTGACCAGGATGTAAAATAAAATAGAGTCGCTTCCGGTGTGCCAGTAACACCGAGGAAGGCTGACCGCCGAAACGCGTTTGTTGTTAATACTGGAAAAATAAATATTTTCAAAACGCCCCGTGAGTGCTGAATTTCTTTCATTCAAGGAAAAGGAGCAATAATAATTTGCGGAGTACACAGCTGCATACAAGCACCCGTCCGAGAGTGCTTCCCATGGAGGTGTAAAGTGAGCGTGAGATTTACGAGGAAGGCACCGCCGCTATGGAATCACTACTACCGGTGTGAACGGAATCGAGGACCCGCGAATCGGAGGAGACGCCGGAAATCGAAGACAACCATACCGGTAAGCTATGCATTCGTAAGATTATTGCGTATAATTGCATAAAGCGGCAGGACGAGGGGACGGTATTGAATTTGGAATCCAGTAAACATTCATTGAACGGAGTGAATATGTTCAGTGAATCAGCACGCCAAGATGCGGCTAGAGACATATTTAAGAAACGTGAGTCAACGGCAAACCCAAGTGTTGCAGACCAATCGAAACCCACAAGTATTGTTAGTAACACTATGAATAAATTAGAGAGACTCTACGAACGTGAGACACGTAAATGGTGGGAGGCGACCTCCCTCCAAAACTATATGGACGTGAACAGAGTGCCGAGGGGACTTCGTGTGTATACAGTTCCATCATATGAAAACCCGGATCCACTTTTACTCTCTGAATGGGCTGAACATACTGCACAATATTGTTATGGGACATTGAAAATATTAGTAAAGTATGCGTGGAGTGATCGAGAAAAGGCATTATGTGAAATCAAGGATTTGGAAGACGAGTTAGCAACAGAAGAAGACAAAAATAAAGTAGAAGAGTTGCGAGGACAAATGAAGACACGTTTGCTAAAATATGAACAAAAGATCAAGCTAAGGAAGCAAGAGAAGTTTGAGCGTGACGAAAATGACTACCTACAGGGTAGGGTCTTAACATTTGCGCGCAAATACGATGGCCCTAGAAAAGAATTGATTCAGAGGTCCAATAAAGACACGGTTCACAGAATAGATACTTCTGAATCTGAAGTGACAGAAAATGAATCAGGTGATGAAAATGTTGGATCATTGATGGCTGCTAAGAATACAACAACTCCTTTTCACGACGAGTTTCAAATTATTCGACAGTCATGGTTGCGAGGGGGGAAGAACAAACCCCCAGAGAATCCCACCGAAAAACGCGAAGAGCAGGGTGGGGCAAGAAGAGGCAAAAAGTTCGGATGGGCACAACGCAACAAGAAAACCAACAAACAGCAATAGACACAACAAACCTGACAGTTGTCAATCTCACGCCTAGAATCTTAACAAAGATTGAGATTAAAGTATTAACTTTGGGACTGACTTTCTGTCCGAGCAGTCGTATGGAATATACACAAACAAGAATTGATCTCTTTAGCTTTATACGTAAACTAAAGTTACATAAATATTTTAAATTAAGACCAGCAATGAAGGAATGTAAAAAAGTGCCTCTCAGATTAACAGCAACTGATGTGCTTACTGGATGTGATTTACCTGCCATAGAACTGTTGGAAAATCTTCAAAGTGATCAAGAAGAACAGTTTGTTGAAAGTGATAGTATGGCCAACAGAGCAAAACGTGTTGGAATAGAGCAAGAAATGGAAGAGAGTCCTCTAAAACCAAAATCACAATTTATGCCACAGATGCCACTCGACGCAATAGATGTCTTTTCTGAGGCCATGGTTAATGACTTACTGCAGTTTAGATCTAAGCAATCCAAGAATAAAATCAAGAATAATATATCAATGGAAGAAAAAGCAGCATTGGAAAGTCTAATACAGGACACTGCAATAATAATCAAGCCCTCGGACAAAGGAGGGAATATTGTTCTTCAAACTAGAACTGAGTACTGCAAAGAAGCCCAACGACAATTGTTGGATTGTAGATATTATGAACTGACTACACGGGAAATTTATCAAGAAAGCGTACACAACTATGAAATTTTAATTAGGAAGTGGTACGATAAACGAATGTTGGGAACTGATGAACATTTATTTCTACGAAACACGAATCCTGTAATCCCAACATTCTATCATATCCCCAAGCTTCACAAAGACTCTTTACATCCGCCGGGCAGGCCAATTGTGTCGTCTCAGGGCAGTCTCACAGAACATTTATCTATGTTTATTGATTATTTTTTGGCCACCTTTGTAGTTCAGTTAAAATCTTATATAAAGGATACAAAAGATTTTTGGGAAAAAATTGCTGCAGTAAGATGGGTTTCCTCATACCAATTAATGGTATTGGATATCACTAGTCTATATACATGTATAGATCATGAGGCTGGTTTAGAGGCCTTGCAGTTTTACCTGAATAAGCGCCAACTTCGATTTGCAGAGCACAATCAAATGTTGATCGAATTTGCAAAATTTTGTCTCACTAATAACATTTTTCTTTTTGAGGAGAATTTCTTTAAACAGATCTCAGGGACTGCGATGGGCACCTGCTTCGCCCCCAGCTATGCAAACTTCTTCGTTGGATGGTGGGAGGAGCAGGTGTCCAGATCATATGAATGTGGATCATTGATGGGCAAAGTTATTGTGTGGTATCGTTACATAGACGATCTCTTTATAATATGGCAAGGCACATCAGAGTCAGCACATGAGTATATTAATGTCCTGAATACCAATCGATTAAATTTGCACTTTTCGGGCGCAGTTAGTTCAGTGGCAGTGAACTACCTGGACCTGAAGGTGTTTGTATCAGAAGGCAAATTAGACACAGCCTTATATCGTAAAACAACGGCGGGAAATTCTACTTTATTTGCGACAAGTAATCATCCACCCAAATTGATATATAGTATTCCGTATGGAGAGCTGTTAAGATTAAAACGGAATAGTTCCAGAGAATGTGATTTTGTAACGTCAGCTAAAGAGTGCATTGCTAGATTTGCTTTAAGAGGCTATGATAACACATTATTGGAAAAAACATTCAATAGAGTAAAAGGGATTTCCAGAGACCAATTACTGTGGAAAAGAACAAATAATATCCCCAATATTAACGAAGGGGGTAAGTTTAGGATGGTTACTACATATTCAGCTGAAGCAAACTATCTCAAACGGATGCTTAAGAAAAACTGGCATATTTTAAAAACAGATAGTATTATTGGTAATGATATTCCAGTTTACCCAATGGTTACTTTTAGAAAGGCCCGATCATTTAAGGACATGTTGGTTCACAGTCATCTTGATAAGGTAATACAGAAAAGGGGTACCTTGAAAGAAATGCGAGGGTTTTACCCATGTGGGAAATGTAAAGCCTGTGCGAATAGCAAAAGAGTTTTGTCTTACACTATACCAGACATAAATAGAAATAGATTCATAAAAAGATTCATGACATGCAATACCACGTATTCTGTATACTGTTTAACTTGTCCTTGTGGGCTACGATACATTGGTAGTACCATTCACCCACTCAAAATAAGGATATTAGAACACTTACGGGCAATCTCTAAAAAAGATGTAACATATCCAGTAGAAAGACATTTTGCAGATAAACATTCCAGTAATAGAAATCTGGCACAGTACTATGGTCTGGATCATGTCCCGGAGAATATCAGAGGGGGCGATAGAATCTTGAGATTACGTAGGTTGGAGTCACGTTATATTGTAGACTTGCGAACAAAATTCCCAAAAGGATTAAATAGTGGGGAGGAATTGGCGTCACACTTGGGCTCCTAAAAATGAAAAATTAAAAATGTTAGGCTGTTATACAGCTGGCATCAGTTGCAGTTATAATATGTCTCTTACATATTATCCATGTCACAGGATATGTGTAAATAAAAATGGTCAATAATAAGGGACTTAAGCCGATCCACGGCAAGTGAACAATACACTAAGGCACTAATCGGCTAATATATGTTGAAATGATTGAGGAATTTTTATATAACCTTGAATGGTAATGAAGGCATGTATTTTAATTAATAGGATACATTATGTCATATAGTGGTTCAATATTTATTGAGTACATAGTTAAATCAATGTAACTATGCATTTTTCCCCCCTTTTGGTCACATTCACGTGACGCAGCAAGAGGGGATAATAACCGATCCACGGCAAGATAGCCAAATATATGACTGTTTTATCCAACAGCAGCCGAAACTAATCAATTCATTGATGAAATTATAAATTGTCATAGTGTGATTCAATATTTATTGTATATAAATTATGTGTACGCAATTTAAATTTAAATTTATATGTATGTGTAACATTTCAAAATGGCGCTATATTTTGCGTATTGCGTTAGTCCCTTTTCCATTGTAATACACAAGTGACCAGGATGTAAAATAAAATAGAGTCGCTTCCGGTGTGCCAGTAACACCGAGGAAGGCTGACCGCCGAAACGCGTTTGTTGTTAATACTGGAAAAATAAATATTTTCAAACGCCCCCGTGAGTGCTGAATTTCTTTCATTCAAGGAAAAGGAGCAATAATAATTTGCGGAGTACACAGCAGCATACAAGCACCCGTCCGAGAGTGCTTCCCATGGAGGTGTAAAGTGAGCGTGATATATATATATATATATAACTCACGCCGAAGCAATGCACTGCTGATGACATCACATATTACATCACTCATGAAATGGTCAGTGACATCACTGATGACATCTCAAATGACATCACTGATGATATCACTAATAGCATCACTCACTTAATCTCTGATGCACCTACTCACACCCTAATATAACCTTTCATACACCCACTCTAAAATACAGACTACCATTCTCGAAACCATAGACACACCTATACCAGTTAGTACATACCCACTCACTGATTCATAGGTCTACACACACATCCACTCACTCACCCATACAGTCACTCATACATGCAATCACTCATCAATACAGCCACTATTATATGTACTCATACACCCATACAGACACTCACCCATAGAGTTACTCACACACCTAGTCAGTCACCCAAAGAGTCAATCACAATGCCATTTACTCACCTATACAGTTATGCACACACTACCTCACTTATTCACAGATACTAACACATACTTACTCTCTTATACATTCACTGACACAAGCACACACTCATCCATACATCCACTCTCACAATCACTCACTTTCACATACAGTTACTTATATACTCCAACACTCACATATACTGCCATTCACATATGCAGTTACTCACACATATACCACTGAGACATCCATTCACTCACCAACACAGCCATATGCACACTCACTCACCCATACAGCCCCTCGCAGATGCACTTATGAACCCATACACCCAGTGAATCACCCACTCACACATCCATGCAGGTAGTCACACAACACATAGACACTCAGGCACCCATACAGGTACTCAGACAACCAATCAATAACCCATATAGACACTCATGTACCTATTCACCAACCCGTGCAGCCACTTATGACCAACTGACAGACTGATACAGACATTCACACAGATTAGTCACTCACCCATACATTCACCCAGACACGTATAATCACTCACTTATACAGTCAGTCACACACTGACTGAATCATCATATATATATCACATTCTTAAACCTTTTAGAAACACTTACAGTCACTGGATGATATCATCAGTGATATCATCAGTGATGTCATTTGAGATGTCATCAGTGATGTAACTGACCAAGTCATGAGTGATGTAATATGTGATGTGATCAGCAGTGCATTGCGGGGGCGTGAGCTATAGTTTGCTCAGCTAACTATAACGGCTGAATTTCTCTGGTTTTGTACGAGTGAAATGTCAGACTAACTATAACGTCCCTGAAACCTGTGGTTTTTTCAGTGAATATATATATATATACATTTATATGATCTTTTATACATATATGTGTGTGTATGCATACATCTTTTATCAAATCATGTACACATATATAATGACTTTTAACAAGCAAAGTATACCTATGTGCAAAAGTACTGAAAAACCTACCTGCACTGCAAAGATGCTGATGTACTTACCTGTGATATAAATACCCTGATGTACTTACCTGCAATATAGTCTCATGAAGTAAAAACTGTTATGCTAACATATCCTTCGAGGTAATACAGAACTGGCTGTTAAACCTACTGATGCCTTTAAAGCACATGTATTTTTAAATGTGCTGTGACCTGCAAAATGTACCTTTCAGCATACATTTTTAAAAATAAAAAGGATGTGCTCAAGTTGGGGTGGGGGGGCTGTTATGGACATTTGTTTCTCTTTGTCAGGGCTGTTTCCTCAATTCAGCCCTGGTTCTTCCTTTCTGCCTTTTTGAAAGCAATTGCCACAGGAGAAATGGTGAAGAGGGGGTCGTAAATATCTCCCTTGATAATTATTTTGTAGCCTTCCCAGACACTTCTGTCAGGGGACGAGCTTAATCGATGTGCAGAGCAGGGTGACGGAGACTGCTCTGCACTGCAGAAGAACAAAAAAGTACTGATCATTTTCCTTTTTCTTTACTTTGTTTTCCTACAGTGCTTCATGACTAAACTGGTGACCTGCACAAACATTTTCTAACTGTGGCGTTCAGAGTCAATAGTCAGGTAGCATTTTCAAGAAATAAAAAAAGCAAGGAAACTTCAAAACGAGACCGTTTGTGTTTATTGTGGCCTATTAGTTGAAAATTGTGGGCATTGCAACACTTTAACAATTTTGCGGTCCGCAAAATCGCAAAAAGCTGGAGGGTCTGACTATAAAATCATTCGGGATCCCATGCCGTTGCTCCAGCTGCGGCCCGTGCATGTAAGAGCGGTGGGGCCGGCTGGGGGGGATTTCAACGGACGAGAAAAATTAAATAAATAATTAATTTTCCCTCGTCATCGTCCGTCGAAATCCACCCTCACCCGGTCCCACCGCCCTTTCGCTTTTACATGCACGGGACGCATCGCTCCCTTGAGTTTAACATTTTGGTAATCACACATAATTTCTCCTGATGAGGAATGTTGGTGTAAAGTGTTTGCATATCCATGGTATTCAATAGGGCATGGGAGCTGTTAAATTGTACTCCTACTCAAAGCCTTCTATAAATATTCATTTTTAGATAAGAAACATTCCTGTAATCCTTTGTTAGTAATGGCTTGAATCATTGATTCTACCTCTGATGAAGGGTCAACCTTAAGCTTGGTGTAGTGCTTTTCCACTGAAAGTTGTCTCAGGAGTTCAGTACAATAGGATTTCTTGTCCTGAATCACAACTTCCCCACCCATGTCCGCTGGTTTGATGACAATATCTGGATTGGATAGCAAGGTTTTCAACGTATTTTTCTCTTGCACCGAGGAGTTATATTTAATGTATCTTCGTGTGTTGGTAACTCTGTCAATATTTCTCAAAACCACCTCAGATATGGCCGTTGTGACGCAGCTATGGTATAGGCCACTTGGCTGAGTACACGTGAACACATGCACTCGTGGATGTGAGCTGTGCGTGTGAGACTACTGTTGTGTACAGTCCAATAACTGCACACAGGTAGCCTGGTGCAGATGGTACTCTGCAAGGTTAGATGTTGACCTGGCATAGGCCTTATAATATTGGTGGGTACTCATAGGTAAAGTCAGTATGGTTTACTGTTTTGTCTGCCGTGACACTGTATTATAGGTATAGGGGTAACAATGGATTAGTGTACAGCTTCACTTCCCTTAGGCCTG
Source organism: Calotriton arnoldi (assembly GCA_963921515.1). Classification (NCBI taxonomy): domain Eukaryota; kingdom Metazoa; phylum Chordata; class Amphibia; order Caudata; family Salamandridae; genus Calotriton; species Calotriton arnoldi. Next base: position 69,990 of record CAWUFW010010199.1, on the reverse strand, counting down.
CAAAGTCCTCTGAGGTTTGAAACTGGGGTGAAACATATGCGCCCAGTATGAGTGCGCAGGTCTTAGGATCATATATGTATACCTAATGGGTCTTCCAGAATTTTCATATTTCTCTGGCTCAGCTCAAAATCAGAGTCCAGGTCTTTTGTCACCCTGATGGGACAAGTTAATTACTCTGCTCCCCAGCAAAGAGCAGAGGGGACAAAGGCTTCCCCACACAAGAGGAGTATAAACAGAGCTTGACTTGGCTCCTGATGAGGAAAGAATGGGGAAAAAAAATCTGCATCTGTCAATTAGCTGCCACACTGTACGAGGGCTGGGACAAACATCTTCTTGGCATAAGTGTGCCTGCGTTGGCGCATGGCTGCCAGTGCTGAGGTGCTCCAGGACATGGAGAGAGGAGAAATGCACCACTTCTTTGCAGATATGGTGCAGTTCTGCTCTCTCCAGTTCACACAATGCAGCACAGCAACTTTGCTTACTGCCCTCCATTGTGTCAACACTTTTGTAAATCTCAGCCAGCGTTTCACCAGGCATGTTTGTGCTCCCAGGAAAACTCAGAATGTTAATGTTAATTGTGATTTGTAAAGCGCCTAATACCGACAGGTCTCTAAGCGCTGTGAGAGAGTAGCCATAGCCCACCCCGATGAGTGAGGGTTAGCCCCAGGTCAGTGTCTACGTTATGCCCAGGCCTCTGTGAAGAGGAAGGTCTTCAGTTTTCTCCTGAAGGGAAGGAGGGCTTGTTCTGACCGGAGGTCTCCTGGTAGCTTGTTCCACAGCTGCGGGATCAAGACCGAAAAGGCTCGCCCCCCCTTTAGTCGTGTTGTTGAACCGTGGACAGGCCAACTGGCCTCCCTCGGATGACCGAAGGGTGCGACCGGGGACGTATCTCGCTAGGCGCTCCTTGATGTATCTTGGGGCCTGCCCATGAATGGCCTTGTGGGCAATGCAGAGGCCCTTGAAACTGGCTCGCTGTTTGACGGGAAGCCAATGTAGCTGTTGCAGCAAAGGTGTGGCCCGGGCCCGTCTGGGGAGCTTAAAGATCAGCCTGGCGGCATCATTCATCGCTACTTGCAGCTTGCCTTGCAGCTTTTCCGGTAATCCAATATATAGCGCATTGCCATAATCTAGGCGGGACATAATAAGTACGGTAACCACTGTCCGCATGGTAGAAAATGAGAGGAGAGGTGATAGTTTCCTCAGCTGCCTCAATGGTGTGATTAGTATCACCTGCGGGCATACCAACCAGCACAACTCAGAAACAGCTATTAATTAGCAATAATCTCTCTATACAGCCATAGCCTACCAGCATCAGATTCTTGAATGAAGGGTTACACACCATGAAATTGGTCCATGAAATTGTTCCCATTTATCAAGTGCTGCTAGAAATCAGAGTATTTCCTTGTCCACACTAGCATGGGCAAGGAAACATGTGTTTGCTCCTGTCTGGCCGGAGCATTTTTAAATCTCCTGCAAAATAGGAGCAAACATGCAAGCTTGCTCCCAGCCGGCAGATTTAAAAATGCTCCCACCGGCTGGTAGCAGACTTGTGTTCTGTTTCCCTGCCAGCACTGATGCAGGCAAGGAAAAAGAACACATATTCCTCCCGCCTGGAGGAAGCATGCGTAAATAGCTGCTCTCTCCGAGCGGGAGAAATGCAGGGAGCTGGTTTGGGGCTGCGAAGGCCCTGGGTTTCCCCAAGACCTCCAACATGTGTTCTGTGGGTGCCCTGTGGATAGGGTCCCTGAAAATGCTCGGGGAGAAGGGGGCCGTGCAGCCCCCACCCAATTTAAACAAAAACGGCCCAGACGGATGGGGTCCCTGGGGCCCATGAATGCTCAGGGAGGGGGGCCGCATGGCCCCCTCTCCTTTTGTGTTAAATTTGGCCCAGCGGGATGAGGTCCCCTGAACCTATGAAGGCTCGGGGGCCCACATGGCCCCCTCCCCTTTTTTAATGGTTTGGCCCAAGGGGATGTGGTCCCTTGGGCCAAATAAGGCTCTGGGAGGGGGACTGCAAACCCTTATCCCCTTTTCATTGGAACTGATCGCGGGGGATGGGGTTCCCAGGGCCAATTACATGCCCCTACCCCTTAATATATATGTTTTGGCCCCAGGAGAATAGGTCCACGGTGTCCGAAGGCGAAGCCTATGCTGTGCACGCCAAAGGCTGTGCACGGTGTGGGGTTGGTAGCCTGCTTGGGGTTTGTCCACAGAGCCTGGCATCAGGCCAAGTCCTCTGGCCAACCCCCTGCTGCGCACAGTCATAAGCTGTGTGCAGCAGGGAGTTGGCTGCCTGTGGGGCGTTGGAGGTCAGGCCCTGTTGGCAACCCCCTGCTTTGCACAGCGGAAGGATTAGCTTTATGTATGGTAATGAAATATTACTTTACGTTAAAAAAAAACAAAGGTTAAAGTAACATTATAGTTGTGTTCTAAAAAGATGTCATCATTGATGTCATAAATGATGTGAAAGAACATCTCATGAGTGATGTAATATGTGAGATCATAAGCAGCATATGGCAGGGGCAGAATTAAAGTTAGCTTTAACTGGTGGATTTCTAACATACATAATAGGGACAATAGACTCCTGAAATTCTTTGGAATAGATCGCATCATGAAGCAGATATGGGGAGGCGATAGAGAAAAACAGCTACGCATCATCAAATCACGATATATAATTGACCTATATACTAGGATGCCTTTTGCCATGAATAGGGAGGAGAAATTGGCAACACATATAGGAGTATCATTGACTGTCTCGGTAATCTCTGTATCACTAATATTCTGCTATGAGCTTTAAATGAGATTTTGAATTTTGCTTTTATATGTTGATTTTTTCTTGAAATGTATTATTTAAGGACACCTAAATCACACCACAGCCCATTATGATCTGAACCTGATAGTAAGGAGCGCTTGCCCAAGCATTTTGATGAACCTATTGGGGCACTTGCCCGTTAGTGGTATTCCATAGACAGTATTATTATAAAGACAAATTTATATCCATTTCATTTATTGGGACATTTGTCTGATATTGGATAAATCTAAATTTGGTTTATCATTACGGTGATACAATCTATATGAGAAGATCATAATGTATTAATTTCATAAATATAATAGACACGGATAAAGGAATATTAATCAGATATACTGCTTCAGGATCATTTTTTTTTAAAACAGACTTTTATTGGTTTTCAAACAAACAATGAAAGCATACAATTATCTTCATGGGCAATAGAAAACAGTGGCGGATGTGGCAGAATACATTTCGACTATTACCAATAGCAGGACCACAGTCAACCCAAATTGCCATAACATGAGCCTCTCCAGGATACCCCAGAGGCCAATTAATAGACACTCCGCCACTCTTCGTGAGAAATCTTATTGGTAAGTCAGAGACCTGCCCTTGGTACTGTAGATCACTACAAGAGTCCAAATAGAACCCCCCCAACTCCCCTCCCATCCCCCCCAACCCTACAGTCCCCCAACAGGCCCTCCCTCCCCTCCACCCCCCAAGCATGCCGCTGGTCCAAAACATTTACAAGGTGCCTTCCAGACCCCCCACTCCACCAAGTAAGAAATTCTGGCCTCAATGCATCCCCTTTAAGACGGGCCGGGAACCCTATGAAGGGGACCCCACAGGGTTCACGTCAACCCCAACCCGTCTCTCCTATATCCCATGCCAGTCATCTCAGCCGATCCCTGTCTCCTCCCCCTCATTAGGAAGGTCTTCCTCAGCATCAGGAGGGTTTTTAACCAATTCCACAAGTGCCATCCATGCCCGAGCCATTTCCATTGATTTCTCGTTCTCAGTGCGTCTAGCCACACCTAGTTTATACTCCCCCTCACTCTCCGCCCACCGCAGCAGTTCCCTTCGCCAGCGTCCCACTCCGGGCCCCTGTCTCGCCTTCCAACGGGTGGTGAGTTCCCTTTTCGCCAGAATTAACCCCAAATCAATAAACTTGCTGGTTATTTTGTGTTTGGCTGTGTGTGGGAAGCCATGCAGCAAACAAACCCTCGGCGTCAGAGCCACCTCCCTCTCCGTCACAGTCGTCAGGACCGTCATCACCTCCCGCCAATAGTCCCCCAGTTGCGGACAGCTCCAAAACATATGTAGAAACCTCGCCCCCTCTAGCGCACACCGAGGACAAACAGTAGTAGCCGAGAAATATTCATTAATCTTTCCCGGAGTCAAGTACGCCCTGTGCAAGACATAAAATTGAATTAGTTGAAAGCGCGCATTCCGAGTGCTCTTCCATGGTCTCTCTATTATTGCCCCCCAAGCTTTTTCGTCAAGGGGTTCACCCAAATCCTCCTCCCACTTAAGGCGTAACGCCGTTAAGGGCTGGCGCAGGTCCTGGGTGATCCACTGATAAAGACAAGTCACCGCTTTGATAGTTCCCGCCGCCATAACAACGTATTGACAGGCCAGGAGCGTGTCCGGCTCTGAAAGCCCCGTCTGCCAGTGCCTTCTGACAGCTGCTGTCAAGGCTGCATGAAAGAGAAAGTCCCCCCGCGGAAGACCATGCTGTTCCGCAAAATTGTTAAAAGGAAGAAGGGTGCCATCCTCGTAAAGATCACCCAGCGTGAGAACCCCAGCCTCCTCCCAGGTCTGCAGCTTACTCCAGTCTCCCCCATGTGGTATCACCTCACACATCTTCAACGGGATTTCGGGGGCGTACGGAATATTAATGCGCTTCTTCCTGACTATGCGCGCCCAACATCGCTGTACCACCCACAAATCGGCCCGCACCAACTCACCCCTCAATGGCACCCGCAACAGAACGCAGGATAGCAAGCGCCAGTTTGGACCCGCCCCCTCCAGCTCCTCCGGAGTCCTGAGGTGACCCGCTACCCACTGTGTGAACCATTGGAGCTGTGCGGCATGGTAGTAGCTTTCAAAGTCCGGGAGAGCGAAGCCCCCCTCCGCTCTCGGCCTCTGCATGGTACCCAGGGCAACCCTCCGCCGCCCAGCGCCCCATAAAAACCCCGACAGTAGGGTATTGAGTTGCGCGAAAAACTTCCCCGGGATCCAGACAGGAAGTGTTCCAAAATAATAAAGGAACCGCGGCAGGATGACCATTTTCACCAATGCAACTCTACCCGCAACGGAGAGCGGGAGAGTCCCTCAAAAGTCAAGACAGGCCTTGGTGTCACGTAACGCCCGGCCCACATTGCCCTCCAGCAGATCATCACTACCATGATAGATCCTAGTCCCTAGGTAGGTCAGGCAGTGAGATTCCCAAACGACCTCCCCCACATTTGGATGCTCCAGCCCAGTGGCACTAACCGGAAACAGGCATGACTTGGCCCAATTCACCCGAAGCCCCGCTACTCTTCCCAGCGTCTCCAACAGTGCCCGCGCTCCCTGAAGCACAGCTCCAGAATCCGGCAGAAACATGAGCAAGTCATCCGCATATAATGCTATGTGATGTACCTGCCCTGCCACCAGCAACCCCGGATAGAACCTCCCCGCTCTGGCGTGGGCGGCCAGAGGCTCCACCGCCAGAGCAAACAAGAGAGGAGACAGCGGGCACCCCTGTCTTGTCCCCCGAGCAACCCCGCAGGGAGCTGAAATCAAGCCCCCCGTCCGAACCCTGGCAGTGGATTCACTGTACAGCAACTCTGTCCATTTCAAAAAGCCCTCCCCGAGGCCAAATTCCCTCAGTACATTAAAAAGATAGGGCCATTCTCAATGTCGACCGCAAAAATACAGGCTTCCCCTGCATCATACGCGTCAGACTCCAATATGCGCAAAAGTCTGCGGACATTCATTGCGGTATTTCGGGATGGGATGAAGCCGGCCTGATCCCTGTGGACCAGCGTCGTCATGTACGGCATCAGCCGACTCGCCAACACCCGGCTTAAGATTTTATAATTCAGGTTAAGCATTGCCAGGGGCCTGTACGAGGAGCGGTCCCAGGCCGGCTTGCCCGGCTTGAGAAGAGGGACGATAATGGCTTCCCGCGTAGAAACAGGGAGGATACCCTCCCTGAGCGCTCTATTGTACAGTGCCACTAGATGAGGCACCAGCGCGTCAGCATAAGTTGCATAAAATTCTAGGGGCAGCCCGTCAGTACCAGGCGTTTTATTCCTGGCCATGTATTTGATGGCGCGACAAACTTCCCCTGCCTCAACGTCCCTGCCAAGACCCTCCGCCTCTTCGGGTGCAATCTTAGGAAGGTCGGCTCCCGGAAGAAAGTCCTCATCCCCGGAAGGCCAGGGCCCAGCCTGCTCCGGTATAGCTCAATGTAGTACTGCAAGAAGTGATCATTAATTCCCTGCTGGGTATAAAACACCTCAACACCCTGGCCCCTCAGCTCCAGAATCGCCGTCCCCCTTCGCGCCGGGTTGGCATGCCAGGCAAGCAACGCCCCTGCCTTATCTCGTTCTGCATGCGCCCTAGCTGTATAGGCTTTGTAGTCAAAACAGCACAGCCTTTCGATCTGCACCGCTAGGCCCTCCCGGGCCGCAAGTAGAGCGTCATGCGTGTCCGGTCTCTCCGGGCGCACCTTCTCCTGGTCGCGCAACTTCTGTTCCGCCTTTGCCACATCCTGCAACAGCACTCTGCGCACTCCCACCACTTCTCCTATGCAGCGTCCCCTGACCACTGACTTAAAAGCATCCCACTCAACCATCAGGGAAGAGGCCGAGTTGGCATTAAGCCTAAAAAACTCATCAATGGCCGAGCCCAGAGTATCCCGAAACACCGGGTCCTCGAGAGTCTCTGGTCTGAGTCGCCACGTGGGGATAGCAGACCTAGCGCGCTGCCAATGTAAAATTACCAACAGTGGATTATGATCAGAAGATGTCCTGGCTAAATACTCGCTATGCACCATCCCCCCATGGACATCCGGAGAGCAAAGGACGGAGTCCAAACGAACATGCAAATCATGCAACACCGAAAAGTAAGAATAGTCCCTGTCGTGAGGATGATGAGCCCTCCATGTGTCAGTCAGTCCCCAGTGTTGCTGCCAAGCCCGCCTCACCGCAGCCAGCCTATGCACCGGGGCGAACGCAAGGGGAGGATGGGAACGGTCCAGTGAGACCTCCGCTACGCAATTGAAGTCCCCCCAGGAGCACAGACCCCACCAGCAAGGGCGCCAGCTTTTGAGAGAGATCCCCAAAAAAAGAAGCCTGATCAACATTAGGGACGTATATGCTCCCAATAACAATGTCTCTGCCATCCAAGCGCCCCTTCACAACTACATGCCTACCCTCGGGATCTATTAGTTGCTCAGTCCTCTGGAATGGGACCCCTGCTCTTATCCAAATCAGTGCGCCCCGCGCATAGGCCGAATAGGTCGTACAGAATACCTGCCCCTTCCATCTGCGCTGCAAGGCCACCCCCTCCTGTTTGGTTAAATGTGTCTCCTGGATGAGCGCTATCTGCACCCCTCTCCGTCTAAGGTAGGCATGAATTTTGTGGCAGCGTGTCATAGTATGCATCCCTCTGATGTTCCAGGATAGGCACTTAAGATCTACGGGGGTTCCCATGGTACAGTGGTATGCAGTCTATCCACCATGTCTCCCCCAGCGGCATGCTTGAACACAACATCCCCCTCCCCCCTCCCCCCCGAACTCCCAACTCCCACTCCCCAGGACAGGTCCCCTGAAACTAGTTCCCATCCAAACTGGTGTCCCCATCAACTGTGAGAAATGAAGTAGTAGGACGTGTGGCTACCCCGTGAGACCCGGAACCCCCCCGGCATCTCCCCCACAGTATGTAGGTGTGCGGGCCCCCATTAGTAGTCGGCAATCAATCGCCCCCCCTCCCTCTGCCCAGCTCATAGACCCTCATAACAGTGTAGCCTGAGCCCAAACAAAAGCCAATCCCACCCAGGGACCGCCTAACATCTCAGCCAAACAAGTCTGCCGTGTGCGGGGTGACCACCGGCAACTCTGAGTCCGAGTCCCCATTCGTGCTCTCAGGCAAAGAGGTCTCAGAGCCAGCCGACCCTCGGGCAGCGGAAACACGGCTCAGGCTGGTCTCACCCTGGCTAATCTCTGCCACCGCCTGCACAGCTCTATCTCTTTCCCGTTGCTGGTCCGGCGTCGAAAGCGCTCTTGACGGGCCAGCATGGTCGGGGGATCTCCCCCCTCCACTACTTGCGGCAGAACTCCTCCTGGATCTGGTTTGGCGCATCTCATGCCATTGCCATCCGTCCTGCGGGGTGGTGAAGAAGAGGGTGTCTGTGCCATCCACCACCCGCAGGCGCGCCGGGAAGAGCATAGCATACTGTATGTGAAGCTGGCGTAGTTTCCTTTTAAGAGCCATAAAAGAGGTGCGCTGTCTCTGAACCTCCCTGGTGTAATCCGGGAATATCATTATTCTAGAATTGTCAATCCGTAGATGTTGTTTCCCCCGGGCCTGTTGCAAAAGATGATCTCTGTCCCGGTAGTGCAGCAGCCTTACCACCAGCGGTCACGGAGGCGCCCCCGGCTGGGGGGAGGACGTGCCGGGACCCTGTGTGCTCTTTCTAGGGCGAAGAATGGCGACAATCCCTCTGGGGCAACCTCCGTCCGAAGCCAGTGTTCCAAGTATCGGACAGCATCGTCCCCCTCCGCCCGTTCCGGCACCCCCACTATGCGGAGGTTATTCCGACAAGAGCGGCCCTCACTGTCCTCCGCCCTCATTTCCAAGACCCTTACTTTGCCCACTACCTGTTTCAGGGAGCGCTGCAAGGCGGCCACTGTCTCCGGGACCTCCTCCAGTACCTTCTCAGTCGTCTTCACCCTCTCTTTCAACTTCCGGTGGTCATCCTTGAGCAGTGTGAGATCCACTCCGATGGCATCAATTTTTGCCTCAAGGGCCGTTCTGGAAGATGTGATAGCCTGCATTATATCAACCAATGTGGCCCCCCCCGGGCCATCCACACCGGAGCGTTCCGCTACTTCCTCCTCCTCATTTGTCTGTTGTCCGACTCCTTCACTCAGGTCGCCCATAGGACTCTTTTTCTTGACCGTGCGTCCCATCCTCAGTGCGCCACTCGAGGTCGTTCAGTGCTCCCCCTAGCAACAGGAGGGATCTTCGTCCGAGGTGGCCGCCTCCCGTGGCACCCCTTTCCGCTTGTAGGGCACTAAGAGCGATGCAGGTCCCGGTCAGGAGCAAATGGGCAGAGCCGCAATCCCCAGGTACGAGAGCTGACCTTCCCAGGAGAGTCAGTACCCCAGCCGGGTCTCACCAATCCTCCACCATCCAGTAGAAATTGTCCGGTGCCCTCCCGCACACCATGAACTTCACCGTGTGCCACACCCCAAGGAGGAACACCCCAACAGCCACAGCACGCCTCCGCCAGTTCTACACAGGGCGCCGGCTCTCCTGCTCCACACGCAGGTCCACCGCCGAGCTTGCCGTTCTGAATTCTCTCAGATAGCCCCCCTCTCCACCAGCTGGGTTGATTAGGCAGCTCCCGGCCGCGTTCAGGGCTTCGAGGGAATCTCCAGGGGCCACTGCGACACCCAGGGGCCCAGCGCGCCCGCAGGCAATGGCCCACACTTCGCCTCCGTCCCGCTCACATTCCTCCGCCGTACACACCAGGTCCTTTGCGATCGCCCAGCGGATTAGGTGGCACCAAAGCCAGCGCTCTTCCCCTGCTACCAGGTGCGCCGCAGTCACCCCGCAGTCACTTCTGGCCCAATGGGATCCTCCAGGCCTCGGCTCCCCAGTTCAGGGGCACTATACACCAGCCCTGCGCCGCCCGCACATTCACCGGGCCGCCACTTCAAAGGCAGTGCACAGCCTCGGGGTTGCCTCATTCCCCCGTAGCTGCCGCCTGCACACCAGCGCTTCTCTGCTCCGCCAGCACCCGGGCAGTACTCGCGCACTCACCAGGCCGCTCCTTCATCAGTTAGAGCCGCCATCTTAGCACCGGGGCACACCGTCAGACAAGGCATCCCCTCACAGTGGTCGCCGACTTCTCCTCAGCACCGCTATCTGTTGGCAGCTCCTGGGCAGGACCGGAGCTTCTCCGCTGTTCCGCAGTCACGGGCACAGTGCTCTGGGCTCGAGCACCGGCAAATCGGCTCTCCCTCAGGCCGCGGCCGCCATCTTAGGTCACCGCCGCGGAGCCGAGCCGAGTTGCAATTCACCAATATCTCCGCTCTCCCGCGTCTCAGGTCGTCGCCGGATCGTCCCCAGGGGCAGCAGGTATTCCGCCACACATTAAGGCCTCAGGGCCCCCCACAAGAGCTCAGGATATGTGACTACAGGGGGAGGCCACGGAGAGCTCTGAGGTCTGCCGCTGATCACATCGGCGCCGAGCCACCCCCCCCGCTTCAGGATCATAAAAATGTTTGGTTAATATTTTTGTCACCTTATGCACTTTTGATAGGATGAAACAAATGTTTTTGTTAGCTACCCATGACCCTATCAATTAGAAATCTAAAGGATGTCTTATTTGGATGTTGAAAATAACAGTCGATAGGATAAAATTCTGAGTCTTTCAACTATTTCCATTGTTATCCAAAGTGAAAGTAATTTTATAAAATCAATGCGAATTAATTAGTATATGATTATACGTTTTGCCACAATTTCTCAACCGAGAATTAATCATGCTGAAATAACTGTAGAAACTTCTTGATGAATTATGACAAGACGTTCAATGTGTTTTTAATGTTTTTTCAATGTGTGCTTTCTATGTCCATGATGATGTCATTCGTATTTATTGGGTATGTTGGGTACAATACGCTAACTTGGCAAAGGCCGTCCCAGCCAAAACGCTTTGTTTTGCACAAATAAACACTTGTATGGAATTAGTGTGCCGCTTTCCTCCATTAAGTTGGACGGGATCTTGTGTGATTACATTGGAAGGCTCCTGCCGCCACCGCTGGCACCGGCACGTAAAGGCAGGCTTAAGGCGTTTTCTGGTAGAAATGAACATTATATATACATATATATATATATATATATATATATATATATATATATATATATATATATAAAAATATTTGGTGAAAAGACGAGCCACTCCGGATTAAGATTCAGGAATAAGTATTTATTCGGCAGAAAAAACAAGACGCGTTTCGACCTCACATGGGGTCTTGGTCACATATATATATAAAAGAACATATCACAAGTGACAGTCAATACATATATAAATAGCCACAACAATTCCATCACAAATCAATGAAAGATCCACAAATAAAATTGTAAATGTAAAACCTGGAAATAATTTGAATAGCTTAAAACAAATAAAACTTAAAAACGGTCATCCACCCAGAAATCATGTTATGGAGGACTCGTTTTGTTAGGTGGAAATGACACCATTTTATCATGTACCTGCATAGAGGAGACCTTCACTCTCAATTTCCATGCCTACAGTAATTATCTAGATACTGCAAACACAATCTGTTCTCTTGTATCGCTTTTCAGAATTCTCAGTGTGTTCTGCAAATTGCCAGCCCCCAAAGCCTTACATAATGGGATAATCCTTTTTTTCTGAGGCCTATTGTATATAGCACAGAAAATGAGAAATTTCACGTCTGTCTCTTTTTTTAATGGGCAATGTAGACAATCATTTGTTCCTTGGCCATTCTTTCCCCACTTTGCTGTGGCGGTGGTCAAAGCCAAAATACCCAATCTAAATTTTATGTTCAGATATTTTGCCTGGGTAAATTCGGTCCAGATACTGCTCTTGAATAGGTAAACACTTGTGATTGAGGTTTATCCTCAGCCTTATCATTCCAAATCTTTGGTAAAACAGAATTCCAGAACCCCGACTTAATGTCTTGCAAGTCACCCTTCCTAAACCCCTTTGGTGATTCCCATAGCCCTTCCATGTTAATCTTTTTGAGCATATATTTGACATATCTAAGCCACAGGGTGCAAATTTGAGTATGTAATGCAATCAGTTCTACCAAGGCATCCCTATAAGGCTTCAACTCCTCTGTAGCCCAGGGGCGTGCCCAATATAATAAAGGTTTAATAGATGTCACCTGATGAATATGCTTGACTGCCATATCAAACCTGCGCAGCCCCCCTCCCAACTGTTTAAAGCCCTGGGGAGGTGGTGGTTCCCGGAGCCCAGGGTTCCACAACGGACCCCCGCCCTTTATTTAAAATTGCCCCGGGGAGGTGGTGGTCTCCGGAGCTGTGGGGGGGCAGGAGCCCCTCCCCACACTCCTTTAATCAGATTGGAGCCCCCTGGGAGGTGGCGGTCCCCAGGACTTGGGAGTGCCCGCGAGGCCCCCCCACCCCTATTAAATCAAAGCTCCAGGGAGGTTGCGGTCCCCGGGGCAGCATGGGGGGGCAGGGGACCCCCACGCATTTTTTTTTAAAAAGCCCAGGGGAGGTGGCGGTCCCTGGGGCTGTGGGGGGGGCGCGTGCCCTCCGCAAATTATGAGCAAAGCCCTGGGGAGGTGGTGGTCCCCGGGGCTGTGGGGGCCCCCATGGGCCCCCACACCATAATTATAAATTGCCCCCGGGACCTGGCCCACTCGGGGGCTTAAAACAAACAAGGGGGTCATTATGATGGCGGTCGGAAAAGCAACCCGACCGCCATGGTAGCGGAAACTCACCGCCCGCCGCTACCGCGGGAAAACCGACGGCTAGATTAGGATCCTCGGCGGTAAAAATCCAACCGCGGCGGAAAGGAGACCCGAGAAACCGCCCGTCGCGTGCGGAGAAGCCCGAAACCCGTCCGCGGCGTTCGGATTCGCTGCGGAAACAGCCCAAACCACCGCAACCACAGCGGAGACACCGCCATGGAAATTATGATATCCCCGACATGACTGTGGTGCAGAGCGCTGTTTACGACCGCCACAGTCGACAATAGTGAGGAATGAGAGAGCCCGCGGAAGTGCCGTAGCATAGCAACCGCTGCGTACGCTCCGTGAAAAAAATGGCGGTCGGAAAAAATACACACAACATGCCCACAAAGTGCATCAAGCAAACAAGTCATGCACCCAAAAACACCTAACACAGCCCAAAGACACACCCCCATGGTAAACTCAAAAACTACAAATCCCAGGATGACACACACACCACACCTGCAACCAATACCCCATCCTGACACACCCACATATCCCAGTATAAATCCAGCCCCCTACCAGACCACAATCCTTTGCAAAACTCCAGAACTGAAAGGACATACACCACAGCTGACAGGAGAGGCAAATCTGCACAACACACACACACACATCACCACCACCACCACCACTTCTACACCTGCACCTCTAACCCCTTTGCACATCACACACCATACACATCACCACCACCACAACCACCTCAACACTTGCACCTCAAACACCTTGGCACATCACACACCATGTCACCACAGAAAATGCCCAAATTCACTGACAGTGAGTTGAGGGTCCTGGTAGATGAGATAATCAGGGTAGAACCCCAATTGTTTGGTAACCTGGTTCAACAGACACCAGTAGCCACAAGAATGCTAATGTGGAGAAGGATAGTAGATAAGGTAAATGCAGTAGGGACCGTGCCACGCAATAGAAATGAAATTATGAGGCGCTGGCACGATCTGAAGGCAGTGGTCAAGAAAAAGAGAGCCAAGAACCATGAGCTGGCTCACAGGACAGGCAGTGGCCCTCCCGTTCCACTCAAGACATTCACTGAATGGGAGGAGAAGTTGCTTGGCATACTGCATCCAGAGAGTCTCACAGGAATACCCGGGGGAGTGGAGGCTGGTAAGTACAAACAAATGCCTAACATCACACTGGCATGTACTGTCTTGCACCACTACTAAGCTATACCTCCCAGGTACAAATGCAGTCATGAGCACCACACTCTCACCAACACATCTCTCACACATTAATCCAACAGTCCCTCAGGTTCACCTCAAAGGTATCTACAAACATCACCATGGGTACATGTTTACATGCTGCCAGCACTACAACTCCCACCAGGCCCCCTTGTCCTACAACTGCGCAAGATGGAGCCCTGACCCCCCCCCATGTGGCAGCCATTGCATTGCTCACCTTAACCTAACAGGTAGGTAGCCATCCTCACAGGGAGGTGTGTGTGTGGTTTGGAAGTCTGCACTACAACTCCCACCAAGCCCCCTTGTCCTACAACTGCGCAAGATGGAGCCCTGACCCCCCCATGTGGCAGCCATTGCATTGCTCACCTTAACCTAACAGGTAGGTAGCCATCCTCACAGGGAGGTGTGTGTGTGGTTTGGAAGTCTGCACTACAACTCCCACCAGGCCCCCTTGTCCTACAACTGTGCAAGATGGACCCCTGACCCCCCCCATGTGGCAGCCATTGCATTGCTCACCTTAACCGAAACAGGTAGGTAGCCATCCTCACAGGGAGGTGTGTGTGTGGTTTGGAAGTCTGCACTACAACTCCCACCAGGCCCCCTTGTCCTACAGATGCGCAAGATGGAGCCCTGACCCCCCCATGTGGCAGCCATTGCATTGCTCACCTTAACCTAACAGGTAGGTAGCCATCCTCACAGGGAGGTGTGTGTGTGGTTTGGAAGTCTGCACTACAACTTCCACCAGGCCCCCTTGTCCTACAGATGCGCAAGATGGAGCCCTGACCCCCCCCCCATGTGGCAGCCATTGCATTGCTCACCTTAACCTAACATGTAGGTAGCCATCCTCACAGGGAGGTGTGTGTGTGGTTTGGAAGTCTGCACTACAACTCCCACCAGGCCCCCTTGTCCTACAGCTGCGCAAGATGGAGCACTCCCCACAACCACAACCATGTGGCAGATATTGAATGTGACTCATCAAACTTACTCGTAGGTAACCATTTCAACTGGGAGTGGTGTGTGGAATTGGTGACACTGCAGTACAACCCACAACAGGCCCACTTCTTCAACAGATCAGCATGATGGAGCACTTGTTCCACTCATAGGCATGTGACGTTTGTTCCCCCGCACATCACACCATACCACTTTGTCCACAGTCACCTACACAAATTATGCTAAACAGTCGTATTGTACTCAGCATGCACAAGTCTCACTGCAAAAATTTCCCACATTGTGTCTACTGTGCCAGGCATCACACACTGCAACACTAACACCTATCATGCTTCCCTGCAGAAGTGTCTGGCAGGTTGGCTGTCAATGTGCTAATCACCCATGTCATACCACAGTGTTGCAATGTAAACAGTGGAAGTGCAGATTACAAAAAAACTCCACTGGACCTGGGACTCACACTGCTAAACTATGCACATCCCAACTGTCTTGCAACAGACCCAGCTGCCACAGTGCTGCACTGAATTGCATAACAAGAGTACTTTGTCTGAGTAAAATGCACAAATGTGTCTGCTTGGGACCAGCAATGTGTGTATGCATTGACAATGGTCACATCTCACACTGTCTGTCTGAACAGTGCTGGTATAGTCTGGCCCCAAAAGCACACATTGTCTGCACATGGATGACTGTATCTTACACACACACCACTCTTGATGACAACATGTAAGTGTATGGATGCCCCGGAACAACTGCTTCACCAGTACTTTGCTCATGTTCTCAGGTCCACAAATACCATGAAACCATGATAGTGTGGAAATGTTTGCTGGGTGAGATGTTCAACCTGCTGTATGTCACCACAGTGATAGGAGCCTATACCACATGCCCTATTGTGCCTTCAAATGTTGGGGGAGTGGACCCCACACCCAGATACTTGGGACAACAGTGATGGGGTGGATATACCCCATGCCCTATTTTGCCTGCAAATGTTGGGGGAGTGAACCCCACACCCAGATAGTTGGGACAACAGTGATGGTGGGGCCACACCCCATGCCCTAATGTGATGTGAAAAGTTTTGGTACTGAAACCCACACACACCTTCTGCTCACCACAGGCACGTTCCTCCCAAGAATGACTCTTAAGTCACATAGCCATGTCATTGCTCACCTTCACCTCAACCGGTGGGTAGCCATCTTCACACGGAGACGGTGTTGTGGGGTTGGCAAATTGTCCCACAAATCCCACTATGTATGCTGTCCCACCCCTGAATAGGATGGGCCACTCCACCCCCAATCAGAATCATGTGGCAGGCATTGTATGCCACCCACTCAACTAACAGGTAGCTAACCGCATCTCACAGGTCAGGGTGTGTGGGCGTGGGAAGCTTGCACAACAACTCACACAAGCCCACATGAGCTCCAGCCCCCAAGACTGATAACACCCTCGCACTAAGATGCATGTGTCAGTCATTGCAATGTCCACTTCCAAATCACTGGTAGGTAGACATATCATGCTGACTTGTCCCACACTGGACCAAGATGGAAGCCTCCTCACACACACACAGAGAGGTCTTACAAATACAAGCCAAAAACAGCAAACAGAACATATCACCAGCCACTACATGCAGCCAGATATGCCTCACAACAAGCATGGTGGCATAGGACACCAGGCCTACCATTGCACAACTGCACACCCAGATAGCATTGGCCACTATAGTGTGCACACACCTAAGCAAATGAAACCATGACAGCAACCAAAGTGTGACATTCAGATCCACATGTAGATGTAACTCAGTGCACAACCCTGCATACCACTGCATGCCATCTGAGAATGGCAGGGGTCCAGACCAGCAAGGACCAAATGAAAGCAAAGAAAGCATGGCTGGAAGTGCAAATACAGATATGTACACCACATGCCAAAGGTATGGCTTCAACTACAATGTTCCCCCAATGTGCAGAGAAAATGGCTGCAAGGGCACAACAAGTGACATACATGCGTAACTGGATCACATATGATTAAACACTCACTAGATGCCAACATGAACCTGTCAATGTAAAAAATGTAAATTGTGCATGTCATGTCTTGCCAACTCCCAATATGGACGAGTAATGCATGTACCGCAACAGCTTGTAATGCATCACTGGATGTCGGTAACTGCAAATTAGATCAGTGAACAACTGCTGGATGTACAAACAGTTGATGTAACAGTGCGAACAGACGCTTTGCTGGTTGCAACACAATGACCATTTCTCATCTGACCCACAGGTGACCAAGAACTCACTGCAGAGGACGACACCACCAGCCTGCAGAGGCAGTCCCCCACCCCGGAACAGAGACTACTGGATGAAGTCTCCCTGGATTCCTTGGATGAGGAGCCCCAAGCCAGCACATCTGTTGTGCCAGGCCGCAACCAGGCCCAGGCACCCATTGTCCCCACAACCACATCTGCTGCAACCCATGACCTTCCCCAGATAGCTGTTGTCACGGCCTGTGTGGCAACCACTACCACCACCACCACCACCACCCCCACCACAGCTGCCTGCAACACCCTCCCTGCCCCAGGTGATGAGCACGCCACAACATCTACTGAGGAGGCCAGGGAGAGGATGCAGCGGAGCAATGTGGGGAGCCAACAGGCCCGTGGCAGCAGTGTAGGTGGGAGGGGCAGGGTCATGCAGAGGGGAACTGAGCCTGGGACGGAAGCCCTGTCCCACATCAACAGAGTCCTTGGGGCATACGAACAGGCCCAGGGATGAATGGGCCGGTCTGAGGAAGATTCTCGGGAGCTCCTCCTGCTGATGAGGTCCATGGACACCCGCATGGGACAAATTGTGGACCTCTTTGGGCAGCAAGTGGCGGTTCTGGGGACAGGCCAGCGCAACATTCAACATCTCCGCCTCCCCCTGATGGGCAGCAGGATGACAGTTCGTCATCCTCCCCTGCGTCCACAGAGGGGGGTGAGTCCTCAGACACCCCTGCCCCTGCAGCACAGGCCCCTCCAGTCAAGCGCAAAAGGGGCTGTCCAAGGAAAGGCCAGGAGGCATCACATGCCAAAGCACCTGCCAAAGTCAAGTCCCGGAGCCAGCCATGATGGCAGACCACTGCACCACTGCATTTACCTTTTGGACTATCCTTACACACACTGCCATGTGAATGGCATCTGTCTGTTGGACTGGGTCTCCACATCACTGTGGTAACTACTCAATTATCTCATCTACCATGACCGTCAACTCATTTCATCAAATTTCCCCCCCTGTACATTTTCTCGACCCTCACATGTCACAATTGTAAATAAATACACCTTACACACATGTTGTTGTGTCTGCTCCGTCTTTAATACAGGATGTGCAACCTTCACCGTGATGTAAATGTCCCAGGGAAATGGAATGTAGGTAGGCAAGGAGAGGCTGAAGGGACCTAGGAAAAACATTAGAACAAGAGTCACTTGTTTTGGTGTGGCATCACACACATCACACAACACTTGTCAACCAGGTACTCCAATCTTCACACATTACACAGAGCAACAGTAGCCATGGAGACATCCTGTATCTGTGTCAAACTACCCTATCCCCCAAACATTGCCAACCAGCAATGAGTGAACACAAGGCTGCAGTCACCAAGCTCACATACACCCTCACAGCAACTGCAACACCATCAGACCATGTGTCCCTCCTACATCGTCACTCACCTTCAAGTGAAGTAGCGGTTGATGAGCTGTTGACGCATGTCGACACCTTCCTCCTCTCCACTGTCCTCGTCACTGGATCCTGGTTGGTTTGCAGGCGGGGCCCTTGGCTGCTCATCATCATCCAGGATCAGGGGTATTGCCTTGCGAATGGCCAGGTTGTGGAGCATGCAGCATGCCACGACTATCTGACACACCTTCCTTGGCGAGTACATCAGGGCACCTCCGGTACAGTCCAGGCAGCGAAATCGTGACTTTAGGAGACCAAATGTACGCTCTATTACACGTCGTGTCCTCCCATGGGCATCATTATATCGCACATCAGCTGCTGTCACAGGATTCCGCAGTGGGCTCAGCAACCACGGATGGTTAGGATATGCAGAGTCACCTGGGTGTGAGAAACACAGATTAACCTTGATGTTCCACAATGCCACAGGACAGCATGTCACACACACACCACGCTACTCCACTATGCATACTCACCCACAAGCCATGCATGCTCAGGAAGCAGATTGGCCATCAGCTGTGGGACGATGCTGCTGCGCATGATGTGCGAATCATGGGCTGACCCGGGATACCTGGCACACACGTGGGAGATGATCATGTCCGCCCGGCACACCACTTGAACATTTACTGAGTGGTAATGCTTCCGATTTCTGTAAACTTGCTCACGTGCCTGTGGTGGCACAAGCCCAACATGTGTGCAATCAATGGCACCAACAACATGGGGGATGTGTCCAAGGGCATAAAAATCTCCCTTCACAGCCACCAACTCTGGCCCCCTGGGGAATTGAATGTATCTGTCCTTGTAGTTCATCATAGCTGACAGTACATCCCTCAGCACCATGCTGAACATCGGTTGTGACATCCCACCTGCGCTTGCTACTGTGTGCTGGAATGAGCTTGTCGCAAAGAAATGCAGGCACGCCATCACCTTTGAAGTCGCAGTGAAAGCTGTTGGATATGTGCGACGTGGCTGCAGGTGGGGCTCCAACATGGCACATAGGTTTTGTAGGGAAACTCTATCCAGCCTGAATTTGCGGATGATCTCTTCATTCTCCATGTCAGCCAGCACTGTGAATGGACGATGGATATTGGGCCTCCTCCTAGGTCAGATGAAAGTGCACATATGTCAATGAAACACACCATGAGATGTGCAGGACATTTCACATTTCTACAGACACATTGCCAAATGTTACAGACTGCACCATCAACCAACAGAGCACTGCACAAGTCGGTACACATCAGGCACACTACTCGTACACTTGTCCCCTTACCCGCAGCAATGATCTGTGCACACCTCCTTCTCATTGGCATGCACAGTGGGATATGGCACCACATGTGTGCGCACACCTGTGAGTATTACCCCCAGCATATGTGTCAAACTACAATACTACCCTAGCACACCATGCTGCTGTCCATTATACACCTCCCAACACAGGTTGCACATGGCACACATCAAGTACACACTGACCACAGGCTGAGCGTGGTGAACACGTGTGTGCATGTGCAGTAGATAATGTGACAGTCAATGATGCCCCTAGTTCACACAATGAGACAGCATTGTGCGTTACATTGCACCTAAACACATTGACCTTTAGCTACATATGCTATGCAACACAAAAACTGTACAGTCTACATGCCCTTACACATCACATGTGACATGTGCGTGTGTATGTGTCAATGCTATTTATCACATACACATATATGGCATGTGTAGGTGACATGGAGTTAAATGTCCCATTCGTAATGTTGGCCTCATGAGGGTCCTTCAATGTTGGAGACTCTGGGCACTGTTCATGTTGGGCTATGGATAGAGATGGATGACTCCATATGTGCAGCAAACCTGCTCCGCAAGTCCACGGACGGTCACTACAGGCACTGTATGGCACCCATATGGCGGTGCATACCGCCTGGCCCCTGCGGACTGTCACCGCCAATACCCCAGACACGATCGCGGTAGTCTCAGCCATATCTACATGTGTATATGGCGGTTGGCATGCACCGCTACCCAGCTCACGGATACTACAGGCACTGTATGGCACCCATATGGCGGTGCCTACCACCTGGCCCCTGCGGACTGTCACCGCCAATACCCCAGACACGATCGCGGTAGTCTCAGCCATATCTACATGTGTATATGGTGGTTGGCATGCACCGCTACCCAGCTCACGGACACTACAGGCACTGTATGGCACCCATATGGCGGTGCCTACTGCCTGGCCCCTGCGGACTGTCACCACCAATACCCCAGACACGATCGCGGTAGTCTAAGCCATATCTACATGTGTATATGGCGGTTGGCATGCAACGCTACCCAGCTCACGGACACTACAGGCACTGTATGGCACCCATATGGCGGTGCCTACCGCCTGGCCCCTGTGAACTGTCACCGCCAATACCCCAGACACGATCGCGGTAGTCTCAGCCATATCTACATGTGTATATGGCGGTTGGCATGCACCGCTACCCAGCTCACGGACACTACAGGCACTGTATGGCACCCATATGGCGGTGCCTACCGCCTGGCTCCTGCGGACTGTCACCACCAATACCCCAGACACGATCGCGGTAGTCTCAGCCATATCTACATGTGTATATGGTGGTTGGCATGCCCTGCTACCCAGCTCACGGACACTACAGGCACTGTATGGCACCCATATGGCGGTGCCTACCACCTGGCCCCTGCGGACTGTCACCGCCATGGACCATGCCCTGGCAGCCAATGGGAAGCACCCTCGCGGTAGCCTGATGCAATTTTGAAAATAGCAGTAGGCGTGTTCCGCAACCGCATAGCCGGTCATTGGAAGCATTCAAAAGATGCACCACCGCGGTAGCGCGTGCCTGGCCCTTGCGGTGTGTCACCGCCATGGTCCATGCCCTTGCAGCCAATGGGACGCACACTAGCGGTTGCTTCATATGGCTTTGAAAATCGCGGTAGGCGTGCACCGCCACCGCGGAGGCGGACATTGGATGATTTTAAAAATAGCAGACCTGGTACACCAATTGCAGTGGCGTGGGACCACTGACACAGCCCCAGGGACCTATATATGTGTGGGAGGGTGCCCCACATTTCCACTGCTACCAGGGACTGCTGTCTGCCACCCTCCACCTGCTGCCTCCAGGGACTGCTGCCTGCCACCCTCCACCTGCTGCTGGTGCCTCCAGGGACTGCTGCCTGCCACCCTCCACCTGCTGCTGCTGCCTCCAGGGACTGCTGCCTGCCACCCTCCACCTGCTGCTGCTGCCTCCAGGGACTGCTGCCTGCCACCCTCCACCTGCTGCTGCTGCCTCCAGGGACTGCTGCCTACCACCCTCGACCTGCTGCTGCTGCCTCCAGGGACTGCTGCCTGCCACCCTCCACCTGCTGCTGCTGCCTCCAGGGACTTCTGCCTGCCACCCTCCACCTGCTGCTGCTGCCTCCAGGGACTGCTGCCTGCCACCCTCCACCTGCTGCTGCTGCCTCCAGGGACTGCTGCCTGCCACCCTCCACCTGCTGCCTCCAGGGACTGCTGCCTGCCACCCCTGAACTCCACCTGCTGCTGCTGCCACCTGTCCACGATGATGTCAAGGACACAGAAGATCCGGGCCAGTCCCTTCACCAGCGAGGAGCTGGGGGTCCTGGTGGATGGGGTGCTTGCACAGTACCCAAGGCTCTATGGTGCCCCTAATGTCGTGGTAAGTCTACAACAGTGTGAGTGAGAGTGCAGGGGGGGCACACGTGAGGTGGAGGTGCTGCAGTATGTGTCAGTGAGTGTGGGGCTCTGACATGCACTGCCTAGCATGTTTTCTCCAGGGGGAAGGGCTGTGTAGCCTCTTTCACACGTTTCCCTGCATGCCCATCCAGATTTGAGGGACATGTATTGTCCTGTCAGCCATACAGTGAAGCAGCAACTTGGTAATGCAGGAGTCAGGCCAGTGATTGCTTGTGTGAATGGCTGTGTGGGTCCCAAATGTCCCTCTCAGTGTCAGCCCACCTGGCCTGCACAGTCGCCGCCCAATCCCACAAGTACACATCACTGCATGTACAGTGTGTTCCATGTGTCTTTTGTTCACACATCTTCATCAAAGAGCCATCTCAGCCCTGTAGATTGCACACGACAAGCCTTGTGACAAGGGTGTGTGTATGAGAGTTGATGTGACTGTATGAGAGCTCCATGACACAGTGAGCCATTCACAGGGCTAGGACATTGGGGCCTGCGCAGTGTTGGACACAGTGAGTCCACCAACAACCATGTCTTGCTATCTGATCTATGTGTTGCTTTAGCTAACAGCGGGCAGTAGATGTGGGCAGACTACACATTGCTTGATGTGCTGGCATCCTGCATGTGAATGGGATGTAGAGGTACTGTGTCCACCCTCCCACCTTCATGGATTCACGTGTGGTTCTCCAATGCCGTTGTACCATGTGCCATGCATTCTTGGCTCTGTTACACATATCTATTGCTTTGGGATGAGTGAGTATCGTGCCACTGTATTGAGAGATTTTGGTAGTATACACTGTGTAACTGATGTATTACCCCTCTTGTCTCCCATGCCTGCAGCTGAAAGTCCACCAGCGTAAAGCCGTGTGGAGGGCCATTGCCTCCAAGGTGCGTGATCTGGGTGTGTCAAACCGACGGCACAGCCACTGTCATAAAAGGTGGGTCGACATCTGCCGGCTGAGCAAGAACATGGCTGAGATGACGCTGGGGCTGATCCCACGGAGCGGCTGTTTGTCCCGACGCAGCATGACCCCACTAATGGCCCGCATCTTGGCCGTTACACAGCCTGAGTTGGATGCACAATTGAAGGAGCATCAGCAGCAAGCTAGGGGTGAGTATTTGTTGACGGGTGGCTTTGGCAGGGAGTGGCTGCATGTGTCCACAGATTGGACAGACTCTGAGCTATCTGACGTTGGTAGTGTGATGCAGTGGATTGTAAGTGACGTCTGTGCTGGGTGCATCTGACATGCATTTGTCCCACCTGTACTCACTGATGTGATCTGCGCAATGTGCATTGCCATTGCATTCAAAGTTGGGACATTCAGGTAGCTTGTGCAGTGGGGTACTGTGTGAATTCATATTGATGTTGACGGCAGTGTGCATAATCTGAGTGTGTTTCAATAAATGCGTGCAATGCCTGACAGCAGATTTCAGCTGCTACAACTTCTGAGGACAATGTGCTACAGTACTTGTGCCCGTGCAAGCAACATGGTAGCTGGCATGCGCTAATGGCCATTGTGGGTTACTATGTTGTGGTCTGTGTGTGTGTGCTCCCCTACTGCTCCATCCATGTACGTAATTGACACTATGTTGTGGTGTTCATCCTTGCCATCCTCGGCACCCTGTGTGGTCAGAGAGATTTTTGTGCCTGTGTCTGAAGTGGGCCACAGGCAGGATGGTGTGCTGTGTGAGTCACCGGGATCACTTATGGCTGGATTTGTTCTTTACATGCACTGTTGGGTTGATAATTGAGGTGGCAATGTATATTTAGCCAGGGTGATGTGCAACGCGGATAACACATCTTCTTGAATGGTTATTTACTTGCACGTTACTTCAGTTGGTGCCACTCCACTAACACTACCTCTCTCTCCTATGTAGCATCTCCCGTGTGCGTTGAGGGACAGGGGATGGACACCAGCGGTGAGGCATCCAGTGCAACAGCCGCACCGGAGCAGAGTGACACAGATGTGACCAGCGCCGAGGAGGGGACAGGAGTCTGCTGGAGGAATCACAACCCGAGACGCAAAGCTCTACGTCATCTGATGCCAGCGGTGACGCATCCATGTTGGGGGCCATAAGGAACGGGGACTCTGCCTCCTCTTCCGCCACACAGCGCCCAGTGCCCAGCCTCCCATCTACTTCCACTGGTGCTGCCCGTGTTCGCACAAGTCGAAAGGGAAGAGTGTCCTTCACCCCAGGCTCCTTCACCCCAGGCACTGCTGCCCCAGCCCATGTCAGCCCTGCAGCCCTCAGTGCTGAGTCAGTAGAGCTATTGTGCCAGCTGTGTGTGGGGCAGACAGCTCTCCTCAATACCTTCCTAGACCACGATAAAAAGTTGGGCCAGGTGATAGCTTTCATGGAGGGCATACATTCGGATGTGTGTGGGCTACACCTGACTGTGCAGTCATTGTCCTCAACAGTGACGGCAGCCCTGCAACAGGTACATTCTCAGGGAGCAGCTCCTGTCCCTTTGTCCACCCCCCTGTCACTGTGCACCTCTGACGACAGTGACAATGCTCAACAGACCCCAAAGTCCAGATACAGCACACGCAGCACACAGCAGCAGCAACAGCCCAAACGGTCCAGGCCGCAGACACCATCCCCACAGACAACTAAGACCACTCCAGAGCACAGAGATAAAAGCCCGTCAGGCGATACCAAGGGCCAGAGGGGCAAGAAACAGGCCTCAGGGTCACAGGCCTCAGAGTCATCCCCCGCCAAGGACTCTCCTGTCCCAAGGACCGCTCGCAAAGCAAAGAAGGCAGTTTCCCTGCCCACTGAGGAGGTGTTACCTGCAAGGCTTACACTGGATGAGGGCCCTATGGCTGATACACCCACAACCTCCACTCCCATCCCGAGCCCTGTGAAGCAGGCACAAGGGGGCACTGTAGGGGCTAAACATAGTAGAAAGGGTTTGGAAGGGCGGAGGCAAGCCCCAGGGAAGCGCACAGCTGGATCCAGCATGTCCCCAGAGGGGGCCCCAGAGTCAGCACCAGGAGCAGGTTTGGTGGTGAGGTTACCTGTTGTGGCCACACCAGTTCCCATTAGTCCCCAGACAGGGAAGCCTTTCAGGATCCCCAAAAAGTGGAAAGGCACCCCTCCACAATCTCCTGCACACACTGTGTCTCACCACAGCATCAGTCCACCTCCCCGTGCCACCACCCCACCTAGTCCAAGCAGCCCTCCAGCTTCCCAAGCCAGACATGTCTCTTCCACAGATGTTCCTCACACTCCCCGGGGCAGTATTCCTACTGACCGCGACACACAGTCACCTCCAAGTCCGACAGACACCCACATCTGAGTGGTAGTCACCCTCACACACCTGTCTGTCCACAGCGGTGTCTGTGATGCCCATTGTTATCCCCATGACTCTGTTGCTGAGCATGGCATGGTATATTCGCACACATTCGCTGTGCAGCTTCTGATGTAACTACTCTGCACATTGTACTTGCCTTGTGGTTCACTGCTGTTTGCACCCTGCCTGTGCAGCTTCTCATGGACTTCACATGCACATTGGACTGGCCACTGGCCTTGTTGCTCACTGCTGTTTGCCCCCTGCATGTGCAGCTTCTGATGTGACTACTCTGCACATTGTACTTGCCTTGTTGATCACTACTGTTTGCCCCCTGCCTGTGCAGCTTCTGATGTGACTACTCTGCACATTGTACTTGCCTTGTGGTTCGCTGCTGTTTGCACCCTGCCTGTGCAGCTTCTCATGGACTTCACCTGCACATTGGACTGGCCACTGGCCTTGTTGCTCACTGCTGTTTGCCCCCTGCATGTGCAGCTTCTGATGTGACTACTCTGCACATTGTACTTGCCTTGTTGATCACTACTGTTTGCCCCCTGCCTGTGCAGCTTCTGATGTGACTACTCTGCACATTGTACTTGCCTTGTTGATCACTACTGTTTGCCCCCTGCCTGTGCAGCTTCTGATGTGACTACTCTGCACATTGTACTTGCCTTGTTGATCACTACTGTTTGCCCCCTGCCTGTGCAGCTTCTGATGTGACTACTCTGCACATTGTACTTGCCTTGTTGATCACTACTGTTTGCCCCCTGCCTGTGCAGCTTCTGATGTAACTACTCTGTACATTGTAGTGGCCACTGGCCCTGCAGTTGCCCACATTTGTTATCTATCTATGCACAAGTGTGAATAAAGACAGTTGTTCCTGTTGTCAGTTCTGTCAGTGTAATTTCTCAATAAAACTGTTTCTGTGTGTGCATGGTTTACTGTGTCACATGCTCAGTATGGCACTTCAACATTGGCAATGGGTTGTCTCACGTTTCCATGTTTTTGCAGGGGTGACAGGGACTTCAATTCTTACTGACTCTTATACTTGTGGGTGCAGTGAAGGTGGTTTTTGAAAATGTTCTTGTTGTCATCATCCTTCTTTGTCCATGTTGTCTATGGTGTAGACATGTCATGTTTGAAGGCAATGTCAGCACAGGGTGGGAGTTTATGCACAGGCTTTCATGCAGGTTGGCATGGGTCATGGTGTCTGTGTGAGCTTACTTACTGTGTGCCCAGCAGTGTATGTGTACGGTCCTCTTGTGGTGGTCAGTAATCCTGGTCCCATGCCTTACTTCCAAAGTGTACACTTTGGTGGTGGAGAATTGTGTGGTGTGAAGGGGGTGACTGTGTGGTGACTGTTGATGTGTGTGCACCTGCATTGTCAACTACACCCATGTGTCACCCTGGAGTGGTGTGTGTGTATGTGTACTTGTTGTGCCCTGCAATTGTGATTTGGTGCACATGGGAGTGTTGTGTGCTGCTGATATGAGAGGGGGGGATGTGTGACGTATCCTACTTGTGTTTCTCAATCATGGAGTGTGTGAATGGGGCCTGTGTGTTGTGGTGCAGAGATGCTCTTGTCAGGTAATTGCATACCTATGTGTATCTGTTCAGTATTTAACTTCATGGCCTTCCTCTCATCCCTGTGCCTTGACATGGGTGACCTTGCTGTCTCCCTGAGTTGTTGAATTGAGGTGCTTGTGTTTTGGGTTGACTCACTGTGGCAGCCATGTGTGATTTGATGGGCTGTGGGTGTTCTCAGATGTCTGTTGTCTTGCATGTGATGTACACATGCTTGATAGTTGTGTCCTTGTCCTTCCATTTGTGGGCACATCACTTTAGCTTTCATGTATGTTGTCCTCCATTGCTGCTAGCATGTGGTCTGTGTATGTGGCTGTGAGGCATGGTAGGGTGTGTCTGTGTAAGTTGGTAGGCTGTGTGTGCAGTGAATTGTTTGATCATCAATATGTGTGTGTGTGTACATTTTGTGCTGGGGCTCAGTGTTCTTGGCATGTGTGTGGTGTTGTTGTGGTGTGTGTGTTGGCTGGGGCCTGGCCTTCTGTGGTATGTGTTCCTGTGCAACAACTCCTGCTGTGGCTATCTCTGCAGTTGTTAGGGATGTGGGGCAGGGTGTGTATTCACCTGTGTTGTTGTTGTGCAGGAGTGGCACATGGCAGGCACATGATATGTCCCTTCAGGGAGAGGGCTAGTGTGTTGTGTTTTGAGTAGTGGTTTTGTGTTGTTTGTACAGTGGCCATGGCTGGCGCTGGCACTGGCCTCTGCGTTGTGTGCATGTTTTCCTGCACACTGACCGCGGCGGTGACGACACCGGGACATTTGTTCATGATCGCGGAACATGGGTAGCCAGGATGTGGCGAGGTGTTTTTGTGACAGGTGGGACATGTGTGGATGCAGTGATGGCTGTGTGCCTGTCCCCACAGGGGTGTCTGGTGTGGACATGCACCGTTTTCAAACCCTTGACTTGTGTATTGTGTTGCATGCACAGTTGTGTGTGTACGTACCTGCGGCGGCGTCCGCGCCGGTCAATGACTTGCAGGTGGTGTATCATATACAGCACCGGAAAGGCGTGTAGAGTTGGATCCATCGCGGTGTGGGCCGGGTGTCTATTTTCTTGCTCCTCTGTGGTGTCTCTGCCGTCTTTGACTATACGGTTGCTCCGCCGCGGTGTGCTGCCCTTTTTCCGGCATTGTGATTTGTTCGGCGGACGGGACGTCATTCCGCACGGCGGTGAGGGCTCATTGGCTCACACCGCCGCGCTGGCAGGCGCACTTTGATGGCGGTCGGCGTCACACCGCAGCGGACGGGAAATGGGCTCTGTCTAGACATGCTAATATGGCGGGCGTGAGGACCGCTGCCGGTGCACGGTAAATGGCGTTTTCTCCCACCACCAGCATCGCGGAGGTGCATCTGCCAGTCATCGTAATGGACCCCAAAGTGCTGGAGCCCGTGCTTCATTTTTTTTTTTTTTTCAGCAGGATTCGCGCACCCAGCGCGAATTCTGTTGATTTTTTTTAAAATGCTTTTTTTGGGCCTGGGGGTCCTTGTGGGACCCCCTGAGCAGGCCTAGGGGGTCAGGGTGCCCCCTTTTCTTGTTTTTTATCATTTTTTTAAACTGTTTTCTTGTGACTCGGTTTCCAAGTCACAAGATCGCTGCCAACACTTTCTGGTTTGGCGTGTTGGCAGCCAATCAGCATGAAGCTCGTGCTCGGGAGGAGTTGCGAATCCTCCTCGGTGCTCAGATATCGATATTTTTCGTTTTTGAATTTCTCAGCAACTACTGAACGGATTTACACCATTTGAAGAAAAACACGCTTTCTAGACCAAGACCTACCTTTTTGCCAAATTTGGTGTCATTACGTTCAGCAGTTCGGGCTGTAGCTTTGTCTAAAGTTTCCTATGTAAATTAACATGGAGAAAATGCGTTTTGGGACCCCCCTTTTTTCTCGGCCCCCGCTTGACGAATCACCCCCAAACTTTCACGACAGGAGCTGACCTGAGCTGGTCATTAGTTTTGAAAATTTCATGAAGATTCGTCAAACGGCGCCAAAGATATTGGCAAAAGAAAAAATGCTTTTTGAATTGAAAGAAGGTCCTAACTATAACTACCTACTGGCGACCGCCAGTAGGTAATATATATGTATGTATGTATATATATATATATATATACACACATACATATATATATATATATACATATATTTCACAGTTCTCTCACCGAAAAAGAAGAATATATCCCCAGGCAAGAGTCACGGCACTACTGCAGGATGAAGTAAGTTTGTTTATTTCTTTTTTACATACACACCCTGTGCAAGAATAGCAAAAATGGACGGTCTACGCGTTTCGGCTACCACTAGCCTTCTACTGGACCATAGAGTCCTTGTGTCTAGACAACATTATATAAAGTGCAACGTGCTTAACCCCTTGTTTGTGTCAATCATTTTGAACAACTAGACTAGCAACCTCAATCACTTTTGATGGAGTAATTTTGCCACCATTTTTTCTTTTTCTTTTTCTTTTTTCGTCAATCACTGTAAAGTACATTCTGTCACTTAAAGTAAAGTGCAAGTAGTGCATATATCCTATAATTACAATAAGTAGACCTTCAAATCGTAACGATATTACAGAGTTAATGTTATCCCATAGAGGTGTGCTCAAAAATTATACATTCAGCTTTCTTGTGTTTGTGTGTGTCCTCATTAAGCAATGAAATAAAGTAAAAGCTGCACAATTTAAAAGATAATTTTCAAATAATCCACTATTTCCATCATAGTTCCTGATGAATCATCAATATAAGGTGAAATTCATTTTCGGTGGTTCATTAAAACAATTTAAAATATTTTGTTAAAAATATTTCCAAAAAAGTGTAATATTACTAATAGAAATGCTAAAACCTACTAACAATTGCTAATAAATGCTAATAAACTTTTTGTGTAAAGTACACAAACATAATTTTTTTTTACCATTTCATGTATTTACAATATAGCAGCATTTATACATTTCTTATACACCCCACCACATCAGGTTATTCTAACCAAGAATGTAATCATTCATTTATCTTATCTGGAAGGATCTCTAAGATATATTCTCAAGATCTTTCCGCGTCATTCCCTTCCTTCCATTCTAATCGGACAATCTATATAATTTGTGCAGTCTATTACCAGTATAATCTTATGGCACTACCAAATCAACACTGATGCCTCTATGTAATTCATGAGCAAACGCATTTATGCTTCATAGCTGATGCCCACTATCTGCGACACCAATTCGTCAGATTATTCTGTCTATGCATTGCAACCATTTCATTCTGAAGCACCATCTATACTTTTTAAGGTGACAGTCAACATTAATTCTAAAAAGTTTTTTTTTGGAGCAAAGTTTTTTAAGGCACAATATATGAAAGTCAGATAAAAAGTGAAAAATAGTTAAAGGTAGAGGTAAAAGTCAACATCAGTGAGGGAAAGTCACAGAAGAAATTTCATCACATATATAATTACACATTCAATATAAAAGCTTATTGAGAATCAAACACTAATCATATCAAATTCATTAAATAGTTTCTCGGCAAAAAGCCATCTTTTGACCACAATAGAGTTAGTTCTTATCCTATTTAACAGTTCAGTCCTCAACCTCCATTTTCACAGATGTACATGCAATTCAGCATCTTGATTGTGGCCATAAGGATGTTCTGTACCAATGGCCAATATCATTCGGGATTCTGCTCGTCTTAATTTCAAAGTTCTATCTCCACCCCTTTCCGTTAATTTGGCAATTTTTAATCCAGAATATTTCAAAAGTTACAGTCACTTGAGTGAAAGTCAAAGAAATGTTTTGAAATCGGGTAGCTAAAATCCTTATTCTTTATGGCACGCAAATGCTGTAAAATCCTTAATTTCAATTTATTGATAGTGCTGCCAATGTAATGTTTTCCACATGGACAAGTTAGTCTATACACTACATACTTTGATTCACATGTGATATGATCTTGAATCAACTCTGTTCGTCCATTCTGTAGGTCAAAAGATGTGATATTAGAACCATGTTCACAGGCCCGACACTTTGAGCATTTCCAAAAGCCTGGAGTTGAAAGCCACGACTTAGACCTCACTTCTCGTGTTTTTAAGTGACTTTGCGTTAAAATGTCCGCTAGAGATGCTGTTTTCCTAAACGTAATGCTGGGATATGATGTTAATGTCGTTTTCAATGTCTCATCCAGCATTAAAATTTTCCAATTTCTTTTAATGATACCTTTGATTTCACCATTTGGTTATTAAAATCCATAATCAATCGTGTGGTGCTATCACCCTGATCCCTTTCATCATCAATGTATCCTTTTTTGTTTTTTCTTCTTTTTGCTTGTGTTGGAGTTAGCAGATCCTTTCTTATTTTGCCTTTTACACGCATTCTTGCATTTTCAATGACATCCAATGGATAACCTCTCTCTAAGAAGCGAGAGCTCATATTATCTAGTTCACATTCCAGGTCAGTTGTTTCTGTGCAATTTCTTTTTGCACGTAACATTTCCCCATAGGGTATGCTCCATTTCAAATTTTGCGGATGACCACTATTCGCATGCAATATACTATTATACATATATACGATATGGGATTCCTGGTTGAATTTAAGCAATTGGAAAGATCAAATGAAAACAAGGAACCAATATTGACTACGAGAGAGACAGCAGATGCCCTAGGAATAGATATCTATGGGAGAGAGAAAACTCACTTCAAACCAAAATCAGTATTTTTCCCAATGACACCAAGAGACTCTTTGGACATTTATTCTGAGCTAGTAGTTTCAGACTTAAAAGCGTTATCCATTGAGTAGAGTAAAAAGTTTTCAAAATGTAAAGATATACGGCAAATAAGATACCATCAAGTAATGAACAAAATAAAAAAGAGAGAGGATGTGGTAGTCAGAAAATCTGACAAAGGGGGGAACATCATTTTGTAGCCATTATGTCTCTATGATGCAGAGCGAAATTACAGCTACAGGATTGTGACTGTTACTGTAAAACAACCCCCTAGAGTTGTCAGAGGTTAAGGTGAAATATTTTGTTGAGCTAGCAAAATGGACGGGATTAGGCCTGATCTCACAAGATGAGTACCAGAATTTAAAAGTAGAAACACCAATAACACCTATACTTTATCTGATCCCGAAAATCCACAAAAATTGTATAAATCCTCCGGGAAATCTGATTATAACGGCAATTGGTAGCCTGTTTGAAACAACTTCATGTTTTATTGACCATTTCCTACAGGAGTTTGGTATGATTACACCAGCATACCTACAAGATACAAGTGACTTCTTGAAAAGAATTTATGACATAGCATGGGAGGAATCTTTTGTACTAATGACGTTGGATGTGACTTCACTTTATACGAGTATTGTGCACAAAGGTGGCCTCCGAGCTATGTTACATTTTCTGGGACTTAGACCAATTTCACTATACCAACACACAAATATGTTGCTGAACATGACAAAGTGGTGTCTAGAAAACAATTTTTTTATGTATGGGAAGGACACATATAAACAAATGAGGGGTACTGCCATGGGCACCTGCTTCGGCCCCAGTTATGCCAATTTACACATGGCATGGTGGGAGGAGCAGGTGCTCAGAGTGGAACATCAAAAGGAGTGGAACGAAAATATAATACTATGGACTAGGTTCATAGATTATTTATTCTGGTGAATAGTACCCCTGAATCTGCCCAGACCTTCGCTTCTAAATTGAATGAGAATAGTTTGAATTTAAGATTCACTGCCAATATTAGTAAGACTGAGGTATGTTTTTTGGACCTAGTAGTTTTTGTAAAGGATAACAAAATACAAACTAAAACATACAAAAAAATGACAGCCGGAAACACAATTTTGCACTGTGGAAGTTTCCATCCAGTTAAATTAAAACAAAGCATACCATATCCAGAACACCTACGAATGATTAGAACTTGCAGTGATAAGGGCACTTTAGAAGATTCACAATGTGAACTAGAAATCAAATTCACAGAAAGAGGCTATAGTAAAGTAACCCTAGAACAAGCAAAGGAGAAAGCAGATCAAGTGTCCAGAGAGTCCCTGCTCTTTGCCCAAGATAGAAAGAAAAAGAAACAAATAGAGGCGAATGAGAGAGACACACCTAGGATGATAGCAGGGTATAATATGTATCACCAAAAAGTAAGGCCGATTTTGACGAGGCACTGACATTTAATTAAGAGTGTTTCGGCAATAGGAAAAATGGTGAACAGTAAGCCAACACTAACGTTCAGGAGAGCAAAAACCATGAACCAGGAACTAGTAGTGACTAGTCCAGAGGTGCCAAAAATAAAGACATGGTTAAAAGGAAGTCCAGGATTATGGAAATGCCAAAAATGCAAGGCGTGCAAGTGTGGTGTAAATAAAAAAGAAGTTTGTTCACCACTCTTGAAAAACCCTATGAAGATAAAAAACACCTACACATGTAGAAGTGATTATGTAGTGTATGTACAACAAAGCCCCTGCCTAAAATTATACGTGGGAAGCACCATACATATGGTTCATGTTAGAATATGACTGTGAATTGCGTCTCCTGATTAGGAGGCGTCCCCTGTGCACAGCATAGGAAACTCGTTAAACGGGGATATGAACAGTTAATCAGACTCCAGATTGAATTGATCTTCTTTTGGATGAAACAATATCACATTTATTCATGTTTTTCATGTTCCATTCGTGTGAAGTAAACATCCACCGAAGTTTGTTAATGATCATTCACAATATAAGAGAGTCCATCCCGATGCATTTCGGGCAGATAAATGCCCTTCGTCAGGGGATCAAATATCGTGAAAGCGTCTGTGGTCACTTCACAAACAGTGTAATCGGCGAACCGCGCCGCAATCTGCTGCAATGTTAGAATCGGGCCGATTCCAACATTGCGGCAGATTGCGGCGTGGCGCGGTTCGCCAATTACACTGTTTGTGAAGTGACCATAGACGCTTTCACGACCAAGCCGTAACAGGCGAAACGCGTCGGTAGGAGGCTTTCTGTACTGCATTAAAGAGCACTAAGCATCTTGGAGTGTCCTGCATTTTCTTTCTTGAATCGGAAGAAATTTTGTTTGCAATTACCTGGATTTCCGGAATCCGTGCAGGACCGCCGCATGGTTGAAGCCCCGCACTACCGGACAATTGTGTTGGATATATATATATATATATTATACATATATAAACATAGGTTAAAGTGGATTTATAGTTAACAGAACATTTTTTTCTTCTTTTCTATACATTTGAAATTGGGCAGTTATAGTTATACCACACATTTATAATTCATCCAAATCATTCACATTATTGTAAGTAATCCCCCAGGACCTTTCTTTATTATAGGTCGGTGCTGCGGTGCCCACACAAGTTGGGGGCTGTAGGAAGGTAGGATCTGACTGCATGGTTACCCTCTCTTTTTGCCTGGTGTTTTGCTGGTTTTTGACTTGTCTAACTGGGATCCTGCTAATCAGGACCCCAGTCTATCTGCTTTCTCCCTAAAATGTTATGTCATGTACTTAGGTACACTCCAGATTGGATACTGGGGTACCCTTATCAGTCCCTAGTATATGGTACACATGTACCCAGGGCATAGGTACACCAGAGGCCTCCTATGGGCTGAAGCATGTATTATGCCACCCATGAGAGGCCATGCAAAATGGAACTACAGGCCTGTCATTGCAGCATGTGTAAGATGGTGCACGCACCTCTTACTTTAGATATAGGTTTACTATATCTATAGGTCACTACACTTAAGACCTATAAGTCACCCCTATAGCAGGCCTTGACAATCCTGAAGGCAGGGTGCTGGGTTTTACGTGAGAGGGTGCCCATGCATGAGCAGGGCACCCCTGCAGCCTTCAGAGACCTTTCTCCTGGGTTGTCGGTGATGCAGCCAGACATATAGGTAGATGTGCATTATATGCTCGTGTAAAATGCTATCTCAAAAACGGCTGCAACAAACCATGTCGTATTTGGTATCAAACACCTTGGAATCATACCTCCACACCTGTAACCGGTGTGGGAGGTATGATTCCACCCTTCTGAAGCAAGCTTCGTGGGGTCCCTGGTCTTCCCGGTGCCAGCCTTCTCGACACGGAGAGCACAAAATGGTTGCTGCCGACCAGAGACACATTTCTGCCCTCCTGCTGCTGAGCCAAGCCTGAGCAGAGGAAGGCAGCACAATAGGCATCCAGACAGTATTTAGTGTATTGGAGCTGGGTTTGTGCACTTCCAAAGTGCCTGAAAGTCTGCACGAGGGGCACATTTAGTGTCTTTGTGCATAGTCCAGTTCAAACCAATCTTGGGAGCCGTTGGCTCCTGCTCTGGCGCGAAACTGGACAAAGGACATGGGAGTATCTTCCCCACTGTTCTGACCCTCCCCTGGGAGGGTCCCCAAAATCTGTCCAACCCTCTCCCATGGGTACAAAAGGGCTTACCTGGCTGTAGGACCCTAGATTCAACGTGGACAAGATTCTGAACAAGAAACCGCTGACCTTCGACCGTCTGGACACTCTGGACTTCGACTGGGCCCGACTTCATTTCCATCTCCGTCCAAAGCATCATCTGTGCCCGTGCACCATACAGGCTCAGTGTAGGACCTGTGGAGCATCAAGGACAACTGAAGTATCTCCCTTGGGGTGAAGGAGTCACTCCCCTGCGTTTGCAGGCACAGTAACACAACTGACTGGTCTGCTGATGCTGAGCTCCTGCGGACTCCGAAGGCTCCAGCAACACAGGAGGTGGGTTCCTATGTTTCTTAAGGTTGAGCTGCCTTCTCACCATGTTTAAGGCCAGTATCCCTTGTGGGGACCACATAACCCGAACCCCTGTGCCCTGCATACTTTTGTAATTGCGTATGCTTATTGGTCTTCCCCAACTTTGTGCATTGGGCTGTCGATAGCGCCAACCTGTGTGCACATTTCATACAAAGGACTTTGTCCTCCTTGCACTCTGTGCCCTGCAAGCTGTGCCTTTGTGAAACTGCTAGAAGTCCCCTCACGACTCCTGTGCCTTCGGCCTGTGGGTCCACTTGAGGGCCAACACTGATTTTCATGGGCTCCCCTGGTTGCTCCAGGCATGCCCTGACTGCCCTTGCTGTGGTGAGTCCTCTGGTCCTTGCTGGACCAGACCGTAACCTTCTTTGACCTTCTTCATGGGTTGCCGCTCCCAAGGCTTGTTGGTGCTCCCGCCAGACACTGACCCCTCAGCACTCGGCATCCTTTGTTGGACAGCTTGTATCCGGCTCCTGGTTGTCCTCAACATCTCCTGGTCCCTGCAGCTGTAGAGTCAAGGTCTCCATCTTTGTACCTGAGGCACCCAACATCGGTGGGCATTTGTCTACCGAGCCCCTGGTCACTCCTGAGTGACCCAGACTCTGTCCCCTCTGCTTTCAGGTTCCTTCCATCAAGAATCCACCTGCGTATTCCAACGGACACTTTTCTTCTTTCCAGCAGTGGCATTTATTTGAAGACTCCCATTGAGAACGATGGCGGTTTCCGATGCCACTTCAGACCTATGCACCTGGCTTCCCTTGGATAGGTAGCTCGGGTATTTTGGTATCCACGGGTGGGGTGGCTCTCCAACCTTCTATGTTCCAAAGGGTTTCCTCGTAATCCACTGGGAAGGGTCCTTTAACCTAAAAACTGCAACCGCGACTCTCCCATTGAAGTGTACGTAGCACGCGGTCGTGTTCTCACACTGCACCGTCCTCTGCAGGGTCCCTACTTACTCACCTTGGGTGGTTCCTTGGGGTCTCAGGGATTCTACATCCTCTAGACACTGTCTTGGCTCGAGTCGTGGTTCTTATACCACTATTTTAGTATATGGTTTGGTCTCCCCCGGGAGCCCACTGTGTATTAGTGCTACTTATGATTGTTTCTGTGCTACAGTATTGTGTGCTTTGTGTTTATCTGCGTGTAGCAGATACTGTGAGGTATTTAAGGTGTTAAAATAATAAATATATGTTCTTATAACTACTGTGTGGTTCTCCTTTCATTTAACCAATACAATAAGATTGCATTCTGGTAAAACAAGCTGCTTAACAATCCTTCAAGACTAAGCCTGAAGGCTGCTCTCCACAGCTACCACTTGGATAGCTTTCTAAGGTTATCTTTGACCTCTTAAATCACCATAAGGGTTGTTTGGACTGGTGCAAGGTGCCCACTTTAATTAGTGGACAGCATATACCAGGTCAACTTCTCACAGGGGCTGTGGGGAGTTCCAGGCACTGCTGCCCCCAACGGGCTCCCCACATAGTGTGGGAGTCAGCATTGCTCCCTCCCAGAGGGAGCAACTAATCATGCTTGTTCCCTCTGAGTAACAATATGTGTTCTGATTCCCGGCCGGAAGGAGTGCAATCAGGGAAACAGAACATGAGTCGGCTCCCAATTGGCAGGAGAATTTTGCACAGCAAAAGACAAACAATTGATGGACGGAATGCAGAACAAATCAAAACATTCACCCCCAGTCAAGAGATCTGGGTTAAATCCATCATTCTTTTGCTCATCATGCCACCACAGTTTAGATCTGGCCATATGCAAATCAGTCTTGCCTAAATCCATCATTTTTTTGCTCACCATGCCATTCCAGTTCGAACCCAGCCATATGCAAATCAGTCTTGAACCTGTGCCTCATGGGAACAGTCCAGTCCAAACTGCCAAGCCAGGTCCCACCTGGACTGGAAACAAGCATCCTAGGACCGGTCTCGGGGTTTCACCCCTCATCAGCCAGGATAACTTGAATCCAGTGGCGCAGTGAGCCCGGGACCCACGTCTGGGCATACATAGCATACTTAGGGGAAGAAAGCAAAAGACACACAATAGATGGACGGAATGCAGAACAAATCAAAACATTCACCCCAGTCAAGAGATCTGGGTTAAATCCATCATTCTTTTGCTCACCATGCCACCCCAGTTTAGACCTGGCCAGCTCCAAGTTCCACCAAGCACTTATAGAACTCTTCCTGGGCGGGTGCTACCGCATGAGAGGGTGGAACTCTCATAATATGTACGCTCTGACTTCCAAAGGAAAGATGAGCACTCGCGGGGTTTCACAATCCATGAATTTTATTCCAAGAGCAGACGCGTTTCGGCGGTTGCCTTTTTCAATGCTCGTACAGATACAAGACGTGTTTCCTGCAGACTCTCTTTTATATGGTGTTCAATATAGAGAGAAGAGAGGAGAGTTAGTGATGCACTATGCTATTCCGGGCGCCATCTTGCATGTATTATCAAAGAGATAGCCCATTTAGGGCAGAGGCGCATGAAAAACTTTGATAATACATGCAAGATGGCGCCCGGAATAGCATAGTGCATCACTAACTCTCCTCTCTTCTCTCTAGACTGGAACTGACAT
Organism: Calotriton arnoldi; assembly: GCA_963921515.1. NCBI lineage: Eukaryota > Metazoa > Chordata > Amphibia > Caudata > Salamandridae > Calotriton > Calotriton arnoldi. The sequence continues at coordinate 31,765 of CAWUFW010010199.1, read as the reverse complement.
GGTGATTGAACACCATATAAAAGAGAGTCTGCAGGAAACATCTTTCCTTTGGAAGTCGGAGAGTATATATATATATATCTATATCTATATATATATATATTCACTGAAAAAACCATAGGTTTCAGGGACGTTATAGTTACAAATTAGCATTTAAAAAACCTTTGAAATTCACTGAAAAAACCATAGGTTTTAGGGACAGTTATAGTTAGAAATTAGCATTTAAAAAACCTTTGAAATTCACTGAAAAAACTATAGGTTTTAGGGACAGTTATAGTTAGTTGGACATTTCACTCGTACAAAACCCGTGAAATTCCCCCGTTATAGTTAGTTCAGCTAACTATAACTCGCGCCCAGCAATGCACTGCTGATGACGTCACATATTACATCACTCATGACATGGTCAGTGACATCACTGATGACATCACTGATGACATCTCAAATGACATCACTGATGACATCATCCACGTGATAATCTGATGCACCTCCTCACACCCTAATATAACCTTTTATACACCCACTCTAAATTACAGACTGCCATTCGCAAAACCATAGACAGTCCAACACCAATAACTACATACCCACTCACTGATTCTTAGGTCTACACACACACATCCACTCACTCACCCGTACAGTCACTCATGCTTATGGTCACTCAGTACAGGACTAACATATGCACTCTTACTCCTATATAGACACTCAAACACCGCCACTCATCCATAGAGGTACTCACACACCTAGTCAGTCATGCAAATAATTAAACACACTGCCATTTACTCACCTATACAGTTATACACACACCAGCTCACTTAATCATACAAATACTAGCACATTGTTACGCTCTTATACAATCACTGATACAAGCACACACTCATCCATACAGCCACTAACACAATCACTCACTCTAAGCTTATAGCTATTTATATACTCCAACACACATATATACTGCCTTTCACATATGTAGTTACTCACACATGTACCACTGGGACATACATTCACTCACTAACACACTCTTACACACACTTACCCACCCATACAGTCTATCACAGATGCACTCTTGAAACCATCCACCCAGTGAATCACCCACTCACACATCTATGCACAGAGTCGCACACACCCTCCCACACAAACACTCAGGCACCCATACAGATACTCAGACAACCATTCAATAACTCATATAGACACTCATGTAGCTATTAACAAACACATGCAGCCACTTACACAGCAACAGACAGACGGATACAGACATTCACCCAGTTTAGTCCCTAACCCATGCATTCAGTAAGATACGTTAAATCACTCACTTATAGAGTCAGTCACGCACCTACTAAATCATCCATACAGACACTTATACACCCACTCATTCTTCAATACGTCTTTTCCTATATATATTAAAAATATTTAAACTTTACAGAAACACACAGTCACTGCATGATGTCATCAGTGATGTCATCAGTGATGTCATTTGAGATGTCATCAGTGATGTCATCAGTGATGTCACTGACCATGTCATGAGTGATGTAATATGTGACGTCATCAGCAGTGCATTGTGGGGGTGCGAGTTATAGTTAGCTGAACTAACTATAACGGGGGAATTTCACGGGTTTTGTACGAGTGAAATGTCCAACTAACTATAACTGTCCCTAAAACCTATGGTTTTTTCAGTGAATATATATATATATAATTTTCTCACTTAAAAAAATATGATGAAAGAGAAGTTATAGTTAGGAATTGTAATTATATCTTACTTTAAATTTTTTTAAAACATAGAAATTCACTGAAAAAAACAAATGTCAAAGTAACGTTATAGTTAGGTGAAAATTTCAGTGACACCATAATGTTTTAAACTCAAAATACCACTGAAATTCACCAGTTTTAGTTATCTTAGGTAATTGTAATTCCGCCCCAAAGTAACTATAACTCCAGCCCCCATCATGCACAGTCTTGTCATCAGTTATGTCATATTAGATTCTGCAGTGATGTTATCAGTGATGGCAGAGAGCAGGTCATGAGCGATGTAATATGTGGAGTAATTAGCAGTGGATGGCGAGGGCGCAACCTATTGTTATTTTAGTGCAAGAGTTATACTTACTTGAGATAACTATAACTGGTGAATTGTGAGTCTATTTTGAATATCTAGCTATAACTGTCACTTTAACCTCTGTTTTTTCCAGCAAATTTTGAGAATTTTATTTCAATGTAAGTCACTGTCAATATATAAAAGGCAAGTGTCACCGACCCAATTACCATGGACAACTGGGATGTTTGTGGAAATGACTTTATTGTAACTACTTAGGTCGGTTATTGTAATCCACAAAAGGTGCGTTCTCTGTTTTGTGTCTCTCAGCGCCCTTCTCTCTCTGGGACCCGCTTTTCTTCTTGTCCGTCGCTTGCTTCTACTCCTGGCCTCACTGGCGTCCGTCGTCCCCTCGTAAGGAAAGAAAGAGAAGCTATCAGTATACTAATCTCTACCCCGGTATTCAACGAGTTTTAAACTGCTCCCTCCCCTCTCCTCTGTTGACCCGGTTTCTAGCTAAGGGAGGATTCCCGGTGTTTCTTCACACCGTTGGGAGGCGGCCGCTAGGGTTGACTAGGAGATATAGCCGGGAGTGATTATGGAGGGGGACCTTAACTTCAGGTGACCCCCGTATTCAGTGAAGCGCGAGTCTTGTTCTAGTATCCCTTATACTGTGTAAAGGTGCCATTCCCAACTACGGCCCTGTGTAACCTGGTGGGATGTAATTAAACAAAAACAAAATGTAAGTAACCCAAATAGGGATCCGTCTCCCTTCCTTCGGTGTCCTGCGGTCTCTCTTTACATGCCCGTAAAGGTGTGATTAAACAGCCACCCTCCCAACACACGCCCTGTTACACAAATCACTTGCCTGTAGCTGTGACCCGGTGACAGGGTCACGGCTGCCTCGTCCTTAGAGCCTTCCTCACCTTCACCTTTGGTTGGCCGTTTGTGAACTCGCCCTCCGATTGTCCCGTGTTCTCCGTCTTGTCTTCCTTGTCGTTCGTCCGGTCTCTGTCTTCCGGTGTTGTTTCCTCAGGCTCCCACGGGTGACCACCTCTTTCTCCTTCGCAGCCCTCTCCGCTCCGCTCCGTCTCGCCCGGCGATTCTTCTCCCGAAGCCTCTTCCGGGTTCAAAAGCGCAACTGGGCTCCGCCCCCCTGATGTTGTCAGTGTTGTTTGTGAATGGGCCTTTTGGGTGCCCCCAGGGTATCCATAGCTGTTCTCCGAGGGTGCCCTGTCACAGTGCCTCCCCACCAGGCGTGGCCAATCGGGCCATGTGAGAGACGCAGACCGGGAAAGGAAGTCCACATTGGCCTGCTGAGAACCAGACCGGTGGGATACCTGACACGAAAAAGGCTGCAATGCCAAAAACCAACGAAGTATGCGGGCATTAGAATCCTTGTGCCGCGCCAGCCAAACCAGAGGGGCATGGTCAAGTGAAGGAAATGACGACCCAACAAATAGTACTGGAGGGCCTGGACAGCCCCCTTGATCGCCAAACATTCATTCTCTATCGTGGAATACCGGGTTTCCCGGGGCATCAGCTTGCGGCTCAGGTAAACCACAGAGTGTTGTTCTCCCGACTCACCGGCTTGGGACAATACCGCACCAAGGCCTCTGTCCGAATCAGCGGTTTGTAGGGTGAAGCTTTTGGCAAAGTCTGGACATACGAGGACAGGGTTGTGGCACAACAGATCCTTGAGTTGGTTGAAGCTCTGTAACTGAGCGGGTGACCACTCCTTGATGGTGTTAGGGCACGTCTTCATCAGCATGTCTGTTAGCGGGGCAGCCTCCTCTGAAAACCGGGTTATAAACTGCCTGTAGTAACCTATCAAACCCAGGAAGGCCCTAATGCCCTTCTTTGTGGAGGGTGGTTCCAACGACCTGATGCCGTCTACTTTGTCCACCTGTGGGCATATCGGGCCCTCCTGTATGTGGTACCCTAGATACCGTATGGCGTTTGTGGCCAGCATACACTTCTCAGGATTCGCCATCAGTCCTGCCTGTCTAGGACTGTCCAGTACGGCTTTTAGATGTGTGATGTGTTGCTCCCATGTACGGCTGAAGATCACAATATCATCCAAATAAGCGGCTGCATAGGTGTGGTGTGTCCTTAACACCACATCCATGAGACGCTGGAAGGTGGCTGGGGCCCCATGAAGACCAAAAGGTAAGACCGTAAATTGATACAAGCCCAAGGGGGTGGAAAATGCTGTTTTCTCCTGCTCTGAGGAAGTCAGGGTTATCTGCCAGTATCCCTTTGTCAGATCAAATGTTGTCAAATAGCGGGCTGTGCCCAGTCTCTCTATCATTTCGTCCACCCTTGCCATAGGATATGAATCAAAACGGGAGACTGCGTTCAGCTGTCTGAAGTCTACGCAGAATCTCACCGTTCCGTTGGGTTTGGGTACCAGTACTATCGGGGAACACCATGGACTGTGAGAAGGTTCAATATTATCATTGATTAGCATCTCCTCAACTTCCTTCTCCACCACCCTCCGTCTGGCCTCCGGTATTCTGTATGGTGTTTGCCTGATTGGTCTAGCCCCGTCCGTCCTGATATTGTGTTGTACAAGAGGGGTTCTCCCTGGGTTGGGTGAGAAGACGTCCTGGAAGCCGTCCACGACCGACAGGAGGGTCTTCGTCTGTTCTGGTAGTAGCTGGGGACCCCTGGGGATCTAATGTATGTCGGGGATCGTATCGTCCCGAGCAGTCCTGGGCGTAGTTCACGGAGTTTTGCTACGCGGAACTCCGCGAAGTTACAAAAAAACTCCGCAAAGTTCCGTGAGTGGCGGAGTGCAGTGTGAACTGCAGTTTGTGCTGGTATTCCTGCCGCTCGGGTAGAAATTCTACCCGAGTGGCAGGTCGCGCTCGCGAACTTACCGTTCGCGATTGCGAGCGGGGAAAAACCTCCGCTGCACATCGCGAAGCGGAGTTTTCTGCACTCCGCGAGCTCCGTGGAGTGCGGAGTGCAGAAAACTCTGCAAACTCCGCGAACGGAGCGAAGTTCACCACCCAGGCCTAGTCCCGAGGGAAAGGGATGGTCAAGGGTTGGCTGTCTGATATCAGCAGGTTGGTGGAGAGATCGACTGCCGCATTCAGAGCATCGATCCATTTTTGAAGTAGGTTGATGTGGTATATCTGACACGCCCTCCCTGTGTGTGGGACCGCCACCCGATAGGTGACAGGTGTAACCTGGGCCAGTACTACGTAAGGGCCTTGCCATTTAGCCAGGTGTTTGTTGTCAGAGGAGGGGAGAAGGAGAAGAACTCTATCCCCAACTAGAAAGGTTCTCAATGTTGTTCGGTGGTCATACCCCCTCTTTTGTTTCTGCTGGGCTGTGTCTAGGTTCTGTCGGACCTCCTCCCACAGGGTGGACAGTCTGTCTTTGAGAAGGGCTGCATAGTCAAGGAGGGCCTTCCCTTCGTCCTCCTCTTCCTCCCACCTCTCTGCCGCCATGTCCAATAGGGTTCTTGGTTTCCTCCCAAACACTAACTCAAATGGGCTGTAACCAGTTGAGGACTGGGTATGTGTCCGTATTGCAAATAGGGTTAGTGGTAACTGTTTGTCCCAGTCCTTCCCTGTTTCTAACACCGTTTTTCTTAGGATGTTCTTAATGGTGTGGTTATACCGTTCTACCAAGCCATCCATCTGGGGGTGGTAAACAGAGTTAAGTTTTTGTCGTACTCCAAATAATTTGCATATTTGGGACATAAGTCTAGACATAAAGGGCATGCCTTGATCTGTCAGCAGTTCCAGAGGAAACCCCACCCGACTGAAGAACCCTATCATGGCCTGTGCAACGTTACAAGTAGTCGTGCTAGTAAGAGGTATTGCCTCGGGATACCTCATCGTGTAGTCGACCAGCACCAGGATGTACTGGTACCCCCTTGCCGAGGCAACCAGGGGAACCACTAGGTCCATCCCCACCCTGGAAAAAGTGACTTCAATTATCGGGAGGGGACATAAGGGCGCCCTGGGAACGTGTGAAGTGTTGAAGCACTGACACCGGGAACAGGCTGCGCAAAATCGTCTGATATCCGAGAAGACGCCCGGCCAATAAAATCGCTGTAAGAGGTACTCCTCTGTCTTCTCATGCCCATAGTGACCCCCGCCCATAGTGACCCCCGCCCGCCTGGTTATGTGCTAGGTGGAGGACCTGGTTGCGGAAGGAATGGGGAACAATGAGCTGGCTTATGGTTTCGGTGGGTTTTCTCACCCTCCTGTACAACAAACCCCTTGAAATCAAAAAACAAGGGCCTACCTGGTGCGAAGGAGGAGCCAGCCCATCATGGCCGCTCTGAGCTGTTGCTCCGCAGTGAACCCTCTTTCCAACTTCATGAGCAGCGCTCTGCCGCATAGTTTTTCTACCTAAAGCAACTATTCCGCCACGGGAATGCAAGCAGATCGATTGGAGATAAATTCTACCCTTCTCCGATCAAGCATCGCGGAGATATCAGAGCAGATGACAAAATCGGCACTTCCGGGCTCGTCTGTCCCGAGAAAGCAGAGCAGTTGAAGCGCAACACCTTTGCGCACGGAGACAGCAGCGACCCTCCAGGAGTGACACGGCGGAGGCGCAGTGAGAAGCCTGCCGGTACGGAGGGGGCGCGCACAACACGGGGGGGAGATAACACCGATCCCATGAGGATCCCGCCCGCCATTGCAGACACTCACCGCAAGACGAAAGACGGTGAGCGGAGACATTGTTGACATCGCCGGGAGCGCCGGGAGTCCCGAAGGTGAGTCCGCAAGGCTGGGGGCTCCCGACACTGTCCTCCTTAGTCTTTTAGGGCAAAGGATTCAGTTCTATTCGAGAGCCTTTATTTAATGCGCCTGACCCCAAAATGGCGCCTGCAGAAGATCGTCGCCTGGGGTCTAAATAGCAACACCCCAAGGGAGGCCCCCTTTAGCACCTACAGCGTAGTGGCCGCAAAATAGATGGTAATAGCAGCAACAGCTCCGGCCTCTAGGTAAGACCACGATCAGCTTTATGATCAACCGAGAGAGACACCGGAGGCGCCCCGCCTGATCCTAAAATGGCGGCCGTCTCTCTCCCCCTGGCAGCTATAACTCGGAAATTCTCTCCTCCTCGGGAGGCAAGGGGACACTGGCTCTGCCCTCAAGCTGCTCCTCTGCACAACAAACTCCCCCCTTATGGAACGAAAGATAAAGATGGGGACCGGCTGAATGTAACAACAAGGTCAGAACCCCTTGCCTGACCCCAAGATAGCTGCCACAGTTGTCCCTTCCACTTGGTGCTACTACTATGGGACAAAAAACTTGACATCTACCAGACTTCGAACCTCTCCCCCATCCTGCCTACCCATCAGGACACTGAATCTGTGAACTTACCCCCGACCGTGGAAACCTAGCTTTCTGGCTGATGCCTGGTGGAGCTACCTGATAGCTAAAGAGGCGATGGGCTGTTGGACTTCCCCCCTCAGCCGTCACCTACCCAGCCGGACGTTGGGCAGACTTTCCTTCGTCTCTCCGTGTATTCTCCCTCCTACCCCTTGACCCTACCCCATTACCCCTCTACGCTCCAGTTATTTCGTCCTCTATGTTCTTTAAATGTTTTCCCGTTGAAACCTAGCTATTTGGCCGATGCCCGGTGGAGCTACCTGATAGCTATAGAGGAGATGGGTTTTGGACTTCCCCCTCGACCGTCACCTACCCAGCCGGATTTTGGGCAGACTTTCCTTCGTCTCTCCGTTGTATCCCCCTCCTACCCCTTTACCCTAACCCCCTTCCCCTCTACACTTCTCTTATCTTTTCTTCTATGCTCTTGTAATGTTTTTCTAGCAACTGATGTAACTTGCGAACTTGTGAACTTGAGGTACTGTCCTGTCTAAAGAAATATATTTGGTGGGGCTCTTCCCCTTGAGCTGTTTTTTTTTTTTTTTTTATTGGCCTTGATCATTGATTATCTTGAGGTTCTAAATGTGCAGGGCTAGTTTTTTATTTTGAGCTTTTTAAATTGTGTTCTTAATATATTCCTTTAATTACCCCTCCTTAGCCAAATTGTAAATTGATTATTTGTCTGCTGTCTATAAAAATTTCACCTGGGCGTTTGTTAAGGATGGGTAAAAGGAAAGGTCAGGAGAGGGTTAGTGGCCCCACAAATCCAAAAAAAGAGAAAATCCCCTGGCACAGTCTGTTATGAGACTATGGACCGTATTGAATTAATTTTATCAGAGTGTCAGGAGATAGCAGACTCTCAAATAAATACCTCTGTTGTGGTTGAAGACCTGCCTGGTGAGATGGTTGCTGAGCTTGGGGCTGGGGTAATGGGTTCACCCCGCCCCTTCTGCACAAATTGTGAAACACAAATCTATCCCGGGCAAGACAATCCCATGTATGTTCCATCCTAAATTGAAAGGTAATAAAAAAAAAGGGGTTGTCTAGGGAGAAGGGGAAGGAGTTAGATCTGACAATAGACAAGGTTCGGGATGTACCTAGTGTGCCCTCCCCTATACCCTATGTTGTTCAGGTAGATTGTCATAACAGATTTGATGTATTAGAGTCTGATGACCATGAAGCATTTGAGCCAAACGTTGATAAAGATAGAGGTGCCCTTTTAATGAGTTGGCTGTGATTAGGTCCTTGCTTGAATCCCTAAGAGTGGAAGTGGTTGCTCTTAGAGGGAGGTTCGGAGTCTCTCCCAGGGAGCTATTAATGGCATTGGGAGAGAAGTAAGTTCTTCACTTTCTAATAGCATACTAGCAATACCGTCTGTAGGTAATGATAGATGTGTGAAGCAATCATACCATGGGCAGGAAAAGAAGTACCCTAAAGTTCTAGTGCCAGATTCCTTCCCTCAACCTCTATTACCTGAAGAGTTACCCCCACAAAGTGCTGGAACCAGAGAGTATTAAATTGTCACCCCTGGGGAGTTGTCAGTGAGAGACAGGGTCAAAAATATCTGGATAGAGGGGAGGTGATTTTGGACGAGGGCTGCATACGTAGGCCATCCCATGAAGCCCTACATGGCTTTGGGGTGGTAAGGGATGGAGTATATAGAGGGCTGGAGAGTGGGGGCAGTCGAGGTACAATTTATCTTATAAACGTTCCAAAACCTGCAGATAGAGGTCATGAGGACCATAGCTCCCTAACAAACAAGGTTATCCACTGGCTTAGAACATCCCGCCACTGTTATTCCATCATAAGGGATGATATTAGATGTGTTAGTAGATTATCTATCCCGGGGGAAAAGAAAGACACAATTGTAGTTAGTTTTTTTGATGAAACCATGGTTTCTGGGCTTTTGTCAATTGATGCCCGTACTTTCCCCCCCTCTAACACATTTATTGAGATTAGATATCAATACCCACATAGAGAAGGAACAACACTGCCTAGATTGTGCAGGGAAGATCCTTGTTTCGGCTTTAGTGGGATAAATAGTAGCCAACATTGACTGAAATCAGATAATGATATGCTATTAGACTTCCGGCAGGATCCTTTTTCTCCCTTTTCTAACACCTTGTTACTGGCAAATTCTATATCGAATACTGATCCTTGTGCTGATGGGTTTGATGATAGTAGCACAAACCGAAGCACGGCAATTGAATCTTCAAAGGTAATCTTCCCCTTGGCCATTGATATGTACCCAGTCAGTTTAGATTGTGTACTGGTTAATGATCTTGACCAGGATAAGGGGATAATCCCTGCTTTTGGTTTGCAGATCCTAGTGTGGAATGTTGCTGGGATCCAGAAACTTCAATTGGAGCCTGATTGGTGTAGTTTCGTGGATTGCTATGATTTAATTCTTTTCCAGGAAACGTGGAGTTTGGTTACCCCCTATAGAGATGGTTACTCAGCCTATGCAATTGATGCAAAGAGGAAAAAACAGGGTAGACCTTTTGGAGGTCTTGTAACCTGGGTTAAAACCAACTTAGGAGCTAAAGTAAAGCTTCTAAATGTGGATTCACTGGATATCTTGGCTTTAGAATTGACCTTGTTTAGTGGGTGGAAGGTTAGAATTTTTAATGTCTACAATAGAGTAGGTGCCCCAAATGACGATACAGATACAATTCGTAAGATAGACGATGTCCTGTCAATTTATTCTGATAACATTCCAACCATAGTAGCAGGAGATTTTAATTGCACTTTTGAACCTCTTACCTCAATCCCCTATGATTTAATGGAGGATTGGGACCGTTTATGGTCTATTCCTCCTTTGGATCTTCCAACAGTAAGATGGACGAAGAGAGCAGCCCAAGTGTTGGCGCTAACTCTTCAGCATGAGCTCAGAGCTACTAATGGTAGGTCAAAGTCGGACTCTAATGGGGAACACACCTATAATAGGCCGGGTAAAACTAGTAGAATTGACTACTGCTTAATTACCCCTGATCTTTGGCCCCTATTGATTGACATGGAAGTAGTGAAAAGATTGGAGAGTGATCACTATCCTCTCGCTATTAGTTTGTCTATAGAGGGCCCACTTAAACCAAATACTTTGACAAATCCTGATGTTGGTATACTCACTAGGGCTAATGATCAGAAAGCCCTGAAATGGGCATGGGTTGAGAGACACCCGGAAACACTAGAAATAGTAAAGACCAAGGCAAGGCAAGTTATTAATGACCTGAGTGATTCATGCCCAAATGAAGCTATTAAAAATCTAGGGCCCTTGCATGATTTGTTTTTTAGTGAGGTAAGAGGCCTACTGAGTCAATCCAAAAATTCTAGTGGTAAAGGGGGCCAATGTAGTGCTAGCAAGTATGGTACCAAGAGTCCCTGGTTCAATTCACACTGTAGGAAGGCAAAGGGGGCGCTTATTGGTGCGCTTAAACGAGGGTCCAAGGCAGAAATCTCAACATGTAGAGTGGAATACAAAAGAGCTATTGGTGGTGCTAAAAGGAGTGGGAGGACTTGCTTTGGACCTCTCTTCACACTGCTCTGGTTGATCGAGACTCTAAAGGGTTCTGGAAAAATGCTGCTTGTTGGCTTAGGGGGAAAGCCCCACCCTTGAATATACAGTCCAACCAGAGGAGTGGGTTGCGCATTTTGGCTCCCTCTATGGAGATGACTTTTGTATAGTTAGGGAGGGCTCGGAGGAGTGGGCCCCATCCGGAGCTCACGACGACGGAGATTTGGTTTTCACCCTTGAAGAAACTTTAACAGCAATTTCTTCTTGTGTTCCTTCTCGTGCCCCCGGCCCAGACAGAATACCCAATGATTTGTATAGGGAAATAGAATGTTGTGGAGCCAGTATATAAATTCGTTGTCCAATCTGATTTTGCAGGGCGCTCCTATTCCACCTTCATGGAGGATAGCGGAAATAGTTCCCATTTTTAAAAAGGGGGATAGATCCTCACCCTTGAGTTATAGGCCTATAAGCCTTATTGATTCGCTCCCAAAAAATTTTTGTAAGCAGGTTTTGTCAGGCTCCAAACCTGGATAAAGGAAGATAATATTTTGAGTGATCTGCAGGCGGGTTTTCACTCTAAGATCAGTACACTGGACCAGGTGTTCCGATTAATTTGCATTTATTGGAAAGAAGTGGCTGTGAAGGGTGGTAAGCTTTATGTAGCATTCATCGATTTGCGTACAGCATTTGACCTAGTTTCTCGAGAAAAACTTTGGAGGGTGCTTCGTGAGTTGGGTATCCCGATAAATATTTTAAACATTTTAATTTATCTACACTCAGAGAATTCTGCACAGGTGAGATGGGGTCCCAATAACCAAGTAACAGAAACCTTCCCAGTCAAACGTGGAGTAAGACAGGGTTGTGTGTTGGCACTTACTCTTTTTACTCTCTTCATAAATGGTGTAGTTGAGTGTCTAGACAGGGATGGTTGCGATGCACCAAAAATAGGGTCACGTAGGATTCCGGCATTACTTTTTGCCGATGATACCCTGTTAATTTCAGAAATCACCACAAGGACTTCAGCAGCTGTTAAATGTTTTTTAAAGTTTTGTAAGGATAGAGGGCTTAGTTTAAATGAAACAAAAACTAAATTTATGGTTTTTAACAAGGGTAGAGGAATAGTGAAGACTAGACCGATGTGGGCTGGTAGCACAATCTTAGAGCAAGTTGAAGAATTTGATTATTTGGGTATCCGGCTTACCCCATCAATTAATTGGAGTTTACAGGTTGAAAAAGCAAAGCTACAACTTATTCATCAGTCTACACACATAAGTAAAATCCATAAGAGTACAGTCTCTAGGCAGATTGCTCCAGCCCTTGAGATCTATAACACCAAAGTCCTGGGTGGGGTACTCTATGGGGCGGAGCTGTGGGGTTTTACTTCCCTAGTTGCTCTACCAACAATAGAAAACCGGTTCCTCAGATCATTAGTTGGCCTTCCGGCTAGTACACCCTTGGTACCTCTCTACCTGGATTTGGCACAAAAACAAGTAAAGCATAAAGTACATTTTAAAATGTTATCCTTTTGGTATAGGATCTGGACGGTTACCGAGCTGGAGCCCTACCGTGAGGCTTTAAAGGAACTTTTAAGATTCCCTCAGGTAGAATCGGTAAAGTGGTTTATTCACTTACGTTCTTTGCTAAGGAGAGTAGGGATGGAAAGCTTTTGGTTGTGCCCAGAAACAATGATTGGTACGACAAGGGCGGAACTGAAAAAAATGTATTGGGAAAAAATATTCCATCAGTACCAAGTAGTACAGTCTACAGGATTGACAAAAGTTTTTTTATCTTATAAAAGCACTCCATGGTTTGAAGTTACAATTGAGGAAATTACACCACCACTGGCCCGAAAGTTGTTCCTACAGTTTAGGTATAAGACCTTGCCCACTAAACTCTTTTGCTCAAGGTGGTGCATTGGCACACCGGCTGATGATTTGTGTCCTGCGTGTAAAGCTTCGCAAGAATCAATTGTTCATTTACTCTTTTTTGTCCTTATTACATAATATTGAGAAAAAAATGGATTGTACCCCTATGTAAAGCTATTGGTCCGGGACATTATTTAGAAATTCTGAGGCAATTGTCAATAGACACAAGTAGAATAATAGTCTTTGGCATCTCCCGATTTCTCCATGCTGTATGGATAAGACGGGCGAAGCTTATGAAGTGATTCTTTTTTAAACAATATTCTAGAAATGGGAACAAAGAGAAATGTTGTGTAACACTCAACCCAAAATTTATGATGGTTGTGTTCTTTTATAAATTTCTAGTTTTTAAACATGGATAATTTTAACTTGGTATTTTTTATATATTTTATATTTGTGATACATTCTCTTGGATCGCTGAGACTGGAAAACAAAGCTAAGGATTGGGCGACGCTTCAAAAATATCCAATCATATTCTACTTAAGTACACCATAATGTAGTTCGTAATTGTAAATAATTATGTATTTTTAAAGGAAAAAAAAAAACCTAATAATTAATGCTGCTAATATAGTGAACTTTGCTCTTTTGCACAAAAACTGACGCACTTTAGATTGATTAATCTTGCTGTGATTATAAATAGGATATGATTGTTTCTTTAAAATGGAATTGTTATTTGTATAGTGTGTTTGTAATTGTTTTATTTTATGGTGTACTTTTATGATTCTCAGAGATCGAAATAAAGTCTTTGAATGAATGAATGAATGTAACTGATGTAATATTGTAATTTTGTGGAATCTCATGTAAAGCGCTCTGATACCTTCGGGTCTAGCCAGCGCTATATAAAACTCATCAAATAAAATAAAATACCTGGTTGTCTTCCTCGGTCACCCTCTGGGCCCATACGTTTCCCAGGGTGGGATCCTCCTTCTGTGCTGCCCTAAAACTAAGCAGTGTTCCCTGCTCTCCATCTGCAACCAAGGAAGTAGAAGGGTTGTTAGTCAGCCCATTCAATACCATCATCTTGTTATGCTCTCTTTTATCTTTGCAGGTCTTTTTGGTCTTATACCTACCCCCTTCTATATTCTCTGTGAATAAGGGAGCCCCCCTTAGCCATGTCTGCTCTTCCTTCTCCTTGATAGCCCTGGACAGGAGGGTAGGGAACTCTATAAAGTCGGTGTCGATTATCAACTCCTCTACCAACTGGGGAATTCCTCCAACTCGGATAGGTCTCTCTTTGTTTTTATCTCCCAAGTTCACTATGGCTACAGGATACGTTTTCTGGTCCCCATGCACACAGGTTATGGCGACCTTCTCCCCCTCTTGCCACTGGTGTTTTAGTATCCGTTCATGGGTGAGGACAGAATGGCGACATCCAGAATCAATGAGGACCTTGGTTTCAACTCTGTTTACAGGGAGGTACAGGTGATACGCTTCCTTCCCGTCACCTGCCCAGAGTATCCGACCCCTTGTATATCCTACCTCCATCGGTTCGGTAGGGTTGTTTTTCTGGGGCAGTTACGTGCGATGTGACCCCAGTCGGCACACTGATGGCACTGAGGCCCTTGACCACTCTCCTTGACAACTGGACATGGAAGCAGTCGGGGGTCGGTAAGTGGTCGGGGTTTGAGGGACCTGGAGCAGAGAAACTCCACCTTTGGATGATTGGGGTTGGTATGTGTGGTGTACACGCCTGTACCTCTGGTGCCCTCTGGTGGGCACAAGCCAGTTCAATGGCACTGGTAACAGTGACATTCGGGTGCTGTTTCACCCATGCACGGGTACCGGTCGGAAGTCCTTCCAAGAATTGTTCAAGAAGTATCCTATCCATTACTTCATCCATGGTAGAGGTGTGGGGTTGGAGCCAACGATTTCCCAAGTCTTGTATCCTGTAGAAAAGAGCTCGGGGATTGTCCTGAGGTAACCATTTCTCCTTTCTGAACTTGGTACCGTAGTGCTACTGATTGTATCCCAATCGTTCCAGCATCACTTTCTTAATGGCCCCATAAGGTGTGCTTCCTGCCGGGTTGGCGGTCTGATAGGTGGTCTGGAGCTCTCTGGACAACAGGGGTGCAATGTATTGCCCCCATCGCTCGACTGGCCATTGGGCAGTGCTGGCTACCCACTCAAAGTTCGTAAAGAAGATATCAGGATCCTCCCCTGGTTGGTACTTCTGCAGTACCGAGCTTAGTACATTGGGGTGTACCTTACTGCTTGCAATGGTGTCCGTCAAGCGCTGGTAGCAGAGTCTTGTACCACCTGGTTTTGGGCTATGAGACCAGCTTGGGCCTGTAGGGTCTCCAGTAAATGCTCCCGGTCCTTCTGGGCCTCGGTGGTCTGTCCCTCCACCACCAACTGGAGGTGTCGTTGGCCCACAGCCAACTGCTTCAGCATGTCATCTAGGCTGATTGATTGCGTCATCCTGATGAAGCCACCGTACAGGGGTGGGTTTAAGAGGAGATCCCACTTCGGACACCACTTGTCACCGACCCAATTTCCATGGACGACTGGGATGTTTGTGGAAACAACTTTATTGTAACTACTTAGGTCAGTCATTGTAATCCACAAAAGGTGCATGCTCTGTTTTGTGTCTCTCAGCGCCCTCTCTCTCTGGGACCCGCTTTTCTTCTTGTCTGTCGCTTGCTTCTACTCCTGGCCTCGCTGGCGTCGGTCGTCCCCTCGTAGGGAAAGAAAGAGAAGGAGAGGCTATCAGTATACTAATCTCTGCCCCGGTATTCAACAAATTTTAAACTGCTCCCTCCCCTTTCCTCTGTTGACCCGGTTTCTAACTAAGGGAGGATTCCCGGTTTTCTTCACACCGTTGGGAGGCGGCCGCTAGGGTTGACTAGGAGATATAGCCGGGAGTGATTATGGAGGGGGACCTTAACTTCAGGTGACCCCCGTATTCAGTGAAGCACGAGTCTTGTTCTAGTATCCCTTATACTGTGTAAAGGTGCCAGTCCCAACTACGGCCCTGTGTATCCTGGTGGGATGTAATTAAACAAAAACAAAACGTAAGTAACCCAAAGAGGGATCCGTCTCCCTTCCTTCGGTGTCCTGCGGTCTCTCTTTACATGCCCGTACAGAAGGCGTGATTAAACAGCCACCCTCCCAACACACGCCCTGTTACACAAATCACTTGCCTGTAGCCGTGACCCGGTGACAGGGTCACGGCCGCCTCGTCCTTAGAGCCTTCCTCTGGGGACGCCTTCACCTTTGGTTGGCCGTTCGTGAACTCGCCCTCCGATTGTCCTGTGTTCTCTGTCTTGTCTTCCTTGTCGTTCGTCCGGTCTCTGTCTTCCGATGTTGTTTCCTCAGGCTCCCACGGGTGACCACCTCTTTCTCCTTCACAGCCCTCTCCGCTCCGCTCCGTCTCGTCCGGCAATTCCTCTCCCGAAGCCTCTTGCGGGTTCAAAAGCGCAACTTGGCTCCGACCCCTGACGTTGTCAGCGTTGTCTGTGAATGGGCCTTTTCGGTGCCCCCAGGGCATCCATAGCTGTTCTCCGAGGGTGCCCTGTCACAGTGCCTCCCCACCAGGCATGGCCGATCGGGCCATGTGAGAGACGCAGACCGGGAAAGGAAGTCCACTTTGACCTGCTGAGAACCAGACCGGTGGGATACCTGAAACGAAAAAGGCTGCAATGCCAAAAACCAACGAAGTATGCGGGCATTAGAATCCTTGTCAGTGTTGTCTGTGAATGGGCCTTTTCGGTACCCCCGGGGCATCCATAGCTGTTCTCCGAGGGTGCCCTGTCATAGGAAGACTATGTTTTGTCAATGGAGCACTGCAATGTCAGTAAATAAACAGTTAAATAAAGCAATTATAGCTTAAGCAACATTAAAGAAGTGTCAGAGTCTTTATTTTACACTTTTCAAGCCACATAATGCAGCCACAAGTCCAACCACAAGGAAACTTTGCATTCCCATGTTGAAGAACAAAGGCTCCGGCTGTGGGAATGCTTGAAAATATCATCAATGTTTTCCTGGGCAATGTACTCCTTGCAGCTCTTCACAACACTTAAAAAATATGCAGGTGGTGCCTCTGCCCAGAATGGGGCACAACCGTGCATCCAAATATATTTAAATTAGCTTACAAAGGGCATTATGGGGTGTTTTATCCTGGAGCAGTGAATAATAATTTATTATTCTTTCTTTCTTTTGGGGGGATAGGGTTATTATGGTTTTGTGGGCGTCCCGGTACCAACCCAGACACCCATAGCTTTTTCTTTGTCGGGGTCTGTAGGGGATCCCCAGGGTCCCTGCAGCCCCTGCTGGCGTGAACCAGACATGTTTTGTTTTTGTGGGTGCCCCAGTGTGCACCCAGGGCACACACATCTTTTAAATAAGCATGGTACAACAGGGAAATTCCCAGAGCCCAAACGGCCCCTGCCAGCTCCCTTGGTATGAACAGGCCTCTTTTGTTTTTGTGAGTGCCCCAGTGCCCACCCAGGGCATCCACATTTTTAAAATAATTACGGGGCCATGGGAAAGCCCCCGGATCCCCTAGCGAGAGCAAAGTTTGATTCTTGTGGGTTTCCGGATGCCCACCGAAGGCACCCATATCTTTTAAATAAGTTGGGGGTCACCAGGGGAGCCCCATGGTCCCCACGGCCCCTGATGGCCTCCCTGGCAGGAGCCATCCTCTTTTTGTTTTTTTGGGTGCAACGATGCTGCCATGGGTGCCCACATCTTTTTAATAAGTTAGAGACTGTGTGGGAAGCCTCACGGACCCCACAACCCTCCTGGGTGCTGGTGGGAACTGGCAACAACTATGCTCAGGCACTGCAACCATTCAGGCCCCCGAGGACGAAATCAGCTCAGGGAGGGTAGCCACATGCACCCTCCCCTAATAAAACATATAGGCCCTGGGGAATGGGTTTGTAGTACACCATTTTTTGGGATGCAGAGAGAGCATGTGGCCCCCCTCCACGTACTGATTTGAGTCCAATGGACCCCTCCCCATCCTAAAAAAAAGGCAGGCTTTAGGGGATGGGGCCATTGGGCCCAAATCAGTATGTGGAGGGGGCACATGCTCTCTCTGCATCCACAAAAATGGTGGGGACCAGGGAATGGGGTCCCTAGGGCTGAAATTTGCTCAGAGAGGGGGACACATGCCCCATTCCTCTTAAATTAACTGGTCAGCCCTGGGGGATTGATACTTGGTGCTTCCCAAAGGCTCCGGGAGGGGCTGCATGCTACCCTCCCTCAAAATAAATATTGTGTTAACCACCCCAGCCCCTGGCCCATGATGGTGGTCTTTTTTCAAATTTAAATTGTTTCTTTTAATTATTTCACAGTGGATCTACGGATCCTCTGCGCATTTACAGTAACATATGTAAACAAATATGTGTTTGGCCCTGGGCCAATCCCACTGTGACCCCTCACAGTCCTAGGGGGCAAGGCATCCCTACCATGCCGATCTATACATTCTTGCAGGACAGTGGACTGAGTTTAGAGTACTAAAATGGTTGCCACGACATCCTCGTTGATGTGGTGGCAGCAAATCAGACCATTTCTTTTTATCTGTTGCATCAGAAGCGGATGAGGCTTTTTTTTTTTGGAACGTTTTGTAAAGATTTGTCAAACAGTGCCAAAGTTATTAGCAAACCAAAAAATCAATTTTCAATGGAAAAGTGATCCTAACTATAATTATTCAGTGGCCAACACAATATCAAAAAAGGCCTGAAACTTGCCAGCTGAGGTATGCACAACGAACACTACAACTAAAACCCCTGCCTTGTTTTCCTTTTCTTTTGCCCTTCTTTTTTCCACATGCCATTAGCAAAGTAGTGCACTAAGCACGTACAATATCCACACATGCAACATGTATACCATACACACTAGAATGTAATATATTGATATTTATAAAGCATACATATCCAAAATGTAATTCAAACTTTGATACAAAAATACAAATCATTTGTATATCAACAGTTAAGATAATTACTGCATCATCCTAATTATTATCTTTCATAACCTGTAGAGTAAAATATGTTTATGTTTTTAAATTAATATATAATTAAAAGTTACCAGAAAGTCCAGATGTCATGATTTCTGGATAAGATGAGAATTTCTACTTGTGGAGAATCAGCTCTGACCAAACTACATAATCACCACCAGACATAACAAAATGTTCATTTGTCAGATTATAATCTGCTCTATTTGGTCAGTAGGGAATTAACCCTAACCTAGTTACACAATCACCATTAAAGATGTCAAAGTTTCCATTTAACTCATTATAGTATGCATAGGTTCGTCATAATCCTTTTCTTTAAAATCTAATAAAATATATTTATAACTGGCCCAAACCCATAAACTACTTTTACATAGAATAACCTGAAAGTGTCATTACTCATATAAATAAGTTACTTCTTTACCCATTACCAATTTCTTTGCCAATGTCCTCATTTTATATAATCATAATCTTGCAAATAATCTTGAAATCACACTTAGTCCTCATGTAAGAGCCATGAACATAGAAGATATCTTTAAAATCTAAATAAAAACAAAGACTACAGTGTGTGGATTAAAACCTGTACTAACATAATTACCCTACAATTGATATCAATATAAGAACATCTCTCTAAAGCTTGTAGTGTTAACGTTATAATCCCTCACCCATATTTTCAGTTCTTCCTTTATAATGAATACCACTCCACATGCTTAATTGCCTTAGCTGAACTGTGCTCCTTCAAACATTACTTTGACATGCAGCTCTTCCTAAAACATGCTACACAATGCATCCAAAGAACCCCAAAAAAGTTCATTTCATCCACCACAATTATTGCATTGAAAAGTAGAGGAAACAAAGATTACTTAATTATTCACAGTGTCTCTGGTTTTGCCGGATTGATTTTATACCCACCTACCCTTGTAAATTTCTGGATTTCCTCCATTGCATTCTGTATGCAGGACTCTTCAGCTTTAAGATATAAAATTATATCGTCTGCATACAACTTAAATTTGGGCATATTTTCAATAGGGGGCACAATCAACAAATTATTTCGGATTTTTACCGGATTTTTACGTTCAATTCAGCTCCATCTGATCTTCCCGCATCAATATATACTCGAAGGCCACACCCTATTAGATATTTAGGCATTTATGTCACAAACAACTATGACAAACTTTTTTCCTTGAATCATACCACCATGTTAGGAAAAGTTAAAAAATTATTGGGAAAGTGGACCTTACTGAATTTATCTCTGATAGGCCGAGTGTCTATGGTCAAGATGTCAGTGCTCCCGCTATTTCAGTTTCTTTTTAGTAATCTTCCTCTGAAAATTCTAAGTACCTATTTCAAAGAATTGGACGGAATGATTAGGAAATTTGTATGGAACGATAAACACCCCAGAGTCAAGTTGCCCATATTACAGCTGGATGTAGCATCCGGGGGATTAGCGCTGCCACATTTTCCAACTTATTATCAGGCTTCCCTGCTTAACTTACTTTCACAATTAGGAGAAAAGAATTCGGTTTTTGATAATTACTTTCTAATACAAATGGTGAAAGAAAGCACTATAAAACTCCCTATTTTTCTGCGATCAGCAAAACAACCTAAAAAAAAACAGATATAAGATCATTTATGCATTGGTAACTAGGATTACGCTTTAAATCAAGAAATATTCCAGCGTATCATGCTTATACCCCCATACAGGATTGTGTAGCTGGAGGTTTAATGATGTCAAAGGAACTCTATCAAGAGTGGCAAGAATTAGGCTTCGGCCTTCTTGGGGATTTTTATAACCATCAAACATTAATTTCATGGGACTCGATAAGGCTACTGTTCGGTAATTTAAATACTGCTTTTTTTCTAAGTTATCTTCAGCTTGCGAAATTTCTCGAAAATAACTATACTATGCTGAGTGAAACAGTGCTTCCAATAATCAAGCAAATATCAAACAAGGTCACGGGTGTGGGAGTTTGGTATCGGCTTCTACATCAGCAAGCTCATAATGAAGAGATTATTGTGAAGGAACTTCAGAAAATTCACTTAGAGACAGGCTGTAAATTCAGTATTAAAGAATGGCAACAATTAAGCGAATTCTCGAATAAAGCATTGCGAGGAGCGAATTATAAAAGAATGAATTTTCTATCAAGATGGCTAGCATACTACACTGCGCAGAGGCTGCATAAAATGTTTCCTACCTGCTCGAATCAATGTTTTAGATGTAATGAATGAGATGAAGGAGGATGGGTTCATACATTTTATGGATGTAGTAAATTGCAGCAATTTTGGAAGGATGTTTTTGCTATGATATCTCAGTCTTTGTCATCAACTATTGTTCCATCACCAAGGCTGGTTTTATTCGGTATCTCGCCAGAGATGCAATGCTTCACTAAATATCAACAGTATTTTGTAATAATTTCTATAGCTGTTGCCAGATCATTGGTGCTGCAAAACTGGAAAACCAGTACACAACCCAGGATTAATCAATGGATCAGTAAAATGTGTAGGACCTTTAGATTCGAGGAGGCCTATGCAAAACGTATAGGAGCTACAGTAAGATTTAGAGCTGTCTGGCAGAAATTTTGTATAGAGGAGTTAGAGTAGGATTGAGAAATATTTAGTAAAATTAATGTTGACTGTTGCACCTGCACTTTATAGAGTTCCTTGACATTTGTACTGACTAACAGTTAATCCTAACCGCACATGCACTTTAAAAAATGCTGGATGTCTGAATTGCCTATTTTTTGGTATTTCTGAAATAGTTTTTTCTTAGTTGCACAGGCACATTAAAAAATAGGTGGATGTATCATGCAGAAATAAGGTACCAAGGAATATAAGCTGCTATAGAATTCTGTTTTAACGTATCCTTCTAAAAAGTTTTTTCTTAACCTCTGGATGTTAATCCCGAATATTATTGTTATTGTATGCATTATGATGTAATGGACAGTGTTTTTCTTACTGCTCTTAATAAAAATATATTTAAAAAAAAAATATTCACAGTGTCACACAAAAGGAAATCATAGTAGAGACATTGCTATTACCAGCTCCATACAGTATCCTCCGGTTAATTAAAAGGAGGAAATAGCAATACACCATCTCAAAATTCACACAACTCATCCCCCTTATCATTGTTTGTTTTCACAATAATAAACTAAATTTAATTCATTGTGCCACTCAAAAAGTTTTACTTCATGTATCTCTGTTGTATACAGAATTATATATCACATTGCTGATTTTCTTAGACCTATCCAAATGTTTCACAAACAAACTGATGGATGTGGAACGAAATTCAGACTTTTAATTCATACTTTTGTCACACGTATTAATCTTATTAGAGATGTTATATACACAATAATGTCCTGTTCAAATAGTGTTAAGTGTACTCCCCAATATCCAATAGTTTTCAATAACAATGAACTTTACTCTATGGGGTTCAAATCACATTTCAAAAAAGCTATACCATTGTTTTGTTTAATTTCCTCTTCAAAAGCATGAATACTACAAGATTATCGCTCTTCATAGTCTAGCATACTTGATAATTATCAGCATGATCATTAAACCACCAACAAAATGTTACATTACAAACAAGTAACATGTCATAATAAAAAGGCAGTCCAACAGGGCAAGGATACCGCTCCCAATGATGTACCAGTCCTCTTCCGGTTTGCCGTATTTATTGCTCACTTCCTTGTACTAAGCTTTATGCATCGCATTAACTAACCAACTTGTGATTTAAGTTTTAATAAATTCAGTCTGTGACTACCCTTCCTTTTTACTAAAAAGCAGATCAATACCCAACAAAAATAGCATTTGGCAATTATAACTACCATATACTTTGTGATCTATAGGAGTACATTTTTATCCATCTCACATCTAATATTATCAGACCATTGCATAACAACAGTATTTTAAAAAGTCAGATCCAATTCCATAAAGAATCTATTGTTACTTAACTTTAATTTGTTTCATTTTAACAGCATTTTGTGACAATTATAATAAGTATCCAACAGGATTCAAACTTACTGCTATATTGACATCTCTATCAATTAGCACCAAATCTCGCGATAGCTCCTGACGTGTTTTATTTTCTTAAGGGGGTTGCATGACCCCCTCTCCCCAAGCAACTTTGAGCCTCAGGAACCCCATCTCCCAGGGTCTTTGTTTCTTTATTGAGTGGAGGGGAGCATACAGCCACCCTCCCCGAGCCACCAAGGGCCCCGGGGACTCCAACACCGGGCCTTTTTTTTTTTTTAATTAAGGGTAGGGGCCAACGAGCCAATAGTGGCCCCAGGAACCCCATTTCCTGCTGCCAAATCATATATGTAAAAGGGAGGAGGGCATGCAGCTCCCCAAGCTGCAAGGGGCTCAAGAGAACCCCTTCTTTAATTATAAAGGGGAGGAGCATGCAGTCCCCTTCCTTATGCCCTTATGGGCCCAAGGGACTCCAACCCCCAGGGCCTTCTTTTTAGGTCTCGCCTACGCAGTGCGCATGCGCTGCATAGGCAAAAAGACCTTTAGCAATCGCTCCGGCTTTTCAGCTAAAAACGTCCATGCGTTCCATTGCCTTCAATGGCAACGCGTGCACGTTTGGCGATTCACTTGCGGGAGCGAGTGGCGCCATATGGTAGCAATTATCGCTCCTGGCGCCGCTCGCTCCCGCAAGGGAAACGCTTTCACTTTTGCCGACAGTTTTTTTTTTTTTACTTGAGGCGTGCGCGCTTGTTTCACTTGGGGCGGGTCACGTACGTGTATTGGCATACATGGTTGCCTTGATTTGGTTTTTAACATTAGCCGTCTCGAATATACAGCTTTTTACTTTGCCATATTTTCGTCTCATTCCTGAGTTTATAACAATTAGGATAGCAACTACGGGGACTGTCGTGTACTCCTGACAGTCCTATTTCTAGCTCCATGGTCTCGTTCGGCGTTCGAATCTACTTCATCGTCACGCCTGAGACGGCGAGTACTTTCTGGTCTTCAGTACAGGCGGTTACTCGACCGGTATGGTGGACTTAGTGTAGATTGGCTCTTGGTCAGAGCAGGTAAGCGTTGCAATCTCCCCCCCCCCTTCTCGGCCTTTTTAGTTCCCCATGCAATCACGGTGCGGCATCTTTTTATAATCTTGCCCGTTTCTTTTTTCAGCTCAGCCTGATTGGTGGGATTGTTCAATTTATAATTGGTCCGCCACGTAGACTTGCTCGAAGTTGGAGCAGGTAAGGGTTTTTTCCGGTTTGGCGATTTTCATGCAACACTTGTTCTGTTTTAGTCCCTGCCCTGGAGCACAGCTGTTTCACTGTGTATCTGATCAGATGAATTGTACCCTTCCACTGCTTACACAATCAGGTGTCTATTTTTTCAGCACTCCAAGGGTGCGCATGTGTTCATCCTCTCCCTTGTGTGCTTGTTTTGTTTTACGTTTTTATTGCTGCCCCATTAGTTTTCATTTCCTCCTGAGCTTCTTGCCATTACTACCTCTGTATAGCTTGGTTTCACCCCAACTTCCTCCAACCCTCTCCAGTCTTCCATTACTTTTCACACCCACTGGTTCCTCCATTGCTCTAGTCCGTTGCTCTCATGAGACAACTTGATATTATCCGAAGCACTGAATAAGTTTCAAATGATTTCAAAGAGGCAAATAAATTCCTCAATTTCCATGCACTCTGAGCACCTGGCAAAAGAGCAAAGAATGAAAGTACTGGAAAGACTTTCCTATAGGTATGTTTGATCCCTCACCAAGTGCACAGCAATATTTAACCCTGATGACAAATTATGGAGAAAACAGGTTTTTTGCACTGTCAAGAGGTGGCTACTTGCTATTAAACAAAACTCCGAATAAGGTAAATGTGGAAATACCTGTAAATAGCTTCTGCCATGCCACAGGAGATCTGAAACATTTTTTATGACACTACACCCTGTATAGTTCTGAGAGAAAGAGTACCATTACCAAGCTGCTTAAACAAGACCATCCTGACTAGCTGGATGAGCAAATGTTCCTTCTTCTAAGTGACTTGTCTGGGAAGGTAACAAAATGGGCTGGATGATTCCTAAGAAGCAGCTGGAAATGGAGAACAAAATTGTTGTAGGGGGGGGGTTTACACCGGCCCTGCCCCAGGCCTCTAAAGCCATATAGCGGGGTGAGGGCTTGATTCATTCTAGGAACAGATAAGGTTTGCCACTTTTCTCAAAACGAAATATTGTTTGTGCCTTATTTGCATGTTTAATCGATGATGTTAATGCAGACTTTAAATTTTTATATTATACATAGTGCTGTAAAATTCATGTCGATATGTATTTTTCTTGTGTGAAAGGTATTTTGCTTTGTAAGTGGGTCGAAAACACTGTAAATAAGTTCAGATCCGCTTCTCTGTCACTCTCCCACTCTTCTGTTGCGTTCCACCTCACCAATTCCTCTGTTGCTCTGCCACCCCGCCCTGATCTTCCAGTGCTTTTTTTCTTTTCACCAATGCCTCTCTTGCTCTGTCACCGATCCCTGCTCTTCCAGTGCTTTTCATCCCTTCACCAATTCCTCTGTTGCTCTGTCACCGATCCCTGCTCTTCCAGTGTTCTTCATCCCTTCACCAATTCCTCTGTTGCTCTGTCACCCCTCCCTGCTCTTCCAGTGCTTTTCGTACCTTCACCACTTCCTCTGTTCCACCAATTCCTCAGTTGCTCTGGCCCCCTCCCCACTCTTTCAGTGCTTTTGGGACCTTATAAGTATTTAGTTATGCAGCACAATATCCTTGGTGCAACAACATTAACTGTTGCATGGTTAAACACTTATAAGGCCCCAAAGGCGAGACCTTTTGGCTATACCAATGCTTGTTTTTAAAAGCAGAGGGGGGCAGGTGGCCCCTCTCCCTGAGTCTGTCAGCGCCACAGGGGCGCGCGTTCTAGGGTCTGCCCCACCCCAGCATGCATTCCCATACTCTCTCCTGGTTTCCTGTCTGCCACCAGCTTATGGGGGGGGTGCCCCTTGTGGTAAACATCAGCTGGTTTCCTCAGTACCCTGGTGGTTACGCTGCCCCAAAAGTTATGTCTAAACTTAGGGTGTTATATTTTGCTCAGTAATGTGTTTAGGGAAACCATGTCTTGCCAGGATGTGATTTGCTGGCCCAATGTCATACATTGCCCAAATGTGCCTTTATTCCTACCAACAACCTTTTTTCCTCTTTATTTACAGTTCTTGTGTTGATGACTACAAGTCCCAGCGGCACCGGTGGCAGCCATCTTGGTCTGGTCTGTTTCCTGTGGTGTCAGCTGTTCTTCAGGCGGCCTGGCAGTTTTCATAACAATGCACTGGAGAGCTCGTCCTGTCCTGAACACTGCAGTATCTAAGCCTGGCTCCCTGCTGCAGTATCGAAGCCCGAATCCTGCTGCAAATTCTGGAAAGCACAGAGCGGCCATGCTCTGATCGGTAAGGCGGAAATCGGTCTCTCGCACTGTGTACACTCAACAGCTCTTTTCCTATTTAGTAACCATGGTGAAGCAGTGAATTAGATCGTTCTTGTTTGTCATTTTACTTTGCTTATGTTTGAAGAGTGTTTGTCTCAGGCTCGGGGCTCACTTTGTTTCTTTTCTTCCTTCAGAAAAGGGAAGGATCGGAGTATTGTATTGTGTGCATGAATGAATGCAGAACTTATGGCACAAATCGAGAATCTGCTTGAAGTGTGAAAGAATACTATAAGTATAATACTGAGAAGAGAGCGCAAGTGTGTTTTTATTCCTTACTGTGAGTCTTTATCATAGAGGGAAAAACATTGTGCTACATTGAAAACTGCAAATACTTCAAGGCATTGAGGTTGAATATATACCATTCATGTTTTGTTTATAATTGCTTTGCATATTAAACTTTTTCGATGGCAGATCTCCTTCCCCACTGTTCCCATCCCACACCCTAACCCTCGCCTGGCCACTCTATTACCCAGCGCTATAAGAACATACTGAGTTGGAGCTGCCTGGAGGTGGGACTTTTGGAGCTATGCGCAGATCCTGAGGACCAGCCACTGTGACAGATACTCTTAAGGCTCCTGGGTCCCCCTCCCCCGGGCCATTGTGTTAAAAAAGGGGAGTTGGGCATGTGATCCGACTCCCCGAGCCTCTATGTGGCCCTGGTTACCCCATCCACCTGGACCAATATAGTAAACATGGGGAGGGGCCTACACCATTTCCCTTCCCTTTTTTCTAGCAATTGGCACCAGGGATGGGGTCCCTTGGGCCCATTAAGGCTCGTGGAGGGGGGCAGCTCAGTCCCCTCCCCTTTTCTGAGGAATTCTGCCTAAGGGATGGGATCCTCTGGGCTTATTAAGGCTTGGGAAGGAGGCCACACCCCCCTATATTTAAGTAATGGCACTGGGGATGGGGTCCCCTGGGCCACTATTGGCTAGGGCAGGGGGTGGTGCACCTCCTTGCCCTTAAACGCCCCAGGGAATGAGGTCCCCTGGGTCCCTTGTGGGCTGGGGAGGAGGGCTATGCACTCCACTCCTCCTTACAAAGATCTTTTGGCCCTGGGGGATGAAGTCCCTGTGGCCACTATTGGCTTGGGGGGGCAGTGTGCTTCGCTCCCCTTAATTAAAAAAAAGTCCCAGGGGATGTGTCCAAAGTGGCTTGGGTAGGGAGGCCTCCCACCCCCTCCACTTTAAAAAAAAGGCCTTGTGGATGGGGTCCCCAGGGCCCAAAGTGGCTTGGAGAGGGGCACATCGCTAATGGGTTGGACACAGGGCCTTCGGCTGTGTGCAGCATGAGGTTGGCTGCCTGCGGGAGGTTGGCCACAGGGGCCCTGGGGATCCCATCCCATGGGGCTTCTTTTTTTAAGAAGGGGAAAGAGGCTCACCCCTCCCTGAGTCTACAGTGTCCCCGGGGACCCCATTCCCTGGGGCCTTATATACTTCTGGGTGGGTGCCCTCACGAAACAGTACTTTGGAGGCCCCGCCAGCTCCTCGCATGCACCAAACCTGGGTGCTGGGGGAGCAGGCACTGCTCCTGCCTGGTAGGAGCAGCGGTTTCTGTTTGCTCCCACTGGGCAGGCGCAATCTGAGTTTCACAGCTCGTAAGAGTGCTGGCAGAGAAATAAATGCCTGCTCCAACCCGGCAGGAGCATTTTCATAGCTCCTGCCAGTTGCTTTATCTGTCCATGCTCCTGCGGGCAGGGAAACCACTGTGTCCTAGAGGTGGCCTCCCCGTGACACAGTGAATGAGCTGGCCCCAGGGGATAGGGTACCCGGGGCCCATTTGTTGCTCGTGGAGGGAGCGTCACATCCCCCACCCTATTAAGATATATTTCGGACAAGAGTTGCCCTCCCCTTTTTTATAGAAGTATGTTATGTAATGTTATTTCATGTTATGTTATGTTATAATATACAATACTATACTATATTATATCGTATTATATTATATGATATTATACATTGTATATTATACATATAGTATTACTCTGTGGTGGTCGCCACTGGATAGTTTTAGTTAGGAGAATGTTTCCATAGAAAAAGCAGCTTTTGTTTTGCTTATAACTTTGGCGACATTTGACAAATCTTCAAGAAACTTTCCAAAAAAAGTTACTCCTCCTCAGCTCCTTTCTTGGGATGCCCTGTTAAGCAGGGGCTCGGAAAAAGGGAGGGTCCCAAAACACATTTTTCCCATACAATTTCCCATGGGAAAATTGAGCAGGGATACCACAAAAATGGCTGAATGGAATTACACCAAATTCGGTATAAAACTAGATCTTGGCCCAGAAAGTGTGCTTTTTGTGAATTGGTGTAAATGTGTTCAGTAGTTTTTAAGAAATTGAGGATCAGCATTTAGGTTTATATAAGTACAGGGAGGATCCTCAGATCCAACAGATAAAAAGATAAGATCTGATTGGCTGCCACCTCATCAACAAAGATGTGGTGGTAGCCATTTCAGGATTCAGGGAACTCAGTCCCCTGTCCTATAAAAAGATTTAAAATGCATATAGGGCAGGAAAGGGGTACCCTGCCCCTAGGCCTGATGAGGCCAAAGAAGGCATTTAACATTTTTTGATGGTACTGCAGATAATTCGCATATACATGGTGCCATAAAAAAAAAAGCCCTTTTCCTTTTTAAGCTCCTTGGGGTGGGCCATGACACCAGGTTTGCCAGCGCGCAAGTGATGCTCTGGGGATGATCTGTGGTAGTTCAGTATGGGAGAGAAGCTCCGCCCACTCCCCCGCCCATATTTTTCATTGGCTTGTGTCTTTGTCCTTCGTAAATGCTGGCGTTTGATACCTTAATAGGCTTTTCAGTTCCGCCTTAGTACAGCCATGTCGTCATTTGTATCCTCCCATGGCTACTGGCCCCTTTACTTGGTTGTTGCACGGTACGTGCACTATTTCTTTATTGAGCAATGGCGGCCGCTTGTTCATGTTGAACGGGGGTGCTAGGTTATGGTCCTCATCAGGTGTCTACAGTGCAGGTAGAAGGACTCTAGGGGTTGCACGGGTAGGATTTCGCGCCTCTTCCACCTCCGGTTAAGGTCTTGGAGTTCAGTGCTGATTCATCCTCCATTCCGCTCCAGGTTTTATTCACCGTCACGCCTCCTAGTTGCGCCACTGTTGCTTCTGTTTCTCTGCGCTGGTGTGGCATTAGTCTCCTTTCCGGGTTTTGTGGATCCGCTTCAAGTCACTCTAATCGTGTTATTCCTGACCCTGCTGCTACACACCGACGTTTCATTTCCCCACGCCGTGCTCGGCCGGCTTCTCATCTGGTCATCGGACTCCATTCCGGACTTTCTCCCCACCCCTCTGTGCTGGGCGGATATGTGCCAGTGTCTGCCGGGGTGGAGCCGGGAGAGGAGCAGCCGAGGAGTGTGGAGCGCTGGGACCTCCAACCCTTTACTGACCACCACAGCAGCCCCCTGACCTAGAGACCACACTGCTTTTAATTTGGCTTGATCCTCCGCCCCCCAAGGATTGCGGTCAGGCGTCGGAGAAGCAATGCCAAGGAGAGGAAGTTCCGCCTGGATCTTCTTGCGCCAGGTCGAAGGATCTCAGGCATGTGTTGTGGGCAGGAAGGAGCACAGGCGAGGAGGGGGCGCATTAATGAAAGCTGTGGTCATGCCCGAGGTCTGACCCTAGATTAAACGCGTGCATGTAAAGATGATGGAGGGGTGTTGTACGGCGTGGGAGATGAAAGGGGACGAGGCGCATCAGTAGCCCCACTTCAATGTACGGAACCCAGCCGTTAATTTGTCCAACCATCATTGTGTAGCCTCACCCCGCTCCCTGCATATAGCACTAGTTTGTGTATAGCAGCACCCAGTTCATAACCTTTCTTTATTCACTCTCCTTGTATGCGCTAGCCCTTGTGCTAAGCCCCAGCCACTCTGTTCTTAGTCCAGCCCTTTGCGTATAGCCCCACCTACCACCTTGTTCATGATCTTAACTGTCTTTAGCCCCACCCCTGCATGTCAGCGCAAAATATATTACCCTCATCCTCCAACACAGTTCCCTAATCCCTGCAGGGAGCCCTGCATCTTCACTGTGCTAGACTATCAATGCCCCACACCTTACTTAAGCCTCTTTGCGATTTACCCGCACCTCTACACTGTCTGCTCTTGTAGCCTCACGCCCAGGCACGCGAAGACCGTTGTGCTTTGCCACACCTCCATGTTCTTCACCACCAATGCAGTCCGGTCTCCGGTATTTTACCGCTCTTACCCTTCCTCCTTTCTGCCACTGACCACTCGTCCCCATAGACAGACATGCATTTTACTGTCCTGTTTATCGAATCTCTGTGTGCTGGATTTCTGTAACTAACCCTGTCTTCTGCCATTGCCCATCGACATGCTTGATTTGTTCTTCTCCCCAGTCCTGATTTCCTATGATCTGGTTCCTTCCCAACACAAGGGTTCCTCACACCACAGTAACTTATCCGCAGCCTCCATATAGTTTTAAACTAAAACGTTGCTCATAGAAAGCGCAGCTCGAAGTTATATTTGCATAGATGCTTGCAATGAGGGATCCCAAGAATGGGATTTTTTTTGGGGGTGTCAATGGAGGGAGTAGAGACGGGAGGTGATGTGAGTGGGACCTGGTCATGGGGCGAACATAGGCTTGTTATAGCATCCATGCAGCTTTTCCAGTTTCAGAGCAATAATGCAGGCAGGGAGTGAAAGTAGAGGAACAGAAAGGACGCTAAATGAGGCAGATGTAAGTGCTTCTAGAAGCATGGTAGAGGAGGGTTTAGCAGATTTTGCCTTTCCAAAGTCCACTTTGAGATGGAGGGACAATGTGCGAGTGCCGTAAGTGGAATGACCTGTCCCGTACCAATGCACAGTGCCCCATGTAAAAGAGATGGTCTGTTCTAGGCTACTGGCAGTAGACCTTGGGTAGAGCATCACCTTGTGTGGTACTTTATGTGAGGTTAATGCTTTTCAAGTCAACTCTGTTACTCTGCGAGGTAGCAGAGCTGCTACATCACGCACAAGCTGCAATTAAAAGAATAATCTTTAGCTGCTTGTTTAATATTTTGCTAGTTCACAAAAGATGTAATTCCTGTGTTAGATATTGCAAGTGGCAGATGGCTGAACCAGGGTATATGTATCAGCAGGTGTACATTTCCTCAGAAGTTTTGAGGATGAAAGAATGCCTACTTGTTGTTCACCTGACAAATTATTCATTATTGATGGAATCTCCAGTTTATGAATCCTGTGAAGGCGATGAGTGACCGAGAGACTTGTCTGAGACGGAAGGACTATTGAATGTCAGCAGTACATGTAGGCGGAATGGTCCTTGGAACAATAACTGTTGTCAAGTTGATTAGATGCAGCCATTATCTCTTCATCATTTGTTGTATGTGCGAAAGGCCGTGCATACCCTGCTCATGATTTTCAGTTTTTCATTGTCGGTGTGATATTAGTGTGTGTCTGTTTAATGCCTTTGTCTAGACTGGGGGGGGGGGGTGGAATAAGTTAGCAGTTGGGGCGGGGTTGCAGGGATCTGGAACTCCCTATAGGTGATCGTGCTTGAAGAAAAGGCCAAAATTTCACTGTTTGGC